>OU830592.1:128240707-128865707 GCA_917563855.2 Limnephilus lunatus
GCTCTGAGTGGCTGGCCGGGTTGGGAGAGACTGGTTGAGGGAGACCCTTTGACCTCTCCAGCAGGACTCTCTCGGAACAGCATCTTGTGCCACTGATGGAGTGTTGGATTTATACGTCCGTCACCCCTGGACATACTGAACGCCGGATTCATATCCCCTCATTTCCTAAAAAGACCCTCCACATTGCGTCCCCAAAGATGACATAGGCCCTGAGGCGAATTATTTTCCTCAGGGCCTCATGCGTAGAGCTAATTTAAAAAAAAACTCTTTGTCTACACTACTAATTTAACGATTTATTGTAGATTTGCTATAGGCTATAGACAAATGCATTACATGTGTAGGTAAATATAATAACAAAGCCTTTGTTTTGCTTTTTTGTAGAAAAAAAGAAGTGTTTCATATATCTAAAAATACCTTCGACTCTGTGCAAAAACGGGCGGTCCGTTCGATAGATTCTCCCATCTTAACAGACGGATTGCAATCTTTAAAGCACAGGCGTCGGGTGGGAATGCTATCCTTATTCTACCGGTATTACAATGGAAGATGCTCTGAGGAACTAGCGTCATTGCTCCCTTCGGCAACGGTGCATAGTCGGGAAACTCGCCAAACACGTGCCCAACATATGAACACGGTTGACATTTGTCACATGATAACGGGTCGTTTCTTCGACTCGTTCCTGTGTTCAACAGCTCGGCTGTGGAACGATTTGCCGACCTCTGTTTTTTCTTCCTTCCTACAACATGGGTCTCTTCAAGACCAATGTTCATTCCTTCCTCTCTTCAAAACGACCCTCTACACAGCATCTCAGATGACATAGGCCCTAAGGGAAATTTTTTCTTCAGGGCCTCCTGTGTGGAGTTAATGTAAAAAAATTATATATACATATATCTTTTACATTAACATTTTTAATTACATGTTGGTATGATAAACATGTCGATATGCGAACATCATGATATGCGAACAGAAAAAAATTACGACAAATATAAAAAAAAAATTAAATCATATTTTGGTAGTCCCACCATATAATTTTAACTTTTATTATATATGTTTTTGACTGTTTGTTATTCCAAAGGTTTTATGTACATCCTATATATATTTTGTTTAATTACCCTTATAATCTTATATGTTATTAAGTCTAAATCTATTCATAAGTTAAGTTCTTAATGTTTGTTACATCCTATTTATTCCATCAAGTTTGTACATCCTATATATATTTTGTTTAATTACCCTTATAATCTTATATGTTATTAAGTCTAAATCTATTCATAAGTTAAGTTCTTAAGTTTGTTATAAGGTTTTGAAAAAAAAAAAAGAAAGTTATTATCAAGTTGTCCTCTCCTAAACACAAGCAATAGCTTTATTAGGAGAGTATATAAAATATGTAATATTGTATTAAAATAAACTTATTGTAAAAAATTTACTCAATAAAAAAAAAATAAAAAAAAAAAAAAAATGTCAGTTTAATGTTTAAATAAGAATTTACTAATTGGTTTTTGTCGTTATGTTTCTATCAAATAAATGTTTTTAATTTGCTATGTAAACTATTTCCACTCATAAAAGGAAATTTTTTCTTCTAACAATTCCTATAATAAATAAATTTCTCAAAAATATTAAAACATGCAAGTATTATAAAAAATACAAGTGTGCAGTTCACACCGGTAGAAGCGAAACCTTCCGAAAATTAAAGTAGGTAAGAGTGGGGAGGCTACGATGTACCGCATAAAGAGGAGACCGATTATTCTAACTCATTCTCTTTTTAGTGTCGCTTTTTCGTTTCAACCAGGTTCAAATCACAACGGTGCTGAAGAATTTTCACTTCGAAATAATTGTTAAATTATTTTTTTCGTGGTTTACTTATGCGTAAAACTGTACTTTTTTTTAAAATTCGAGTACTCTGTAAGTATTGTATTTTTCTTGTAATCTATTTCTCTACGCAAGTGGTGTTAAAACCATTCAATCTGGTATTAAATTAGATAATCAAACACTAAAAAAACTCTTTACGATAAAGTATTTTTGTAAATATATTTAAAAAGTAAAGTAGGTCGGTGTCAGCCCTTACCAGTACCTAGCGCATTCCACATGTGGCTTTTTGAAACAATAGTGTTACTCTGAATGCTAACGTGATCCTAGGCGGTCGGCTGTCACAAGCGCACGCCTCACTGGGCGTTGCAAATAATATTTGATTATTTATTATGAATGATGATTTTTTTAATATTTCAGTTATTAAGCACAAAATCAATGTTTTTTCTTACAATAAATTAATATAAGCCATATAAAAAATATTCACATCAATATTTTTACAAAAAACCCGAAATAATTTCCAAATCCCATACAGTAACGCTGTGTAACATGACGGTTTGTCGAGGGTATTTTTAGCATGGTATGGGAAAGGTTAAGAGGACTGTGAATACGTTTGAGTTTTTTTTTTTTTTTTACATGAATACCTCACAAGAGTCCCAACTGCTCCCGTCTGAAGCCAGTGAGACTATGGCATCCCCAAGAGTATGTTGTGAGGCTGAGGGTAGCGGGGAGGGGAAGAAGATAGGGAAGAGGAAGGTGGGGAAGTACCTGGCTATTCAGATCTGGTCACCAAACACGGCTAATGCCGTTTCAAGCAACGTTTCAATTCTGAATGGTGGTCTTACACCAGGGCGATACACAGAGTATCTTCCACTCTGATACTCTCTGTATCGCTCTGAGATGCACGATATGGGCTTAAAAATCCCGCTAGGTCATGAATAAATAAATTAATAAATAAGTAAATAAAATATAAATACCAGCTTTTATGTGTAGTATGGATATTATGTTATTGCTGGTACTACCAATTATGTTTTATAATCTTTACATTTTTGTAAACTATTTACGTTTGTATACCTTAGGAGTAGGCATATTCTTATTTTTTTGTACAAAAGTTTTGTACCTACAAATAACTGTTGGATGAATTTAAGTACTTACTTGCTTTTATATAATCTTCAGTAGAGTTTTTTTATAATCTATATATGCAAAATACCAACGCGCGTCTAAATAAATAAAAAGTAATAATAAAAACAAAATAATAAAAAGTTTAATAAAGATAAAAAAGAAGTTTATATTCGACATTTATTTACAAAGTTTTTTTTTTAAAATAACTTGCACTTTTTGTAACGCTACGCGGAATCTTAATTACACGGCTCGGTCCCTGGTGGTTCTAAGACACTGCTCAGTTTGTTGGCTGAATTTTGGGAAAGGAGAAAAATTAAGGAATCACATCGTATTTCTAAAAATGAAATAAATAAATAAATATATAAAAACATTATATCTATGCGGAAGACATAATTCTCCTAGCTTCGTTAATCAAGGGGTTGAAAACATTATTAAAAATCTGTGAAGAATATGCAAATGACCACAAAACGATGTACAACCCCAAGATAATAATTAGTATTTTAATATTAAGCATTATATTTAATATTCACTATGTAAAACTGAAAAGTATATAGTTTTTTTTTTAGTCGTAAAAACGACCCGTTCTCATGTAACTAATGTCAACAGTGTACAAATGTTGGGCACGTGTTTGGCGTGTTTCCCGACTAAGCACCAGTGCCGAGGGGATCAATGGCGCTAGTTCCTCGGAGCATCTTCCATTGTAATACCGGTAAAACAAGGACAGCATTCCCACCTGACGCCTGTGCTCTAAAGGTTGCAATCCATCTGTTAAGATAGGAGAATCTATCAAACGGACCGCCCGTTTCTGCACAGAGTCAAGGGTTTTTTTTAGGTATTTTGGAGCTCCAGACCAGAGGTGGCTGCCAAATTTAACCGTGGGGTGCACTTGCGATTTGTACAGAGTTAGCAGTTAGCTAGAGTAGTGTACTATTAAAGTTTCTGCGGGCCCTGTACAGTACGCCCAGTTTCTGAGAGGCTTTGGTTTCGATGGAGCCCCCATACCTGAGCTGGTCACACCAAGCATATCAATGGAGGTCCTGTTCGGAAGAATGCTTCCGTTGAAAGAGACTAAATTATCATATAGTATTAATTAATTAGAAAAAACGCGAGATTTCTTACAATCAAACTGATTGATCAGTTTCGTAAGATTCGTAAGATAAAATATTAAAAAAATTCGAGAAAATGCTCCCCGTAAAACTTATTGAGGAAAACATAAACGCATCTAAGAATGTGAAATACTTGGGACACAATATTACTGAAGACCTCTCGGATGACGGTGATATTGAACGACAGCGGAGAAGTATCAGTATACTGTCTAATATGATTGATTGTCCGAAGATCCTTCAAATGCAGTAATAATTTTAAAAAAAAACATTGTTCAATGCATTTTGCACTTGCCTATATATGTACATGTGAAACATGGTGTCACTACCGAACCAGCTCAATAAAACGACTCCGGATCCAATATAATGATGCTTGCAGAATTATATTTGGGTACAGAAGATACAGCAGCACATCTACAATGTTTACGGATTCTCCGGTCTGATGAGACACCGGGTCGCTGGAGCCAGGATGCTAATGGCCTCCAATAACACATTGGTGATCGCAGACTTCCAGCACCAAGCGCCACTCCCGAGTGAGCGCTGGGCCCGAGCTCACTCCAGACCACGCCTTATATTATAATTTATTTTATTTCTGTTATCGTTTATGTTTATCTTCCTATTCTATTTACTTCTTTAACTTTATCTTTTGTGTAAATATATATAACTTTATGGTACGTGTAGGATTGCATTATCCTCCCCACATCCTGGAATTAAACATTATTATGAATGACATTAAAACATTCCTACTTTCTTCAATTCTCGTGAAGATTACATCCAAAGTGCTTGCGATCTTGTTATAGTTCCCCGGTGGGGAATTATAAATTACATTTAAAAGAATAACATGTAGGTAAAAGATTAAATGACAGGGAATGTGATTGTGTTTGTCCAGTTCTGTTAGCTTTTTTTAAGGGCGCCACTGGCCGTTGGACCAGGGTAGCAGACTGTAGAGCAAAATCCTCTTTCGGGGCCTTGGGAATTATACACTTTATTCCAGGATAGAAATGATAAACGGCATTCATTGAGAAAACAAAATACATTTATAAATTAAACATTTGCACAGTGTTTATCATGAAAACAAAATAACAATACATGGTAGCTTACCCCCCTGGATCGACCAAACTCATTAAATAGCTATCTAAATTAAACTTCACCGACACAAACGAAGAATTGATGAAAAATATGTGGCCAATCGGCTCCAGTAAAATGCAAGTACTCCGCCCAGGGAGTTTGTTTTTCTATCATCCGTGATCAATCGATGAGCCAGGTGCAATGGTTGTCAGAACAAATTCTTTTCCATAGACATTGTAATAATCAATCCGTCAGACAATAGATTGTTGGAATCTCCAAGACTTACAATAAAAATCTTATTAAAATTTTATATTATTCTCCTCGGTACACGCGTTCGACATTTCATAAAAATGATTCATTTTGAATTAAAAAGAAATGCACAACAACGAGTCTCATGTAAACTCCGAATATCGTTAAGACATTTTACTTATGGCATTATGCCATATAAAATACGAAACAAGCGGTACACGTGAGATATCACTTTAAGTAAACGTTTTTAAATGCTTTACATTATTAATATGGAAAAATCACGTTGACTCTCGGGATACTGTCTACCTCCAAAGCAGTCTCCCAACAAGAGAACATTTGCTCTATACAAAACCCTTTATGTATTCTTTCTAAAATAAATAAATGAGTAGTTAAAATTCGACGTTTAAAATAAAGTAAATGTAATATTATTTTTTTTTAAATGAGGGTACGTAATTAGACTAGTTGAAAAGAAGTAAAGACAAGATTAATTATTTCATAACAATCTGAAGTTATAATATAATCCTTACAATTAGTTTCTGAGCTTTAAATATCGGATCAATGGCGGTAGCATTATATTATTTATATATGGGTCGAATTAAATAAATAATCATATAATCGACATAAACTAACTTGATTAGCCAGCCAATCTTTAAATATTCTTCACGGTCATGTTAAAAATACATTAAACACATTCCGTTTAATTCGAATATAATAAAATACTATTTTAATTTATTAAATTTTCCACGTGAAAGCAATTCGTTCTGCCCTAGGAGTATATAAGCCTGTCTTTTGCCCACCGTTTCATTTGAAAAGAAAAGTGTTTCGTAAACCAAAAAAAATGAAGGTCATCGTAAACTTTGCAGTAATTGGTAAGATATTTCCATTTGTTTTATACATTTTCTAGAAATCTGATTTAAAAAATGGTAATTAAAACTTCTAAAGCGACACTTTTTTCTTTCTTTCATATTGAACATATGAAAATATGAAATACAAAGGGTGTAGCTTATGGCTACATTCCATTTCTTCCAGCTAACCACATATAAAAATACAAAATACAAATAAAATACAAAGATAGGTATAATGACATTTGTCATAAGATGTTTGTTAAACCAAACAATTACATGTTGCATTATTTGAGAAAATTAAAAAAAAAAAACTAAATAGAGTTGATTTACATCAGGTATTCATTAAGAGTGTAGTGACATTCGTTTAGAAGAAATGTTTTTAGTGATGACTTAAATTTGTGTGTGTCTTGAATTTGTTTGATGTTATTTGGAATATTATTGTTTACTTTAACGGCCATATAATATGGTCCTTTTTGGAATGTTGTTTTGTTTGCTTTTGGTATTAATAAGTTTTTCTGTGAACCTTGTAGCGTATTTGTGTGTGGAGTTTTTTTGTGGAAACTTGACTGTAGATGATCGCACAAGCATGCATAATTCCATTATATATATGTCTGTGACTGTCAAAATTTTCAGATTTATAAACACAAGTCTACATGAATCCAGACAAGCAGAGTTTGCAATTTTTCTCATGCATCATAATGAATCATCATTGCCTCATCTTAAATATGCAAGTGTCATTTGATATCCTGTCCATCACACATGTAAAACATCGCTTCTTAATAGGAAATCATTCAAAACATTTGTTGTCCCTTTTAATTACAAAAATAATCATTGTTCAGTTTAGTCGGGTGTTTTGGCCTCAAATCAGGATTCAAGTTTTGTATGAAAAAGAACGAAAGACTTTATTTTAAATTTGAGGTCAAAATATCAAACCAAACTGTATTATATTTTTATTAAATCAAAAGTTACATTAAACATCTAGTACGGATTTGGGCTACTTGATTTATTTTACTTGGGAAGGATGAAAAGTAATGCACACGTGATTGTACAGTGTACAGCGCGAACAAAATGACATTTTGAGGCGTACCGGGTGGAATGTTGGGTTGGTGTGACATTCACAGGCTTGAGGTTGTTGATTTCGTCGTAGTTTTAAATTATAGTACAGAGGGAATTAAATAAATTAATTTTCCTTTATTTTCAAAGCAACTTTGGAAGTTTTTTGTGAGTTAACTACAAAAAGTACAAAAATATCTTGTCTTATCTACTGTGTTACCATAATAAAAAAAATTGTAGCAATTTATATGTACGTCAAATTTGTGTTAACATAAATAGGTCATTTGTATTTTTAATTTCTGCCGATCAAAATGCTTATTTAATCACATTTTTATAATGAAAGAGCAGATTTTTTTAAATAAATAATTATCATTATCTCACAATTAATTGCCTTTAAAATCATGAAAAATTTAAATCTTTAAAGGCCTTCATTGTAGAATTTAAAATACGATAAATAAATATGATACTCTTTTATTTAAATTTTTTGTTTTTGTTGTGTTGGTTTTTTTTCCTCAAATCCAGAAGTAAGATTTTAGCCATTCCCCTTTAGAGGAATTTCACGGAGATTATGGAGAATAAAAAGTGATTACTCGTATGATAAATTGCCGATCCCTCATGCCCCTTTCCTTCTCAGAACTTTCTCTCTTTACTTTCCTAAATAGACTCTCCACACAGCATCACAAAATATCATATTCGACCTGAGGGGAATTATTTTTCACAGGGCCTCCCGTATGGAGCTTACATAAAAAAATATATGATTTAGTTCTGGTACGATAAGAGAAAATCGACTATGGCAGGAACTTTGGAAGTCCACACCAAGAAGCTGGTGAGTGAACCTTCAACAACTCTAACCCAACCCCAACCATCAACATATTCGTCGTCAGTACCATGGAAAATGCGTTGGAAGAAATCGAAACTTAGTTATTCACGAGTGCCAAATAACGTATTTGTTTTCCGTTGCTACTATAACAGAAAATCGACTACGACAGGAACTTTGGAAGTCCACTAAAGAGGCTGATGAGTGAACATTCAACTACTCCATCCCAACCACAACCATCAACTTTTTTTTTTTTTAAAGAAAGACAAACATCTCCGGGTTACAAATAACCCAACAATGTTTGAAAATCTCCTACTACCACCAAAGAAAGCCGAAAATGTTGCTTGTGTTGTGATGGAGAACTTATCCAGCTGAGGAATCAAACGTGCGACGCCCGGGTGTGACCCAAGTGCTATGCCCACTCAACCACTCTCCGGTCATCACATATTCGTTGTTAGCAGCCTCAAAACCTACCCTAATTGGTGCCATAGTCTCACTGGCTTCAGACGGTTGGAGGCAGTTAATTTTTATTTTGCCTTGAGAAAAATAATTCCCCTGTATTCCTACATCATCTTTGGGTATGCTATATGAAGGGTATTTTTAGAAAAGGATGTTCTGCGATGGAAAAAGATATGAGGGGTGGGTAGTAATCTGACAGACTAATGAATCCATCCCTTCCACTGCAGTGTAAGGCGGTGTTCCGAGAGAGTCCTGCTGGAGAGGTCGAGAGGTCTCCTTCAACCGGTTCCATGACAGTTCATCCTGCGACAATTCATCCGGCGACAGTTCATCCGGCGACAGTTCATCCGGCCGACAGATCATCCTGATAGGGGTGACCTATGGTTATTCTAAATCGACGATAATTTGTACCTTAAAGTTTTGTAATTTGAAACCTTTGTACAGTTGGCGTGCTGGAGACCCTATTGACTCTGATGAACCAGGGCGTGGCTGCTCACTGTCACATGAATCCTACTTGCTCCGTCCAACCTTCGCCAGTATGCGCTTACGCAGGAAGTTGCCATCCTGGGCAAGGATTCTGGGAAACCTTCCATAACAAGTGTTTCGCCGACAACGACGCATGTTTACACTGCGGTTTACAAGGTGAGACAAGGAAGAGGTTCTTCTTTTACGAAGTTCTTTGCTTAAGATGAAGCCATACTAAATAATGCAAAATCATACATACGTTTTTTGTTTTGAAAATTTGATCGCTTAGAAGTATTATAGATGTTTTAATTAAATACTGCGTGTAGAACATACCTTGGCCCTTTAAAATATCGGTCATTTTTTTTCTTCAAGTGCTTTAATAAGTCTTTTTTTTTACATTAACTCCACACAGGAGGCCCTGAGGAAAATAATTTCCCTCAGGGCCTATGTCATCTTTGAGGATGCTGTGTGGAGGGTCTTTTTGAGGAAAGGAAGGAGTGAACATGGGTCTTGAAGAGACCGGGTCGAAAGAATCAGACCGGTCAGACCGAAGAGAATGGGTCTTGAAGAGACCCATCTTGTAGGAGGGAGGAAACACAGAGGCTGGTAAGTCTAGAAAAAGATAAAATATAAGTTCTATAAAAAACACTTTCAAGTACAAACTCTCCTACTTATAAACTCCTTTTCGGACATGGTTTTATTGTTTAATGTGGCAAATCCAGTTTCTCTTATAATAATCGCAAAAAAATATATATTTACGCCAGAACTACACAAAATAAAATAAAATATGCATTTCTCGTTATTTTTTTTGACATCAATCAATACGGCCCTCACTCTACGAATTTGGATTCTTGAAGTGACCCTTATGACTTGGGCACAAGAACCATGCACTGGACACACCCATTTCGTATCATTCACGCCCCGGCCGCAGCGGGAAATAGGCGTGTGGCTCCGCGCAACTTGGTTTCGTGAAATCAATTTTAAATTTCCGTTTTAATACAATTAAATGCATAAAAAAGGAATTAATGTTTTTTAGAGGCCTTTACGAAATAAACCTGTAAAAATATCTCAAATACCTTTTCCAACCTTTCCAAAAGCTTTTTCTCAAGTATTTTTAAACTCCTCCCATAAAGGGGCGTGAAATTCGATTTCAATTTTTTCCTGGACTATTTTTTTTATTTATTTATCTATAATAAAATATATTTACATTGGTTTTATTTGTATGCCTGTCTCACTAGGGTATACCTGTGTCGAGACAGGCGTGGATCTTGGATCGCCTTAAGAGGGTATAACCAGAGAAAACCGGAAATACGTCATATTTAAATCAAATTTTAGACATTCATTTATTGTTTGTCAAATTTTTATAAAAGACATATTTCATATCATGTACATTATTGAAAATCAATACGTTATCTAGTAAACACATGTTTAAAAATTTTATTTTTAGTTCAAATAAAATCATTAAAAATATAAGTCTTATAAATTAACATATTTAAGAATATTTTTATATTGCTTAGACATTATTGAAAAAATGATAAATACTTGTGATCAAAAAATAATTACAAAAAATATAAAAAATTAATAGTTTTATCATCACGCCTTCCAGCATTTTTTGGATGTAGGTATAAATTAAAGCAAATTTGGAAAGAAATAAAATCGATAATGAGTTATAATTTTTAAAAGCTGGTAAGGAGAATAATTAATCTTTCTCATTGGAACCGCCCTATACTATCGTTAGAATATCTTTCAAAGAAATGTGGATTTTCGGCCGCTGCTGGTTAAAGATCATTAATTTAGATTATTTCTAATCATTATTTTAGATTATTTTTTCTAAATCAGATAAATTGGAGCTTTCCTATCGTTAACTTTGAGAAATATAATAATTAAACTTTCTATTCTTCAAATTCAGCAAATTTATTTTGTGGCACCATTTTAATTCAAAATTTAAAAAAAAATATATTTGTTTTAGGCACTTTTAACCGCTCCGATCTATCGCGAATATGCAAGTTTTTCATCTTAAACCAAATGTAAGATTTACAAAAAGTTTGTGTTATTTCCGCTTCACAGTTAAAGCTCCATAAATGAAACATTTCTGAACGTAGCCGAATACTAAAAACTGTTTTTGAAAGGTTACAAAATAAGCTTGCAAATTGGTATATTACAAATAAATATTAACATTTTAAAATATTAAAATTGAGAATGAAAATATGAACAAAATGTAAAAATGACTCAGGCGATGCTTTTATATGAAAACGGTTCTAAAATCACGGATTATTTAAAAAACAATACTTATTCTATCGTGTAAATGTATAATTAATAAAAAAATTCATTACCTCACTTTTTTATCATTTGAAACAAGAATATTTAATAAGAAAATAACATTGCGTAGGCGATTTGGCGGGTAAAATCTGTATCTAAGAGAATAGATCTTTTTATGTATTTCTATGGACAACTTGAATAGAGATGTGTAGCTTAATTTTTTATAGACTTTCTTATTATTGATTTAGGGATGTCACTAGAACAATAACGGAGTTATAATGATTTCTGTGAAAACACACACGTTGACGTGAAAACACGCTTATTTTATTTGACTGATATCGTTATATTATCATGTATATCCACTTACGTATCGGAGTGGTGTTTATAAAACCTTGTATAAAAGTCTTGAATATATCATGGCGAGATACCTATTCAAAACGTAATCACAACTTCAACATTTGATTTTATGTCTATTTTGCATTTTATTATTCTTATATATTTGATTATATTTTTTCAATAATGATGATCATAATTTTTATTTTTATTCCAGAATACGAGCTAGTGCACCATGGTGCGTGCTAGCAGACAAATTGAAACAGATTGCTGGAAGAGATTGGTATATGTATGGACTCCGGAGAAATTAAATTTAACCCCAAATTCAAAACTGGAAACTAAAATTAAATTTAAAATTTGAAAAGAAAAAATATTTAATTCATTATTTCAACAGAATGTTCAACCAAATTTATATTACGAATTAACAAGATATTTGAATACAGATCTCCTCATTTTTTAAATTCTTTTTCTTCAATTTATGAGGCGGATCTAGGTACCGCTGCCCCGGGAAACATTTATTGGATAACCAACACCTCTGCCATAGGTTACCCCAAGTGGTCCACTATGTTTGGTGACTTAGCAGGGGTGCCCGGGTACATGGAGTGAGGTTTGTCCGAGTCTTGGCAGCGGATGCACCTGCCCACCAGCTGCACGAATGGTTGAGGGAGTCCCTTTGAATTCTCCAGCCGTACTTTCTCGGAACATCACCTTGCACCGCAGTGGGAGGCATGGATTCATACGCCCGTCACTCCTGGAAGCACTAATCCCTAGATTCCTACCCACTCCTAATACCCTTTTCCTTCCCACAACTTCCTCTTCTTCCTTTCACAAAAAGATCCTTCACACAGCATCACCAACATCAGGACCTCCAGTGTCGAGCTAATAATAAAAATAAAATAAATTTGTTTTATTTTCGTTATTTTGGGTTTTTAGGTTTTCTCATATTCTATTCAACTTTATTGTAAATACTTTATCAAAAACCCTTACACATTCGTACAATTTTAATTTTAAATAATTTTACATGCTTCTGACTTTATGTCCGGATTAAATCTTCCCCACAGGAAAACTAAACCCTTCTACACATTTTTCCACAAATGATCATTTAGTCAATAATCCACGCTATGAAAGTGCACTATGTAAGTATAATAAATACAAAACAATACAAGAACAATACGTCAATCCACCAGAAACATAATGGGAAACTATTTCACCGACTCCAGATGTTTTCATATCAGAGGGTTTGGCTCTGATGAAATTCTAACTGGTCCGATAAATCCTAATGATCCCTCAATATAAATATTTTTAAAATCTTTCGTAATCCTACATGTATTTAAAATGACTGACGAAATGAATCCATTAATTATTGTTATATTCGTACAATTTTTTTATCACATAATGTCTACTAAATATCATAGATTCAATAAAAAATAAATTAACCCATTCTGAGAAATCTGTCTATATGTAGTTGTAGATACTTAAAACAAGTGCATGTACATTTTTAGCAGCTTCATACGTTTCTTATCGTTATAATGCTGCAGCTCTTTCATACATATTAAATAATGGTGAGATACACAATATACGTGTGTCTGTTTTCTCCAACTTTTTCCTTTGAAGGAAACATATATATGTTACAGTCATAGAGATCAAAATTGTTTAGACAATGTGATAAATTAATCACAAAGTTAGATAAAATAATTAATACAACCCAACTTTACAACATCCTTCCTCTAAGTTTGAAAAGATAGAAAAGATAAATTAGTTTAAGGAAAAATCAAAACATGGGTGAAAGAAATAAATGTATTAAAAATATCATCTACCAGTCCGCCTCAACACTGGACCACCTAGTCAGGAGGACTAAGAACAAATAGATGAAATATTTATATACATTATCACACATAATTTATTACATTGTTATATTCGTACAATTTTTTTATCACATAATGTCTACTAAATATCATAGATTCAATTAAAAATAAATTAACCCATTCTGAGAAATCTGTCTATATGTAGTTGTAAATACTTAAAACAAGTGCATGTACATTTTAAGCAGCTTCATACGTTTCTTATCGTCATAATGCTGCAGCTCTTTCATACATATTAAATAATGGTGAGATACACAATATACGTGTGTCTGTTTTCTCCAACTTTTTCCTTTGAAGGAAAGATATATCTGTTACAGTCATAGAGATCAAAATTGTTTAGACAATGTGATAAATTAATCACAAAGTTAGATAAAATAATTAATACAACCCAACTTTACAACATCCTTACTCTAAGTTTGAAAAGATAGAAAAGATAAATAAGTTTAAGGAAAAATCAAAACATGGGTGAAAGAAATAAATGTATTAAAAATATCATCTACCAGTCCGCCTCAACACTGGACCACCTACTCAGGAGGACTAAGAACAAATAGATGAAATATTTATATACATTATCATATCTTGTAATTCTCATCAAACCTGTAATTAAATAGTCAATAATAAAAAATAAAAATAATGAAACTGCACCTAACCTAACAACCTAAACTAACCCTACTTAACCTAACCTAACCTTGCTTTACCTAACCTAACCTTACCTTACCTAACCTAACCTTACAAATAATTATTATGACTCAGTTGTTTTTCAATATTATTATTGCAGTTAATTCATGTCAGTTAGGTCAGTAGGTTAGGTTAGGTTAGGTTAGGTTAGGTGAGGTTGTTAGGTTAGGTGCAGCTGAACCGTATTTATTACTTTGATTAACTTTGACCCGACATTATGAATAATATCCGGATAAAGTGACCACCATAACACGGGCACCAGCCTAGCATGGTGGTCGAAGAATCCACTAATGTTACCTCAATTTTTGTATTTAATGAATAAAGAAAATTAAAAAAAAAAAAAAAAATTCTGTGTCAATTATCACTTTGTCCAAATTGGGTAGCCATTATAAATAATGACTGGATAGTATATCAACCCTAATCAACCCTCAGGTCAGCAGAAACATCAGCTATCGGAAGGTTGAAGGAACCAAAGCCCACCCGACATACTAAATTCGGTGAGCGTGCTTTCGGAGTGTCAGGACCTAAAGCCTGGAATGGACTGCCACACGAGTTAAGAATGATCACAGATTCAGCGGAATTTAGAGCTAAACTAAAAACTCATCTTTTCAGACAGTCGTATCCATAAGTTTAAAAAAAAAACCTTTCACCCTCAGCTTCACGGCTCGCGACATAGTAAATAACTAATATTGTAAAAATAAAGCAAATTCTTACAATTATCCAGTCTTTCAAATAAATATTAACTCAACTTTGGCATTAATCTTCTTGTAAATATAAATGTAAAACCAACAGTGATGAGGGTAGCAAAGGTAAAGTCATGCAATGTCCAGTGTTTTGAATATAATGCCCTCCACGTGCAAAGTCGTTTCTTTCCCAAGCATACATTTTTTAATAAAGTGTGTTTTTCGGAAGTGACCTGCAGGTAAGTATGTTTTTGTATCTATCTGTAAATAATAAAATTAAATAGAACCTAGGAATTCATAGTGAATTGTAAAGCGCCCTTGAGGTGATTTTTTACAAAAACGGCGCTGTACAAATTGTCTATTTATTATTATTATTTTTTATGTAATATTATGGCCTCGAGAATTGCGTTTCCTTTTGATTATTCGTTTTACTTTAAGGCGATGGATGGATCGTGAGAGATCGGCTGTAGAGGTCAAAGGGTCTACCTCAGTCGGTCTCTTCAAATCCACTTTAAGACATGTTTATGTACATGTACCCCTCAGGCCTCGGCCATATTCTGTCAGAAGAGAAGAATAAAATCTTTGCAATAAAATCAGAATAAATAGAATATTTCTGAAGATATCTGAAATCGAAAAGAAAATTTTAATTTTTATTTTTAACTTTTATGAGTAAAAACTCAAATTATAATATTTAATTAAATGAAGACAATATTAGTGAAACTCAATCAAAAACTTAAGACAGAAAAATCAGAAAAAGATATTGGTTCCACTGGGACTCGAACCCAGATACCTTAGCATTCATGGCCAACTGCTCTGCCGATTGAGCCATGATAATTTGAGTTTTTACTCATAAAAGTTAAAAATAAAATGAGGTCATCTCATTTTGTCAAAAGATCTGAAGCATAAAATACTTTTCCTTTTTTGCCACAATTCTAAGACACAAATGTCGGATCAAAAACCGTTTTTTACCTCTCCAGCCCATTGACCCAACGTCTTGAACCTTGAACCCTTCCTTCGGTGGGAGGAATGTCTTCTTATTTCACTCCTGGACACACTGACTCCAGGATTCCAGCACACCATACCTTACTCATTCCCAGAACATCTTCTATTTTCTTTCCATTAATTCTTAGTATATGTATAACTATTTCTAATGGGTGTACACATAATGTCTATACTCGGTATAAGTAATTCGAAACTGGGTTGGAAAAACGAAAAATCATTTGAAGGTCAAATTGAAAAAAAAAACAATAAAATCCACGACACAAAGTTGATTAGTAAAGCCATATAATCTTGAAATATCCTTCACGGTCATGTTAAAAATACATGAAACATATTGCGTTTTATAGCAACACAACAAGATACTAAAGTTTTTAATCAAAAATATTCCACTGTTTGTGAGAGCAATTCGTTCTGATCTAGGAGTATATAAGCCCCCCTTTTGCCTACTGTATTATCAGAAGTGTTTCGAAATCCAAAACAATGAAGATCATCGTGAACTTTGCAGTAATTGGTAAGAAATTTTCTATATTTGTTTTATTCATTTTCTGGAAATCTGATTTAATAGTGTTAATTAACAATTGTGAAGCAACACAATTTTTCAATTTATTTTATTTCAATCGCATTAAGGGTATTCTCAAAATATTTTTAGAAACTTTACGCCGATAGATGGTGCTATTTTCAATATCGTCTAATAAAACACTTTTAACACGTTATGCTTTTTTAATATTGAGATGAATTATTGGTTCGCGAACGTATATTAGTAATATTAATCTATATAAAAAAAAAATTGGTACCTATAATTACATAATCGTAGAGAACGGGTGAAAAATACACAATTTCATTACAAAAAATATGCACAAAAGACATTTTCCACAGCTCCGCGCGCGTTGGTAAAGAACATTTTTATTTACCCAATCAAAAAACATTCGCGAAAACGATGTATTTCAAAAATTTTACGATGTTCCGCATGCGTGGAAGAGAGACGCGAGATAGAGGTTTGTTGTATTCAGTAAATTAAATCAACGCCTGGGAAGATTGAATAAATTTATAAAAGGAACCGGCTGGGAACAACGGCATGTGTGGCGGGAGCTGGTGTTAACTGGACCTTTTTTTAGAGGCCGCTTTTGCTAAACGGGCTTATTCATAACAAGCGATGTAGGTACATATCTACTCATTAACCATGCATTCTCTCGGTTGCTTGCTCGCTAATATTTCGCAAATAAGTCAAAGAGTTACATTTAATTCTTACATTTCTATGGGGCGCATTTGTCAAACCAACGAAGTGGTTAGAATTGCCAGATGGAGAAACCAGGATACCACGGCTTCCCATAACAACATCACAATACATAATAATATAGTATGTGGTGTGATTTCATAAAATTGTTGACACTCAAACTGGCAGAGGAAGGGGTACAAGTAGAAATGAGATCCTTGAGGGGTATGAGTGGTAAATCCGTGTATGATTGTTCTACAAGCGTCAAATAGATAATATAATATGTGTACTGTATCAAGAAAGAATTCAAGGCTAAAACTGGGATCCCACATCATCTATTTCATTGAATCTATGAAAAATATCAGTGAGAACCCGATTTCTGTACAATAGAAACACAAAATCGACTTCAACTTTCGTTCTGCGAAATCTAACAATTTTTTTTCTGTTATTGTGATACCAACTAACATTATAGTATAGTGTCTCTTGAGATCATTTTTCGCAAAAAACGGCGCAATCAAGCAAATTAATTATTTGGGAACAGTCAGTCGGAATAATAGAAGAGATGTGTATGAATGTGAATAATCGTATTCCTCACATTCTCTTTCAACTCTTAGTTGTGACCCATCCTCTCAGCGAGAAAACGGTGATAGATAATTAGTAAAAATTACACGATTACTACAGAATGTAATAATTACTGCAGAATAAAATAATTTAATTGTTAAAATTAAAATAGTAATTAAAATATTTATTAGTAATCAAAATATTTATTATTTAATTTTAATTTTATATAAATTACTACAGAATTGTACCTAGAAAATGTGGATATAGAGCGAATTAATGAAGAAAGTACCTAGGTAGTATGAGAAGAATATATGACGCAAATATGAATGGTAGAAGAAGTTGGGGACGCACGAGGTAGACATGGCACGATCAAATGAATCAGATACTTGAGTCAGGTCATGTCAAAAGTCAGAATAATAGAAGACTATGTATGAGACGATGTATGAATGTGAGTGAGGCAAATAGTGTGTGCCAAGACCGAGTTGTTTGGCGGTCCGTCCTCTCTGCCTTCCCCTGCGGGGAACCGGCGTGATGGTTAGTTAGGTAGTTACTGAGAAAATATTTGTAAAAAAATTTGTAACTTAGTCTTGGATTCACTCTCTACCTTCGATCAAGTATGCTCTCTAATAATACTTTTGATTCTTATAAAGAGCGGCCGGCGTAGCGTAGCGGATAAGATGCTTGATTCGCACACCGAAGGTCGCGGGATCGAATCCCGGCGTGGCAAATAAATTTTATTTGATTAATTTGTGTTATTTCACAATTTATTCATTTAAAATAATATATAGTATATTTGCGGCACGTTCCAGAGTGGAAGATACTCTCAGTATCGCCCTGGTGTAAGACCACCATTCAGAATTGAAACGTTGCTTGAAATGGAACTAGCCGTGTTTGGTGACCAGATCTGAATAGCCAGGTACTTCCCCACCTTCCTCTTCCCTATCTCCTTTCCCTCCCCACTACCCTCAGCCTCACAACATACCCCAATTGGGGATGCCATAGTCTCACTGGCTTCAGACGGGAGCAGTTGGGACTCTTGTGCGGTATACATATAAAAAAAAAAAAAGCACGCCTCATTTTTATGGAATAACAATAATGCGTTGTACAAAGTCGAAAAAAGCTTCAAACTCGTGGCAGACAGACGAGAATCGGACAGAATGTAGGTACCCAGCTCGATCTATGCATTTTATTGTTTAGCAAGTCTCAATAACAAAATAACTAGGCGGGCGTCTAGTGATAGTTGGAGATTTATGAAAGTTCTAAATAATTACAGTCGTTCTCACTTTAATTATATAGTTAATTTGTCCTTTTATACTGCGTTCCAAAACCGCAAATGTTCCTTGCGCCGAGTAATACTGGAACATTCATAAAAAAGCAAAACGAACATTCTATCAGAATAACAAATCGCGCCACGCAAATTGACATTTTTACAACAAATATACTGACCACTTTAACACCATAGGAATGGGTTGAAAGCGTGCACGTGAAACGTTTGGCTCGCACATAGGTTTGTCTCCTTCTAACGCAGATTAGGGCATTTTGGCTAGCAGTTTCTGCACAAAATAATTAATTTTGTTAATTTAATTACTGGGTTATTATAAGTGATAGAACTGTGAAATTTTCGTTCGCGAATATTTCATTATGAGTATTATTTTTCGACATTAAAATAAATAAAATATTATCTGTAGTTTTCAAATGCGGTTGAAAAATAGATTGTATGGGAATGGTCACATCTGTTTCACCTTAAGTGATTTTATGTAAACATCGCTTCCTAATAGGTAATAATTTGAAATAATTGCTATACCTTTTGATTAATAAACAATTGTTCAATTTGGTTGAGTATTTTGGCCTCAGCTCCGAATTCAAGTTTTGTATGGAAAATTACAAAAAAATTTGGATTTTAGGTGAACATATCCAAAAAAACTGAAAATTTTTTTTTTTCTTCAACTTTGAAAATCATCTTTGAGGAAACATTTTTATTTAAATGAAAAGAAATTATGCGATATTTGTATTCATCTAATTATTTTTTAATCAAAAGTTACATAAAATATCTAAAATGGATATGCGCTATTTGATTTATTTAAATTTTAATGGTAATACACAGGTAAGTTATTATATAATTAAAATTTGCTTGATTTTTGAAGGAACTCTGGAAGTTTTTTGTGAGTTAATTACAAATTTTGCCTTATCTACTGTGTCAATGTAATAATTTAAAAAAGTCGAAAATAATAGTTTAAAATGTCGTAATTTTAATTAACGTACGATAAATTTGTATTCCGACGTAAATTGGTCTATGATTGTAAAGTAGTAAATTGTTCGTAAAAGGACGACAATCTATGGGGACAGGACAAATCAAATATCATAAATAATTTCCCAAGTTACCTCTTAAATTAAAAAAAAAAAATTTTTATTGGTATCTATATATTGTAAAATTTAAAACGAAAATAAATAAAATGACGCATATCCGTACTAGAAATTTATTTATTTTTTCTTTGTTTTATATGTTTTCATATAATTTTATTTTACATTAACTCCATACAGGAGGCCCTGAGGAAAAAAATTCCCTCAGGGCCTATGTCATCTGAGATGCTGTGTGGAGGATGTTTTTGAGGAGAGGAAAGAATGAACATTGGCCTTGAAGAGATCCATGTTGTAGGAAGGAGGAAACACCCGGCAAATCATTCCACAGCCGAGCTGTTGAACACAAGAACGAGTCGAAGAAACGACCCGTTCTCATGTGACAAATTTCAACCGTGTACATATGTTGGGCACGCGTTTGGCGTGTTTCCCGACTATGCACCGGTGCCGAAGGGATCAATGACGCTAGTTCCTCGGAGCATCTTCCATGGTAATACCGGTAGCATTCCCACCCGACGACTGTGCTCTAAATATTGCAATCCATCTGTTAAGATGGAATAATCTATCAAACGAACCGCCCGTTTCTGCACAGGGTCAAGGTTTTTTTTAGGTATTTTGGAGCTCCAGACCAGAGGTAGCTGCCAAATTCAACCATGGAGCGCACTTGCGATTTGTGCAGGGTTAGCAGTTGTGTACTATTAAAGTATCTGCGGGCCCTGTACAGTACGCCCAATTTCAGAGAGGCTAACTTAACTCTGGTTTCGATGGAGCCCCCATACCTGAGCTGGTCACTTAGAGTTACACCAAGCATATCAATGGAGGTCCTGTTCGGAAGAATGGTTCCGTTGAAAGAAAATAGATTATCATTTCGATCCCTTTTAGACGTTATCAAACATGATTGGGTCTTTGAAACATTAAATTCGACGAGGTTATTCTTACCCCAAGAGAGAACACTCTCGAGGTAACCGTCCATTCTCTGCTTCAAAGCTCTCCGAGCTATTGAGGTTTGTGTGCTCTTTGGAGGCTTGTCAAACAAAAAGCTATCATGGACTGTACTGTCATCCGCATAACAATGAATCGGTGTACATGACAAGAGGTCGTTGATGTGCAAAAGTCGGAGACAGAACCGACCCCTTTGGGACGCCAGCATTTATCGAATGCGAGGAAGAGGTGAAACCGTCAGCAACCGCCTGAATCGACCTCCCCCTCAAAAAGTCGGCAATCCACGCACACAAGGATGCGGGAAGTCCGTAAGGGCGCAGTTTTTTGACAAGCGCTCGATGCCAAACCCGGTCAAAGGCCTTGGAAATGTCCAGTCCAACCGTTTGGGTCTCACCAAAACTTTTTCCAGACACCGTCCCCAAACATGCGTCACATAAGCGAGAAGATCGCCGCACGAGCGGTTCTGCCAGAACCCGTATTGACGGTCGTTAATAATTTTGTTCTTCTCGAGGTATGTGAGCAGTTTGTCATTGATCACACGTTCTATCACTTTTGACAGAACAGATGTGATCGCTATCGTTTTAGACGTTATCAGACATGATTGGGTCTTTGAAACATTAACATTTACTTTGAAACCTTTGTACAGTTGGCGTGCTGGAGACCATATTATTGAGTCTGGTGACCCCGGGCGCGGCTGCACCAAAATGCCACGTAGATCAATTTTGCCCCTTCGAACCCGCACCTGTATGCGCTTACACAATAGATTGCCATCCCGACCATGGACACTGGAAAACCTACCATAACAAGTGTGAAGCCGACAACGACGCGTGTATAAATTGCGGTATTAAAGGTGAGACGAGGAACGGCTGTTTATTTTACGAAGTTCTTTCAAGGCGAAGTTTAATGCCAAATCACTATTTTAGATTAATTTTACTGAAAATTACTTATTTTATTTATTTATTTAGATATACACAGTACATTATGGTACAAGTTTAAAGATGTTTAATTTTTACATTATATTTATTTATTTAGACATGCACTACACAGAACATTATAATACTAGTTTAAAGAAGATTAATTTTCACATTATATTATTTATTTATTAAGACATACACTACACAGTAAATTATAATACAAGTTTTAAGGTGTTTAATTTTTACATTATATTTATTTATAACGACATACACAGTACATTATAATTCAAGTTTTAAGATGTTTAATTTTCACATTATAGTTATTTATTAAGACATTCACTACACAGTCAACTATAATACAAGTTTTAAGATGTTTAAATTCTTACATTATATTTATTTATTACGACATACACAGTACATTATAATAAAAGTTTTAAGACGTTTAATTTTTACATGGTTATGTACGAGAACCTATTAATAAGTCATTTGGTAGTTACGCCTAATATATGTAATAACGGGTTTTAAAACTTAATTAGTGAATGAACGAGTAATAATAATAAAAATAAAGAAAAGGAGGGGGGGGGGGGGGGATAAAGAGTCATTTTAAAAGAAGAATTATATGCTCACTAATTTGTAAATTAACTGATTAAGGTTTAGTGAAAGGTTAAGTATAAGTAGTTTTAAAATTTATAATATGTATTTACAACACGCCAAGAAATTTAATAAATTAGTTTTGTATGTTTGCAAGGAATCATGGAAAATGTCTAAATGTAGTTATTTTTCGTAGTGGGTATAAGTTGTGATTGCGCGAGTAATTGGTGAGTTACTTGTTGCATTTGTGTTGTTAGCTTCAATATGAAAAAGGTAAGTGTGCCTGGTACGCCTCATTGGGATATTTAAAGTAATGACGGATAGCATTTCAGGACTATCTAGTTTATTATTTAGCAGGTTATGTAGAAACAACAGATCTGACAATGTGCGTTTTTTTGGTAAAGTTAACATATTATTTGTAGTTTTGTTGTATTTATTGAGTTATGTTTCCTAAATTTATTCTGTACACTTTCTACCAAATCTATGCATATCTTATATCGAGGATTCCACATAGTTGACGCATATTCCAGTGGACTTCTGACCAATGAACAAAACATCATTTTACAGGGTTTTAGCACTTTTGAAGACTTTATATATTATTA
The DNA here is from genome assembly GCA_917563855.2 of Limnephilus lunatus. Taxonomy (NCBI): domain Eukaryota; kingdom Metazoa; phylum Arthropoda; class Insecta; order Trichoptera; family Limnephilidae; genus Limnephilus; species Limnephilus lunatus. The sequence goes on from OU830592.1 coordinate 128,263,684, forward strand.
ATAGGAAACCTAGCATCTTGTAAAATTTTGACATAATTATTAATATTATACTTATATCAAAAATATACTTCAGATAAATTGAAGCCTTACTTATCATTTTGTTTGAGAAATATAACAATAAAACATATTTTTACTTTATAAGAAATATAAATATATGTAAAGAAAAATATAATTTTCTTTAATTTAAAACAATGCCGAGCTTGACTCGTCATTGTGGCTGTATATATCGTGGACTGTCGACTCAATATTTTATAGTCTATAGATTTTTTAATTTTATTTTATTATTATTGTACAACAGAATAATTTCAATTAAAGTACAATTTAGTTAGCCCATCAGCATTTAGGCAAGTGTCTCTTCAAACATATTTTAAGGCATATAAAGAACATTTACTTACATCTAAATGGTTTGCAATTTCATTTAACAGCACCATTCCCCTCGTCATGCTATGCTTTGCCAAGACGTCTGTTCTACCGTTCGGTACTTTAAATAAGTCACGATGTGGCTGTAGTGGCCTGGTACATATAAATCACAGCATCCCAAGAGAAATGGGCTGTCGATGAAATTGTTCCAAATTTTGAAAGACAGAATAGCAAGACTTGCTTTCCGCCTAGTTTCTAGACTCAGAGAATCAGTTTCCTCAAGTTAATTAAATAAGTAACTAATAATTAAGTAAGTAATTAAAACCATAGTAAAAATAATCTAAGAGCTACGATAAAGCAAATTATTAGATTAATTTCAATAATTAACTTCCAACTATGATACATTCCAAGTATGGCTTAGGTTATCTGGTTTCAACTTACTTTTTTTTCTTTCTAATAAAAATTATTCACAAAATAAATAAAAACAACTTGTGCTTGAAATCAAGCGTTTCAAGACTGCATTTTCTAATCGATTTTTATGCCTCTTAGCTATATTCGCGGCGATATATTCGAGACTTGGTCACAACTTCATTTAATTTTAATTGTTTTTTTACATTTTCATATTCATTCATATTTTTTTAATTTTTAAACGACTTCGAAAAGGAGGAGGTTATCAATTCGACGTTATTTTAGTTTTTTTAATTTATTTTTTATTTTAATTTTTTTTATGTTTGTTACCTCAGAACTTTCAATTGGGTAAACCGATATTGATGATTCTTTTTTTATTAGAAAGCTGGTGCTTCCCGTGTAGTCCTATTTTAATTTGGTCCAGTTTTGACAGTGGAATCCATGAGAAAACCACATATGTCTTAAATTTGCAATAAGTATGTGTGCGACAAATGGACGAATAACTCAATATTACGCCAACAGATTTCGATGATTATTTTGTTGAAGTAAAACTTCTTTACGCACGCTCGTCACTAAAAATCAAAAAATAAACAAAAATTTTAACAAAACAAAAAACGACTTTAAAAAATGCACTAAAAAGTAAAAAATAATTTCGTACGATTGTTATTTTTGGAGTCGGTGTCAGCCAAGATCTCCACATCTCACCTATAACTACCTATGTATGTAGTTACCTTGGCTGACACCGACACCAAATATAACAATCGTACGAGATTATTTTTTACTTTTTAGTGCATTTTTGAAGTCGTTTTTTGTTTTGTTAAAAGTTTTTATTTTATTTTTTTTATTTAGTATTTTTAAAATTACTATTTTTTACATTTTTATATTGGTTATATTCTTTCAATAATGAAGAATTTTTTTTTATTCCAGAATACACGCTATGGCACAAAGGTCATTGCCCTGATTCAAATTGAAGAGATTGGTATGGACTCAGAAGAAATTAAATTTTACCCCAAATTCAAGACTGGAAACTAAAATTAAAATTTGAAACCATAAAAATATAATTCATCATTTCAGCAGCATGTTCATCCAAATTTATAATACGAATTAAACAAGTTATTTGAATACAGATTTCTTTATTTTTGTGATTCTTTTCCTCAAACTGAAAAAACAATGTGTGATATTTTTATTTTAATGAAAAGACAAATAACTTTGTTTTACATCACTTTTATTTATAAACAATCAATTTGTTTCATGAACGATTGTAACCGACGTGTTCACACCCTCGAAATATTTTTCATCAAAGCTCATCGCTTGGCTCAGTCCTCTACAGTTTTGTGATCATTTTTGGGAATCAGGAAAAAATGGCCTGCCCTCACAATACTGAAGTACCGTGCCGCCGGCGACGCTTTGATGGAAAATATTTGTTCTAGTTAGAAATGTAATTTTTGTTATTTACTTATAATTTTCTTATTGGTCTTGAAATATTTAAGTTTTTTATTTTTTATGTACATCTCTCCGGTGCGATCAATAAATAATACTTTGAGAAATCGCTACTGGGGAGATTGTAAACTCATTTCAAATATGTTTGATGCTTGTACTTATTTTAAATTTATATATCTTAATTATTATGCACACGGGCCTTGTAGGACAAATGAAATAATCAGTTTTCATTTAAAATCCTACAAGGTCTCGAGTAAAGCCAAGATTTATCTCACAACATATTGGGTAGCGAAAATACAGTCATTTTTGCCTACCAAAAAACACTTAGAAAATTTCGAAGGTGTAAATATTATGTTTTTTCTAATATCAAAACCTGCGGGCCTTGTAGGAAAATGAAATAATCAGTTTTCATTCTTGATCCTACAAGGCCTCCAGTTAAACTGAGACTTTGCTCTCAAAATACTTCACTTTAAAATAAGAGCTCATTTTGCTATGTCAAAAAGATTTTGAAAATTTCGGTCATGACATTTTTACATTTTTCCCTTTACAAAATTCTAGGGACCCTGTGAGATGGTGAAATAAACAGATTTCGTTAACTTATCTCACAGGGAACCTAGAAAAATTATTATAACTTGATTAATCATAAAATATTTTCTTAAAATCAAAAATTCTTAAAATCACGGTAACTTCACCAAACAAAAATTCTTGTTATAAATCTTGGCTTTATTTATATGTTTTTACAATTTGATATGTGTTTTGATTATTAATAAAGGCTACAAAATCCGTAAAAGTTGCAAAATTTAGACGAGCACTTTTACGGATTAAGCCGACAAAATAGAGAATAAGCAGTTTCTTGCCCTTTATATATGAAAGGTGCCGGGGCAAAGTTTCCCCCTCCACTTTCCGTCAGCCACCAAATCGAACCGCCGATTTGGTATAAATACGACGCATTTTTCCAAAATAAATCAGTTCTTACGTTTACTTTAATCTTCGTGTTTTACTCCTTCCTCTGGAAGAAACCTCTCTCCGACCTGCCTCCTGCTGAAGCTCTGCCTGAACAACAATTCTGGTGCCTACCTCCTCAAGACTAGCCGGCCCAACTACTGGACACCGCAAGGCGCCAGGCTCAGGCAGAGACTAAGGACATCCATGGCTACCACTCACCAGCTCTGGGTGCAGGGAGGCAGATCCAGGGTTACCACCGTCCAGTACAGAAGGGCTGTCACCTTCAAGGAAGGCCAGCCAGTACTGCATTTCAAACGATATTACAATAGTCGACATCCACGTGCACAGCCACCGGTGCCCTTTTCTACAGTCTTGTAGCACACGTCTGTTACAACGATGTTCACATCATTAGAATCAAATGCAGTGGTCTAGCCAGGAAAGTAGCTATAGCCGTATCAATGATACGGGCCCCCCGGGCTACAGGGGCCCCTAACGTGTGTAAGCAAAAATTAGTAAAATGTTGTCCACAATGTCACTGAATCGTGCTTTCTGGGAAAAAAATAATAAAAAAACTCGCATACGTGCCTAGGTATAGAGTTTTCACTTCAGAAATGACAAAAGTAAAAAAAAAAGCAATCTCTTTTTTCCCGGGCTAAGCATGCGTCCAAAAGTTGGCAACATCCTCTAATGGTTTTTGCGGGATTCCTCGTTTATAATGACAAACCACGGAGAGTAATATTTACGTACAATGATAAACCACGGAGAGTTTTTTATTTCATTCCGGTTCAAAGCGGACCAAATGTATACTAAACTTCAAAATTAAATATAGATCATTTATGGGAGAAAAGGGTAGAAGGAAGGGGAAAGGGTAAGAGTAAGGGAAGTTTATTAATTAGGGATTTCAAAATCATCAGCAGGTAAAGACCGGTTAAGTGGGAAAAGGTTCAAAAAAGGGTTTATAAAAATTTGCTGCTAATTAATTATGTCTGCTTTATTATTTACATATTTTCTAATTTCTAAAACCTCTAAATTATTTATCTGCGTGGTGTCTTAAAGCCCGTACGTAATATTTTAAGTCCATTGTTTTTGTCAATATTATGATCATTTTTTAATAAATGATCTGCGAACTCGGCTAGTACCATTTAATGCCCTGAGATGTTCTTTAACTTTTACTTCAAAGTTTCTATTTGTTCTACCTATATAAAATTATTAATATGCAAGTGTCATTTGGTCTACTGTCAAATCACCCATGTAAAACATCGCTTCTAAATAGGAAATTATTTGAAAAATTTGCTATACTTTTGATTAGAAAAATAATTGTGCAGTTTGGTTGGGTATTTTGACCTTATATCCGAATTCAAGTTTTGTGACAAAAAGGACGATAAACTTGTATTTGAGGTCATAATATCCGAACAAACTGAATAATTATTTAAAACAATTATTATAAGTAATACTTAACAATTTTTATAAGAAAAACTTTCTTTTTATTATTTTATGAAGGTTATTCCCATCAGTGAAATATATCATATTAGAATAAGTTAAAAATAATAATCTAAACGAAAATATGAAAGAGAACAAGACACAGAAAAAAGACAATGGTCGCAACTGGGACTCGAACCCAGACCTCTCCGTCTTACCGGGATGAGCGCGTTAACCAATTTCGCTATTGTCCCAGTTGCGACCATTGTTTTTTTTCTGTTTTTCTGTGTCTTGTTCTCTTTCATGTTAACTTATTCTAATAATTATCAGCCTGAAACAGTCATCTACACTAAAAAAATCTTCCGAAAAAGATACTTGCCGCCAACGGGACTTGAACCTGTGTCCTTCTGATTGCCGGTCAGGTGCTCTTGACCACTGAGCTATGGCGGCTTATCTAATACCCGCCAAATAATTCAATAAATACTAGTGTTTCATTCAACAATTACTTCTTATTATATTTTTTCCGCCTGAAAACAACCAACTTAATTTTTGTGAGAGGTATTGTAAATACTAAATCTCTCGCTAACACGTTTGTTATGTTAGGACTTGGTTTTTATACCCCATTTGTCGTGTTTGGCGGGATTGTACTGCTTTAGTTCATGCCTACCCTTCGTAGATATCATCTGTTCGTCAACAGCAAAAAACTCTTCTTTGTGAACTAACGTGAGACGTTGTCAAGGGCCAAATTTTATGGAGTTTGTCATAACCTCCACGACCAATTGGAATAAATGTTGTTTTGTCATTAAAGTGAAGGAAACTTTTTATTGTTTCCCATCTGTAACAGGTCATAGTTTCGTTCACTTGTTTTTGTCCAATACTATTATTCCAGCACGTTATAGCTGCAGGTAATTTTATAATAGACATAAATATAACAATACCTACGAACTGCTCCATCTCCTCCTTTGTAATATAAGCCGGTTTGTTAACATTATTCTGAATAGATTTTAAATTTGACTCATCTACTATCATTGATATTAAATCATCAGTGAAAATAAATAAAAATAAATTAGCAGGTGTATCCAGGTTCATAATGCACAAAGGTAAGTCTATATATCCAGTGAAGATGTAGTTTACAGGATTGTATGGATCCAGTTGATTCGATTCCCATTTAATCTTTTTAGTAGGGGCTTTGCAATGACGCCTTTTCCTTTTGTTATTGACAAGGTTTGCTAGAGGGATATTGTCTTTATCCGAACTTTCAACATCACTTTCGGGAATTATAACTGGTCTCCTGACTAGGACAGACATCGAGGGAATATCGCTTTCGAAATCTAAATCTTCATCATCTTTAAACATGCCATCACCCGGAATAGAATTAGTGAGAAGGTTTTTACCGTAAAAACCTGGAGGGTTCATTCTGTCAAACAAAAGCAAAAACAAATGTTTGAATCGAAACCAACGACCACCATAACACGGGCATCAGCTTAACATAGTGGTCGAAAAATCCACTTACAATGTAAATAATTTATGCAATTAATAAAGAAAACAAAAAAAAGAAAAACCTAAAGAAATAAACCATGAAAATACCTAATTTTAGCGTTTATATAAATCAAAATGCTGATTTGTTTGAGTGCATATAATTCCATATCTGTTCAAGTGAAAAAACGTGTTAGTGCGTACGAGACCAAATATGGAATCGAGAAAATACTAGTTGTAAAGAATAGAAAAGAGTTGAAAACCGGAAAACTGATTATTATAGATAAAGATGAATATGTCAACTTCACGAAAATATTTTTTTTATCAAAAAGTATGAGCCACTCACACTTCGATTCTGTTATTCCGCCCGCGTGCACAAAAGTGAGGTTATTTCGAAATGTCATAAAATCATAGACAATTTTTTTGCGTTATGTTATTGCTAAATAAACATTTAATGGATAAATAGTTTGAATCGTTCTGTAATTATACTTTATTTGTAAATTAAATGACAACAAAACTAAAATACCATATATGGGCCCGTATGCAGTAGAGGGATAAGGATTTACCGTAAGTCGTTGGCAGAACATAACGTATTATTATTTTTTTCAGATCAAAGTAACAAAATAGAGACAGCGTTTTTTTAATTGCAAGGAAAAAAAAGAAATCCATATTCAAGTGAATGATTTATTTAGTAATATAAATTGATTGAACATTCTTTTGTAATATTTTATCAGTATTATTTAAAAATTATATTTTTCAAAATTGTTTTTTTTTTAAATTTTTATTGATGAATTGAATTCAGGGTGAAATTAGATTTGTTACTAGTCCGTACGTTAAGGAATTCTTTCTGATATCTGTTTCACTTTAAATGCGAACATGGACCTAGGTAAAACGCTCCGTATTCTGGAATGAAAATAAACATTAAATTTATAATTTTTTAAAGATAATTATCAATTTTAAAAATAAATATGACGCCCTATTGGGCTTTAACATGCATAGAAGGAAATTTATAATCACAATAATAATTATGTGTATACAAATAATAATTATGTCTAAACCAATAAAACAGAATAAATAAGAATAAAAATCATCATCGTAAGGTATAGAACATCATAACAAAGATTAAAATAAATGAAATAGTATGAGTAGTACTTATGAAAAACCAAAACAATTTAGCTTAAAATATATAAAATCAGTAATAAGACCTGAAACAAAACAAAATGCAAAGTGTAAGAGCTAGTTAGTAGGTATAAAAAAACAGTTGTATGTGTATATTATTGTAGGATGATAAAACAGAACTAAATAGAATCGAACAGAAAAATAAAATAACATAAGGATATAAATTAATGGTAAGGTTTTAGATGAGAGAAGGTTTTATGGAAAGAACAAAATAAATAAAAGTTAATTATTAGCAGATAAAATCGAGATTAGTTGCCTCTTGAAAATTGCAAAACTGTCAACACCAAATATACCTATAAATTCGCAATGTTTATTCGCGAGGCTATGAATTCTTGGAATTGGTGAATAGATAAAGTAGTTAGTGTTGAGGTTATTGTTACATTTGAAAATTTCTTTACTTCGAGTATATCTGGCAGGTTTATTAATGCAAATCAGTTCCAACAAATTAGGGCTATCAACTAAAGATTTGATAACTTTGTATAAAAATAACAAATCAATTACCACTCTTCTATCTGATAATTTAAGCAGTCTGGTTTCTGCGCGTTAATTATTATAATTTATAATAATAATAATAATAATAATTGGATAATTTATAGAGCGCCGTTTTTGTGAAAAATCACCTCAAGGGCTTATAAGTTCGATTGGAAGTTTCATTTTAAAATTGATGTACCGAAGGAATTGGTTTTTTACGTTTTCCAATGATTGAGAATGGACTCTGTAGTATGGTGACCATACAGTCGAATTGTACTCTAATCTGCTTCGTACTAACAAGCAATACAGTAATATATACATAACACTATTATAAAATAATATAATACTATTATGCCACGTTGTAGTTTTTTCCAGACTAGAATATCTCCTTAAATACTAGTATACAAACAGCCGCATTTGTCTCACAAGTTGCAGTTTGCGACATCTTGGTTAGTCTGTTTTCATTGTGGGAGGTGGGTATGGGCCCGCCCCAGTAACCATTTATTAGATAACAAACACCTCTTATATAGGTCACCCTGAGAGGTGACGTGAACCACGTTTGGTGACTTAGCAGGGGTGCCCGGGTTCATGGGGTGAGGTTGTCTAGGTCCTGGCGGTAGACGCATCTTTTCACCTGCAGCGTGGTGAGCCAGATCGAGAGAGACTGGTGATGAAGTCTTTTGACCTATCCAGCCAAAATCCCTCTACACATAGCCTTGCACTGCAGTTGGAGGGATTGACACACTAACCCTCAGATTCCTACCCAACCCTCGTATCCATTTCCTTCCCAGCACGTCCTCTCCTTCCTTTAATTACTTCCTAAAATGACATAGGCTCTAAGTGAAATGATTTTCCTCAGGGCCTCCTGTTAAGGTAAAAAAAAGTCTTTCGGGTGAGTCCAGCTACACCCTGTTTAGATAATATTACCATAAATCAAGTTTTAAACTTCGTAAAAGAAATATCATTTCCTTGTCTTACCTTTTATACCCATCTCGCACGCGTCAATATCGGCTACACATTTGTTAGGAAAGCTCTTCCAAGTCACTCCCCCTACATAGGCGCACAATGGGTCAAACATATCGGGACAGGGTCCAGGACATGGTTTCAAGCTTTTTGCAGCTGCACCCAAGGTCACCAGGAACATCAGAGTTACCAGCACACCAACTGTATAAAGGTTTCATATTCATTACCGAAAATGGAAAAAAATGATTATCTTTGTAAACACCACTTTCATTTTTTAAATCGGTTTTAGATCGGGTTACGCTACAACAGTAGCTTCTTTAGGGCAGTATAATCAAAACCTCCTGGGACACTCATTCAAATCAGCCTCTTAACTTGTATGGGATCTCACAAAAATTCTCATTTTACTAAGAATCATGGTTTGTACACGATCAATCACAAAAAAGCCCAAAGAAGATTTTGAAAAAAATATCATCTTTTTCACACTTGGTTTCGCTCGTTTAAGTACTTGGGGTCGGTGTTTTTAACACTTAGGTTCGGTCATAACTGTGGTTCTATGGGACCGAACTGACTGAAATATTGGATTCTTACTAAAAATCATAGTCTGTACACGAATCAATCAGAAAATCTTCCAACAGAAGAAATTTAATTTTCTTTATACTAAATTTCCATCGTTTAATGTGCTTTTTGTTATTTTATTTTTATTTTATTTTATTTATTAACAGAAACAAACAGTACATTATTTACATTGGTGAAAAAAGTTTACAGTTAATAAGTATATTTCAAGTTAGATACCTATGATATGTTTCATTGAAGTGTCTTGTTTATATTAAATTTTTACCGGGTGATGTGCGTTGTGGGAGGGTAAACCGAGGACCCGTCGTTCGAAATTCCTACGTGCATGTGAATATAATAAGTATTGCAATATTAAGATTGTGCGAACAAGGTATTCAGTTTTTGACAGTTGAAACAAAATTCAATATTGCGTTTAGTTCGTATTGTGAACTATGTTCTGTAATACTGCTTAATTCGCTGTACGGTATTATAATATTTAATAATTGAAAGTTATTAAATATTACAATAAAAAAAATTAGGACACCTGCTCAAGTATTTGATTAATCTGCGTCATATATTCTTTCACTCCATTCTTCGTTAATCGGCTCTATGACCCTATTACCTACACCCAGGGCTGGTCAAAATACATGCTTTGCTGTAATTGAAATACAAATTACAAAATACGTTTTTGCATGTATTTAAAATACGAAATACAAAATACTCTCGAGTCGTGTATTTGAAATAAAAAATACAGTATTCTAACCATTTTTTTATTTCAAATACAAAATACACTTGGTTTTGGTAGAACCTTTGGCTGCAATAAATTGACTTAAGTGCCCTTATCTAAAGCTTACAATACACGACAACTTTTTTAAGCCCGATATCTAACACCTGGGTCCTATACCTTTACAAGTGGAGCGGAGGTGAAAGGCATCTTCTGATCAATATGATTGGTCAATTTTTGCAAATCTCTGTTTCACTCTGCTCAGCTTTGCTTCTATGAAAACGCACTCTTATACCTATAATACACGACACCTTATTTCATCCCTATTCCCGCATAGAGACTAGACCATAGACAAAATTTTTCGCTTTACCTGATCGCTATTTTCATATCAGCGATTTTAGTTGGCATCACAGCAACAATATGCTTCATGTGCTGTTTGCTGTGATGCCAATTGAAATCATAGATATGAAAATATAGATGAAAATAGCGATCGTGAAAAGTGAAAAATTTTGTCTATGGTTTAGTCTCTATGCGGGAATCGGGATGAAATAAGGTGTCGTGTATTATAGGTATAAGAGTGCGTTTTCATAGAAGCAAAGCTGAGCAGAGTGAAACAGAGACTTGCAAAAATTGACCAATCATATTGCTCAGAAGATGCATCTCACCTGCGCTCCACTTGTAAAGGTATAGGACCCAGGTGTTAGATAATAATAATAATATGACATTTGTGCGCAGTTTTGTATAATTTCACTTCAAGTGCGCTCTACTGTGATTAACTTAAAAATGTATTTTTATTTTTATTTTTAACTTTGTGAATAAAAATAAAAATATTCATCCTAGACTTGCAGAAAAGGTCCATAGATTTTATTTTCTTTATATGAGTTCCGCACAGGAGGCCATGAGTAAAATAATTTCCCTCAGGGCCCATGTTATATTTGGGGATATTCATAGATCCACAGTTATGACCGAACCTAAGTGTTAAAAACACCGACTCCAAGTATACTTAAACGAGCGAACCCAAGTGTGAAAACGATGATATTTTTTTCAAAATCTTCTTTGGGCTTATTTTGTGATGGATTCGTGTGCAGACCATGATTCTTAGTAAGAATCCTAAATTTCATTCAATTTGGTGCCATAGGGCCAGAGTGATGGCCGAACCTAAGTTTAACAAAGAGCCCATAAAACTATGAAAGTTTTGTATGAAGAAAATTAAAATTCTAATGTCGACATATTTTCTGATTAATTCTTGTACAGACCATGATTTTTAGTAAGAATCCAAAATTTCATTCGATTTGGTGCCATAGTGCCAAAGTTATGGCCGAATCTAAAATTGACAAAGATCCCATAAAACGATTGAAATTAAGTATGAAGAAAATGAACATTCTTCTGTTGGAAGATTATCTGATTGATTCTTGTACAAACCATGTTTCTTAGTAATAATCTCCAATTTCATTCGATTTGGTGCCAAAGTGCCAAAGTTATGGCCGAACCTAAGTTTGACAAAGAGCCCATATAACGATGAAAATTTTGTATGAAGAAAATTAAAATTCTTCCGTTGGAATATTTTCTGATTGTATCTTGTACAGACCATGATTTTTAGTAAGAATCCAAAAGTTCAATTGATTTGGTGCCATAGTGCCAAAGTAATGGCCGGACCTAAAATTGACAACGAGCCCAAGCGATTGAAATTTAGAATGATGAAAATGAAAATTCTTCTTTCGGAAGATTTTCTGATTGATTCTTGTACAGACCATGATTTTTAGTAAGAATCCAAAATTTCACTCAGTTCGGTCCCATAGATCCACGATTATGACCGAACCTAAGCGTTAAAAAAACCGACCCCAAGTGTACTTAAACGAGCGAACCCAAGTGTGAAAACGATGATATTTTTTTCAAAATCTTCTTTGGGCTTATTTTGTGATGGATTCGTGTGCAGACCATGATTCTTAATAAGAATCGTAAATTAAGTTTGACAAAGAGCCCATATAACGATGAAAATTTTGTATGAAGAAAATTAAAATTCTTCTGTTGGAATATTTTCTGATTGATTCTTGTACAGACCATGATTTTTAGTAAGAATCAAAAATTTCATTCGATTTAGTGCCATAGTGCCAAAATTATGCCGAATCTAAAATTTACAAAGAGCCCATAAAACGAATGAAATTTAGTATAATGAAAATGAAAATTCATCCTTTTGAAGATTTTCTGATTGATTCTTGTACAGACCATGATTTTTAGTAAGAATCCAAAATTTCACTCAGTTCGGTCCCATAGATCCACAGGTATGACCGAACCTAAGTGTTTAAAACACCGACCCCAAGTACTTAAACGAGCGAACCCAAGTGTGAACACGGTTATATTTTTTACAAAATCTTCTTTCGGCTTATTTTGTGATTGATTCGTGTGCAGACCATGATTCTTAATAAGAATCCTAAATTTCATTCGATTTGGTGCCATAGGGCCAGAGTTATGGCCGAACCTAAGTTTGACAAAGAGCCCATAAAACGATGAAAATTTTGTATGAAGAAAATTAAAATTCTTATGTTAGAATATTTTTTGATTGATTCTTGTACAGACCATGATTTTTAGTAAGAATCCAAAATTTCATTCGATTTGGTGCCATAGTGCCAAAGTTATGGCCGAATCTAAAATTGACAAAGAGCCCATAAAACGATTGAAATTTAGTATGAAGAAAATAAAAATTCTTCTTTTGGAAGATTTTCTGATTGATTCTTGTACAGACTATGATTTTTAGTAAGAATCCAAAATTTCACTCAGTTCGGTCCCATAGATCCACAGTTGTGACCGAACCTAAGTGTTAAAAACACCGACCCCAAGTACTTAAACGAGCGAACCCAAGTGTGAAAACGATGATATTTTTTTCAAAATCTTCTTTGGGCTTATTTTGTGATGGATTCGTGTGCAGACCATGATTCTTAGTAAGAATCCTTATTTTTATTCGATTTGGTGCCATAGTGCCAAAGTTATGGCCGAACCTAAAATTGACAAAGAGCCCATAAAACGTTTGAAATTTAGTATGAAGAAAATGAAAATTCTTCTTTTGGAAGATTTTCTGATTGATTCTTGTACAGACCATGATTTTTAGTAAGAATCCAAAAGTTCAATCGATTTGGTGCCATAGTGCCAAAGTTATGGCCGAACCTAAAATTGACAAAGAGCCCAAGCGAATGAAAGTTAGTATGAAGAAAATGAAAATTCTTCTTTTGGAAGATTTTCTGATTGATTCTTGTACAGACCATGATTTTAAGTAAGAATCCATTATTTCACTCTGTTCGATCCCATAGATCCACAGTTATGACCGAACCTAAGTGTTAAAAACACTGACCCCAAGTACTTAAACGAGCGAACCCAAGTGTGAAAACGATGATATTTTCTTTCAAAATCTTCTTTCGGCTTATTTTGTGATTGATTCGTGTGCAGACCATGATTCTTAGTAAGAATCCTAATTTTTTATTCGATTTGGTGCCATAGTGCCAAAGTTATGGCCGAACCTAAAATTGACAAAGAGCCCATAAAACGATTGAAATTTAGTATGAAGAAAATTAAAATTCTTATGTCGGAATATTTTCTGATTGATTCTTGTACAGACCATGATTTTTAGTAAGAATCCAAAATTTCATTCGTTTTGGTGCCATAGTGCCAAAGTTATGGCCGAACCTAAAATTGACAAAGAGCCCATAAAACGATTGAAATTTAGTATGAAGAAAATGAAAATTCTTCTTTTGGAAGATTTTCTGATTGATTCTTGTACAGACCATGTTTCTTAGTAGGAATCCTAAATTTCATTCGTTTTGGTGCCATAGTGCCAAAGTTATCGCCGAACCTAAATTTGACAAAGAGCCCATAAAACGATTGAAATTTAGTATGAAGAAAATGAAAATTCTTCTTTTGGAAGATTTTCTGATTGATTCTTGTACAGACCATGATTTTTAGTAAGAATCCAAAATTTCACTCAGTTCGGTCGCATAGATACAAAGTTATGACCGAAGCTAAGTGGTAAAAACACCGACCCCAAGTACTTCAACGAGCGAAACCAAGTGTGAAAACGATGATATTTTTTTCAAAATCTTCTTTCGGCTTATTTTGTGATTGATTCGTGTGCAGACCATGATTCTTAGTAAGAATCCTAATTTTTATTCGATTTGGTGCCATAGTGCCAAAGTTATGGCCGAACCTAAAATTGACAAAGAGCCCATAAAACGATTGAAATTTAGTATGAAGAAAATTAAAATTCTTATGTCGGAATATTTTCTGATTGATTCTTGTACAGACCATGATTTTTAGTAAGAATCCAAAATTTCATTCGTTTTGGTGCCATAGTGCCAAAGTTATGGCCGAACCTAAAATTGACAAAGAGCCCATAAAACGATTGAAATTTAGTATGAAGAAAATGAAAATTCTTCTTTTGGAAGATTTTCTGATTGATTCTTGTACAGACCATGTTTCTTAGTAGGAATCCTAAATTTCATTCGTTTTGGTGCCATAGTGCCAAAGTTATCGCCGAACCTAAATTTGACAAAGAGCCCATAAAACGATTGAAATTTAGTATGAAGAAAATGAAAATTCTTCTTTTGGAAGATTTTCTGATTGATTCTTGTACAGACCATGATTTTTAGTAAGAATCCAAAATTTCACTCAGTTCGGTCGCATAGATACAAAGTTATGACCGAAGCTAAGTGGTAAAAACACCGACCCCAAGTACTTCAACGAGCGAAACCAAGTGTGAAAACGATGATATTTTTTTCAAAATCTTCTTTCGGCTTATTTTGTGATTGATTCGTGTGCAGACCATGATTCTTAGTAAGAATCCTAATTTTTATTCGATTTGGTGCCATAGTGCCAAAGTTATGGCCGAACCTAAAATTGACAAAGAGCCCATAAAACGATTGAAATTTAGTATGAAGAAAATGAAAATTCTTCTTTTGGAAGATTTTCTGATTGATTCTTGTACAGACCATGATTTTTAGTAAGAATCCAAAATTTCACTCAGTTCGGTCCCATAGATCCACAGTTATGACCGAAGCTAAGTGGTAAAAACACCGACCCCAAGTACTTCAACGAGCGAACCCAAGTGTGAAAACGATGATATTTTTTTCAAAATCTTCTTTCTGCTTATTTTGTGATGGATTCGTGTGCAGACTATGATTCTTAGTAAGAATCCTAAATTTCATTCGATTTGTTGCCCTAGGGCCTGAGTTATGGCCGAACCTAAGTTTGACAAAGAGCCCATGCGATGGAAATTTAGAATGAAGAAAATGAAAATTCTTCTTTTGGAAGATTTTCTGATTGTATCTTGTACAAACCATGATTTTTAGTAAGAATCCAAAAGTTCAATCGATTTGGTGCCATAGTGCCAAAGTTATAACCGAAACTAAAATTGACAAAGAGCCCAAGCGATTGAAATTTAGTATGAAGAAAATGAAAATTCTTCTTTTGGAAGATTTTCTGATTGATTCTTGTACAAACCATGATTTTAAGTAAGAATCCAAAATTTCACTCAGTTCGGTCCCATAGATCCACAGTTATGACCGAACCTAAGTGTTAAAAACACCGACCCCAAGTACTTAAACGAGCGAACCCAAGTATGAAAATGATGATATTTTTTTCAAAATCTTCTTTCGGCTTATTTTGAGATTGATTCGTGTGGAGACCACAATTCTTAGTAAGAATCCTAAATTTCATTCGATTTGTTGCCCTAGGGCCTGAGTTATGGCCGAACCTAAGTTTGACAAAGAGCCCATGCGATGGAAATTTAGAATGAAGAAAATGAAAATTCTTCTTTTGGAAGATTTTCTGATTGTATCTTGTACAGACCATGATTTTTAGTAAGAATCCAAAAGTTCAATCGATTTGGTGCCATAGTGCCAAAGTTATAACCGAACCTAAAATTGACAAAGAGCCCAAGCGATTGAAATTTAGTATGAAGAAAATGAAAATTCTTCTTTTGGAAGATTTTCTGATTGATTCTTGTACAAACCATGATTTTTAGTAAGAATCCAAAATTTCACTCAGTTCGGTCCCATAGATCCACAGTTATGACCGAACCTAAGTGTTAAAAACACCGACCCCAAGTACTTCAACGAGCGAAACCAAGTGTGAAAACGATGATATTTTTTTCAAAATCTTCTTTCGGCTTATTTTGTGATTGATTCGTGTGCAGACCATGATTCTTAGTAAGAATCCTTATTTTTATTCGATTTGGTGCCATAGTGCCAAAGTTATGGCCGAACCTAAAATTGACAAAGAGTCCATAAAACGTTTGAAATTTAGTATGAAGAAAATGAAAATTCTTCTTTTGGAAGATTTTCTGATTGATTCTTGTACAGACCATGATTTTTAGTAAGAATCCAAAAGTTCAATCGATTTGGTGCCATAGTGCCAAAGTTATGGCCGAACCTAAAATTGACAAAGAGCCCAAGCGAATGAAAGTTAGTATGAAGAAAATGAAAATTCTTCTTTTGGAAGATTTTCTGATTGATTCTTGTACAGACCATGATTTTAAGTAAGAATCCATTATTTCACTCTGTTCGATCCCATAGATCCACAGTTATGACCGAACCTAAGTGTTAAAAACACTGACCCCAAGTAATTAAACGAGCGAACCCAAGTGTGAAAACGATGATATTTTCTTTCAAAATCTTCTTTCGGCTTATTTTGTGATTGATTCGTGTGCAGACCATGATTCTTAGTAAGAATCCTAATTTTTTATTCGATTTGGTGCCATAGTGCCAAAGTTATGGCCGAACCTAAAATTGACAAAGAGCCCATAAAACGATTGAAATTTAGTATGAAGAAAATGAAAATTCTTCTTTTGGAAGATTTTCTGATTGATTCTTGTACAGACCATGATTTTTAGTAAGAATCCAAAATTTCACTCAGTTCGGTCCCATAGATCCACAGTTATGACCGAAGCTAAGTGGTAAAAACACCGACCCCAAGTACTTCAACGAGCGAACCCAAGTGTGAAAACGATGATATTTTTTTCAAAATCTTCTTTGGGCTTATTTTGTGATGAATTCGTGTGCAGAACATGATTCTTAGTAAGAATCCTAAATTTCATTCGATTTGGTGCCATAGGGCCAGAGTTATGGCCGAATCTAAGTTTGACAAAGAGCCCATAAAACGATGAAAATTTTGTATGAAGAAAATTAAAATTCTTATGTCGGAATATTTTCTGATTGATTCTTGTACAGACCATGATTTTTAGTAAGAATCCAAAATTTCATTCGTTTTGGTGCCATAGTGCCAAAGTTATGGCCGAACCTAAAATTGACAAAGAGCCCATAAAACGATTGAAATTTAGTATGAAGAAAATGAAAATTCTTCTTTTGGAAGATTTTCTGATTGATTCTTGTACAGACCATGTTTCTAAGTAGGAATCCTAAATTTCATTCGATTTGGTGCCATAGTGCCAAAGTTATCGCCGAACCTAAATTTGACAAAGAGCCCATAAAACGATTGAAATTTAGTATGAAGAAAATGAAAATTCTTCTTTTGGAAGATTTTCTGATTGATTCTTGTACAGACCATGATTTTTAGTAAGAATCCAAAATTTCACTCAGTTCGGTCCCATAGATCCACAGTTATGACCGAAGCTAAGTGGTAAAAACACCGACCCCAAGTACTTCAACGCGCGAACCCAAGTGTGAAAACGATGATATTTTTTTCAAAATCTTCTTTCGGCTTATTTTGTGATTGATTCGTGTGCAGACCATGATTCTTAGAAAGAATCCTAATTTTTTATTCGATTTGGTGCCATAGTGCCAAAGTTATGGCCGAACCTAAAATTGACAAAGAGCCCATAAAACGATTGAAATTTAGTATGAAGAAAATGAAAATTCTTCTTTTGGAAGATTTTCTGATTGATTCTTGTACAGACCATGATTTTTAGTAAGAATCCAAAATTTCACTCAGTTCGGTCCCATAGATCCACAGTTATGACCGAAGCTAAGTGGTAAAAACACCGACCCCAAGTACTTCAACGAGCGAACCCAAGTGTGAAAACGATGATATTTTTTTCAAAATCTTCTTTCTGCTTATTTTGTGATGGATTCGTGTGCAGACTATGATTCTTAGTAAGAATCCTAAATTTCATTCGATTTGTTGCCCTAGGGCCTGAGTTATGGCCGAACCTAAGTTTGACAAAGAGCCCATGCGATGGAAATTTAGAATGAAGAAAATGAAAATTCTTCTTTTGGAAGATTTTCTGATTGTATCTTGTACAGACCATGATTTTTAGTAAGAATCCAAAAGTTCAATCGATTTGGTGCCATAGTGCCAAAGTTATAACCGAACCTAAAATTGACAAAGAGCCCAAGAGATTGAAATTTAGTATGAAGAAAATGAAAATTCTTCTTTTGGAAGATTTTCTGATTGATTCTTGTACAAACCATGATTTTTAGTAAGAATCCAAAATTTCACTCAGTTCGGTCCCATAGATCCACAGTGATGACCGAACCTAAGTGTTAAAAACACCGACCCCAAGTACTTAAACGAGCGAACCCAAGTATGAAAATGATGATATTTTTTTCAAAATCTTCTTTCGGCTTATTTTGAGATTGATTCGTGTGGAGACCACAATTCTTAGTAAGAATCCTAAATTTTATTCGATTTGGTGCCATAGTGCCAAAGTTATGGCCGAACCTAAGTTTGACAAAGAGCCGATAAAAGAGCGATAAAAATTTTGTATGAAGAAAATTATAATTCTTCCGTTGGAATATTTTCTGATTGTATCTTGTACAGACCATGATTTTTAGTAAGAATCCAAATTTCAATCGATTTGGTGCCATAGTGCCAAAGTTATGGCCGAACCTAAAATTGACAAAGAGCCCAAGCGATTGAAAGTTAGTATGAAGAAAATGAAAATTCTTCTTTTGGAAGATTTTCTGAATGATTCTTGTACAGACCATGATTTTTAGTAAGAATCCAAAATTTCACTCAATTCGGTCCCATAGATCCACAGTTATGACCGAACCTAAGTGTTTAAAACACCGACCCCAAGTTCTTAAACGAGCGAACCCAAGTGTGAAAACGATGATATTTTTTTCAAAATCTTCTTTCGGCTTATTTTGTGATTGATTCGTGTGCAGACCATGATTCTTAGTAAGAATCCTAAATTTCATTTGATTTGGTGCCATAGTGCCAAAGTTATGGCTGAACCTAAGTTTGACAAAGACCCCATATAATGAAAATTTTGTAGGAAGAAAATTAAAATTTTTCTGTTGGAATATTTTCTGATTGTATCATGTACAGACCATGATTTTTAGTAAGAATCCAAAAGTTCAATCGATTTGGTGAAATATTACCAAAGTTATGGCCGAACCTAAAATTTACAAACAGCCGATAAAACGAATGAAATTTATTATGAAGAAAATGAAAATTCTTCTTTTGGAAGATTTTCTGATTGATTATTGTACAGACCATGATTTTTAGTAAGAATCCAAAATTTCAATTGTTTTGGTGCTATACTGCCAAAGTTATGGCCATACCTAAAATTGACAAAAAGCCCATAAAATGATTGAAATTTAGTATAAAGAAAATGAAAATTCTTCTTTTGGAAGATTTTCTGATTGATTCTTGTACAGACCATGATTTTTAGTAAGAATCCAAAATTTCACTCAGTTCGGTCCCATAGATCCACAGTTATGACCGAAGCTAAGTGGTAAAAACACCGACCCCAAGTACTTAAACGAGCGAACCCAAGTGTGAAAACGATGATATTTTTTTCAAAATCTTCTTTCTGCTTATTTTGTGATGGATTCGTGTGTAGACTATGATTCTTAGTAAGAATCCTAAATTTCATTCGATTTGTTGCCCTAGGGCCTGAGTTATGGCCGAACCTAAGTTTGACAAAGAGCCCATGCGATGGAAATTTAGAATGAAGAAAATGAAAATTCTTCTTTTGGAAGATTTTCTGATTGTATCTTGTACAGACCATGATTTTTAGTAAGAATCCAAAAGTTCAATCGATTTGGTGCCATAGTGCCAAAGTTATAACCGAACCTAAAATTGACAAAGAGCCCAAGCGATTGAAATTTAGTATGAAGAAAATGAAAATTCTTCTTTTGGAAGATTTTCTGATTGATTCTTGTACAAACCATGATTTTTAGTAAGAATCCAAAATTTCACTCAGTTCGGTCCCATAGATCCACAGTTATGACCGAACCTAAGTGTTAAAAACACCGACCCCAAGTACTTAAACGAGCGAACCCAAGTATGAAAATGATGATATTTTTTTCAAAATCTTCTTTCGGCTTATTTTGAGATTGATTCGTGTGGAGACCACAATTCTTAGTAAGAATCCTAAATTTTATTCGATTTGGTGCCATAGTGCCAAAGTTATAGCCGAACCTAAGTTTGACAAAGAGCCGTTAAAAGAGCGATAAAAATTTTGTATGAAGAAAATTATAATTCTTCCGTTGGAATATTTTCTGATTGTATCTTGTACAGACCATGATTTTTAGTAAGAATCCAAATTTCAATCGATTTGGTGCCATAGTGCCAAAGTTATGGCCGAACCTAAAATTGACAAAGAGCCCAAGCGATTGAAAGTTAGTATGAAGAAAATGAAAATTCTTCTTTTGGAAGATTTTCTGATTGATTCTTGTACAGACCATGATTTTTAGTAAGAATCCAAAATTTCATTCGTTCTGGTGCCATATTGCCAAAGTTATGGCCGAACCTAAAATTGACAAAGAGCCCATAAAACGATGAAAATTTAGTATGAAGAAAATGAAAATTCTTCTTTTGGAAGATTTTCTGATTGATTCTTGTACAGACCATGATTTTTAGTAAGAATCCAAAATTTCACTCAGTTCGGTCCCATAGATCCACAGTTATGACCGAAGCTAAGTGGTAAAAACACTGACCCCAAGTACTGCAACGCGCGAACCCAAGTGTGAAAACGATGATATTTTTTTCAAAATCTTCTTTCGGCTTATTTTGTGATTGATTCGTGTGCAGACCATGATTCTTAGAAAGAATCCTAATTTTTTATTCGATTTGGTGCCATAGTGCCAAAGTTATGGCCGAACCTAAAATTGACAAAAAGCCCATAAAATGATTGAAATTTAGTATAAAGAAAATGAAAATTCTTCTTTTGGAAGATTTTCTGATTGATTCTTGTACAGACCATGATTTTTAGTAAAAATCCAAAATTTCACTCAGTTCGGTCCCATAGATCCACAGTTATGACCGAAGCTAAGTGGTAAAAACACCGACCCCAAGTACTTCAACGAGCGAACTAAAGTGTGAAAACGATGATATTTTTTTCAAAATCTTCTTTGGGCTTATTTTGTGATGGATTCGTGTGCAGACCATAATTCTTAGTAAGAATCCTAAATTTCATTCGATTTGTTGCCATAGGGCCTGAGTTATGGCCGAACCTAAGTTTGACAAAGAGCCCATAAAACGATGAAAATTTTGTATGAAGAAAATGAAAATTCTTATGTCGGAATATTTTCTGATTGATTCTTGTACAGACCATGATTTTTAGTAAGAATCCAAAATTTCATTCGTTTTGGTGCCATAGTGCCAAAGTTATGGCCGAACCTAAGTTTGACAAAGAGCCCATATAACGATGAAAATTTTGTATGAAGAAAATTATAATTCTTCTGTTGGAATATTTTCTGATTGTATATTGTACAGACCATGATTTTTAGTAAGAATCCAAAAGTTCAATCGATTTGGTGCCATAGTGCCAAAGTTATGGCTGAACCTAAGTTTGACAAAGAGCCCATATAACGATGAAAATTAAGTATGAAGAAAATTAAAATTCTTCTGTTGGAAGATTTTCTGATTGATTCTTGTACAGACCATGTTTCTTAGTAAGAATCCTAAATTTCATTCGATTTGGTGCCATAGTGCCAAAGTTATGGCCGAACCTAAAATTGACAAAGAGCCCATAAAACGATTGAAATTTAGTATGAAGAAAATGAAAATTCTTCTTTTGGAAGATTTTCTGATTGATTCTTGTATAGACCATGTTTCTCAGTAAGAATCCTAATATTTATTCGATTTGGTGCCATAGTGCCAAAGTTATGGCCGAACCTAAAATTGACAAAGAGCCCATAAAACGATTGAAATTTAGTATGAAGAAAATGAAAATTCTTCTTTTGGAAGATTTTCTGATTGATACTTGTACAGACCATGATTTTTAGTAAGAATCCAAAATTTCACTCAGTTCGGTCCCATAGATCCACAGTTATGACCGAACCTAAGTGTTAAAAACACCGACCCCAAGTACTTAAACGAGCGAACCCAAGTGTGAAAACGATGATTTTTTTTTCAAAATCTTCTTTGGGCTTAGTTTGTGATGGATTCGTGTGCAGACCATGATTCTTAGTAAGAATCGTAAATTTAATTCGATTTGGTGCCATAGGGCCAGAGTAATGGCTGAACCTAAGTTTGACAAAGAGCCCATAAAACGATGAAAATTTTGTATGAAGAAAATGAAAATTCTCATGTCGGAATATTTTCTGATTGATTCTTGTACAGACCATGATTTTTAGTAAGAATCCAAAATTTCATTCGTTTTGGTGCCATAGTGCCAAAATTATGGCCGAACCTAAAATTGACAAAGAGCCCATAAAACGATTGAAATTTAGTATCAAGAAAATTAAAATACTTCTTTTGGAAGATTTTCTCATTGATTCTTGTACAGACCATGATTTTTAGTAAGAATCGTAAATTTCACTCAGTTCGGTCCCATAGATCCACAGTTATGACCGAACCTAAGTGTTAAAAACACCGACCCCAAGTACTTAAACGAGCGAACCCATGTGTGAAAACGACGATATTTTTTTCAAAATCTTTTTTTGGCTTATTTTGTGATGAATTCGTGTGCAGACCATGATTCTTAGTAAGAATCCTAAATTTCATTCGATTTGGTGCCATAGTGCCAAAGTTATGGCCGAACCTAAGTTTGACAAAGAGCCCATATAACGATGAAAATTTTGTATGAAGAAAATTATAATTCTTCTTTTAGAATATTTTCTGATTGTATCTTGTACAGACCATGATTTTTAGTAAGAATCCAAAAGTTCAATCGATTTGGTGCCATAGTGCCAAAGTTATGGCCGAACCTTAAATTGACAAAGAGCCCAAGCGATTTAAATTTAGTATGAAGAAAATGAAAATTCTTCTTTTGGAAGATTTTCTGATTGATTCTTGTTCAGACCATGATTTTTAGTAAGAATCCAAAATTTCACTCAGTTCGGTCCCATAGATCCACAGTAATGACCGAACCTAAGTGTTAAAAACACCGACCCCAAGTACTTAAACGAGCGAACCCAAGCGTGAAAACGATGATTTTTTTTTCAAAATCTTCTTTGGGCTTATTTTGTGATGGATTCGTGTGCAGACCATGATTCTTAATAAGTGTTAAAAAAGTGAAGGCTACCGACATCTGTGGTCGATTAATTCAGCTTACTATGTTTTACCCAAATGGTGTGAGCCCTTGCTTATGGATGTTTAAGGTTATTAATCGATATTGTAGATTTCGTTTTTATCTTCTAGTCAGTTCCCACTCCTGTGAAATGACTGGTTGTTTACAAGGATGGAATTTCCTCTTTCAAAAGGATCGCATCATGTGTTTTATGTTCTTTCTCTACAATAAACTCGATATTAAGCACGCTCATAAGTCCGAGCTAGTGTAGCAGTTATTATTCTCACCGTTTCTTATAAAACTTATCCATGTTCAATAGTTGAAATAAAAGTGAAAGTTTGTGAATAGAACGAGATTTTATTTAAAAGGATCACTCCAGATTTTAGCCGGATTACAATCAGGAGATTGTATATAAAAATAAAAAAAACAAGGAACCAGCAGCCAAAAGATACAAAATTGATTGAACCTAGAAATCATTAAGGAAAGTGGACCACATAGCAATTCTGAGATAAGTATTCAGTGCCTTCCTATCACATCTATCTTATGTTTATTCAGACCTCATGTATTTAACCTTTCCCTTACTGTGCTAAAAAAATCCGCGCGCTCCGGTGCTGTGTAATGAATACACATGTCAAAATCAGCGATTTTATATAGGAAATATATGAACATTCATAGCTTATAGCTTTTGGTTATCATATTTTATGTTAAAAGTGATAATAATTGTAATATAATTGCTGAAAACATGAAAAAACCATCGGCAGTTGCTCAAAAAACGGGCGAGGAGACCAAATCAAACGATTGCCCGCGAACGACTGACTGAGGCGCTGGACTACTACCCAATACATACATACAGCTATGCATGTTCACGCGGCTAATCGCCTCTGCCAGGGGTTTAAAACCTTTTTATAATTTATTTTTTTATATAAAATAAACAAATGGTGTTTTATAAAAAAAAATTATATTTATAAACAATATTTCGCACGTTTCATATTAAAATATAACAAACAAATTAAATATTACAAATAAAATATTAAAAAAAGTTTCTATTTTTGAAAGTCTGAAGATGGCTCTGACGAGCTGAAATCGGTTACGGTCAAATAAAATTTAGTGGAATAAAGTTTTTTTATTTGTTTTATTAAATATTAAATATAAATTAAATATTGCAAATAAAATATTTAAAAAAGTTTCTGTTTTTGAAAGTCTGAAGATGGCTCTGACAAGCTGAAACCGGTTACGGTCAAATAAAATTTAGTGGAACAAAGTTTTTTATTTGTTTTATCTATTATATTTAATGTATTATAAAAAAAAAGTATAAAACCAAAAGCGAAATAAACCAAACATATTGTAAATCTAAACTGTATCGCAATTCCAGCAGGAAATATATATTTTTTCTTTTCGGTGGCTTGTGCATACAGCTTTTTGACAAATATGGCAAACTGCTTCTTTTTATAATAAGTCCTACTATATCAGTATTTTCAGATATTATCTATATATATATAAAAATCAAGGGTTCGCAAATCTCGGAAAGTAATCTATCTACGGATTGACTCAAGTTTTTTACAAAACATTTCATTTTATCAAAATTGTGTTTCTATATACACTGGTGGGTTCTGTCGTTGTGAAATAAGTATAAAAAAATTGTAATAGGTGGCGCGCGAATTGTGTGAAAAACGAGTGTATTTCATACATTTTAGCCGCAAGGAGGGTTGGCGGGAAGGGGTGGGGCGGAGGGGCATTAAGGGGGTGGGGCTAGTTTTGCAGGAGGGGGTCGATGGAGGGAGGAAGGTCGGGGAAAGTGAAGAACGGGGGGGTTCGCGGGTCGGGTGTAAGCGGAAAAGGGGAGGGGGAAAGGTGAGAAAAGTGGAGGGGGAACGCAGGAAGGGAAGAGGAGGGGGAAGGGGAACGGGGACAAATTCAAAGGGACACGTAGGGAGAAACTATATCTTTATTTAAGTGGCATTGCAATGCATGCCGGGTTCAGCTAAGAACCGGAGGGGAACGCGGACGCATGGGAATGGACATGCTTGGAGAAACAATAATTTATTTTTTTAAATGGAATTACAACGCATGCCGGGAACCAGCTAGTAATGAATAAGAAATAAAAAATATAACATTTGAAATAAATATTTAAAAATAACTCTTAGATAAATGAATGAATGACGAAAGCGCACCGAGAAATAGTTACGTAATTCATACTTTATAATAATATTTTATATGGTAATAATATAATACAGTATTCGGAAACACATGAAAAAGTACTTACCAAAAAATATTATTATAATATGAATGGAAATAATGATTCAATTTAGTACCCCTGTCTTGTCAAGTTTGTCACGGGAAGAAGCTACAACGCGGTAGTAGGTATCGATGGCCGAAACACAACTGCGCGCAACACCGCGATGCCGCTATCTCTGTTTCTCGTGTTCCCGTATAGCGAAGTAGAGCGAGACGTCACATAGCGTGTCATCTCCCCACACACTATTCGCGTATCTAAATGTTTATATGATTATGATTGATTATTTATATGATTATGGTTGATTATTTATATAATATCAAATAAATTAGACGCATCTACCCGAAAAAATTGGGAGCAATATACATTGCAAGACGAATTACCTACGTTAAAGGAATTCTTAAAATGTTTATCTGCTAGAGCACAAGTATTGGAACTTATGAACGCTTCTGAGAAAAAGATTTCTAGGTTACATAAAACACAAATCAGCAACAATAATTACAAAAAAGATTCATCAGTATTTTTAGCGGTAAAGGCTAACAACTGCATTTATTGTAACGAGAAAGGTCACCAAATTTATTATTGCAAAAAATTTATTAAATTAAAATTACATGAGAGGATTGATGCTACGAAATCAATCCAAGCATGTTTTAAATGTTTAAAGATGGGTCACCATGCACTGAGTTGCAAGGCAAACCTTTCTTGCAGGCGTTGTGGCAAGGACAACCACACCTTGCTACACAATGAGGTACCTCTGCGGGAGGCCTCCAATATGGATGCTGGTAACGAGGTTTCAGTATCGATTTTTTCTGCATCGGATAAAGCAGAAAAAAAAATAAAAAATAAAAAAAAAATAATAATATTATTGTCAACTGCCAACATAGGAGTTGTGGGTAGTAACAATAAGATTTTTAAAGCCCGCATTCTGATTGATTCAGGGGCCCAGTCAAATTTTATGAGATCTGAATTTGCTAATAAATTAAATTTACCATGTGAATTGATAAACAAACGCGTCTCGGAGATCCATAATAATATCACACACATAAAAAAGAGAATTTCAGTGGAGATGACTTCGCTTAATACTGATTATAAACGCGAAATATCATGTCTGATTTTACAGGAGATTACAACAAACTTACCACAAGTGACAATGGAGAAAAAAGTCTTCAAGCTACCACGAGGATTGGAGCTAGCTGACCCGAACTTCAATATAGCTGCACCCATCGACATCCTGTTGGGCGCGGAAAGTTTTTGGGAAATCCTAACCAACGATAGATTGAAACTCGAGTCGGGACCAACACTTCAACGTACGCAACTGGGATGGATCATATCAGGACCGATCAACATGTACCCCAAGCAAAGGCCTGTATCAGATTTTGTAGTTTATCTATAAATAAAATAAGTCATCAAATAGAAAAATTTTGGAAATTGGAGGAGATTAATCCCACTAAGATTCTAAATCATGAAAAAAAGGCTTGTGAAGCCAGTTTTGTTAGTACTCATACCAGACAAGACGACGGTAGATACGTAGTAAGTTTACCGCGTCGGGCATGCATTGATCAGCTGGGAAGTTCATTGCTCACTGCTGATAAAAGATTTAAAAATTTAGAAAGAAAATTTGTGTCAAATCCCGAATTGAAGACACAATATATACAATTCATGCGTGAATATGAGGAATTGGGTCATATGGAGGTGTGTGACCAGTCAAAGGGGGATCGTGAATCCTATTTTTTACCTCATCACGCTGTAATAAAAGAATCAAGCACTACTACTAAAGTGAGGGTCGTTTTTGACGGCTCCGCCAAAACTTCAAATGGAATTTCTCTCAATGACGCCTTGATGACAGGACCTGTTATACAAAAGGACTTATACACCCAACTATTGCATTTCTGGAAACATCAAGTGGTCCTGACGGCCGACATCGAGAAGATGTACCGCCAGATTAACGTGTGTGAAGCGGACCGTGACCTGCAGAAGATAGTATGGCGCGAGTCGCCGCAGGAGGTGCTCAAGCATTACCGTCTGAAGACAGTCACATATGGTCTGGGGCCTTCCTCCTTCTTAGCCACTAGAAGTCTACGGCAAATTGGTATGGATAACAATATAAATTTTCCTTGAGCTAGTCAGGTCATAGAAAATGACTTCTATATGGATGACTTGTTAACCGGAGGAGATGACATGGAATCCTGTAGAGAGTTAAAAGAGCAATTAATCAGCATCTTTTTGTCTGCGGGGATGACCTTGAGGAAATGGAGGTCCAATGTCTTGGAGTTGTCAGCCGAGTCGGGCCAAGCTAAGATTGCCGAATCAGGCAATTCTGAAAAAATTATTACTGACAATCCGAAGACTGAGAAAATATTAGGATTAAGATGGAATAATGAATCTGATTATTTTTCTTATGTAATAATGAAACCATCAAGTCGAACCGAGAGTAAAAGACAGATATTATCTTGCATTGCATCAACTTTTGATCCATTAGGTCTGCTAGGACCGATTATAGTTGTAGCCAAATTGATTTTTTTTATTATTTATTTATTTTATACACTTTACAAATACAAGACAAAAAGTCCCGATAAACTACTTTTTAGCAGTTTGTCTAACGGGTTATTTACGTTAAAGATCGTATTATAGTGATTTAATAGTTACATTTTTACAATTATATAAAATAAAATTTAATTTTTTACAGAAATATAGATAAAAATAAATTTTTGAAAACATAAATAACATTTTTAAAGTTTTTAGAATAATATATCATTGTGAGCTAATACAAATTAATTCTTTCCGTAAGCCAAGTCTTCAGTAAATTCATCAATTGTTTGTTTTGGGCACAGTTTTTAATTTCAGCAGGTAACATATTTAAACAACTGGGAATCATGTAATTTAACGTTCTTTGTCCATATTTATTTGTATGCTTAGGTACAATTAGCCCTTCATTAAAGTTAAAACGAGAATTATGGTTGTGTTCCAGCCTGTTAATATATAAAGGATTATTTATGTGCTGAAATATAATTTTGTACCACAGAATTGCTCTGACTGAAAGAACTTTGAGACTCTGATAAAAGTATGGAATATTATGCCTTTCTTTGTATAAATTTTTTTCAGCTAATAATTTAACCAATGAATTTTGCACTGATTGTACATGGTCTATATTTGTTTTACAGGAAAATCCCCAAGCTGTTATTCCATACCTTATAACAGATTCAGCTAGAGGTAAATAAATTATTCGAAGTGTGCAGATAGGAACAAAAAATTTTAGTTTATACAATCTGCTTACAATTGATCTTAGTCGTGCACAAACTTTGTTTATTTGTATATCCCACTTGAAAAAGCAATCAATAATAACACCTAAATAAACATATTCTTTAACTAGTTCCATATTTTCACATGTACACGTTGCAGGAATACCATTGTGTAAGCAATCTGATGTATGTGTCTTTATTTCAGGTGTAATATATACCTTAACATTAGCGGATCTTATATGTAACAATTTAGTTTTTTTGGCATTTATGATTAAGCCAGAGTCATGAGACCACTTTAAAAATTCAATGTAGTCTTTTTGTAAAAGATCTATACAAGTTTGCAAATCACTGCTAGAAATCACTAAAGCAGTATCATCCGCGTATACAAAGTACTTTACATGTCTAAAAATTAATTTAATAAAAGATACATATATAATATACAGAATTGGACCTAATATGGAACCTTGAGGAACGCCGGCAAAAAACTTCTTTTTTTTACTTAAAGAGTTTAAGAGTTTTAATTTCATGCATCGGTTGTTTAAGTAATTTTCAAAAAGTTTTAGTAGTTTTCCTCGTATTCCTATAATTTCTAGTATTTTAAGTAATTTACCATGATCAATAGTATCAAAAGCTTTCGAATAATCTATAAATAAGACTAATGTATGTTTTTTTACAGTTTAATATTTTTACAGATAATGCAGAAGTTATGGCAGTCTAACGCAGCGTGGGATGATCCATTGCCTAATGAAATATTAGCACCCTGGAGGTCCTACCTTCAAGAATTAATTCAATTAAATGTGTTGAAAATATCAAGAAAAATTATTTGCAGGCAATCTAATACAACTACACGGTTTTTGCGACTCATCTGAGAAGGCTTACGGAGCCTGCGTTTACATGGTGTCAGTGGACCATATCGGTAAGTGGCATTCACACCTAATAACGTCTAAATCAAGAGTAGCACCATTGAAGTGTATTTCACTGCCTAAGTTGGAGCTGTGCTACTGGCGAAATTAATAAAAAATGTAAAACAAGCGCTAAATATAGTGGAGATCGACACATATTACTGGTGTGACTCCATGATAACGTTGTGCTGGCTGAAAGGTCAACCTACGAGATGGGCTACTTTCGTTGCAAACCGAGTAGCTGAAATACAAGAACTTAGTGATCCAGATCGATGGAGACACGTATCTTCAGCCGACAATGCAGCGGATATACTTTCAAGAGGAACCACTACAGATAAATTGATAAATTCTGCAATATGGTGGAATGGACCAAGTTGGTTGACCGAAGGAGTCAACGCTTGGCCTATATCAAAGATTTCGTGATCAAACCCTCCGGAACTCAAAAGCAAAAATATTCTATTATCCACAGATGTTCAAGAATGGGAGATTTTTAAAAAATTCTCATCATTTATTAAATTGAAAAGAGTTACTGCATATGTATTGCGATTTGTCAATAACTGCAGAAGTGTTAAAGGTAGAATTTCAGGCAATTTAAGTGTAGCTGAATTGGAATCAAGCTTGAAATGTCTACTGAGATCAGCTCAAATGCACGCCTTTCAAAAGGAATTGAAGGAATTAAAAAAAACCATGGCATAGTCAACAGAAAAAGTAATTTAAAATCTCTTCATCCCTTCTTACTTGATGGTCTAATAAATGTGGGCGGTAGGCTGAATTTAGCTACACAGTTATCGTACCAACAAAAACACCCAATTATCTTGCCAGCTAAACATAAAATAACTGAATTGATAATACGTCACTACCATTATGTAAACTTACACGCAGGACCTCAAGCTCTGTTAGCTGAAATACGACTAAAATTTTGGCCTATCTTTGGGAAAAATACTATTAAAAAGATATTACATAAATGTATTGTGTGTTTTAGATGTCGTCCCCGAACCGGTCATCAAATCATGGGAAATCTACCACCCGAAAGAATTACGCCGAGTCGTCCGTTCGCTATCACCGGAATCGATTATGCCGGACCTATTCCAATTAAAAGTGGGACGCTGAGAAAGGCTTCCCTCGTGAAATCGTATTTATGTATCTTTATTTGCTTTTCAACCAAAGCTGTTCACTTGGAATTAGTTTCGGATTTATCTAGCAATGCTTTTTTGAACAGTTTAAAAAGGTTTATCTCCCGTAGGGGACAACCTGAAAAGATCTTTTCCGACAAATCTTGTAACTTTAGAGGGGCTTGCAGCAAGCTCAAAGAGCTGTACACCAGTTTGAGGGAAAACAACGACAAGATTCAAAATTATTTAGTGAACAGAGGTATTGAGTGGAAGTTCATAACCGCTCGAGCCCCTAATCAGGGAGGTTTGTGGGAAGCAGCAGTTAAGTCAGCAAAGTTCCATTTGTATAGAATCACTAATAATTCTTCATTAACCTTTGAACTCTTGTATACCTTAATTTGTCAGATTGAGGCCTGTCTGAACTCCCGTCCATTAACTTCCTTGTCCGATGACATCCATGATTACCAACCACTCACCCCAAATCATTTCCTTATAGGCACTGAATCCTCTATCATTCCAGAGAGAGACGTCCGGGCGATACCAGACAACAGACTAACTCAATATCAGAGGATCAGTTCGCTAATTCAATCTTTTTGGTCTAGTTGGAAGCAAGATTACCTGATGGAACTGCAAAAGAGGACTAAATGGCAGACCAGCACTCATTGGTCACTGCAAAAAGACGATCTGGTGATCTTAAAGGAAGACCATTTACCTCCACCTTTATGGAAAATGGCCCGAATTCTGCAGACACACCCTGGAGCGGATGGAGTAGTACGAGTTGTTACCCTAAAAACACCTCAAGGAATCTTTGTGAGGCCCATCACAAAGATATGTCTGATGCCCCTGGAGTCAGATACTAAACCTGTAATTGACATCCCGGACCTTACCAAGGATTGATTATGTACCTTACAATATGGTACTTATCTTCTCGACTACACCTTGGATGGATCAAGCAGAAGAATTGAGAAGAAAGAAGAAAAAAAGAACAATAATTGTGTTGTGTTCAGTGTAAACAATATTATTTTGTGTTATTGGACCATTCAAATATGTAAAATTTAGTCATTTGAATTTAGTCAGTGTGTAATTTAGTCATTTGAATTTTTTAGTTATTTAATAGGATTAATAATTTTTAGTTAATTAATAGAGTAATTCAACAGCATTTATACAGTTAGATTATAAGTTTAGTGTAGGATAAAAAAAAAGGTTTTTAGTTAATTTATGCTATTTTTGAATTATTTTATTAGTATTTTTGTGGTATAGGTACTTAGATTAAGGATTTTTTGGTTTATTTTGTTTGTTTTATAGTTTATTTTAAATAGATTATGATTCCAAAATTTTAATAAAATTTGTGAATCCTGCCCCGGGCAATATGTTAAAAAAGTGAAGGCTACCGACATCTGTGGTCGATAATTTCAGCTTACTATGTTTCACCCAAATGGTGTGAGCCCTTGCTTATGTATGTTATCAGGTTATTAATCGATATTGTAGATTTCGTTTTTATCTTCTAGTCAAATCCCACTCCTGTAATTTACTC
This sequence comes from Limnephilus lunatus, assembly GCA_917563855.2. Classification (NCBI taxonomy): domain Eukaryota; kingdom Metazoa; phylum Arthropoda; class Insecta; order Trichoptera; family Limnephilidae; genus Limnephilus; species Limnephilus lunatus. The sequence continues at coordinate 128,296,046 of OU830592.1, forward strand.
TTTAAAAAGGCTCGCATCATGTGTTTTGTGTTCTTTCTCTAAAAAAACTCGATATTAAGCACGCTCATAAGTCTGAGCTAGTGTAGCAGTTATTATTCTCACCGTTTCTTATAAAACTTATCCATGTTCAAACGTTGAAATAAAAGTGAAAGTTTGTGAATAGAACGAGATTTTATTTAAAAGGATTACTCCAGATTTTAACAATAAGAATCATAAAATTTCATTCGATTTGGTGCCATAGGGCCAGAGTTATAGCCGAACCAAAGTTTGACAAAGAGCCCATAAAACGATGAAAATTTTGTATGAAGAAAATGAAAATTTTTATTTATTATATTATGTCGGAATATTTTCTGATTGATTCTTGTAAAGACCATGATTTTTAGTAAGAATCCAAAATTTCATTCGTTTTGGTGCCATAGTGCCAAAGTTATGGCCGAACCTAAAATTGACAAAGAGCCCATAAAACGATTGAAATTTAGTATGAAGAAAATGAAAATTCTTCTTTTGGAAGATTTTCTGATTGATTCTTGTACAGACTATGATTTTTAGTAAGAATCCAAAATTTCACTCAGTTCAGTCCCATAAATCCACAGTTATGACCGAACCTACGTGTTAAAAACACCGACCCCAAGTACTTAAACAAGCGAACCCAAGAGTGAAAACGATGATATTATTTCAAAATCTTCTTTGGGCTTATTTTGTGATGGATTGGTGTGCAGACCATGATTCTTAGTAAGAATCCTAAATTTCATTCGATTTGGTGCCATAGTGCCAAAGTTATGGCCGAACCGAAGTTTGACAAAGAGCCCATATAACGATGAAAATTTTGTGTGAAGAAAATTATAATTCTTCTGTTGGAATATTTTCTGATTGTATCTTGTACAGACCATGATTTTTAGTAAGAATCCAAAAGTTCAATCGATTTGGTGCCATATTGCCAAAGTTATGGCCGAACCTAAGTTTGACAAAGAGCCCATATAACGGTGAAAATTTAGTATGAAGAAAATTAAAATTCTTATATCAGAATATTTTCTGATTGATTCTTTTACAGACCATGATTCTTAGTAAGAATCCTTAATTTTATTCGATTTGGTGCCATAGTGCCAAAGTTATGGCCGAACCTAAGTTTGACAAAGAGCCCATATAACGATAAAAATTTTGTATGAAGAAAATGAAAATTCTTATGTCAGAATATTTTCTGATTGATTCTTTTACAGACCATGATTTTTAGTAAGAATCCAAAATTTCATTCGTTTTGGTGCCTTTGTGCCAAAGTTATGGCCGAACCTAAAATTGACAAAGAGCCCATAGAATGATTGAAATTTAGTATTAAGAAAATGAAAATTCTTCTTTTGGAAGATTTTCTGATTGATTTTTGTACAGACTATGATTTCTAGTAAGAATCCAAAATTTCACTCAGTTCGGTCCCATAGATTCACAGTTATGACCGAACCTACGTGTTAAAAACACCGACCCCAAGTACTTAAACGAGCGAACCCAAATGTGAAAACGATAATTTTTTTTCAAAATCTTCTTTCGGCTTATTTTGTGATTGATTCGTGTGCAGACCATGATTCTTAGTAAGATTCCTAAATTTGATTCGATTTTGTGCCATAGTGCCAAAGTTATGGCCGAACCTAAGTTTGACAAAGAGCCCATAAAACGATTGAAATTTAGTATGAAGAAAATGAAAATTCTTCTTTTGGAAGATTTTCTGAATGATTCTTGTACAGAACATGATTTTTAGTAAGAATCCAAAATTTCACTCAGATCGGTCCCATAGATCCACAGTTATGACCGAAGCTGAGTGGTAAAAACACCGACCCCAAGTACTTAAACGAGCGAACCCAAGTGTGAAAACGATGATATTTTTTTCAAAATCTTCTTTCGGCTTATTTTGTGATGGATTCGTGTGCAGACCATGATTCTTAGTAAGATTCCTAAATTTCATTCGATTTGGTGCCATAGTGCTAAAGTTATGGCCGAACCTAAGTTTGACAAAGAGCCCATATAACAATGAAAATTTAGTATGAAGAAAATTAAAATTCTTCTGTTGAAATATTTTCTGATTGATTCTTGTACAGACCATGTTTCTTAGTAAGAATCCTAAATTTCATTCGATTTGGTGCCATAGTGCCAAAGTTATGGCCGAACCTAAAATTGACAAGAGCCCATAAAACGATTGAAATTAAGTATGAAGAAAATGAAAATTCTTCTTTTGGAAGATTTTCTGATTGATTCTTGTACAGTTTATGATTTTAAGTATGAATCCAAAATTTCACTCAGTTCGGTCCCATAGATCCACAGTTATGACCGAACCTACGTGTTAAAAACACCGACCCCAAGTACTTAAACGAGCGAACCCAAGTGTGAAAACGATGATATTATTTCAAAATCCTATTTGGGCTTATTTTGTGATGGATTCGTGTGCAGACCATGATTCTTAGTAAGAATCCTAAATTTCATTCGATTTGGTGCCATAGTGCCAAAGTTATGGCCGAACCTAAGTTTGACAAAGAGCCCATATAACGATGAAAATTTTGTATGAAGAAAATTATAATCCTTCTGTTGGAATATTTTCTGATTGTATCTTGTACAGACCATGATTTTTAGGAAGAATCCAAAAGTTCAATCGATTTGGTGCCATAGTGCCAAAGTTATGGCCGAACCTAAAATTGACAAAGAGCCCAAGCGATTGAAATTTAGAATGAAGAAAATGAAAATTCTTCATAAAAATTATAAAAATAATTTATTTTTATAATATAATGTCTAACCACAAAGTAATTGCTTCCTATGAAAAAAAAAAAAAAAAAAAAAAAAAAAAAAAAAATGAAAATTCTTCTTTTGGAAGATTTTCTGATTGATTCTTGTACAGACCATGTTTCTTAGTAAGAATCCTAAATTTCATTCGATTTTGTTCCATAGTGCCAAAGTTATGGCCGAACCTAAGTTTGACAAAGAGCCCATATAACGAAGAAAATTTAGTATGAAGAAAATTAAAATTTTTCTCTTGGAAGATTTTCTGATTGATTCTTGTACAGACCTTGTTTCTAAGTATGAATCCTAAATTTCATTCGATTTGGTGCCATAGTGCCAAAGTTATGGCCGAACCTAAAATTGACAAAGAGCCAATAAAACGATTGAAATTTAGTATGAAGAAAATGAAAATTCTTCTTTTGGAAGATTTTCTGATTGATTCTTGTACAGTCCATGATTTTTAGTAAAAATCCAAAATTTCACTCAGTTCGGTCCCATAGATCCACAGTTATGACCGAACCTAAGTGTTAAAAACACCGACCCCAAGAACTTAAACGAGCGAACCCAAGTGTGAAAACGATGATATTTTTTTCAAAATCTTCTTTGGGCTTATTTTGTGATTGATTCGTGTGCAGACCATGATTCTTAGTAAGAATCCTAAATTTTATTAGATTTGGTGCCATAGTGCCAAAGTTATGGCCGAACCTAAGTTTGACAAAGAGCCCATAAAACGATGAAAATTTAGTATGAAGAAAATTAAAATTCTTCTGTTGGAAGATTTTCTGATTGATTCTTGTACAGACCATGTTTCTTAGTAAGAATCCTAAATTTCATTCGATTTGGTGCCATAGTGCCAAAGTTATGGCCGAACCTAAAATTGACAAAGAGACTAATCGATTGAAATTTAGTATGAAGAAAATGAAAATCCTTCTTTTGGAAGATTTTCTGATTGATTCTTGTACAGACTATGATTTTTAGTAAGAATCCATTATTTCACTCAGTTCGACCCCATAGATCCACAGTTATGTTCGAACCTAAGTGTTAAAAACACCGACCCCAAGTACTTAAACGAGCGAACCCAAGTGTGAAAACGATGATATTTTTTTCAAAATCTTCATTCGGATTATTTTAGGATTGATTCGTGTGCAGACCATGATTCTTAGTAAGAATCCTAAATTTTATTCGATTTGGTGCCATAGTGCCAAAGTTATGGCCGAACCTAAAATTGACAAAGAGCCCATAAAACGATTGAAATTAAGTATGAAGAAAATGAAAATTCTTCTTTTGGAAGATTTTCTGATTGATTCTTGTACAGTTTATGATTTTTAGTATGAATCCAAAATTTCACTCAGTTCGGTCCCATAGATCCACAGTTATAACCGAACCTACGTGTTAAAAACACCGACCCCAAGTACTTAAACGAGCGAACCCAAGTGTGAAAACGATGATATTATTTCAAAATCCTATTTGGGCTTATTTTGTGATGGATTCGTGTGCAGACCATGATTCTTAGTAAGAATCCTAAATTTCATTCGATTTGGTGCCATAGTGCCAAAGTTATGGCCGAACCTAAGTTTGACAAAGAGCCCATATAACGATGAAAATTTTGTATGAAGAAAATTATAATCCTTCTGTTGGAATATTTTCTGATTGTATCTTGTACAGACCATGTTTCTTAGTAAGAATCCTAAATTTCATTCGATTTGGTGCCATAGTGCCAAAGTTATGGCCGAACCTAAAATTGACAAAGAGACTAAGCGATTGAAATTTAGTATGAAGAAAATGAAAATCCTTCTTTTGGAAGATTTTCTGATTGATTCTTGTACAGACCATGATTTTTAGTAAGAATCCATTATTTCACTCAGTTCGACCCCATAGATCCAAAGTTATGTTCGAACCTAAGTGTTAAAAACACCGACCCCAAGTACTTAAACGAGCGAACCCAAGTGTGAAAACGATGATATTTTTTTCAAAATCTTCTTTCGGATTATTTTAGGATTGATTCGTGTGCAGACCATGATTCTTAGTAAGAATCCTAAATTTTATTCGATTTGGTGCCATAGTGCCAAAGTTATGGCCGAACCTAAAATTGACAAAGAGCCCATAAAACGATTGAAATTTAGTATGAAGAAAATGAAAATTCTTCTTTTGGAAGATTTTCTGATTGATTCTTGTACAGACCTTGTTTCTTAGTAAGAATCCTAAATTTCATTCGATTTGGTGCCATAGTGCCAAAGTTATGGCCGAACCTAAAATTGACAAAGAGCCAATAAAACGATTGAAATTTAGTATGAAGAAAATGAAAATTCTTCTTTTGGAAGATTTTCAGATTGATTCTTGTACAGACCATGATTTTAAGTAAGAATCCAAAATTTCACTCAGTTCGGTCCCATAGATCCACAGTTATGACCGAAGCTAAGTGGTAAAAACACCAACCCCAAGTACTTAAACGAGCGAACCCAAGTGTGAAAACGATGATATTTTTTTCAAAATCTTCTTTCGGCTTATTTTGTGATTGATTCGTGTGCAGACCATGATTCTTAGTAAGAATCCTAAATTTTATTCGATTTGGTGCCATAGTGCCAAAGTTATGTCCGAACCTAAGTTTGACAAAGAGCCCATAAAACGATGAAAATTTTGTATGAAGAAAATGAAAATTCTTATGTCGGAATATTTTCTGATTGATTCTTGTACAGACCATGATTTTTAGTAAGAATCCAAAATTTCATTCGTTCTGGTGCCATTGTGCCAAAGTTATGGCTTAACCTAAAATTGACAAAAAGCTCATAAAATGATTGCAATTTAGTATGAAGAAATGAAAATTCTTCTTTACAAAGATTTTCTGATTGATTCTTGTACAGACCATGATTTTTAGTAAGAATCCAAAATTTCACTCAGTTCGGTCCCATAGATCCACAGTTATGACCGAACCTAAGTGTTAAAAACACCGACCCCAAGTACTTAAACGAGCGAACCCAAGTGTGAAAACGATGATATTTTTTTCAAAATCTTCTTTGGGCTTATTTTGTGATGGATTCGTGTGTAGACCATGATTCTTAGTAAGAATCCTAAATTTCATTCGATTTGGTGCCATAGTGCCAAAGTTAAGGCCGAACCTAAGTTTGACAAAGAGCCCATATAACGATGAAAATTTTGTATGAAGAAAATTATAATTCTTCTGTTGGAATATTTTCTGATTGTATCTTGTACAGACCATGATTTTAAGTAAGAATCCAAAATTTCATTCGATTTGGTGCCATAGTGCCAAAGTTATGGCCGAACCTAAAATTGACAAAGAGCCCAAGCAATTGAAATTTAGTATGAAGAAAATGAAAATCCTTCTTTTGGAAGATTTTCTGATTGATTCTTGTACAGACCATGATTTTTAGTAAGAATCCATTATTTCACTCAGTTCGACCCCATAGATCCACAGTTATGTTCGAACCTAAGTGTTAAAAACACCGACCCCAAGTACTTAAACGAGCGAACCCAAGTGTGAAAACGATGATATTTTTTTCAAAATCTTCTTTGGGCTTATTTTGTGATGGATTCGTGTGCAGACCATGATTCTTAGTAAGAATCCTAAATTTTATTCGATTTGGTGCCATAGTGCCAAAGTTATGGCCGAAACTAAGTTTGACAAAGAGCCCATAAAACGATGAAAATTTTGTATGAAGAAAATGAAAATTCTTATGTCGGAATATTTTCTGATTGATTCTTGTACAGACCATGATTTTTAGTAAGAATCCAAAATTTCATTCGTTCTGGTGCCATTGTGCCAAAGTTATGGCTTAACCTAAAATTGACAAAAAGCTCATAAAATGATTGCAATTTAGTATGAAGAAAATGAAAATTCTTCTTTACAAAGATTTTCTGATTGATTCTTGTACAGACCATGATTTTTAGTAAGAATCCAAAATTTCACTCAGTTCGGTCCCATAGATCCACAGTTATGACCGAACCTAAGTGTTAAAAACACCGACCCCAAGTACTTAAACGAGCGAACCCAAGTGTGAAAACGATGATATTTTTTTCAAAATCTTCTTTGGGCTTATTTTGTGATGGATTCGTGTGTAGACCATGATTCTTAGTAAGAATCCTAAATTTCATTCGATTTGGTGCCATAGTGCCAAAGTTAAGGCCGAACCTAAGTTTGACAAAGAGCCCATATAACGATGAAAATTTTGTATGAAGAAAATTATAATTCTTCTGTTGGAATATTTTCTGATTGTATCTTGTACAGACCATGATTTTAAGTAAGAATCCAAAATTTCATTCGATTTGGTGCCATAGTGCCAAAGTTATGGCCGAACCTAAAATTGACAAAGAGCCCAAGCAATTGAAATTTAGTATGAAGAAAATGAAAATCCTTCTTTTGGAAGATTTTCTGATTGATTCTTGTACAGACCATGATTTTTAGTAAGAATCCATTATTTCACTCAGTTCGACCCCATAGATCCACAGTTATGTTCGAACCTAAGTGTTAAAAACACCGACCCCAAGTACTTAAACGAGCGAACCCAAGTGTGAAAACGATGATATTTTTTTCAAAATCTTCTTTGGGCTTATTTTGTGATGGATTCGTGTGCAGACCATGATTCTTAGTAAGAATCCTAAATTTTATTCGATTTGGTGCCATAGTGCCAAAGTTATGGCCGAACCTAAGTTTGACAAAGAGCTCATAAAACGATGAAAATTTTGTATGAAGAAAATGAAATTTCTTATGTCGGAATATTTTCTGATTGATTCTTGTACAGACCATGATTTTTAGTAAGAATCCGAAATTTTATTCGTTCTGGTGCCATTGTGCCAAAGTTATGGCCGAACCTAAAATTGACAAAGAGCTCATAAAATGATTGAAATTTAGTATGAAGAAAATGAAAATTCTTATGTCGGAATATTTTCTGATTGATTCTTGTACAGACCATGATTTTTAGTAAGAATCCAAAATTTCATTCGTTTTGGTGCCATAGTGCCAAAGTTATGGCCAAACCTAAAATTGACAAAGAGCCTGTTTCTTATCTATCTTGGTACGAGAGCACAACAGAATGGAGTTTGTAGGAAAACACCTCTTTTTCTTTAACACAATTTATTTAATGCAATAAAAGTACAATTATTACAAAAGGGTCTATTTACCCTTCGATCGGTTCATCTTCACGATCACACCACACTGACAAATATCGAAGTCTCTACTTCGATATCTTTATCAGTTTTTTACAATACTGAACTGTAGGTACTTCTTGTACCTCCCAGTTCAATCGTTAACAACGACACTCACGCAAAGGGCTTATTTCCCCTCTGCTCGCTTGATCTTCCCGATCACACCACACTGACAAATATCGAAGTCTCTACTTCGATATCTCTGTCAGTTTTTCCAAACTCAACTGAAGGACATCTCATGTACCTTCCAGTTCAACCGTCACAACAATACTCACTCTCTCTTGAACACGTCACCATATTTAAAGAAAAACATACAAATACAAATAATTAATATGGTACATTAACTGTGGGGACAGAATATTTCAGCGGTTCCCACAACTGGATTTTAAAATCTAGCAATAAAATAATTGCTCAAAAGTCGCCGAAAAGGGCCACCAATAAAACTAAAACTAAAACACTTAAAGAGCGTAATACACGAGCCCGATTTTCAGCCGGTTTCCAATTGGAGACAAAAGTCGACATTTTTCGATTTGCGCGATCGCTATTTTCACCTCTATTTTGCATATCTAGGATTTCAATTGTCATCACTGCAAACAACACATGAACCATACTGTTTGTTGTGATGCCTACTGAAATCGTAGGTATGAAAATAGAGTTGAAAACAGCGATCGCGTAAAGCGAAAAATGTTGACTTTTGTCTCTAATTGGAATCGGGCTGAAAATCGGGCTCGTGTATTACGCTCATTAAGGACAGACAAATATTGCAAATATTACTATAATAAAAGTTCCTCTTAGGTTGGGCCATAAAAGGCCGATAGCAAACACTTTCCCTTGGGGCTGCCATAAATAGTTTATAGGTGCTATTTGAGGGTCCTATTTGAAACGTACTAATACCTACTTAAAAATAAAACAATTTAAATATTAAACACTTTCTTCCAAATCTTTGCAAAGCAATGCATTTATATGATACCAGGCAGAATACATATTATTTCTCAAGGTTGGGACCTTACTTGAAGAAACCGTGGGATAATATTTTGTTTGCATCTTTGAAAAAGAGAAACTCCGTGTAACTAAAATAACATGAATACTACGAATAATTATTTTACTGACTAAATAGGAAAAATCGCATTCTGGAACGAACATACCCCTTCCCGTGAATTAACTTCACTAAATAGGTAAATAATGCGATTCTAGTTTGCATATTTGAAAAAGATAAACTGCGTGAATCTAAAATGACATTAATATTAAGAATAATTATTTCACTTAAAACTAAATAGAAAAATCGCATTCTGGAACGAACATACCCCTTCCCGTGAATTTACTTCACTAAATAGGTAAATAATGCGATTCTAGTTTGCATATTTGAAAAAGATAAACTGCGTGAATCTAAAATGACATTAATATTAAGAATAATTATTTCACTTAAAACTAAATAGAAAAATCGCATTCTGGAACGAACATACCCCTTCCCGTGAATTTACTTCACTAAATAGGTAAATAATGCGATTCTAGTTTGCATATTTGAAAAAGATAAACTGCGTGAATCTAAAATGACATTAATATTAAGAATAATTATTTCACTTAAAACTAAATAGAAAAATCGCATTCTGGAACGAACAGAGCCCTTAAAATGATTGAAATTTAGTATGAAGAAAATGAAAATTCTTCTTTTGTAAGATTTTCTGATTGATTCTTGTACAGTCCATGTTTCTTAGTAAGAATCCTAAATTTCATTCGATTTGGTTCCATAGTGCTAAAGTTATGGCCGAACCTAAGTTTGACAAAGAGCCCATATGACGATGAAAATTTAGTATGAAGAAAATTAAAATTCTTCTGTTGGAAGATTTTCTGATTGATTCTTGTACAGACCATGTTTCTTAGTAAGAATCCTAAATTTCATTCGAATTGGTGCCATAGTGCCAAAGTTATGGCCGAACCTAAAATTGACAAAGAGCCCATAAAACGATTAAAATTAAGTATGAAGAAAATGAACATTCTTCTTTTGGAAGATTTTCAGATTGATTCTTGTACAGACCATGATTTTTAGTAAGAATCCAAAATTTCACTCAGTTCGGTCCCATAGATCCACAGTTATGACCGGTTCAGTTGAACCTAAAATTGACAAAGAGCTCATAAAATGATTGAAATTTAGTATGAAGAAAATGAAAATTCTTCTTAACGAAGATTTTCTGATTGATTCTTGTACAGACCATGATTTTTAGTAAGAATCCAAAATTTCACGCAGTACGGTCCCATAGATCCACAGTGTTAAAAACACCGACCCCAAGAACTTAAACGAGCGAACCCAAGTGTAAGAACGATGATATTTTTTTCAAAATCTTCTTTCGGCTTATTTTGTGAATGATTCGTGTGCAGACCATGATTCTTAGTAAGAATCCTAAATTTTATTCGATTTGGTGCCATAGTGCCAAAGTTATGGCCGAACCTAAAATTGACAAAGAGCCCAAGCAATTGAAATTTAGTATGAAGAAAATGAAAATTCTTCTTTTGGAAGATTTTCTGATTGATTCTTGTACAGACCATGATTTTTAGTAAGAATCCATTATTTCACTCAGTTCGATCCCATAGATCCACAGTTATGACCGAACCAAAGTGTTAAAAACACTGACCCCAAGGACTTAAACGATCGAACCCAAGTGTGAAAACGATGATATTTTTTTCAAAATCTTCTTTCGGCTTATTTTGTGATTGATTCGTGTGCGGACCATGATTCTTAGTAAGAATCCTAAATTTTATTCGATTTGGTGCCATAGTGCCAAAGTTATGGCCGAACCTAAGTTTGACAAAGAGCCCATAAAACGATGAAAATTTGGTATGAAGAAAATGAAAATTCTTATGTCGGAATATTTTCTGATTGATTCTTGTACAGACCATGATTTTAAGTAAGAATCCAAAATTTCAGTTGAACCTAAAATGCCATAGTGCCAAAGTTAAAGCCGAACCTAAAATTGACAAAGAGCCCAAGCAATTGAAATTTAGTATGAAGAAAATGAAAATTCTTCTTTTGGAAGATTTTCTGATTGATTCTTGTACAGACCATGATTTTTAGTAAGAATCCATTATTTCACTCAGTTCGACCCCATAGATCCACAGTTATGACCGAACCTTAGTGTTAAAAACACCGACCCCAAGAACTTAAACGAGCGAACCCAAGTGTGAAAACGATGATATTTTTTTCAAAATCTTCTTTCGGCTTATTTTGTGAATGATTCGTGTGCAGACCATGATTCTTAGTAAGAATCCTAAATTTTATTCGATTTGGTGCCATAGTGCCAAAGTTATGGCCGAACCTAAAATTGACAAAGAGCCCAAGCAATTGAAATTTAGTATGAAGAAAATGAAAATTCTTCTTTTGGAAGATTTTCTGATTGATTCTTGTACAGACCATGATTTTTAGTAAGAATCCATTATTTCACTCAGTTCGATCCCATAGATCCACAGTTATGACCGAACCAAAGTGTTAAAAACACTGACCCCAAGGACTTAAACGATCGAACCCAAGTGTGAAAACGATGATATTTTTTTCAAAATCTTCTTTCGGCTTATTTTGTTATTGATTCGTGTGCGGACCATGATTCTTAGTAAGAATCCTAAATTTTATTCGATTTGGTGCCATAGTGCCAAAGTTATGGCCGAACCTAAGTTTGACAAAGAGCCTATATAACGATGAAAATTTAGTATGAAGAAAATTAAAATTCTTCTGTTGGAAGATTTTCTGATAGATTCTTGTACAGACCATGTTTCTTAGTAAGAATCCTAAATTACATTCGATTTGGTGCCATAGTACCAAAGTTATGGCCGAACCTAAAATTGACAAAGAGCCCATAAAACGATTGAAATTTGTATGAAGAAAATGAAAATTCTTCGTTTGGAAGATTTTCAGATTGATTCTTGTACAGACCATGATTTTTAGTAAGAATCCAAAATTTCACTCAGTTCGGTCCCATAGATCCACAGTTATGACCGAACCTAAGTGCTAAAAACAACGACCCCAAGAACTTAAACGAGCGAACCCAAGTGTGAAAACGATGATATTTTTTTCAAAATCTTCTTTGGGCTTATTTTGTGATGGATTCGTGTGCAGACCATGATTCTTAGTAAGAATCCTAAATTTCATTCGATTTGGTGCCATAGTGCCAAAGTTATGGCCGAACCTAAGTTTGACAAAGAGCCCATATAACGATGAAAATTTTGTATGAAGAAAATTATAATTCTTCTGTTGGAATATTTTCTGATTGTATCTTGTTCAGACTATGATTTTTAGTAAGTATCCAAAATTTCATTGGATTTGGTGCCATAGTGCCAAAGTTATGGCCGAATCTAAAATTGACAAATAGCCCAAGCAATTGAAATTTAGTATGAAGAAAATGAAAATTCTTCTTTTGGAAGATTTTCTGATTGATTCTTGTACAGACCATGATTTTTAATAAGAATCCATTATTTCACTCAGTTCGATCCCATAGATCCACAGTTATGACCGAACCAAAGTGTTAAAAACACTGACCCCAAGGACTTAAACGATCGAACCCAAGTGTGAAAACGATGATATTTTTTTCAAAATCTTCTTTCGGCTTATTTTGTGATTGATTCGTGTGCAGACCATGATTCTTAGTAAGAATCCTAAATTTTATTCGATTTGGTGCCATAGTGCCAAAGTTATGGCCGAACCTAAGTTTGACAAAGAGCCCATAAAACGATGAAAATTTAGAATGAAGAAAATTAAAATTCTTCTGTTGGAAGATTTTCTGATTGATTCTTGTACAGACCATGTTTCTTAGTAAGAATCCTAAATTTCATTCGATTTGGTGCCATAGTGCCAAAGTTATGGCCGAACCTAAAATTGACAAAGAGACTAAGCGATTGAAATTTAGTATGAAGAAAATGAAAATCCTTCTTTTGGAAGATTTTCTGATTGATTCTTGTACAGACCATGATTTTTAGTAAGAATCCATTATTTCACTCAGTTCGACCCCATAGATCCACAGTTATGTTCGAACCTAAGTGTTAAAAACACCGACCCCAAGTACTTAAACGAGCGAACCCAAGTGTGAAAACGATGATATTTTTTTCAAAATCTTCTTTCGGATTATTTTAGGATTGATTCGTGTGCAGACCATGATTCTTAGTAAGAATCCTAAATTTTATTCGATTTGGTGCCATAGTGCCAAAGTTATGGCCGAACCTAAAATTGACAAAGAGCCCATAAAACGATTGAAATTTAGTATGAAGAAAATGAAAATTCTTCTTTTGGAAGATTTTCTGATTGATTCTTGTACAGACCTTGTTTCTTAGTAAGAATCCATTATTTCACTCAGTTCGACCCCATAGATCCACAGTTATGTTCGAACCTAAGTGTTAAAAACACCGACCCCAAGTACTTAAACGAGCGAACCCAAGTGTGAAAACGATGATATTTTTTTCAAAATCTTCTTTCGGATTATTTTAGGATTGATTCGTGTGCAGACCATGATTCTTAGTAAGAATCCTAAATTTTATTCGATTTGGTGCCATAGTGCCAAAGTTATGGCCGAACCTAAGTTTGACAAAGAGCCCATAAAACGATGAAAATTTAGTATGAAGAAAATTAAAATTCTTCTGTTGGAAGATTTTCTCATTGATTCTTGTACAGACCATGTTTCTTAGTAAGAATCCTAAATTTCATTCGATTTGGTGCCATAGTGCCAAAGTTATGGCCGAACCTAAAATTGACAAAGAGACTAAGCGATTGAAATTTAGTATGAAGAAAATGAAAATCCTTCTTTTGGAAGATTTTCTGATTGATTCTTGTACAGACCATGATTTTTAGTAAGAATCCATTATTTCACTCAGTTCGACCCCATAGATCCACAGTTATGTTCGAACCTAAGTGTTAAAAACACCGACCCCAAGTACTTAAACGAGCGAACCCAAGTGTGAAAACGATGATATTTTTTTCAAAATCTTCTTTCGGATTATTTTAGGATTGATTCGTGTGCAGACCATGATTCTTAGTAAGAATCCTAAATTTTATTCGATTTGGTGCCATAGTGCCAAAGTTATGTCCGAACCTAAGTTTGACAAAGAGCCCATAAAACGATGAAAATTTTGTATGAAGAAAATGAAAATTCTTATGTCGGAATATTTTCTGATTGATTCTTGTACAGACCATGATTTTTAGTAAGAATCCAAAATTTCATTCGTTCTGGTGCCATTGTGCCAAAGTTATGGCTTAACCTAAAATTGACAAAAAGCTTATAAAATGATTGCAATTTAGTATGAAGAAAATGAAAATTCTTCTTTACAAAGATTTTCTGATTGATTCTTGTACAGACCATGATTTTTAGTAAGAATCCAAAATTTCACTCAGTTCGGTCCCATAGATCCACAGTTATGACCGAACCTAAGTGTTAAAAACACCGACCCCAAGTACTTAAACGAGCGAACCCAAGTGTGAAAACGATGATATTTTTTTCAAAATCTTCTTTGGGCTTATTTTGTGATGGATTCGTGTGTAGACCATGATTCTTAGTAAGAATCCTAAATTTCATTCGATTTGGTGCCATAGTGCCAAAGTTAAGGCCGAACCTAAGTTTGACAAAGAGCCCATATAACGATGAAAATTTTGTATGAAGAAAATTATAATTCTTCTGTTGGAATATTTTCTGATTGATTCTTGTACAGACCATGATTTTTAATAAGAATCCATTATTTCACTCAGTTCGATCCCATAGATCCACAGTTATGACCGAACCTAAGTGTTAAAAACACCGACCCCAAGTACTTAAACGAGCGAACCCAAGTGTGAAAACGATGATATTTTTTTCAAAATCTTCTTTGGGCTTATTTTGTGATGGATTCGTGTGTAGACCATGATTCTTAGTAAGAATCCTAAATTTTATTCGATTTGGTGCCATAGTGCCAAAGTTATGGCCGAACCTAAAATTGACAAAGAGCCCATAAAACGATTGAAATTTAGTATGAAGAAAATGAAAATTCTTCTTTTGGAAGATTTTCTGATTGATTCTTGTACAGACCTTGTTTCTTAGTAAGAATCCATTATTTCACTCAGTTCGACCCCATAGATCCACAGTTATGTTCGAACCTAAGTGTTAAAAACACCGACCCCAAGTACTTAAACGAGCGAACCCAAGTGTGAAAACGATGATATTTTTTTCAAAATCTTCTTTCGGATTATTTTAGGATTGATTCGTGTGCAGACCATGATTCTTAGTAAGAATCCTAAATTTTATTCGATTTGGTGCCATAGTGCCAAAGTTATGGCCGAACCTAAGTTTGACAAAGAGCCCATAAAACGATGAAAATTTAGTATGAAGAAAATTAAAATTCTTCTGTTGGAAGATTTTCTCATTGATTCTTGTACAGACCATGTTTCTTAGTAAGAATCCTAAATTTCATTCGATTTGGTGCCATAGTGCCAAAGTTATGGCCGAACCTAAAATTGACAAAGAGACTAAGCGATTGAAATTTAGTATGAAGAAAATGAAAATCCTTCTTTTGGAAGATTTTCTGATTGATTCTTGTACAGACCATGATTTTTAGTAAGAATCCATTATTTCACTCAGTTCGACCCCATAGATCCACAGTTATGTTCGAACCTAAGTGTTAAAAACACCGACCCCAAGTACTTAAACGAGCGAACCCAAGTGTGAAAACGATGATATTTTTTTCAAAATCTTCTTTCGGATTATTTTAGGATTGATTCGTGTGCAGACCATGATTCTTAGTAAGAATCCTAAATTTTATTCGATTTGGTGCCATAGTGCCAAAGTTATGTCCGAACCTAAGTTTGACAAAGAGCCCATAAAACGATGAAAATTTTGTATGAAGAAAATGAAAATTCTTATGTCGGAATATTTTCTGATTGATTCTTGTACAGACCATGATTTTTAGTAAGAATCCAAAATTTCATTCGTTCTGGTGCCATTGTGCCAAAGTTATGGCTTAACCTAAAATTGACAAAAAGCTTATAAAATGATTGCAATTTAGTATGAAGAAAATGAAAATTCTTCTTTACAAAGATTTTCTGATTGATTCTTGTACAGACCATGATTTTTAGTAAGAATCCAAAATTTCACTCAGTTCGGTCCCATAGATCCACAGTTATGACCGAACCTAAGTGTTAAAAACACCGACCCCAAGTACTTAAACGAGCGAACCCAAGTGTGAAAACGATGATATTTTTTTCAAAATCTTCTTTGGGCTTATTTTGTGATGGATTCGTGTGTAGACCATGATTTTAAGTAAGAATCCAAAATTTCATTCGATTTGGTGCCATAGTGCCAAAGTTATGGCCGAACCTAAAATTGACAAAGAGCCCAAGCAATTGAAATTTAGTATGAAGAAAATGAAAATCCTTCTTTTGGAAGATTTTCTGATTGATTCTTGTACAGACCATGATTTTTAGTAAGAATCCATTATTTCACTCAGTTCGACCCCATAGATCCACAGTTATGTTCGAACCTAAGTGTTAAAAACACCGACCCCAAGTACTTAAACGAGCGAACCCAAGTGTGAAAACGATGATATTTTTTTCAAAATCTTCTTTGGGCTTATTTTGTGATGGATTCGTGTGCAGACCATGATTCTTAGTAAGAATCCTAAATTTTATTCGATTTGGTGCCATAGTGCCAAAGTTATGGCCGAACCTAAGTTTGACAAAGAGCCCATAAAACGATGAAAATTTTGTATGAAGAAAATGAAATTTCTTATGTCGGAATATTTTCTGATTGATTCTTGTACAGACCATGATTTTTAGTAAGAATCCGAAATTTTATTCGTTCTGGTGCCATTGTGCCAAAGTTATGGCCGAACCTAAAATTGACAAAGAGCTCATAAAATGATTGAAATTTAGTATGAAGAAAATGAAAATTCTTATGTCGGAATATTTTCTGATTGATTCTTGTACAGACCATGATTTTTAGTAAGAATCCAAAATTTCATTCGTTTTGGTGCCATAGTGCCAAAGTTATGGCCAAACCTAAAATTGACAAAGAGCCTGTTTCTTATCTATCTTGGTACGAGAGCACAACAGAATGGAGTTTGCAGGAAAACACCTCTTTTTCTTTAACACAATTTATTTAATGCAATAAAAGTACAATTATTACAAAAGGGTCTATTTACCCTTCGATCGGTTCATCTTCACGATCACACCACACTGACAAATATCGAAGTCTCTACTTCGATATCTTTATCAGTTTTTTACAATACTGAACTGTAGGTACTTCTTGTACCTCCCAGTTCAATCGTTAACAACGACACTCACGCAAAGGGCTTATTTCCCCTCTGCTCGCTTGATCTTCCCGATCACACCACACTGACAAATATCGAAGTCTCTACTTCGATATCTCTGTCAGTTTTTCCAAACTCAACTGAAGGACATCTCATGTACCTTCCAGTTCAACCGTCACAACAATACTCACTCTCTCTTGAACACGTCACCATATTTAAAGAAAAACATACAAATACAAATAATTAATATGGTACATTAACTGTGGGGACAGAATATTTCAGCGGTTCCCACAACTGGATTTTAAAATCTAGCAATAAAATAATTGCTCAAAAGTCGCCGAAAAGGGCCACCAATAAAACTAAAACTAAAACACTTAAAGAGCGTAATACACGAGCCCGATTTTCAGCCGGTTTCCAATTGGAGACAAAAGTCGACATTTTTCGATTTGCGCGATCGCTATTTTCACCTCTATTTTGCATATCTAGGATTTCAATTGTCATCACTGCAAACAACACATGAACCATACTGTTTGTTGTGATGCTTACTGAAATCGTAGGTATGAAAATAGAGTTGAAAACAGCGATCGCGTAAAGCGAAAAATGTTGACTTTTGTCTCTAATTGGAATCGGGCTGAAAATCGGGCTCGTGTATTACGCTCATTAAGGACAGACAAATATTGCAAATATTACTATAATAAAAGTTCCTCTTAGGTTGGGCCATAAAAGGCCGATAGCAAACAATTTCCCTTGGGGCTGCCATAAATAGTTTATAGGTGCTATTTGAGGGTCCTATTTGAAACGTACTAATACCTACTTAAAAATAAAACAATTTAAATATTAAACACTTTCTTCCAAATCTTTGCAAAGCAATGCATTTATATGATACCAGGCAGAATACATATTATTTCTCAAGGTTGGGACCTTACTTGAAGAAACCGTGGGATAATATTTTGTTTGCATCTTTGAAAAAGAGAAACTCCGTGTAACTAAAATAACATGAATACTACGAATAATTATTTTACTGACTAAATAGGAAAAATCGCATTCTGGAACGAACATACCCCTTCCCGTGAATTAACTTCACTAAATAGGTAAATAATGCGATTCTAGTTTGCATATTTGAAAAAGATAAACTGCGTGAATCTAAAATGACATTAATATTAAGAATAATTATTTCACTTAAAACTAAATAGAAAAATCGCATTCTGGAACGAACATACCCCTTCCCGTGAATTTACTTCAATAAATAGGTAAATAATGCGATTCTAGTTTGCATATTTGAAAAAGATAAACTGCGTGAATCTAAAATGACATTAATATTAAGAATAATTATTTCACTTAAAACTAAATAGAAAAATCGCATTCTGGAACGAACATACCCCTTCCCGTGAATTTACTTCACTAAATAGGTAAATAATGCGATTCTAGTTTGCATATTTGAAAAAGATAAACTGCGTGAATCTAAAATGACATTAATAATAAGAATAATTATTTCACTTAAAACTAAATAGAAAAATCGCATTCTGGAACGAACAGAGCCCTTAAAATGATTGAAATTTAGTATGAAGAAAATGAAAATTCTTCTTTTGTAAGATTTTCTGATTGATTCTTGTACAGTCCATGTTTCTTAGTAAGAATCCTAAATTTCATTCGATTTGGTTCCATAGTGCTAAAGTTATGGCCGAACCTAAGTTTGACAAAGAGCCCATATGACGATGAAAATTTAGTATGAAGAAAATTAAAATTCTTCTGTTGGAAGATTTTCTGATTGATTCTTGTACAGACCTTGTTTCTTAGTAAGAATCCGAAATTTCATTCGTTTTGGTGCCATAGTGCCAAAGTTATGGCCGAACCTTAAATTGACAAAGAGCCCATAAAATGATTGAAATTTAGTATGAAGAAAATTAAAATTCTTCTGTTGGAAGATTTTCTGATTGATTCTTGTACAGACCATGTTTCTTAGTAAGAATCCTAAATTTCATTCGAATTGGTGCCATAGTGCCAAAGTTATGGCCGAACCTAAAATTGAAAAAGAGCCCATAAAACGATTAAAATTAAGTATGAAGAAAATGAACATTCTTCTTTTGGAAGATTTTCAGATTGATTCTTGTACAGACCATGATTTTTAGTAAGAATCCAAAATTTCACTCAGTTCGGTCCCATAGATCCACAGTTATGACCGGTTCAGTTGAACCTAAAATTGACAAAGAGCTCATAAAATGATTGAAATTTAGTATGAAGAAAATGAAAATTCTTCTTAACGAAGATTTTCTGATTGATTCTTGTACAGACCATGATTTTTAGTAAGAATCCAAAATTTCACGCAGTACGGTCCCATAGATCCACAGTGTTAAAAACACCGACCCCAAGAACTTAAACGAGCGAACCCAAGTGTAAAAACGATGATATTTTTTTCAAAATCTTCTTTCGGCTTATTTTGTGAATGATTCGTGTGCAGACCATGATTCTTAGTAAGAATCCTAAATTTTATTCGATTTGGTGCCATAGTGCCAAAGTTATGGCCGAACCTAAAATTGACAAAGAGCCCAAGCAATTGAAATTTAGTATGAAGAAAATGAAAATTCTTCTTTTGGAAGATTTTCTGATTGATTCTTGTACAGACCATGATTTTTAGTAAGAATCCATTATTTCACTCAGTTCGATCCCATAGATCCACAGTTATGACCGAACCAAAGTGTTAAAAACACTGACCCCAAGGACTTAAACGATCGAACCCAAGTGTGAAAACGATGATATTTTTTTCAAAATCTTCTTTCGGCTTATTTTGTGATTGATTCGTGTGCGGACCATGATTCTTAGTAAGAATCCTAAATTTTATTCGATTTGGTGCCATAGTGCCAAAGTTATGGCCGAACCTAAGTTTGACAAAGAGCCCATAAAACGATGAAAATTTGGTATGAAGAAAATGAAAATTCTTATGTCGGAATATTTTCTGATTGATTCTTGTACAGACCATGATTTTAAGTAAGAATCCAAAATTTCAGTTGAACCTAAAATGCCATAGTGCCAAAGTTATGGCCGAACCTAAAATTGACAAAGAGCCCAAGCAATTGAAATTTAGTATGAAGAAAATGAAAATTCTTCTTTTGGAAGATTTTCTGATTGATTCTTGTACAGACCATGATTTTTAGTAAGAATCCATTAATTTACTCAGTTCGACCCCATAGATCCACAGTTATGACCGAACCTAAGTGTTGAAAACACCGACCCCAAGAACTTAAACGAGCGAACCCAAGTGTGAAAACGATGATATTTTTTTCAAAATCTTCTTTCGGCTTATTTTGTGAATGATTCGTGTGCAGACCATGATTCTTAGTAAGAATCCTAAATTTTATTCGATTTGGTGCCATAGTGCCAAAGTTATGGCCGAACCTAAAATTGACAAAGAGCCCAAGCAATTGAAATTTAGTATGAAGAAAATGAAAATTCTTCTTTTGGAAGATTTTCTGATTGATTCTTGTACAGACCATGATTTTTAGTAAGAATCCATTATTTCACTCAGTTCGATCCCATAGATCCACAGTTATGACCGAACCAAAGTGTTAAAAACACTGACCCCAAGGACTTAAACGATCGAACCCAAGTGTGAAAACGATGATATTTTTTCAAAATCTTCTTTCGGCTTATTTTGTTATTGATTCGTGTGCGGACCATGATTCTTAGTAAGAATCCTAAATTTTATTCGATTTGGTGCCATAGTGCCAAAGTTATGGCCGAACCTAAGTTTGACAAAGAGCCTATATAACGATGAAAATTTAGTATGAAGAAAATTAAAATTCTTCTGTTGGAAGATTTTCTGATAGATTCTTGTACAGACCATGTTTCTTAGTAAGAATCCTAAATTACATTCGATTTGGTGCCATAGTACCAAAGTTATGGCCGAACCTAAAATTGACAAAGAGCCCATAAAACGATTGAAATTTGTATGAAGAAAATGAAAATTCTTCGTTTGGAAGATTTTCAGATTGATTCTTGTACAGACCATGATTTTTAGTAAGAATCCAAAATTTCACTCAGTTCGGTCCCATAGATCCACAGTTATGACCGAACCTAAGTGCTAAAAACAACGACCCCAAGAACTTAAACGAGCGAACCCAAGTGTGAAAACGATGATATTTTTTTCAAAATCTTCTTTGGGCTTATTTTGTGATGGATTCGTGTGCAGACCATGATTCTTAGTAAGAATCCTAAATTTCATTCGATTTGGTGCCATAGTGCCAAAGTTATGGCCGAACCTAAGTTTGACAAAGAGCCCATATAACGATGAAAATTTTGTATGAAGAAAATTATAATTCTTCTGTTGGAATATTTTCTGATTGTATCTTGTTCAGACTATGATTTTTAGTAAGTATCCAAAATTTCATTGGATTTGGTGCCATAGTGCCAAAGTTATGGCCGAATCTAAAATTGACAAAGAGCCCAAGCAATTGAAATTTAGTATGAAGAAAATGAAAATTCTTCTTTTGGAAGATTTTCTGATTGATTCTTGTACAGACCATGATTTTTAGTAAGAATCCATTATTTCACTCAGTTCGATCCCATAGATCCACAGTTATGACCGAACCAAAGTGTTAAAAACACTGACCCCAAGGACTTAAACGATCGAACCCAAGTGTGAAAACGATGATATTTTTTTCAAAATCTTCTTTCGGCTTATTTTGTGATTGATTCGTGTGCAGACCATGATTCTTAGTAAGAATCCTAAATTTTATTCGATTTGGTGCCATAGTGCCAAAGTTATGGCCGAACCTAAGTTTGACAAAGAGCCCATAAAACGATGAAAATTTGGTATGAAGAAAATGAAAATTCTTATGTCGGAATATTTTCTGATTGATTCTTGTACAGACCATGATTTTAAGTAAGAATCCAAAATTTCAGTTGAACCTAAAATGCCATAGTGCCAAAGTTATGGCCGAACCTTAAATTGACAAAGAGCCCAAGCAATTGAAATTTAGTATGAAGAAAATGAAAATTCTTCTTTTAGAAGATTTTCTGATTGATTCTTGTACAGACCATGATTTTTAGTAAGAATCCAGTATTTCACTCAGTTCGACCCCATAGATCCACAGTTATGACCGAACCTAAGTGTTAAAAACACCGACCCCAAGTACTTAAACGAGCGAACCCAAGTGTGAAAACGATGATATTTTTTTCAAAATCTTCTTTCGGATTATTTTGTGATTGATTCATGTGCGGACCATGATTCTTAGTAAGAATCCTAAATTTTATTTGATTTGGTGCCATAGTGCCAAAGTTATGGCCGAACCTAAGTTTGACAAAGAGCCTATATAACGATGAAAATTTAGTATGAAGAAAATTAAAATTCTTCTGTTGGAAGATTTTCTGATTGATTCTTGTACAGACCATGTTTCTTAGTAAGAATCCTAAATTTCATTCGATTTGGTGCCATAGTGCCAAAGTTATAGCAGAACCTAAATTTGACAAAGAGCCCATATAACGATGAAAATTTAGTAAGAAGAAAATTAAAATTCTTCTGTTGGAAGATTTTCTGATAGATTCTTGTACAGACCATGTTTCTTAGTAAGAATCCTAAATTACATTCGATTTGGTGCCATAGTACCAAAGTTATGGCCGAACCTAAAATTGACAAAGAGCCCATAAAACGATTGAAATTTGTATGAAGAAAATGAAAATTCTTCTTTTGGAAGATTTTCAGATTGATTCTTGTACAGACCATGATTTTTAGTAAGAATCCATTATTTCACTCAGTTCGACCCCATAGATCCACAGTTATGACCGAACCTAAGTGTTAAAAACACCGACCCCAAGTACTTAAACGAGCGAACCCAAGTGTGAAAACGATGATATTTTTTTCAAAATCTTCTTTCGGATTATTTTGTGATTGATTCGTGTGCGGACCATGATTCTTAGTAAGAATCCTAAATTTTATTCGATTTGGTGCCATAGTGCCAAAGTTATGGCCGAACCTAAAATTGACAAAGAGCCCATAAAATGATTGAAATTTAGAATGAAGAAAATGAAAATTCTTCTTTTGGAAGATTTTCTGATTGATTCTTGTACAGTCCATAATTTTTAGTAAGAATCCAAAATTTCACTCTGTTCGGTCCCATAGATCCACAGTTATGACCGAAGCTTAGTGGTAAAAACACCGACCCCAAGTACTTAAACGAGCAAACCCAAGTGTGAAAACGATGATATTTTTTTCAAAATCTTCTTTCGGCTTATTTTTTGATTGATTCATGTGCAGACCTTGTTTCTTAGTAAGAATCCTAAATTTCATTCGATTTGGTGCCATAGTGCCAAAGTTATGGCCGAACCTAAGTTTGACAAAGAGCCCATGAAAATTTTGTATGAAGAAAATGAAAATTCTTATGTCGGAATATTTTCTGATTGATTCTTGTAGAGACCATGATTTTTAGTAAGAATCTAAAATTTCATTCGGTTTGGTGCCATTGTGCCAAAGTTATGGCCGAAACTAAAATTGACAAAGAGCTCATAAAATGATTGAAATTTAGGAAGAAGAAAATGAAAATTCTTCTTTTGGAAGATTTTCTGATTGATTCTTGTACAGACCATGATTTTTAGTAAGAATTCAAAATTTCACTCAGTTCGGTCCCATAGATCCACAGTTATGACCGAAGCTAAGTGGTAAAAACACCGACCCCAAGTACTTAAACGAGCGAACCCAAGTGTGAAAACGATGATATTTTTTTCTAAATCTTCTTTCGGCTTATTTTGTGATTGATTCGTGTGCAGACCATGATTCTTAGTAAGAATCCTAAATTTTATTCGATTTGGTGCCATAGTGCCAAAGTTATTGCTGAACCTAAGTTTGACAAAGAGCCCATAAAACGATGAAAATTTTGTATGAAGAAAATGAAAATTCTTATGTCGGAATATTTTCTGATTGATTCTTGTTCAGACCATGATTTTTAGTAAGAATCCAAAATTTCATTCGTTCTGGTGCCATTGTTGCAAAGTTATGGCCGAACCTAAAATGGACAAAGAGCTCATAAAATGATTGAAATTTAGTATGAAGAAATTGAAAATTCTTCTTTACGAAGATTTTCTGATTGATTCTTGTACAGACCATGTTTCTTAGTTATAATCCTAAATTTTATTCGATTTGGTGGCATAGTGCCAAAGTTATGGCCGAACCTAAGTTTGACAAAGAGCCCATAAAACGATTAAAATTTTGTATGAAGAAAATGAAAATTCTTATGTCGGAATATTTTCTCATTGATTCTTATAAAGACCATGATTTCTAGTAAGAATCCAAAATTTCAGTTAAACCTAAAATGCCATAGTGCCAAATTTATGGCCGAACCTAAAATTGACAAAGAGCCCATAAAATGATTGAAATTTAGTTTGAAGAAAATGAAAATTCTTCTTTTGGAAGATTTTCTGATTGATTCTTGTACAGTCAATGATTTTTAGTAAGAATCCAAAATTTGACTCGGTTCGGTCCCATAGATCCACAGTTATGACCGAAGCTAAGTGGTAAAAACACCGACCCCAAGTACTTAAACGAGCGAACCCAAGTGTGAAAACGATGATATTTTTTTCAAAATCTTCTTTCGGCTTATTTTGTGAATGATTCGTGTGCAGACCATGATTCTTAGTAAGAATCCTAAATTTTATTCGATTTGGTGCCATAGTGCCAAAGTTATGGCCGAACCTAAAATTGACAAAGAGCCCAAGTAATTGAAATTTAGTATGAAGAAAATGAAAATTCTTCTTTTGGAAGATTTTCTGATTGATTCTTGTACAGACCATGATTTTTAGTAAGAATCCATTATTTCACTCAGTTCGATCCCATAGATCCACAGTTATGACCGAACCAAAGTGTTAAAAACACTGACCCCAAGGACTTAAACAATCGAACCCAAGTGTGAAAACGATGATATTTTTTTCAAAATCTTCTTTCGGATTATTTTGTGATTGATTCGTGTGCGGACCATGATTCTTAGTAAGAATTTTAAATTTTATTCGATTTGGTGCCATAGTGCCAAAGTTATGGCCGAACCTAAGTTTGACAAAGAGCCCATAAAACGATGAAAATTTGGTATGAAGAAAATGAAAATTCTTATGTCGGAATATTTTCTGATTGATTCTTGTACAGACCATGATTTTAAGTAAGAATCCAAAATTTCAGTTGAACCTAAAATGCCATAGTGCCAAAGTTATGGCCGAACCTAAAATTGACAAAGAGCCCAAGCAATTGAAATTTAGTATGAAGAAAATGAAAATTCTTCTTTTGGAAGATTTTCTGATTGATTCTTGTACAGACCATGATTTTTAGTAAGAATCCATTATTTCACTCAGTTCGACCCCATAGATCCACAGTTATGACCGAACCTAAGTGTTAAAAACACCGACCCCAAGTACTTAAACGAGCGAACCCAAGTGTGAAAACGATGATATTTTTTTCAAAATCTTCTTTCGGATTATTTTGTGATTGATTCGTGTGCGGACCATGATTCTTAGTAAGAATCCTAAATTTTATTCGATTTGGTGCCATAGTGCCAAAGTTATGGCCGAACCTAAGTTTGACAAAGAGCCTATATAACGATGAAAATTTAGTATGAAGAAAATTAAAATTCTTCTGTTGGAAGATTTTCTGATTGATTCTTGTACAAACCATGTTTCTTAGTAAGAATCCTAAATTTCAGTCGATTTGGTGCCATATTGCCAAAGTTATAGCAGAACCTAAGTTTGACAAAGAGCCCATATAACGATGAAAATTTAGTAAGAAGAAAATTAAAATTCTTCTGTTGGAAGATTTTCTGATAGATTCTTGTACAGACCATGTTTCTTAGTAAGAATCCTAAATTACATTCGATTTGGTGCCATAGTACCAAAGTTATGGCCGAACCTAAAATTGACAAAGAGCCCATAAAACGATTGAAATTTGTATGAAGAAAATGAAAATTCTTCTTTTGGAAGATTTTCAGATTGATTCTTGTACAGACCATGATTTTTAGTAAGAATCCAAAATTTCACTCAGTTCGGTCCCATAGATCCACAGTTATGACCGAACCTTAGTGCTAAAAACAACGACCCCAAGAACTTAAACGAGCGAACCCAAGTGTGAAAACGATGATATTTTTTTCAAAATCTTCTTTGGGCTTATTTTGTGATGGATTCGTGTGCAGACCATGATTCTTAGTAAGAATCCTAAATTTCATTCGATTTGGTGCCATAGTGCCAAAGTTATGGCCGAACCTAAGTTTGACAAAGAGCCCATATAACGATGAAAATTTTGTATGAAGAAAATTATAATTCTTCTGTTGGAATATTTTCTGATTGTATCTTGTTCAGACTATGATTTTTAGTAAGTATCCAAAATTTCGTTGGATTTGGTGCCATAGTGCCAAAGTTATGGCCGAACCTAAAATTGACAAGGAGCCCAAGCAATTGAAATTTAGTATGAAGAAAATGAAAATTCTTCTTTTAGAAGATTTTCTGATTGATTCTTGTACAGACCATGATTTTTAGTAAGAATCCATTATTTCACTCAGTTCGACCCCATAGATCCACAGTTATGACCGAACCTAAGTGTTAAAAACACCGACCCCAAGTACTTAAACGAGCGAACCCAAGTGTGAAAACGATGATATTTTTTTCAAAATCTTCTTTCGGATTATTTTGTGATTGATTCGTGTGCGGACCATGATTCTTAGTAAGAATCCTAAATTTTATTGGATTTGGTGCCATAGTGCCAAAGTTATGGCCGAACCTAAAATTGACAAAGAGCCCATAAAATGATTGAAATTTAGAATGAAGAAAATGAAAATTCTTCTTTTGGAAGATTTTCTGATTGATTCTTGTACAGTCCATGATTTTTAGTAAGAATCCAAAATTTCACTCTGTTCGGTCCCATAGATCCACAGTTATGACCGAAGCTTAGTGGTAAAAACACCGACCCCAAGTACTTAAACGAGCGAACCCAAGTGTGAAAACGATGATATTTTTTTCAAAATCTTCTTTCGGCTTATTTTGTGATTGATTCGTGTGCAGACCAAGATTCTTAGTAAGAATCCTAAATTTTATTCGATTTGGTGCCATAGTGCCAAAGTTATGGCCGAACCTAAGTTTGACAAAGAGCCCATAAAACGATGAAAATTTGGTATGAAGAAAATGAAAATTCTTATGTCGGAATATTTTCTGATTGATTCTTGTACAGACCATGATTTTAAGTAAGAATCCAAAATTTCAGTTGAACCTAAAATGCCATAGTGCCAAAGTTATGGCCGAACCTAAAATTGACAAAGAGCCCAAGCAATTGAAATTTAGTATGAAGAAAATGAAAATTCTTCTTTTAGAAGATTTTCTGATTGATTCTTGTACAGACCATGATTTTTAGTAAGAATCCATTATTTCACTCAGTTCGACCCCATAGATCCACAGTTATGACCGAACCTAAGTGTTAAAAACACCGACCCCAAGTACTTAAACGAGCGAACCCAAGTGTGAAAACGATGATATTTTTTTCAAAATCTTCTTTCGGATTATTTTGTGATTGATTCGTGTGCGGACCATGATTCTTAGTAAGAATCCTAAATTTTATTTGATTTGGTGCCATAGTGCCAAAGTTATGGCCGAACCTAAGTTTGACAAAGAGCCTATATAACGATGAAAATTTAGTATGAAGAAAATTAAAATTCTTCTGTTGGAAGATTTTCTGATTGATTCTTGTACAGACCATGTTTCTTAGTAAGAATCCTAAATTTCATTCGATTTGGTGCCATAGTGCCAAAGTTATAGCAGAACATAAGTTTGACAAAGAGCCCATATAACGATGAAAATTTAGTAAGAAGAAAATTAAAATTCTTCTGTTGGAAGATTTTCTGATAGATTCTTGTACAGACCATGTTTCTTAGTAAGAATCCTAAATTACATTCGATTTGGTGCCATAGTACCAAAGTTATGGCCGAACCTAAAATTGACAAAGAGCCCATAAAACGATTGAAATTTGTATGAAGAAAAAGAAAATTCTTCTTTTGGAAGATTTTCAGATTGATTCTTGTACAGACCATGATTTTTAGTAAGAATCCATTATTTCACTCAGTTCGATCCCATAGATCCACAGTTATGACCGAACCTAAGTGTTAAAAACACCGACCCCAAGTACTTAAACGAGCGAACCGAAGTGTGAAAACGATGATATTTTTTTCAAAATCTTCTTTCGGATTATTTTGTGATTGATTCGTGCGCGGACCATGATTCTTAGTAAGAATCCTAAATTTTATTCGATTTGGTGCCATAGTGCTAAAGTTATGGCCGAACCTAAAATTGACAAAGAGCCCATAAAATGATTGAAATTTAGAATGAAGAAAATGAAAATTCTTCTTTTGGAAGATTTTCTGATTGATTCTTGTACAGTCCATGATTTTTAGTAAGAATCCAAAATTTCACTCTGTTCGGTCCCATAGATCCACAGTTATGACCGAAGCTTAGTGGTAAAAACACCGACCCCAAGTACTTAAACGAGCGAACCCAGGTGTGAAAACGATGATATTTTTTTCAAAATCTTCTTTCGGCTTATTTTTTGATTCATTCATGTGCAGACCTTGTTTCTTAGTAAGAATCCTAAATTTCATTCGATTTGGTGCCATAGTGCCAAAGTTATGGCCGAACCATAGTTTGACAAAGAGCCCATAAAACGATGAAAATTTGGTATGAAGAAAATGAAAATTCTTATGTCGGAATATTTTCTGATTGATTCTTGTACAGACCATGATTTTAAGTAAGAATCCAAAATTTCAGTTGAACCTAAAATGCCATACTGCCAAAGTTATGGCCGAACCTAAAATTGACAAAGAGCCCAAGCAATTGAAATTTAGTATGAAGAAAATGAAAATTCTTCTTTTGGAAGATTTTCTGATTGATTTTTGTACAGTCCATGATTTTTAGTAAGAATCCAAAATTTGACTCGGTTCGGTCCCATAGATCCACAGTTATGACCGAAGCTAAGTGGTAAAAACACCGACCCCAAGTACTTAAACGAGCGAACCCAAGTGTGAAAACGATGATATTTTTTTCAAAATCTTCTTTCGGCTTATTTTTTGATTGATTCATGTGCAGACCTTGCTTCTTAGTAAGAATCCTAAATTTCATTCGATTTGGTGCCATAGTGCCAAAAATATGGCCGAACCTAAGTTTGACAAAGAGCCTATATAACGATGAAAATTTTGTATGAAGAAAATTATAATTCTTCTATTGGAATATTTTCGGATTGTATCTTATACAGACCATGATTATTAGTGAGAATCCAAAATTTCATTCGATTTGGTGCCATAGTGCAAAAGTTATGGCTGAACCTAAAATTGACAAAGAGCCCAAGCAATTGAAATTTAGGAAGAAGAAAATGAAAATTCTTCTTTTGGAAGATTTTCTGATTGATTCTTGTACAGACCATGATTTTTAGTAAGAATCCAAAATTTCATTCGGTTTGGTGCCATTGTGCCAAAGTTATGGCCGAAACTAAAATTGACAAAGAGCTCATAAAATGATTGAAATTTAGGAAGAAGAAAATGAAAATTCTTCTTTTGGAAGATTTTCTGATTGATTCTTGTACAGACCATGATTTTTAGTAAGAATCCAAAATTTCACTCAGTTCGGTCCCATAGATCCACAGTTATGACCGAAGATAAGTGGTAAAAACACCGACCCCAAGTACTTAAACGAGCGAACCCAAGTGTGAAAACGATGATATTTTTTTCTAAATCTTCTTTCGGCTTATTTTGTGATTGATTCGTGTGCAGACCATGATTCTTAGTAGGAATCCTAAATTTTATTCGATTTGGTGCCATAGTGCCAAAGTTATTGCCGAACCTAAGTTTGACAAAGAGCCCACAAAACGATGAAAATTTTGTATGAAGAAAATGAAAATTCTTATGTCGGAATATTTTCTGATTGATTCTTGTTCAGACCATGATTTTTAGTAAGAATCCAAAATTTCATTCGTTCTGGTGCCATTGTGCCAAAGTTATGGCCGAACCTAAAATTGACAAAGAGCTCATAAAATGATTGAAATTTAGTATGAAGAAAATGAAAATTCTTCTTTACGAAGATTTTCTGATTGATTCTTGTACAGACCATGTTTCTTAGTTATAATCCTAAATTTTATTCGATTTGGTGGCATAGTGCCAAAGTTATGACCGAACCTAAGTTTGACAAAGAGCCGATAAAACGATGAAAATTTTGTATGAAGAAAATGAAAATTCTTATGTCGGAATATTTTCTCATTGATTCTTATAAAGACCATGATTTCTAGTAAGAATCCAAAATTTCAGTTGAACCTAAAATGCCATAGTGCCAAATTTATGGCCGAACCTAAAATTGACAAAGAGCCCATAAAATGATTGAAATTTAGTATGAAGAAAATGAAAATTCTTCTTTTGGAAGATTTTCTGATTGATTCTTGTACAGTCCATGATTTTTGGTAAGAATCCAAAATTTCACTCGGTTCGGTCCCATAGATCCACAGTTATGACCGAAGCTCAGTGGTAAAAACACCGACCCCAAGTACTTAAACGAGCGAACCCAAGTGTGAAAACGATGATATTTTTTTCAAAATCTTCTTTCGGCTTATTTTTTGATTGATTCATGTGCAGACCTTGCTTCTTAGTAAGAATCCTAAATTTCATTCGATTTGGTGCCATAGTGCCAAAAATATGGCCGAACCTAAGTTTGACAAAGAGCCCATATAACGATGAAAATTTTGTTTGAAGAAAATTATAATTCTTCTATTGGAATATTTTCTGATTGTATCTTATACAGACCATGATTATTAGTGAGAATCCTAAATTTTATTCGATTTGGTGCCATAGTGCCAAAGTTATTGCTGAACCTAAGTTTGACAAAGAGCCCATAAAACGATGAAAATTTTGTATGAAGAAAATGAAAATTCTTATGTCGGAATATTTTCTGATTGATTCTTGTTCAGACCATGATTTTTAGTAAGAATCCAAAATTTCATTCGTTCTGGTGCCATTGTTGCAAAGTTATGGCCAACCTAAAATTGACAAAGAGCTCATAAAATGATTGAAATTTAGTATGAAGAAATTGAAAATTCTTCTTTACGAAGATTTTCTGATTGATTCTTGTACAGACCATGTTTCTTAGTTATAATCCTAAATTTTATTCGATTTGGTGGCATAGTGCCAAAGTTATGGCCGAACCTAAGTTTGACAAAGAGCCCATAAAACGATGAAAATTTTGTATGAAGAAAATGAAAATTCTTATGTCGGAATATTTTCTCATTGATTCTTATAAAGACCATGATTTCTAGTAAGAATCCAAAATTTCAGTTGAACCTAAAATGCCATAGTGCCAAATTTATGGCCGAACCTAAAATTGACAAAGAGCCCATAAAATGATTGAAATTAAGTATGAAGAAAATGAAAATTCTTCTTTTGGAAGATTTTCTGATTGATTCTTGTACAGTCCATGATTTTTAGTAAGAATCCAAAATTTGACTCGGTTCGGTCCCATAGATCCCATAGAAGCTAAGTGGTAAAAACACCGACCCCAAGTACTTAAACGAGCGAACCCAAGTGTGAAAACGATGATTTTTTTTTCAAAATCTTCTTTCGGCTTATTTTTTGATTGATTCATGTGCAGACCTTGCTTCTTAGTAAGAATCCTAAATTTCATTCGATTTGGTGCCATAGTGCCAAAAATATGGCCGAACCTAAGTTTGACAAAGAGCCCATATAACGATGAAAATTTTGTATGAAGAAAATTATAATTCTTCTATTGGAATATTTTCTGATTGTGTCTTATACAGACCATGATTATTAGTGAGAATCCAAAATTTCATTCGATTTGGTGCCATAGTGCCAAAATTATGGCTGAACCTAAAATTGACAAAGAGCCCAAGCAATTGAAATTTAGGAAGAAGAAAATGAAAATTCTTCTTTAAGAAGATTTTCTGATTGATTCTTGTACAGACCATGATTTTTAGTAAGAATCAAAAGTTTCACACAGTTCGGTCCCATAGATCCACAGTTATGACCGAACCTAAGTGTTCAAAACACCGACCCCAAGAACTTAAACGAGCGAACCCAAGTGTGAAAACAATGATATTTTTTTCAAAATCTTCTTTCGGCTTATTTTGTGATTGATTCGTGTGCAGACCATGATTCTTAGTAAGAATCCTAAATTTTATTCGATTTGGTGCCATAGTGCCAAAGTTATGGCCGAACCTAAGTTTGACAAAGAGCCCATAAAACGATGAAAATTTTGTATGAAGAAAATGAAAATTCTTATGTCGGAATATTTTCTGATTGATTCTTGTACAGACCATGATTTTTAGTAAGGATCCAAAATTTCATTCGTTTTGTTGCCATAGTGCCAAAGTTATGGCCGAACCTAAAATTGACAAAAAGCCCTTAAAATGATTGAAATTTAGTATGAAGAAAATGAAAATTCTTCTTTTGGAAGATTTTCTGATTGATTCTTGTACAGTCCATGTTTCTTAGTAAGAATCCTAAATTTCATTCGATTTGGTTCCGTAGTGCCAAAGTTATGGCCGAACCTAAAGGCCGTTATACACGAGCCCGATTTTCAGCCCGTTTCCAATTGGAGACAAAAGTCAACATTTTTCGATTTGCGCGATCGCTATTTTCACCTCTACTTTCATATCTAGGATTTCAATTGTCATCACTGCAAACAACACATGAACCATACTGTTTGTTGTGATGCCTACTGAAATCGTAGGTATGAAAATAGAGGTGAAAATAGCGATCGCGCAAATCGAAAAATGTTGACTTTTGTCTCCAATTGGAAACGGGCTGAAAATCGGGCTCGTGTATAACGGCCTTAAGTTTGACAAAGAGCCCATATAACGATGAAAATTTAGTATGAAGAAAATTAAAATTCTTCTGTTGGAAGATTTTCTGATTGATTCTTGTACAGACCTTGTTTCTTAGTAAGAATACAAAATTTCATTCGTTTTGGTGCCATAGTGCCGAAGTTATGGCCGAACCTAAAATTGACAAAGAGCCCATAAAATGATTGAAATTTAGTATGAAGAAAATTGAAATTCTTCTTTCGGAAGATTTTCTGATTGATTCTTGTATAGTCCATGATTTTCAGTAAGAATCCAAAATGTCACTCAGTTCGGTCCCATAGATCCACAGTTATGACCGAACCTAAGTGTTAAAAACACCGACCCCAAGAACTTAAACGAGCGAACCCAAGTGTGAAAACGATGATATTTTTTTTAAAACCTTCTTTGGGCTTATTTTGTGATGGATTCGTGTGCAGACCATGATTCGTAGTAAGAATCCTAAATTTCATTCGATTTGGTGCCATAGTGCCAAAGTTATGGCCGAACCTAAAATTGACAAAGAGCCCATAAAATGATTGAAATTTAGTATGAAGAAAATGAAAATTCTTCTTTTGGAAGATTTTCTGATTGATTCTTGTACAGACCATGATTTTTAGTAAGAATCCATTATTTCACTCAGTTCGATCCCATAGATCCACAGTTATGACCGAAGCTAAGCGTTAAAAACACTGACCCCAAGTACTTAAATGATCGAACCCAAGTGTGAAAATGATGATATTTTTTTCAAAATCTTCTTTCGGCTTATTTTGTGATTGATTCGTGTGCAGACCATGATTCTTAGTAAGAATCCTAAATTTCATTCGATTTGGTGCCATAGTGCCAAAGTTATGGCCGAACCTAAAATTGACAAAGAGCCCATAAAATGATTGAAATTTAGAATGAAGAAAATGAAAATTCTTCTTTTGGAAGATTTTCTGATTGATTCGTGTACAGTCCATGATTTTTAGTAAGAATCCAAAATTTCACTCTGTTCGGTCCCATAGATCCACAGTTATGACCGAAGCTTAGTGGTAAAAACACCGACCCCAAGTACTTAAACGAGCGAACCCAAGTGTGAAAACGATGATATTTTTTTCAAAATCTTCTTTCGGCTTATTTTTTGATTGATTCATGTGCAGACCTTGTTTCTTAGTAAGAATCCTAAATTTCATTCGATTTGGTGCCATAGTGCCAAAGTTATGGCCGAACCTAAGTTTGACAAAGAGCCCATATAACGATGAAAATTTTGTATGAAGAAAATTATTATTCTTCTATTGGAATATTTTCTGATTGTATCTTATACAGACCATGATAATTAGTGAGAATCCAAAATTTCATTCGATTTGGTGCCATAGTGCCAAAGTTATGGCCGAACCTAAGTTTGACAAAGAGCCCATAAAACGATGAAAATTTTGTATGAAGAAAATGAAAATTCTTATGTCGGAATATTTTCTGATTGATTCTTGTAGAGACCATGATTTTTAGTAAGAATCCAAAATTTCATTCGGTTTGGTGCCATTGTGCCAAAGTTATGGCCGAAACTAAAATTGACAAAGAGCTCATAAAATGATTGAAATTTAGGAAGAAGAAAATGAAAATTCTTCTTTTGGAAGATTTTCTGATTGATTCTTGTACAGACCATGATTTTTAGTAAGAATCCAAAATTTCACTCAGTTCGGTCCCATAGATCCACAGTTATGACCGAAGCTAAGTGGTAAAAACACCGACCCCAAGTACTTAAACGAGCGAACCCAAGTGTGAAAACGATGATATTTTTTTCTAAATCTTCTTTCGGCTTATTTTGTGATTGATTCGTGTGCAGACCATGATTCTTAGTAGGAATCCTAAATTTTATTCGATTTGGTGCCATAGTGCCAAAGTTATTGCCGAACCTAAGTTTGACAAAGAGCCCACAAAACGATGAAAATTTTGTATGAAGAAAATGAAAATTCTTATGTCGGAATATTTTCTCATTGATTCTTATAAAGACCATGATTTCTAGTAAGAATCCAAAATTTCAGTTGAACCTAAAATGCCATAGTGCCAAATTTATGGCCGAACCTAAAATTGACAAAGAGCCCATAAAATGATTGAAATTTAGTATGAAGAAAATGAAAATTCTTATGTCGGAATATTTTCTGATTGATTCTTGTACAGACCATGATTTTTAGTAAGAATCCAAAATTTCATTCGTTTTGGTGCCATAGTGCCAAAGTTTTGGCCAAACATAGTGCCAAAGTTATGGCCGAACCTAAAATTGACAAAGAGACTAAGCGATTGAAATTTAGTATGAAGAAAATGAAAATCCTTCTTTTGGAAGATTTTCTGATTGATTCTTGTACAGACCATGATTTTTAGTAAGAATCCATTATTTCACTCAGTTCGACCCCATAGATCCACAGTTATGTTCGAACCTAAGTGTTAAAAACACCGACCCCAAGTACTTAAACGAGCGAACCCAAGTGTGAAAACGATGATATTGTTTTCAAAATCTTCTTTCGGCTTATTTTGTGATTGATTCGTGTGCAGACCATGATTCTTAGTAAGAATCTTAAATTTTATTCAATTTGGTGCCATAGTGCCAAAGTTATGGCCGAACCTAAGTTTGACAAAGAGCCCATAAAACGATGAAAATTTTGTATGAAGAAAATGAAATTTCTTATGTCGGAATATTTTCTGATTGATTCTTGTACAGACCATGATTTTTAGTAAGAATCCAAAATTTCATTCGTTCTGGTGCCATTGTGCCAAAGTTATGGCCGAACCTAAAATTGACAAAGAGCTCATAAAATGATTGAAATTTAGTATGAAGAAAATGAAAATTCTTATGTCGGAATATTTTCTGATTGATTCTTGTACAGACCATGATTTTTAGTAAGAATCCAAAATTTCATTCGTTTTGGTGCCATAGTGCCAAAGTTTTGGCCAAACCTAAAATTGACAAAGAGCCTGTTTCTTATCTATCTTGGTACGAGAGCACAACAGAATGGAGTTTGCAGGAAAACACTTCTTTTTCTTTAACACAATTTATTTAATGCAATAAAAGTACAATTATTACAAAAGGGTCTATTTACCCTTTGATCGGTTCATCTTCACGATCACACCACACTGACAAATATCGAAGTCTCTACTTCGATATCTTTATCAGTTTTTTACAATACTGAACTGTACGTACTTCTTGTACCTCCCAGTTCAATCGTTAACAACGACACTCACGCAAAGGGCTTATTTCCCCTCTGCTCGGTTGATCTTCCCGATCACACCACACTGACAAATATCGAAGTCTCTACTTCGATATCTCTGTCAGTTTTTCCAAACTCAACTGAAGGACATCTCATGTACCTTCCAGTTCAACCGTCACAACAATACTCACTCTCTCTTGAACACGTCACCATATTTAAAGAAAAACATACAAATACAAATAATTAATATGGTACATTAACTGTGGGGACAGAATATTTCAGCGGTTCCCACAACTGGATTTTAAAATCTAGCAATAAAATAATTGCTCAAAAGTCGCCGAAAAGGGCCACCAATAAAACTAAAACTAAAACACTTAAAGAGCGTAATACACGAGCCCGATTTTCAGCCGGTTTCCTATTGGAGACAAAAGTCGACATTTTTTGATTTGCGCGATCGCTATTTTCACCTCTATTTTGCATATCTAGGATTTCAATTGTCATCACTGCAAACAACACATGAACCATACTGTTTGTTGTGATGCCTACTGAAATCGTAGGTATGAAAATAGAGTTGAAAACAGCGATCGCGTAAAACGAAAAATGTTGACTTTTGTCTCTAATTGGAATCGGGCTGAAAATCGGGCTCGTGTATTACGCTCATTAGGACAGACAAATATTGCAAATATTACTATAATAAAAGTTCCTCTTAGGTTGGGCCATAAAAGGCCGATAGCAAACACTTTCCCTTGGGGCTGCCATAAATAGTTTATAGGTGCTATTTGAGGGTCCTATTTGAAACGTACTAATACCTACTTAAAAATAAAACAATTTAAATATTAAACACTTTCTTCCAAATCTTTGCAAAGCAATGCATTTATATAATACCAGGCAGAATACATATTATTTCTCAAGGTTGGGACCTTACTTGAAGAAACCCAGGGATAATATTTTGTTTGCATCTTTGAAAAAGAGAAACTCCGTGTAACTAAAATAACATGAATACTACGAATAATTATTTTACTGACTAAATAGGAAAAATCGCATTCTGGAACGAACATACCCCTTCCCGTGAATTAACTTCACTAAATAGGTAAAATAATGCGATTCTAGTTTGCATATTTGAAAAAGATAAACTGCGTGAATCTAAAATGACATTAATATAAAGAATAATTATTTCACTTAAAACTAAATAGAAAAATCGCATTCTGGAACGAACATACCCCTTCCCGTGAATTTACTTCACTAAATAGGTAAATAATGCGATTCTAGTTTGCATATTTGAAAAAGATAAACTGCGTGAATCTAAAATGACATTAATATTAAGAATAATTATTTCACTTAAAACTAAATAGAAAAATCGCATTCTGGAACGAACAGAGCCCATAAAATGATTGAAATTTAGTATGAAGAAAATGAAAATTCTTCTTTTGTAAGATTTTCTGATTGATTCTTGTACAGTCCATGTTTCTTAGTAAGAATCCTAAATTTCATTCGATTTGGTTAAATAGTGCTAAAGTTAAGGCCGAACCTAAGTTTGGCAAAGAGCCCATATGACGATGAAAATTTAGTATGAAGAAAATTAAAATTCGTCTGTTGGAAGATTTTCTGATTGATTCTTGTACAGACCTTGTTTCTTAGTAAGAATCCGAAATTTCATTCGTTTTGGTGCCATAGTGCCAAAGTTATGGCCGAACCTAAAATTGACAAAGAGCCCATAAAATGATTGAAATTTAGTATGAAGAAAATTAAAATTCTTCTGTTGGAAGATTTTCTGATTGATTCTTGTACAGACCATGTTTCTTAGTAAGAATCCTAAATTTCATTCGATTTGGTGCCATAGTGCCAAAGTATGGCCGAACATAAAATTGACAAAGAGCCCATAAAACGATTGAAATTTAGTATGAAGAAAATGAACATTCTTCTTTTGGAAGATTTTCAGATTGTTTCTTGTACAGACCATGATTTTTAAAAAGAATCCAAAATTTCACGCAGTACGGTCCCATAGATCCACAGTTATGACCGAACCTAAGTGTTAAAAACACCGACCCCAAGAACTTAAACGAGCGAACCCAAGTGTGAAAACGATGATATTTTTTTCAAAATCTTCTTTCGGCTTATTTTGTGAATGATTCGTGTGCAGACCATGATTCTTAGTAAGAATCCTAAATTTTATTCGATTTGGTGCCATAGTGCCAAAGTTATGGCCGAACCTAAAATTGACAAAGAGCCCAAGCAATTGAAATTTAGTATGAAGAAAATGAAAATTCTTCTTTTGGAAGATTTTCTGATTGATTCTTGTACAGACCATGATTTTTAGTAAGAATCCATTATTTCACTCAGTTCGATCCCATAGATCCACAGTTATGACCGAACCAAAGTGTTAAAAACACTGACCCCAAGGACTTAAACGATCGAACCCAAGTGTGAAAACGATGATATTTTTTTCAAAATCTTCTTTCGGCTTATTTTGTGATTGATTCGTGTGCGGACCATGATTCTTAGTAAGAATCCTAAATTTTATTCGATTTGGTGACATAGTGCCAAAGTTATGGCCGAACCTAAGTTTGACAAAGAGCCCATAAAACGATGAAAATTTGGTATGAAGAAAATGAAAATTCTTATGTCGGAATTTTTTCTGATTGATTCTTGTACAGACCATGATTTTAAGTAAGAATCCAAAATTTCAGTTCAACCTAAAATGCCATAGTGCCAAAGTTATGGCCGAACTTAAAATTGACAAAGAGCCCAAGCAATTGAAATTTAGTATGAAGAAAATGAAAATTCTTCTTTCGGAAGATTTTCTGATTGATTCTTGTACAGACCATGATTTTTAGTAAGAATCCATTATTTCACTCAGTTCGACCCCATAGATCCACAGTTATGACCGAACCTAAGTGTTAAAAACACCGACCCCATGTACTTAAACGAGCGAACCCAAGTGTGAAAACGATGATATTTTTTTCAAAATCTTCTTTCGTATTATTTTGTGATTGATTCGTGTGCGGACCATGATTCTTAGTAAGAATCCTAAATTTTATTCGATTTGGTGCCATAGTGCCAAAGTTTTGGCCGAACCTAAGTTTGACAAAGAGCCTATATAACGATGAAAATTTAGTATGAAGAAAATTAAAATTCTTCTGTTGGAAGATTTTCTGATTGATTCTTGTACAGACCATGTTTCTTAGTAAGAATCCTAAATTTCATTCGATTTGGTGCCATAGTGCCAAAGTTATAGCAGAACGTAAGTTTGACAAAGAGCCCATATAACGATGAAAATTTAGTAAACAGAAAATTAAAATTCTTCTGTTGGAAGATTTTCTGATAGATTCTTGTACAGACCATGTTTCTTAGTAAGAATCCTAAATTACATTCGATTTGGTGCCATAGTACCAAAGTTATGGCCGAACCTAAAATTGACAAAGAGCCCATAAAACGATTGAAATTTGTATGAAGAAAATGAAAATTCTTCTTTTGGAAGATTTTCAGATTGATTCTTGTACAGACCATGATTTTTAGTAAGAATCCAAAATTTCACTCAGTTCGGTCCCATAGATCCACAGTTATGACCGAACCTAAGTGCTAAAAACAACGACCCCAAGAACTTAAACGAGCGAACCCAAGTGTGAAAACGATGATATTTTTTTTCAAAATCTTCTTTGGGCTTATTTTGTGATGGATTCGTGTGCAGACCATGATTCTTAGTAAGAATCCTAAATTTTATTCGATTTGGTGCCATAGTGCCAAAGTTATGGCCGAACCTAAGTTTGACAAAGAGCCCATAAAACGATGAAAATTTGGTATGAAGAAAATGAAAATTCTTATGTCGGAATATTTTCTGATTGATTCTTGTACAGACCATGATTTTAAGTAAGAATCCAAAATTTCAGTTGAACCTAAAATGCCATAGTGCCAAAGTTATGGCCGAACCTAAAATTGACAAAGAGCCCAAGCAATTGAAATTTAGT
This sequence comes from Limnephilus lunatus, assembly GCA_917563855.2. Lineage (NCBI taxonomy): Eukaryota > Metazoa > Arthropoda > Insecta > Trichoptera > Limnephilidae > Limnephilus > Limnephilus lunatus. Next base: position 128,336,200 of record OU830592.1, read on the forward strand.
ATGAAGAAAATGAAAATTCTTCTTTTAGAAGATTTTCTGATTGATTCTTGTACAGACCATGATTTTTAGTAAGAATCCATTATTTCACTCAGTTCGACCCCATAGATCCACAGTTATGACCGAACCTAAGTGTTAAAAACACCGACCCCAAGTACTTAAACGAGCGAACCCAAGTGTGAAAACGATGATATTTTTTTCAAAATCTTCTTTCGGATTATTTTGTGATTGATTCGTGTGCGGACCATGATTCTTAGTAAGAATCCTAAATTTTATTTGATTTGGTGCCATAGTGCCAAAGTTATGGCCGAACCTAAGTTTGACAAAGAGCCTATATAACGATGAAAATTTAGTATGAAGAAAATTAAAATTCTTCTGTTGGAAGATTTTCTGATTGATTCTTGTACAGACCATGTTTCTTAGTAAGAATCCTAAATTTCATTCGATTTGGTGCCATAGTGCCAAAGTTATAGCAGAACCTAAGTTTGACATAGAGCCCATATAACGATGAAAATTTAGTAAGAAGAAAATTAAAATTCTTCTGTTGGAAGATTTTCTGATAGATTCTTGTACAGACCATGTTTCTTAGTAAGAATCCTAAATTACATTCGATTTGGTGCCATAGTACCAAAGTTATGGCCGAACCTAAAATTGACAAAGAGCTCATAAAACGATTGAAATTTGTATGAAGAAAATGAAAATTCTTCTTTTGGAAGATTTTCAGATTGATTCTTGTACAGACCATGATTTTTAGTAAGAATCCATTATTTCACTCAGTTCGACCCCATAGATCCACAGTTATGACCGAACCTAAGTGTTAAAAACACCGACCCCAAGTACTTAAACGAGCGAACCCAAGTGTGAAAACGATGATATTTTTTTCAAAATCTTCTTTCGGATTATTTTGTGATTGATTCGTGTGCGGACCATGATTCTTAGTAAGAATCCTAAATTTTATTCGATTTGGTGCCATAGTGCCAAAGTTATGGCCGAACCTAAAATTGACAAAGAGCCCATAAAATGATTGAAATTTAGAATGAAGAAAATGAAAATTCTTCTTTTGGGAGATTTTCTGATTGATTCTTGTACAGTCCATGATTTTTAGTAAGAATCCAAAATTTCACTCTGTTCGGTCCCATAGATCCACAGTTATGACCGAAGCTTAGTGGTAAAAACACCGACCCCAAGTACTTAAACGAGCGAACCCAAGTGTGAAAACGATGATATTTTTTTCAAAATCTTCTTTCGGCTTATTTTTTGATTGATTCATGTGCAGACCTTGTTTCTTAGTAAGAATCCTAAATTTCATTCGATTTGGTGCCATAGTGCCAAAGTTATGGCCGAACCTAAGTTTGACAAAGAGCCCATAAAACGATGAAAATTTTTTATGAAGAAAATGAAAATTCTTATGTCGGAATATTTTCTGATTGATTCTTGTAGAGACCATGATTTTTAGTAAGAATCTAAAATTTCATTCGGTTTGGTGCCATTGTGCCAAAATTATGGCCGAAACTAAAATTGACAAAGAGCTCATAAAATGATTGAAATTTAGGAAGAAGAAAATGAAAATTCTTCTTTTGGAAGATTTTCTGATTGATTCTTGTACAGACCATGATTTTTAGTAAGAATCCAAAATTTCACTCAGTTCGGTCCCATAGATCCACAGTTATGACCGAAGCTCAGTGGTAAAAACACCGACCCCAAGTACTTAAACGAGCGAACCCAAGTGTGAAAACGATGATATTTTTTTCAAAATCTTCTTTCGGCTTATTTTTTGATTGATTCATGTGCAGACCTTGTTTCTTAGTAAGAATCCTAAATTTCATTCGATTTGGTGCCATAGTGCCAAAGTTATGGCCGAACCTAAGTTTGACAAAGAGCCCATATAACGATGAAAATTTTGTATGAAGAAAATTATAATTCTTCTTTTGGAATATTTTCTGATTGTATCTTATACAGACCATGATTATTAGTGAGAATCCGAAATTTCATTCGATTTGGTGCCATAGTGCCAAAGTTATGGCCGAACCTAAGTTTGACAAAGAGCCCATAAAACGATGAAAATTTTGTATGAAGAAAATGAAAATTCTTATGTCGGAATATTTTCTGATTGATTCTTGTAGAGACCATGATTTTTAGTAAGAATCCAAAATTTCATTCGGTTTGGTGCCATTGTGCCAAAGTTATGGCCGAAACTAAAATTGACAAAGAGCTCATAAAATGATTGAAATTTAGGAAGAAGAAAATGAAAATTCTTCTTTTGGAAGATTTTCTGATTGATTCTTGTACAGACCATGATTTTTAGTAAGAATCCAAAAGTTCACTCAGTTTGGTCCCATAGATCCACAGTTATGACCGAAGCTAAGTGGTAAAAACACCGACCCCAAGTACTTAAACGAGCGAACCCAAGTGTGAAAACGATGATATTTTTTTCTAAATCTTCTTTCGGCTTATTTTGTGATTGATTCGTGTGCAGACCATGATTCTTAGTAAGAATCCTAAATTTTATTCGATTTGGTGCCATAGTGCCAAAGTTATTGCTGAACCTAAGTTTGACAAAGAGCCCATAAAACGATGAAAATTTTGTATGAAGAAAATGAAAATTCTTATGTCGGAATATTTTCTGATTGATTCTTGTTCAGACCATGATTTTTAGTAAGAATCCAAAATTTCATTCGTTCTGGTGCCATTGTTGCAAAGTTATGGCCGAACCTAAAATTGACAAAGAGCTCATAAAATGATTGAAATTTAGTATGAAGAAATTGAAAATTCTTCTTTACGAAGATTTTCTGATTGATTCTTGTACAGACCATGTTTCTTAGTTATAATCCTAAATTTTATTCGATTTGGTGGCATAGTGCCAAAGTTATGGCCGAACCTAAGTTTGACAAAGAGCCCATAAAACGATGAAAATTTTGTATGAAGAAAATGAAAATTCTTATGTCGGAATATTTTCTCATTGATTCTTATAAAGACCATGATTTCTAGTAAGAATCCAAAATTTCAGTTGAACCTAAAACGCCATAGTGCCAAATTTATGGCCGAACCTAAAATTGACAAAGAGCCCATAAAATGATTGAAATTTAGTATGAAGAAAATGAAAATTCTTCTTTACGAAGATTTTCTGATTGATTCTTGTACAGACCATGTTTCTTAGTTATAAACCTAAATTTTATTCGATTTGGTGGCATAGTGCCAAAGTTATGGCCGAACCTAAGTTTGACAAAGAGCCCATAAAACGATGAAAATTTTGTATGAAGAAAATGAAAATTCTTATGTCGGAATATTTTCTCATTGATTCTTATAAAGACCATGATTTCTAGTAAGAATCCAAAATTTCAGTTGAACCTAAAATGCCATAGTGCCAAATTTATGGCCGAACCTAAAATTGACAAAGAGCCCATAAAATGATTGAAATTTAGTATGAAGAAAATGAAAATTCTTCTTTTGGAAGATTTTCTGATTGATTCTTGTACAGTCCATGATTTTTAGTAAGAATCCAAAATTTCACTCGGTTCGGTCCCATAGATGCACAGTTATGACCGAAGCTCAGTGGTTAAAACACCGACCCCAAGTACTTAAACGAGCGAACCCAAGTTTGAAAACGATGATATTTTTTTCAAAATCTTCTTTCGGCTTATTTTTTGATTGATTCATGTGCAGACCTTGCTTCTTAGTAAGAATCCTAAATTTCATTCGATTTGGTGCCATAGTGCCAAAAATATGGCCGAACCTAAGTTTGACAAAGAGCCCATATAACGATGAAAATTTTGTATGAAGAAAATTATAATTCTTCTATTGGAATATTTTCTGATTGTATCTTATACAGACCATGATTATTAGTGAGAATCCTAAATTTCATTCGATTTGGTGCCATAGTGCCAAAGTTATGGCCGAACCTAAGTTTGACAAAGAGCCCATAAAACGATGAAAATTTTGTATGAAGAAAATGAAAATTCTTATGTCGGAATATTTTCTGATTGATTCTTGTAGAGACCATGATTTTTACTAAGAATCCAAAATTTCATTCGGTTTGGTGCCATTGTGCCAAAGTAATGGCCGAAACTAAAATTGACAAAGAGCTCATAAAATGATTGAAATTTAGTATGAAGAAAATGAAAATTCTTCTTTACGAAGATTTTCTGATTGATTCTTGTACAGACCATGATTTTTAGTAAGAATCCAAAATAACATTTGATTTGGTGCCATAGTGCCAAAGTTATGGCCGAACCTAAAATTGACAAAGAGCCCAAAAAACGATTGAAATTTAGTATGAAGAAAATGAAAATTCTTCTTTTGGAAGATTTTCTGATTGATTCTTGTACAGACCATGATTTTTAGTAAGAATCCATTATTTCACTCAGTTCGATCCCATAGATCCACAGTTATGACCGAAGCTAAGTGTTAAAAACACTGACCCCAAGTACTTAAACGATCGAACCCAAGTGTGAAAATGATGATATTTTTTTCTAAATCTTCTTTCGGCTTATTTTGTGATTGATTCGTGTGCAGACCATGATTCTTAGTAAGAATCCTAAATTTTATTCGATTTGGTGCCATAGTGCCAAAGTTATTGCTGAACCTAAGTTTGACAAAGAGCCCATAAAACGATGAAAATTTTGTATGAAGAAAATGAAAATTCTTATTTCGGAATATTTTCTGATTGATTCTTGTTCAGACCATGATTTTTAGTAAGAATCCAAAATTTCATTCGTTCTGGTGCCATTGTTGCAAAGTTATGGCCGAACCTAAAATTGACAAAGAGCTCATAAAATGATTGAAATTTAGTATGAAGAAATTGAAAATTCTTCTTTACGAAGATTTTCTGATTGATTCTTGTACAGACCATGTTTCTTAGATATAATCCTAAATTTTATTCGATTTGGTGGCATAGTGCCAAAGTTATGGCCGAACCTAAGTTTGACAAAGAGCCCATAAAACGATGAAAATTTTGTATGAAGAAAATGAAAATTCTTATGTCGGAATATTTTCTCATTGATTCTTGTTCAGACCATGATTTTTAGTAAGAATCCAAAATTTCATTCGTTCTGGTGCCATTGTTGCAAAGTTATGGCCGAACCTAAAATTGACAAAGAGCTCATAAAATGATTGAAATTTAGTATGAAGAAATTGAAAATTCTTCTTTACGAAGATTTTCTGATTGATTCTTGTACAGACCATGTTTCTTAGTTATAATCCTAAATTTTATTCGATTTGGTGGCATAGTGCCAAAGTTATGGCCGAACCTAAGTTTGACAAAGAGCCCATAAAACGATGAAAATTTTGTATGAAGAAAATGAAAATTCTTATGTCGGAATATTTTCTCATTGATTCTTATAAAGACCATGATTTCTAGTAAGAATCCAAAATTTCAGTTGAACCTAAAACGCCATAGTGCCAAATTTATGGCCGAACCTAAAATTGACAAAGAGCCCATAAAATGATTGAAATTTAGTATGAAGAAAATGAAAATTCTTCTTTTGGAAGATTTTCTGATTGATTCTTGTACAGTCCATGATTTTTAGTAAGAATCCAAAATTTGACTCGGTTCGGTCCCATAGATCCACAGTTATGACCGAAGCTAAGTGGTAAAAACACCGACCCCAAGTACTTAAACGAGCGAACCCAATTGTGAAAACGATGATATTTTTTTCAAAATCTTCTTTCGGCTTATTTTTTGATTGATTCATGTGCAGACCTTGCTTCTTAGTAAGAATCCTAAATTTCATTCGATTTGGTGCCATAGTGCCAAAAATATGGCCGAACCTAAGTTTGACAAAGAGCCCATATGTTATATAACGATGAAAATTTTGTATGAAGAAAATTATAATTCTTCTATTGGAATATTTTCTGATTGTATCTTATACAGACCATGATTATTAGTGAGAATCCAAAATTTCATTCGATTTGGTGCCATAGTGCAAAAGTTATGGCTGAACCTAAAATTGACAAAGAGCCCAAGCAATTGAAATTTAGGAAGAAGAAAATGAAAATTCTTCTTTTGGAAGATTTTCTGATTGATTCTTGTACAGACCATGATTTTTAGTAAGAATTCAAAATTTCACTCAGTTCGGTCCCATAGATCCACAGTTATGACCGAAGCTAAGTGGTAAAAACACCGACCCCAAGTACTTAAACGAGCGAACCCAAGTGTGAAAACGATGATATTTTTTTCAAAATCTTCTTTCGGCTTATTTTGTGATTGATTCGTATGCAGACCATGTTTCTTAGTAAGAATCCTAAATTTCATTCGATTTGGTGCCATAGTGCCAAAGTTAAGGCCGAACCTAAGTTTGACAAAGAGCCCATATAACGATGAAAATTTTGTATGAAGTAAATTATAATTGTTCTGTTGGAATATTTTCTGATTGTATCTTGTACAGACCATGATTTTTAGTAAGAATCGAAAATTTCATTCGATTTGGTGCAAAAGTGCCAAAGTTATGGCCGAACCTAAAATTGACAAAAAGCCCTTAAAATGATTGAAATTTAGTATGAAGATAATTAAAATTCTTCTTTTGGAAGATTTTCTGATTGATTCTTGTATAGTCCATGATTTTCAGTAAGAATCCAAAATGTCACTCAGTTCGGTCCCATAGATCCACAGTTATGACCGAACCTAAGTGTTAAAAACACCGACCCCAAGAACTTAAACGAGCGAACCCAAGTGTGAAAACGATGATATTTTTTTCAAAATCTTCTTTGGGCTTATTTTGTGATGGATTCGTGTGCAGACCATGATTCGTAGTAAGAATCCTAAATTTCATTCGATTTGGTGCCATAGTGCCAAATTTATGGCCGAACCTAAAATTGACAAAAAGCCCATAAAATGATTGAAATTTAGTATGAAGAAAATGAAAATTCTTCTTTTGGAAGATTTTCTGATTGATTCTTGTACAGTCCATGATTTTTAGTAAGAATCCAAAATTTCACTCGGTTCGGTCCCATAGATCCACAGTTATGACCGAACCTAAGTGTTAAAAACGCCGACCCCAAGTACTTAAACGAGCGAACCCAAGTGTTAAAACGATGATATTTTTTTCAAAATCTTCTTTCGGCTTATTTTTTGATTGATTCGTGTGCAGACCTTGTTTCTTAGTAAGAATCCAAAATTTCATTCGATTTGGTGCCATAGTGCCAAAGTTATGGCTGAACCTAAAATTGACAAAGAGCCCAAGCAATTGAAATTTAGGAAAAAGAAAATGAAAATTCTTCTTTTGGAAGATTTTCTGATTGATTCTTGTAGAGACCATGATTTTTAGTAAGAATCCAAAATTTCACTCAGTTCGGTCCCATAGATCCACAGTTATGACCGAAGCTAAGTGGTAAAAACACCGACCCCAAGTTCTTATACGAGCGAACCCAAGTGTGAAAACGATGATATTTTTTTCAAAATCTTCTTTCGGCTTATTTTGTGATTGATTCGTGTGCAGACCATGATGTTAGAATATAACAAAATAATATGTTACCACTAACGTCATCTAGGATACAACAATTGTAACTGTGTATGTACAATAAACGTCAGTCTATCGAAAACCTCTCTGCTGTTTCATTAGGTTATGGGACCCAGTGAACAATTCCGGTGCAGAATACGCAATTAGTATATTTTTAAACTTTTTGATCGTGCACAGTGTGGAAAAATGTCGGCGAATTACTCAGTAAACATTCCTAGGTTGAAAGGGCGTGAGAATTTCGACGATTGGTCTTTCGCAGTTGAAAATTTCCTCTTCCTGGAAGGCGTGGATTTGAATAGCACGCAGGTGCTAGCTGAAAAAGACGACAGAAAAGCAAGAGCAAAGCTGATAATGACCATTGATCCATCTCTGTATGTCCATATTAAAGGCGAAACTACAGTGCAAAGTGTATGGAAGAAATTGAAATCCTTGTTCGATGACTCCGGTTTCACATGCAGAATCAGTCTCCTAAGGAATTTAATATCGATTCGCTTGGAGACTTGCAATTGTATGACTGATTACGTCACTCAATTAGTGGAAACAGCCCAGAAGTTGAGAGGTACGGGTTTCGAAATAAACGATGAATGGATCGCTTCATTGCTTCTTGCTGGACTCCCGCAGATGTATGGCCCAATGTTAATGGCCATTGAACACTCCGGTATGAAAATGAGTGCAGATGCTATAAAAACAAAATTGTTGGACATGAGCACGGATTCTGAGGATAAATCGAAGAGTGCATTCGTCGTTGGAAATTCTCAGAGACGCAGCAGCGGCGGCGGCAGCGGCGGCGGCGTCAGCAGAAAATTTACGAAGCATCGCGACAATAACGATGAAAAATATTGTCAACCTTCTGACAACCAAAATGTCAGATCATCCAAAATGGTTCGTTGCTATAAATGCAAACAGATTGGGCATTATAAAAGTCAATGTCCTACGGAGAATGATACGAATGCATTTAGTGCAGTTTTCATGACAAATGAATTCAGTCAGAAAGACTGGTATATTGATAGTGGTGCAAGTACTCATTTAGTTTCAAATGAAAATATTTTGTCAAATATTTCATACCAACCGAAAACTAAAGAAATTATTGTGGCAAACCAAACTAGTATGGAAGTTTTATGTTCCGGAAACTTAAAAATAACGACTGCAGTGGGAAACTAGAAATATAAAATAGATGTAAACAATGTTTTATATGTACCTAACCTCACAACAAATTTGCTGTCAGTGAGTAGAATCGTTGCAAATGGCAACAAAGTGATATTTAATGAACTAGGATGTTCTATTTACAACTCAAGAAATGTTTGTATTGGTGAAGCAAGGTTAGAAAATGCAGTTTACAAATTGAACATCGTGAAGTCTAAGCATCTTTTAGCGGCAACAGTGAAGACTTTGAGTGCAGCGCAGCACAGGCGACCAGGTCATATGAATGTTAATGACCTAGGCAAGATGAAGAATGGAGCAGATAAAGGTGTGACATTTCAAGAAAAAATTGGTGAAAATGAAAAATCCAGCTGTACAGGATGCTGTGAGGGCAAACGGGCGAGGCTGCCTTTTCCTCTGAGTACCAGCAAGAGTCAGGAAACGCTGGAATTCGGCCAGTGGAAAACAATTCACTTGGAAGCTAGTGGACAGGAAAAATGACGGCACAGTGCTAAAAAAAAAAAATTAATATGTGCTTAAAGAAATATAAAAGTAGCGGTGAAGTGCGTTTATATTTAAGATATTCTAACATAGTAGAAGAATGTTTATTGAATTTAGGTTACAAAAAATCCAAATATGAACCTTGTCTGTTTATAAAAAGTAATAATGATGTTAAAATATTTGTTGCATTATTTGTGGATGATTTCTTTGTATTTTATAACTCAGAAAACTATTATGAACAGTTAAAGACTGAACTTGTCAATAAATTTAAGATAAAAGATTTAGGTCAGATTAAACAGTGTCTTGGAATGCGAGTAAATGCTCAAAAAGATTGTATTACTGTTGACCAAGAGCATTTTGTAAACAATATTTTAAATAAGTTCAATATGTCAGATTGTCATACTTCAGAAACCCCTATGGAAGTTAATTTAAAGTTGGAGAAAGATTTAAATAATAATGTTGATATTTCAAAATATCCATACCAACAGTTGATAGGAAGTCTTATGTACCTATCTGTATTGACAAGACCAGATATTGCTTATAGTGTAAGTTATTTAAGTCAGTATAATAACTGTTATAATGAAACTCATTGGAAACATTTAAAAAGATTGTTAAAATATCTACAGAAAACTAAAAGCTATGGTTTAGTTTATAAGAAAATTGATAACCCTTTACATGGTTTTGTGGACGCGGATTGGGCGTCATGTACCTTAGATAGAAGGTCATATACTGGTTTCTGCTTTATAATGTCAGGATGTGTCATTTCTTTTGAATCCAGAAAACAAAGAACAATTGCTTTGTCAAGTACAGAAGCAGAGTATATGGCTTTATCCGAAGCCTGCAAAGAGGCTATTTACTTAAAGAGTTTATAATCAGATTTGATAGAAATCAATCAAAATACACCTGTATGTTTGTATAGCGATAGTCAAAGTTCTATTAAATTGGCTGCTAATCCATTGTTTCATAAACGTACTAAACATATTGATGTGCGACATCATTTTGTTAGAGAATGTGTATTTGATAATAAAGTGAATCTTGAATATGTATCAACCTCCAATATGCCAGCTGATTTATTGACGAAAAGTCTGTGTATAAATAAACATTATAAATTTTTAAGTTCAATGGGCATATCGGAAGTTTAAATCTTGTAGTTTTTATTGAGAAGAAATTAGGATTATTTTGTTACGAGAGGGTGTTAGAATATAACAAAATAATATGTTACCACTAACGCCATCTAGGATACAACAATTGTAACTGTGTATGTACAATAAACGTCAGTCTATCGAAAACCTCTCTGCTGTTTCATTAGGTTATAGGCCCAGCACGCTTCCGCTGCTTAGTAAGAATCCTAAATTTTATTCGATTTGGTGCCATAGTGCCAAAGTTTGGCCGAACCTAAGTTTGACAAAGAGCCCATAAAACGATGAAAATTTTGTATGAAGAAAATGAAAATTCTTATGTCGGAATATTTTCTCATAGATTCTTGTAAAGACCATGATTTTTAGTAAGAATCCAAAATTTCAGATAAACCTAAAATGCCATAGTGCCAAAGTTATGGGCGAACCTAAAATTGAAAAAGAGCCCATAAAATGATTGAAATTTAGTATGAAGAAAATGAAAATTCTTCTTTTGGAAGATTTTCTGATTGATTCTTGTACAGTCCATGATTTTTAGTAAGAATCCAAAATTTCACTCGGTTCGGTCCCATAGATCCACAGTAATGACCGAACCTAAGTGTTAAAAACGCCGACCTCAAGTACTTAAACGAGCGAACCCAAGTGTGAAAACGATGATATTTTTTTCAAAATCTTCTTTCGGCTTATTTTGTGATTGATTCGTGTGCAGACCATGATTCTTAGTAAGAATCCTAAATTTTATTCGATTTGGTGCAATAGTGCCAAAGTATGGCCGAACCTAAGTTTGACAAAGAGCCCATAAAACGATGAAAATTTTGTATGAAGAAAATGAAAATTCTTATGTCGGAATATTTTCTGATTGATTCTTGTACAGACCATGATTTTTAGTAAGAATCCAAAATTTCATTCGTTCTGGTGCCATTGTGCCAAAGTTCTGGCCGAACCTAAAATTGACAAAGAGCTCATAAAATGATTGAAATTTAGTATGAAGAAAATGAAAATTCTTCTTTTGGAAGATTTTCTGATTGATTCTTGTACAGTTCATGACTTTTAGTAAGAATCCAAAATTTCACTCGGTTCGGTCCCATAGATCCACAGTTATGACCGAAGCTAAGTGTTAAAAACACCGACCGCAAGTACTTAAACGAGCGAACCCAAGTGTGAAAACGATGATATTTTTTTCAAAATCTTCTTTCGGCTTATTTTGTGATTGATTCGTGTGCAGACCTTGTTTCTTAGTAAGAATCCTAAATTTCATTTGATTTGGTGCCATAGTGCCAAAGTTATGGCCGAACCTAAGTTTGACAAAGAGCCCATAAAACGAGGAAAATTTTGTATGAAGAAAATGAAAATTCTTATGTCGGAATATTTTCTAATTGATTCTTGTAGAGACCATGATTTTTAGTAAGAATCCAAAATATCATTCGTTTTGGTGCCATTGTGCCAAAGTTATGGCCGAACCTAAAATTGACAAAGAGCTCATAAAATGATTGAAATTTAGTATGAAGAAAATGAAAATTCTTCTTTTGGAAGATTTTCTAATTGATTCTTGTACAGACCATGATTTTTAGTAAGAATCCATTATTTCACTCAGTTCGATCCCATAGATCCACAGTTATGACCGAACCTAAGTGTTAAAAACACCGACCCCAAGTACTTAAACGAGCGAACCCAAGTGTGAAAACGATGATATTTTTTTCAAAATGTTCTTTCGGCTTATTTTGTGATTGATTCGTGTGCAGACCATGATTCTTAGTAAGAATCCTAAATTTTATTCGATTTGGTGCAATAGTGCCAAAGTATGGCCGAACCTAAGTTTGACAAAGAGCCCATAAAACGATGAAAATTTTGTATGAAGAAAATGAAAATTCTTCTTTTGGAAGATTTTCTGATTGATTCTTGTACAATCCATGATTTTTAGTAAGAATCCAAAATTTCACTCGGTTCGGTCCCATAGAACCACAGTTATGACCGAACCTAAGTGTTAAAAACGCCGACCCCAAGTACTTAAACGAGCGAACCCAAGTGTGAAAACGATGATATTTTTTTCAAAATCTTCTTTTGGCTTATTTTGTGATTGATTCTTGTACAGACCATGTTTCTTAGTAAGAATCCTTAATTTCATTCGATTTGGTGCCATAGTGCCAAAGTTACGGCCGAACCTAAAATTGACAAAGAGACTAAGCGATTGAAATTTATTATGAAGAAAATGAAAATTCTTCTTTTGGAAGATTTTCTGATTGATTCTTGTACAGTCCATGATTTTTAGTAAGAATCCAAAATTTCACTCAGTTCGGTCCCATAGATCCACAGTTATGACCGAACCTAAGTGTTAAAAACACCGACCCCAAGTACTTAAACGAGCGAACCCAAGTGTGAAAACGATGATATTTTTTTCAAAATCTTCTTTCGGCTTATTTTGTGATTGTTTCGTGTGCAGACAATGATTCTTAGTAAGAATCCTTAATTTCATTCGATTTGGTGCCATAGTGCCAAAGTTATGGCCGAACCTAAAATTGACAAAGAGACTAAGCGATTGAAATTTATTATGAAGAAAATGAAAATTATTCTTTTGGAAGATTTTCTGATTGATTCTTGTACAGTCCATGATTTTTAGTAAGTATCCAAAATTTCACTCGGTTCGGTCCCATAGATCCACAGTTATGACCGAACCTTAGTGTTAAAAACACCGACCCCAAGTACCTAAACGAGCGAACCCAAGTGTGAAAACGATGATATTTTTTTCAAAATCTTCTTTCGGCTTATTTTGTGATTGTTTCGTGTGCAGACCATGATTCTTAGTAAGAATCCTAAATTTTATTCGATTTGGTGCCATAGTGCTAAAGTTATGGCCGAACCTAAGTTTGACAAAGAGCCCATATAACGATGAAAATTTAGTATGAAGAAAATGAAAATTCTTCTGTTGGAAGATTTTCTGATTGTATCTTGTACAGACCATGTTTCTTAGTATGAATCCTAAATTTCATTTGATTTGGTGCCATAGTGCCAAAGTTATGGCCGAACCTAAGTTTGACAAAGAGCCCAAATTACGATGAAAATGTTGTATGAAGAAAATTATAATTCTTATGTCGGAATATTTTCTCATTGATTCTTGTACAGACCATGATTTTTAGAAAGAATCCAAAATTTCAGATGAACCTAAAATGCCATAGTGCCAAAGTTATGGCCGAACCTAAAATTGACAAAGAGCCCATAAAATGATTGAAATTTAGTATGAAGAAAATGAAAATTCTTCTTTTGAAGATTTTCTGATTGATTCTTGTACAGACCATGATTTTTAGTAAGAATCCAAAATTTCACTCAGTTCGGTCCCATAGATCCACAGTTATGACCGAAGCTAAGTGGTAAAAACACCGACCCCAAGTACTTCAACGAGCGAACCCAAGTGTGAAAACGATGATATTTTTATCAAAATCTTCTTTCGGCTTATTTTGTGATTGATTCGTGTGCAGACCATGATTCTTAGTAAGAATCCTAAATTTTATTCGATTTGGTGCCATAGTGCCAAAGTATGGCCGAACCTAAGTTTGACAAAGAGCCAATAAAACGATGAAAATTTTTTATGAAGAAAATGAAAATTCTTATGTCGGAATATTTTCTCATAGATTCTTGTACAGACCATGATTTTTAGTAAGAATCCAAAATTTCAGATGAACCTAAAATGCTATAGTGCCAAAGTTATGGCCGAACCTAAAATTGACAAAGAGCCCATAAAATGATTGAAATTTAGTACCTATGAAGAAAATGAAAATTCTTCTTTTGGAAGATTTTCTGATTGATTCTTGTACAATCCATGATTTTTAGTAAGAATCCAAAATTTCACTCGGTTCGGTCCCATAGAACCACAGTTATGACCGAACCTTAGTGTTAAAAACGCCGACCCCAAGTACTTAAACGAGCGAACCCAAGTGTGAAAACGATGATATTTTTTTCAAAATGTTCTTTCGGCTTATTTTGTGATTGATTCGTGTGCAGACCATGATTCTTAGTAAGAATCCTAAATTTTATTCGATTTGGTGCAATAGTGCCAAAGTATGGCCGAACCTAAGTTTGACAAAGAGCCCATAAAACGATGAAAATTTTGTATGAAGAAAATGAAAATTCTTATGTCGGAATATTTTCTAATTGATTCTTGTAGAGAACATGATTTTTAGTAAGAATCCAAAATTTCATTCGTTTTGGTGCCATTGTGCCAAAGTTATGGCCGAAACTAAAATTGACAAAGAGCTCATAAAATGATTGAAATTTAGTATGAAGAAAATGAAAATTCTTCTTTTGGAAGATTTTCTAATTGATTCTTGTACAGACCATGATTTTTAGTAAGAATCCATTATTTCACTCAGTTCGATCCCATAGATCCACAGTTATGACCGAACCTAAGTGGTAAAAACACCGACCCCAAGTACCTTAACGAGCGAACCCAAGTGTGAAAACGATGATATTTTTTTCAAAATCTTCTTTCGGCTTATTTTGTGATTGTTTCGTGTGCAGACCATGATTCTTAGTAAGAATCCTAAATTTTATTCGATTTGGTGCCATAGTGCCAAAGTATGGCCGAACCTAAGTTTGACAAAGAGCCCATAAAACGATGAAAATTTTGTATGAAGAAAATGAAAATTCTTATGTCGGAATATTTTCTGATTGATTCTTGTACAGACCATGATTTTTAGTAAGAATCCAAAATTTCATTCGTTCTGGTGCCATTGTGCTAAAGTTATGGCCGAACCTAAAATTGACAAAGAGCTCATAAAATGATTGAAATTTAGTATGAAGAAAATGAAAATTCTTCTTTTGGAAGATTTTCTGATTGATTCTTGTACAGTTCATGACTTTTAGTAAGAATCCAAAATTTCACTCGGTTCGGTCCCATAGATCCACAGTTATGACCGAAGCTAAGTGTTAAAAACACCGACCGCAAGTACTTAAACGAGCGAACCCAAGTGTGAAAACGATGATATTTTATTCAAAATCTTCTTTCGGCTTATTTTGTGATTGTTTCGTGTGCAGACTATGATTCTTAGTAAGAATCCTTAATTTCATTCGATTTGGTGCCATAGTGCCAAAGTTACGGCCGAACCTAAAATTGACAAAGAGACTAAGCGATTGAAATTTATTATGAAGAAAATGAAAATTCTTCTTTTGGAAGATTTTCTGATTGATTCTTGTACAGTCCATGATTTTTAGTAAGAATCCAAAATTTCACTCAGTTCGGTCCCATAGATCCACAGTTATGACCGAACCTAAGTGTTAAAAACACCGACCCCAAGTACTTAAACGAGCGAACCCAAGTGTGAAAACGATGATATTTTTTTCAAAATCTTCTTTCGGCTTATTTTGTGATTGTTTCGTGTGCAGACAATGATTCTTAGTAAGAATCCTTAATTTCATTCGATTTGGTGCCATAGTGCCAAAGTTATGGCCGAACCTAAAATTGACAAAGAGACTAAGCGATTGAAATTTATTATGAAGAAAATGAAAATTATTCTTTTGGAAGATTTTCTGATTGATTCTTGTACAGTCCATGATTTTTAGTAAGTATCCAAAATTTCACTCGGTTTGGTCCCATAGATCCACAGTTATGACCGAACCTTAGTGTTAAAAACACCGACCCCAAGTACCTAAACGAGCGAACCCAAGTGTGAAAACGATGATATTTTTTTCAAAATCTTCTTTCGGCTTATTTTGTGATTGTTTCGTGTGCAGACCATGATTCTTAGTAAGAATCCTAAATTTTATTCGATTTGGTGCCATAGTGCTAAAGTTATGGCCGAACCTAAGTTTGACAAAGAGCCCATATAACGATGAAAATTTAGTATGAAGAAAATGAAAATTCTTCTGTTGGAAGATTTTCTGATTGTATCTTGTACAGACCATGTTTCTTAGTATGAATCCTAAATTTCATTTGATTTGGTGCCATAGTGCCAAAGTTATGGCCGAACCTAAGTTTGACAAAGAGCCCAAATTACGATGAAAATGTTGTATGAAGAAAATTATAATTCTTATGTCGGAATATTTTCTCATTGATTCTTGTACAGACCATGATTTTTAGAAAGAATCCAAAATTTCAGATGAACCTAAAATGCCATAGTGCCAAAGTTATGGCCGAACCTAAAATTGACAAAGAGCCCATAAAATGATTGAAATTTAGTATGAAGAAAATGAAAATTCTTCTTTTGAAGATTTTCTGATTGATTCTTGTACAGACCATGATTTTTAGTAAGAATCCAAAATTTCACTCAGTTCGGTCCCATAGATCCACAGTTATGACCGAAGCTAAGTGGTAAAAACACCGACCCCAAGTACTTCAACGAGCGAACCCAAGTGTGAAAACGATGATATTTTTATCAAAATCTTCTTTCGGCTTATTTTGTGATTGATTCGTGTGCAGACCATGATTCTTAGTAAGAATCCTAAATTTTATTCGATTTGGTGCCATAGTGCCAAAGTATGGCCGAACCTAAGTTTGACAAAGAGCCAATAAAACGATGAAAATTTTGTATGAAGAAAATGAAAATTCTTATGTCGGAATATTTTCTCATAGATTCTTGTACAGACCATGATTTTTAGTAAGAATCCAAAATTTCAGATGAACCTAAAATGCTATAGTGCCAAAGTTATGGCCGAACCTAAAATTGACAAAGAGCCCATAAAATGATTGAAATTTAGTACCTATGAAGAAAATGAAAATTCTTCTTTTGGAAGATTTTCTGATTGATTCTTGTACAATCCATGATTTTTAGTAAGAATCCAAAATTTCACTCGGTTCGGTCCCATAGAACCACAGTTATGACCGAACCTTAGTGTTAAAAACGCCGACCCCAAGTACTTAAACGAGCGAACCCAAGTGTGAAAACGATGATATTTTTTTCAAATTGTTCTTTCGGCTTATTTTGTGATTGATTCGTGTGCAGACCATGATTCTTAGTAAGAATCCTAAATTTTATTCGATTTGGTGCAATAGTGCCAAAGTATGGCCGAACCTAAGTTTGACAAAGAGCCCATAAAACGATGAAAATTTTGTATGAAGAAAATGAAAATTCTTATGTCGGAATATTTTCTAATTGATTCTTGTAGAGACCATGATTTTTAGTAAGAATCCAAAATTTCATTCGTTTTGGTGCCATTGTGCCAAAGTTATGGCCGAACCTAAAATTGACAAAGAGCTCATAAAATGATTGAAATTTAGTATGAAGAAAATGAAAATTCTTCTTTTGGAAGATTTTCTAATTGATTCTTGTACAGACCATGATTTTTAGTAAGAATCCATTATTTCACTCAGTTCGATCCCATAGATCCACAGTTATGACCGAACCTAAGTGGTAAAAACACCGACCCCAAGTACCTTAACGAGCGAACCCAAGTGTGAAAACGATGATATTTTTTTCAAAATCTTCTTTCGGCTTATTTTGTGATTGTTTCGTGTGCAGACCATGATTCTTAGTAAGAATCCTAAATTTTATTCGATTTGGTGCCATAGTGCCAAAGTATGGCCGAACCTAAGTTTGACAAAGAGCCCATAAAACGATGAAAATTTTGTATGAAGAAAATGAAAATTCTTATGTCGGAATATTTTCTGATTGATTCTTGTACAGACCATGATTTTTAGTAAGAATCCAAAATTTCATTCGTTCTGGTGCCATTGTGCTAAAGTTATGGCCGAACCTAAAATTGACAAAGAGCTCATAAAATGATTGAAATTTAGTATGAAGAAAATGAAAATTCTTCTTTTGGAAGATTTTCTGATTGATTCTTGTACAGTTCATGACTTTTAGTAAGAATCCAAAATTTCACTCGGTTCGGTCCCATAGATCCACAGTTATGACCGAAGCTAAGTGTTAAAAACACCGACCGCAAGTACTTAAACGAGCGAACCCAAGTGTGAAAACGATGATATTTTATTCAAAATCTTCTTTCGGCTTATTTTGTGATTGTTTCGTGTGCAGACTATGATTCTTAGTAAGAATCCTTAATTTCATTCGATTTGGTGCCATAGTGCCAAAGTTATGGCCGAACCTAAAATTGACAAAGAGACTAAGCGATTGAAATTTGTTATGAAGAAAATGAAAATTCTTCTTTTGGAAGGTTTTCTGATTGATTCTTGTACAGTCCATGATTTTTAGTAAGAATCCCAAATTTCACTCAGTTCGATCCCATAGATCCACAGTTATGACCGAACCTAAGTGTTAAAAACACCGACTCCAAGTACCTTAACGAGCGAACCCAAGTGTGAAAACGATGATATTTTTTTCAAAATCTTCTTTCGGCTTATTTTGTGATTGTTTCGTGTGCAGACCATGATTCTTAGTAAGAATCCTAAATTTTATTCGATTTAGTGCCATAGTGCCAAAGTTATGGCCGAACCTAAGTTTGACAAAGAGCCCATATAACGATAAAAATTTAGTATGAAGAAAACTAAAATTCTTCTGTTGGAAGATTTTCTGATTGATTCTTGTACAGACCATGTTTCTTAGTATGAATCCTAAATTTCATTCGATTTGGTGCCATAGTGCCAAAGTTATGGTCGAACCTAAGTTTGACAAAGAGCCCAAATAACGATGAAAATTTTGTATGAAGAAAATTATAATTCTTCTGATGGAATATTTTCTGATTGTATCTTGTACAGACCATGATTTTTAGTAAGAATCCAAAATTTCATTCGATTTGGTGCCATAGTGCTAAAGTTATGGCCGAACCTAAAATTGACAAAGAGCTCATAAAATGATTGAAATTTAGTATGAAGAAAATGAAAATTCTTCTTTTGGAAGGTTTTCTGATTGATTCTTGTACAGACCATGATTTTTAGTAAGAATCCAAAATTTCACTCAGTTCGGTCCCATAAATCCACAGTTATGACCGAAGCTAAGTTGTAAAAACACCGACCACAAGTACTTAAACGAGCGAACCCATGTGTGAAAACGATGATATTTTTTTCAAAATCTTCTTTCGGCTTATTTTGTGATTGTTTCGTGTGCAGACCATGATTCTTATTAAGAATCCTAAATTTTAATCGATTTGGTGCCATAGTGCCAAAGTTATGGCCGAACCTAAGTTTGACAAAGAGCCCAAATAACGATGAAAATTTTGTATGAAGAAAATTATAATTCTTCTGTTGGAATATTTTCTGATTGTATTTGTACAGACCATGATTTTTAGTAAGAATCCTATATTTCATTCGATTTGGTGCCATAGTGCCAAAGTTATGGCCGAACCTAAAATTGACAAAGATCCCATAAAACGATTGAAATTTAGTATGAAGAAAATGAAAATTCTTCTTTTGGAAGATTTTCTGATTGATTTTTGTACAGACCATGATTTTTAGTAAGAATCCATAATTTCACTCAGTTCGGTCCCATAGATCCACAGTTATGACTGAACCTAAGTGTTGAAAACACCGACCCCAAGTACTTATACGAGCGAACCCAAGTGTGAAAACGATGATATTTTTTTCAAAATCTTCTTTGGGCTTATTTTGTGATGGATTCGTGTGCAGACCATGATTCTTAGTAAGAATCCTAAATTTCATTCGATTTGGTGTCAAAGGGCCAGAGTTATGGCCGAACCCAAGAATGACAAAGGGCCCATAAAACGATGAAAATTTTGTATGAAAAAAATTAAAATTCTCATATCGGAATATTTTCTGATTGATTCTTGTACAGACCATGATTTTTAGTAAAAATCCAAAATTTCATTCGATTTGGTGCCATAGTGCCAAAGTTATGGCCGAACCTAAAATTGACCAAGAGCCCAAGCAATGGAAAATTAGTATGAAGAAAATGAAAATTCTTCTTTTGGAAGATTTTCTGATTGATACAGGCCATGATTTTTAGTAAGAATCCAAAATTTAATTTGTTTCGATTGTACAGACCATGATTTTTAGTAAGAATCCAAAATTTCACTCAGTTCGGTCCCATTGATCCAAAGGTATGACTGAACCTAAGTGTTAAAAACACCGACCCCAAGTACTTCAACGAGCGAACCCAAGTGTGAAAACGATGATATTTTTTTCAAATTCTTATGTCGGAATATTTTCTGATTGATTCGTGTGCAAACCATGATTCTCAGTAAGAATCCTAAATTTTATTCGATTTAGTGCCATAGTGCCAAAGTTATGGCCGAACCTAAGTTTGACAAAGAGCCCATCTAACGATGAAAATTTAGTATGAAGAAAATTAAAATTCTTCTGTTAGAAGATTTTCTGATTGATTCTTGTACAGACCATGTTTCTTAGTATGAATCCTAAATTTCATTCGATTTGGTGCCATAGTGCCAAAGTTATGGCCGAACCTAAGTTTGACAAAGAGCCCAAATAACGATGAAAATTTTGTATGAAGAAAATTATAATTCTACTGATGGAATATTTTCTGATGATATCTTGTACAGACCATGATTTTTAGTAAGAATCCAAAATTTCATTCGATTTGGTGCCATAGTGCCACGATTGGAAGATTTTCTGATTGAAACAGGCCATGATTTTTAGTAAGAATCCAAAATTTCATTTGTTTCGATTGTACAGACCATGATTTTTAGTAAGAATCCAAAATTTCACTCAGTTCGATCCCATAGATCCACAGTTATGACTGAAGCTAAGTGGTAAAAACACCGACCCCAAGTACTTAAACGAGCGAACCCAAGTGTTAAAACGATGATTTTTTTTTTTAAATCTTCTTTCGGCTTATTTTGTGATTGATTCTTGTACAAACCATGATTCTTAGTAAGAATCCTAAATTTTATTCGATTTGGTGCCATAGTGCCAAAGTTATGGCCGACCCTAAGTTTGACAAAGAGCCCATAAAACGATGAAAATTTTGTATGAAGAAAATGAAAATTCTTATGTCGGAATATTTTCTGATTGATTCTTGTACAGACCATGATTTTTAGTAAGAATCCAATATTTCATTCGTTTTGGTGCCATGGTGCCAAAGTTATGGCCGAACCTAAAATTGACAAAGAGCCCATAAAATGATTGAAATTTAGTATGAAGAAAATGAAAATTCTTCTTTTGTAAGATTTTTTGATTGATTCTTGTACAGTCCATGATTTTTAGTAAGAATCCAAAATTTCACTCAGTTCGGTCCCATAGATCCACAGTTATGACCGAACCTAAGAGCCCGTTCACACTTCCGTCGTAAAAACGGAGATGGGTTCCGTCATTACGACGGAGGCCCTAGCCGCTGTAGTGGCTCTATGAAGCTGTTCACACTTGCCGGATCCGGCGTGAAGACGGATCCGTCATTTTTTGCCGGAGAGTTCGCCTACGCAGAGTGTCCGTCGTGAAGCCGGAAAGGAACGCGCTGGCTCATACATTTCAATGGAGCTGTTCACACTATACGGCGGGACGACGGATCCGTTTTGAACCCGCCACACCCCGCTTCACACTTCACCACCGCCCGCTCCCAGACGCAAGCGAGCAGGCAAATTGTGTTTTAATGGGGCGCGCGTTTGGCGTTTATAATATTATTATATAATATATATGTTCGTTCCAGAATGCGATTTTTTCTATTTAATCTCAAGAAAATATTTAGTCATATCATTCATGTTTTTTAGTCATTTTAGTTATAATAATTGCTGGATGATTTTCGCGTACTTTCTCCTTTTCAAGTATGCAAACAAAATATTCTCCCACGGTTTGAACAAATAAGGTCCGACCCCTGAAGTATTTTTATGGCTGGTATTACATCAATACATTCCCGATTTGGAAGAAAAAGTTTATCATTTAAATTGTTTTATTTTTAAGTAGGTATGTGTACATTTCAAATAGCACCTATAACTATTTATGGCAGACCCAAGTGAAAGTTTTTGCTGTCGGCCTTCTACGGCCCAAACTAAGAGGAACTTTTATAATAGTAAAATTTGCAATATTTGCATTGCGCATTGCGCAGTGCGCACGACCGTCTACTGAAGAATGATAAAATGTTTTGGTCGTTGTTTTCATAGAGTAGGATCCGTCTTGAAAACGGAAGTGTGAACAGGGGCCTAGGGCTTCCGTCTTAACGACGGAACCTCTCTCAGTTTTTACGACGGAAGTGTGAACAGGCTCTAAGTGTTAAAAACACCGACCCCAAGTACTTAAACGAGCGAACCCAAGTGTGAAAACGATGATTTTTTTTTCAAAATCTTCTTTGGGCTTATTTTGTGATTGATTCTTGTACAAACCATGATTCTTAGTAAGAATCCTAAATTTTATTCGATTTGGTGCCATAGTGCCAAAGTAGTGGCCGAACCTAAGTTTGACAAAGAGCCCATAAAACGATGAAAATTTTGAATGAAGAAAATGAAAATTCTTATGTCGGAATATTTTCTGATTGATTCTTGTACAGATCATGATTTTTAGTAAGAATCCAAAATTTCATTCGTACTGGTGCCATTGTGCCAAAGTTATGGATGAACCTAAAATTGACAAAGAGCTCATAAAATGATTGAAATTTAGTATGAAGAAATTGAAAATTCTTCTTTACGAAGATTTTCTGATTGATTCTTATACAGACCATGATTTTTAGTAAGAATCCAAAATTTCACTCAAACGGCCCCATAGATCCACAGTTATGACCGAACCTAAGAGTTAAAAACACCGACCCCAAGTACTTAAACGAGCGAACCCAAGTGTGAAAACGATGATTTTTTTTCAAAATCTTCTTTCGGCTTATTTTGTGATAGATTCGTGTGCAGACCATGATTCTTAGTAAGAATCCTAAATTTTATTCGATTTGGTGCCATAGTGCCAAAGTAATGGCCGAACCTAAGTTTGACAAAGAGCCCATAAAACGATTAAAATTTTGTATGAAGAAAATGAAAATTCTTATGTCGGAATATTTTCTGATTGATTCTTGTACAGACCATGATTTTTAGTAAGAATCCAAAATTTCACTCAGTTCGGTCCCATAGATCCACAGTTATGACCGTACCTAAGTGTTAAAAACACCGACCCCAAGTACTTTAACGAGCGAACCCAAGTGTGAAAACGATGATTTTTTTTTCAAAATCTTCTTTGGGCTTATTTTGTGATTGATTCGTGTGCAGACCATGATTCTTAGTAAGAATCTTAAATTTTATTCGATTTGGTGCCATAGTGCCAAAGTTATTGCCGAACCTAAGTTTGACAAAGAGCCCATAAAACGATGAAAATTTTGTATGAAGAAAATGAAAATTCTTATGTCGGAATATTTTATTATTGATTCTTGTACAGATCATGATTTTTAGTAAGAATCCAAAATTTTATTCGTACTGGTGCCATTGTGCCAAAGTTATGGCCGAACCTAAAATTGACAAAGAGTTCATAAAATGATTGAAATTTAGTATGAAGAAATTGAAAATTCTTCTTTACGAAGATTTTCTGATTGATTCTTGTACAGACCATGATTTTTAGTAAGAATCCAAAATTTCACTCAGTTCGGCCCCATAGATCCACAGTTATGACCGAACATAAGAGTTAAAAACACCGACCCCAAGTACTTAAACGAGCGAACCCAAGTGTGAAAACGATGTTTTTTTTTTCAAAATCTTCTTTCGGCTTATTTTCTGATTGATTCTTGTACAGACCATGATTTTTAGTAAGAATCCAAAATTTCACTCAGTTCGGTCCCATAGATCCACAGTTATGACCGTACCTAAGTGTTAAAAACACCGACCCCAAGTACTTAAACGAGCGAACCCAAGTGTGAAAACGATGATTTTTTTTTCAAAATCTTCTTTGGGCTTATTTTGTGATTGATTCGTGTGCAGACCATGATTCTTAGTAAGAATCCTAAATTTTATTCGATTTGGTGCCATAGTGCCAAAGTTATTGACGAACCTAAGTTTGACAAAGAGCCCATAAAACGATGAAAATTTTGTATGAAGAAAATGAAAATTCTTATGTCGGAATATTTTATTATTGATTCTTGTACAGATCATGATTTTTAGTAAGAATCCAAAATTTTATTCGTACTGGTGCCATTGTGCCAAAGTTATGGCCGAACCTAAAATTGACAAAGAGCTCATAAAATGATTGAAATTTAGTATGAAGAAATTGAAAATTCTTCTTTACGAAGATTTTCTGATTGATTCTTGTACAGACCATGATTTTTAGTAAGAATCCAAAATTTCACTCAGTTCGGCCCCATAGATCCACAGTAATGACCGAACCTAAGAGTTAAAAACACCGACCCCAAGTACTTAAACGAGCGAACCCAAGTGTGAAAACGATGTTTGTTTTTTTCAAAATCTTCTTTCGGCTTATTTTGTGATTGATTCGTGTGCAGACCATGATTCTTAGTAAGAATCCTAAATTTTATTCGATTTGGTGCCATAGTGCCAAAGTTATGGCCGAACCTAAGTTTGACAAAGAGCCCATAAAACGATTAAAATTTTGTATGAAGAAAATGAAAATTCTTATGTCGGAATATTTTCTGATTGATTTTTGTACAGACCATGATTTTTAGTAAGAATCCAAAATTTCACTCAGTTCGGTCCCATAGATCCACAGTTATGACCGTACCTTAGTGTTAAAAACACCGACCCCAAGTACTTAAACGAGCGAACCCAAGTGTGAAAACGATGATTTTTTTTTCAAACTCTTCTTTGGGCTTATTTTGTGATTGATTCGTGTGCAGACCATGATTCTTAGTAAGAATCCTAAATTTTATTCGATTTGGTGCCATAGTGCCAAAGTTATGGCCGAACCTATGTTTGACAAAAAGCCCATAAAACGATGAAAATTTTGTATGAAGAAAATGAAAATTCTTATGTCGGAATATTTTCTGATTGATTCTTGTACAGACCATGATTTTTAGTAAGAATCCAAAATTTCACTCAGTTCGGTCCCATAGATCCACAGTTATGACCGAACCTAAGTGTTAAAAACACCGACCCCAAGTACTTAAACGAGCGAACCCAAGTGTGAAAACGATGATTTTTTTTTCAAAATCTTCTTTGGGCTTATTTTGTGATTGATTCTTGTACAAACCATGATTCTTAGTAAGAATCCTAAATTTTATTCGATTTGGTAACATAGTGCCTAAGTTATGGCCGAAAATAAGTTTGACAAAGAGCCCATAAAACGATGAAAATTTTGTATGAAGAAAATGAAAATTCTTATGTCGGAATATTTTCTGATTGATTCTTGTACAGACCATGATTTTTAGTAAGAATCCAAAATTTCACTCAGTTCGGCCCCATAGATCCACAGTTATGACCGAACCTTAGAGTTAAAAACACCGACCCCAAGTACTTAAACGAGCGAACCCAAGTGTGAAAACGATGATTTTTTTTTCAAAATCTTCTTTCGGCTTATTTTGTGATTGATTCGTGTGCAGACCGTGATTCTTAGTAAGAATCCTAAATTTTATTCGATTTGGTGCCATAGTGCCAAAGTTATGGCCGAACCTAAGTTTGACAAAGAGCCCATTAAACGATGAAAATTTTGTATGAAGAAAATGAAAATTCTAATGTCGGAATATTTTCTGATTGATTCTTGTACAGACCATGATTTTTAGTAAGAATCCAAAATTTCATTCGTTTTGGTGCCATAGTGCCAAAGTTATGGCCGAACCTAAAATTGACAAAGAGCCCATAAAATGATTGAAATTTAGTATGAAGAAAATGAAAATTCTTCCTTTGGAAGATTTTCTGATTGATTCTTGTACAGTCCATGATTTTTAGTAAGAATCCAAAATTTCACTCAGTTCGGTCCCATAGATCCACAGTTATGACCGAACCTAAGTGTTAAAATAACCGACCCCAAGAACTTAAACGAGCGAACCCAAGTGTGAAAACGATGATATTTTTTTAAAAAATTTTTTGGGCTTATTTTGTGATGGATTCGTGTGCAGACCATGATTCTTAGAAAGAATCCTAAATTTCAATCGATTTGGTGCCATAGTGCCAATGTTATGGCCGAACCTAAGTTTGACAAAGAGCCCATATAACGATGAAAATTTTGTATGAAGAAAATTATAATTTTTCTGTTGGAATATTTTCTGATTGTATCTTGTACAGACCATGATTTTTAGTAAGAATCCAAAATTTCATTCGATTTGGTGCCATAGTGCCAAAGTTATGGCCGAACCTAAAATTGACAAAGAGCCCAAGCAATTGAAATTTAGTATGAAGAAAATGAAAATCCTTCTTTTGGAAGATTTTCTCATTGATTCTTGTACAGACCATGATTTTTAGTAAGAATCAAAAATTTCACTCAGTTCGGTCCGATAGATCCACAGGTATGACCGAACCTAAGTGTTAAAAACACCGACCGCAAGTACTTAAACGAGCGAACCCAAGTGTGAAAACGATTATATTTTTATCAAAATCTTCTTTCGGCTTATTTTGTGATTGATTCGTGTGTAGACCATGATTCTTAGTAAGAATACTAAATTTTATTCGATTTGACAAAGAGCACATAAAACGAATAAGTATGAAATTGTATGAATTTAGTATGAAAAAACTTAAAATTCTTCTGTTGGAAGATTTTCTGATTGATTCTTATACAGACCATGTTTCTTAGTAAGAATCCTAAATTTCATTCGATTTGGTGCCATAGTGCCAAAGTTATGGCCGAACCTAAAATATACAAAGAGCCCATAAAACGATGAAAATTTAGTATGAAGAAAATGAAAATTCTTCTTTTGGAAGATTTTCTGATTGATTCTTGTACAGACCATGATTTTTAGTAAGAATCCAAAAGTTCAATCGATTTGGTGCCATAGTGCCAAAGTTATGGCCGAACCTAAAATTGACAAAGATCCCATATAACGATGAAAATTTAGTATGAAGAAAATGAAAATTCTTCTTTTGGAAGATTTTCTGATTGATTCTTGTACAGACCATGATTTTTAGTAAGAATCCAAAATTTCACTCAGTTCGGTCCCATAGATCCACAGGTATGACCGAACCTAAGTGTTAAAAACACCGACCCCAAGTACTTAAACGAGCGAACCCAAGTGTGAAAACGATGATATTTTTTCAAAATCTTCTTTCGGTTTATTTTGTAATTGATTCGTGTGCAGACCATGATTCTTAGTAAGAATCCTAAATTTTATCCGATTTGGTGCCATAGTGCCAAAGTTATGGCCGAACCTAAGTTTGACAAAGAGCCCATATAACGATGAAAATTTAGTACGAAGAAAATTAAAATTCTTCTGTCGGAATATTTTCTGATTGATTCTTGTACAGAACATGATTTTTAGTAAGAATCCAAAATTTCATTCGATTTTGTGCCTTAGTGCCAAAGTTATGGCCGAACCTATGTTTGACAAAGAGCACATAAAACGAATGAAATTTAGTATGAAGAAAATGAAAAATTCTTCTTTTGGAAGATTTTCTGATTGATTCTTGTACAGACCATGATTTTTAGAAAGAATCCAAAATTTCACTCAGTTCGGCCCATAGATCCACAGTTATGACCGAACCTAAGTGTTAAAAACACCGACCCCAAGTACTTAAACGAGCGAACCCAAGTGTGAAAACGATTATATTTTTATCAAAATCTTCTTTCGGCTTATTTTGTGATTGATTCGTGTGTAGACCATGATTCTTAGTAAGAATCCTAAATTTTATTCGATTTGGTGCCATAGTGCCAAAGTTATGGCCGAACCTATGTTTGACAAAGAGCCCATATAACGACGAAAATTTAGTATGAAGAAACTTAAAATTCTTCTGTTGGCAGATTTTCTGAATGATTCTTATACAGACCATGTTTCTTAGTAAGAATCCTAAATTTCATTCAATTTGGTGCCATAGTGCCAAAGTTATGGCCGAACCTAAAATATACAAAGAGCCCATGAAACGATGAAAATTTAGTAAGAAGAAAATGAAAATTCTTCTTTTGGAAGATTTTCTGATTGATTCTTGTACAGACCATGATTTTTAGTAAGAATCCAAAATTTCACTCAGTTCGGTCCCATAGATCCACAGGTATGACCGAACCTAAGTGTTAAAAACACCGACCCCAAGTACTTAAACGAGCGAACCCAAGTGTGAAAACGATGATATTTTTTTCAAAATCTTCTTTCGGTTTATTTTGTGATTGATTCGTGTGCAGACCATGATTCTTAGTAAGAATCCTAAATTTTATCCGATTTGGTGCCATAGTGCCAAAGTAATGGCCGAACCTAAGTTTGACAAAGAGCCCATATAACGATGAAATTTTTGTATGAAGAAAATTATAATTCTTCTGTTGGAATATTTTCTGTTTGTATCTTGTACAGACCATGATTTTTAGTAAGAATCCAAAAGTTTAATCGATTTGGTGCCAAAGTGCCAAAGTTATGGCTGAACCTAAAATTGACAAAGAGCCCATAAAACGATTGAAATTTAGTATGAAGAAAATGAAAATTCTTCTTTTGGAAGATTTTCTGATTGATTCTTGTACAGACCATGATTTTTAGTAAGAATCCAAAATTTCACTCAGTTTGGTCCGATAGATCCACAGGTATGACCGAACCTAAGTGTTAAAAACACCGACCCCACGTACTTAAACGAGCGAACCCAAGTGTGAAAACGATGATATTTTTTTCAAAATCTTCTTTCGGCTTATTTTGTGATTGATTCGTGTGTAGACCATGATTCTTAGTAAGAATCCTAAATTTTATTCGATTTGGTGCCATAGTGCCAAAGTTATGGCCGAACCTAAGTTTGACAAAGAGCGCATATAACGATGAAAATTTAGTACGTAGAAAATTAAAATTTTTCTGTTGGAAGATTTTCTGATTGATTCTTGTACAAACCATGTTTCTTAGTAAGAATCCTCAATTTCATTCGATTTGGTGCCATAGGGCCAGAGTTATGGCCGAACCCAAGTTTGACAAAGAGCCCATAAAACGATGAAAATTTTGTATGAAGAAAATTATATTTCTTATGTCGGAATATTTTCTGATTGATTCTTGTACAGAACATGATTTTTAGTAAGAATCCAAAATTTCATTCGATTTTGTGCCTTAGTGCCAAAGTAATGGCCGAACCTAAGTTTGACAAAGAGCACATAAAACGAATGAAATTTAGTATGAAGAAAATGAAAACTTCTTCTTTTGGAAGATTTTCTGATTGATTCTTGTACAGACCATGATTTTTAGAAAGAATCCAAAATTTGACTCAGTTCGGTCCCATAGATCCACAGTTATGACCGAACTTAAGTGTTAAAAACACCGACCCCAAGTACTTAAACGAGCGAACCCAAGTGTGAAAACGATAATTTTTTTTTTCAAAATCTTCTTTCGGCTTATTTTGTGATTGATTCGTGTGTAGACCATGATTCTTAGTAAGAATCCTAAATTTTATTCGATTTGGTGCCATAGTGCCAAAGTTATGGCCGAACCTAAGTTTGACAAAGAGCCCATATAACGACGAAAATTTAGTATGAAGAAACTTAAAATTCTTCTGTTGGAAGATTTTCTGATTGATTCTTCTTCAGACCATGTTTCTTAGTAAGAATCCTAAATTTCATTCGATTTGGTGCCATAGTGCCAAAGTTATGGCCGAACCTAAAATATACAAAGAGCCCATATAACGATGAAAATTTAGTATGAAGAAAATGAAAATTCTTCTTTTGGAAGATTTTCTGATTGATTCTTGTACAGACCATGATTTTTAGTAAGAATCCAAAAGTTCAATCGATTTGGTGCCATAGTGCCAAAGTTATGGCCGAACCTAAGTTTGACAAAGAGCCCATATAACGACGAAAATTTAGTATGAAGAAACTTAAAATTCTTCTGTTGGAAGATTTTCTGATTGATTCTTGTACAAACCATGTTTCTTAGTAAGAATCCTCAATTTCATTCGATTTGGTGCCATAGGGCCAGAGTTATGGCCGAACCTAAGTTTGACAAAGAGCCCATAAAACGATGAAAATTTTGTATGAAGAAAATTAAAATTCTTATGTCGGAATATTTTCTGATTGATTCTTGTACAGAACATGATTTTTAGTAAGAATCCAAAATTTCATTCGATTTTGTGCCTTAGTGCCAAAGTTATGGCCGAACCTAAGTTTGACAAAGAGCACATAAAACGAATGAAATTTAGTAGTAAGAAAATGAAAAATTCTTCTTTTGGAAGATTTTCTGATTGATTCTTGTACAGACCATGATTTTTAGAAAGAATCCCAAATTTCACTCAGTTCGGTCCCATAGATCCACAGTTATGACCGAACCTAAGTGTTGAAAACACCGACCCCAAGTACTTAAACGAGCGAACCCAAGTGTGAAAACGATTATATTTTTTTCAAAATCTTCTTTCGGCTTATTTTGTGATTGATTCGTGTGTAGACCATGATTCTTAGTAAGAATCCTAAATTTTATTCGATTTGGTGCCATAGTGTCAAAGTAATGGCCGAACCTAAGTTTGACAAAGAGCCCATATAATGACGAAAATTTAGTATGAAGAAACTTAAAATTCTTCTGTTGGAAGATTTTCTGATTGATTCTTATATAGACCATGTTTCTTAGTAAAAATCCTAAATTTCATTCGATTTGGTGCCATAGTGCCAAAGTTATGGCCGAACCTAAGTTTGACAAAGAGCCCATATAACGATGAAATTTTTGTATGAAGAAAATTATAATTCTTCTGTTGGAATATTTTCTGTTTGTATCTTGTATAGACCATGATTTTTAGTAAGAATCCAAAAGTTTAATCAATTTGGTGCCATAAGGCCAAAGTTATGGCCGAACCTAAAATTGACAAAGAGCCCATAAAACGATTGAAATTTAGTATGAAGAAAATGAAAATTCTTCTTTTGGAAGATTTTCTGATTGATTCTTGTACAGACCATGATTTTTAGTAAGAATCCATAATTTCACTAAGTTCAATCCCATAGATCCACAGTTTTGACCGAACCTCAGTGTTAAAAACACCGACCTTAAGTACTTAAACAAGCGAACCCAAGTGTGAAAACGATGATATTTTTTTCAAAATCTTCTTTCGGTTTGTTTTGTGATTGATTCGTGTGCAGACCATGATTCTTAGTAAGAATCCTAAATTTTATTCGATTTGGTGCCATAGTGCCAAAGTTATGGCCGAACCTAAGTTTGACAAAGAGCCCATAAAACGATTGAAATTTAGTATGAAGAAAATGAAAATTCTTCTTTTGGAAGATTTTCTGATTGATTCTTGTACAAACCATGATTTTTAGTAAGAATCCAAAATTTCACTCAGTTCGGTCCCATAGATCCACAGTTATGACCGAACCTAAGTGTTAAAAACACCGACCCCAAGTACTTAAACGAGCAAACCCAAGTGTGAAAACGGTGATATTTTTTTCAAAATCTTCTTTCGGTTTATTTTGTGATTGATTCGTGTGCAGACCATGATTCTTATTAAGAATCCTAAATTTTATTCGATTTGGTGCCTTAGTGCCAAAGTTATGGCCGAACCTAAGTTTGACAAAGAGCCCATATAATGATAAAAATTTTGTATGAATAAAATTATAATTCTTCTGTTGGAATATTTTCTGTTTGTATCTTGTACAGACCATGATTTTTAGTAAGAATCTAAAATTTTAATCGATTTGGTGCCATAGTGCCAAAGTTATGGCCGAACCTAAGTTTGACAAAGAGCCCATATATTGACGAAAATTTAGTATGAAGAAACTTAAAATTCTTCTGTTGGAAGATTTTCTGATTGATTCTTGTACAAACCATGATTTTTAGTAAGAATCCAAAATTTCACTCAGTTCGGCCCATAGATCCACAGTTATGACCGAACCTAAGTGTTAAAAACACCGACCCCAAGTACTTAAACGAGCAAACCCAAGTGTGAAAACGGTGATATTTTTTTCAAAATCTTCTTTCGGTTTATTTTGTGATTGATTCGTGTGCAGACCATGATTCTTATTAAGAATCCTAAATTTTATTCGATTTGGTGCCTTAGTGCCAAAGTTATGGCCGAACCTAAGTTTGACAAAGAGCCCATATAATGATAAAAATTTTGTATGAAGAAAATTAAAATTCTTATGTCGGAATATTTTCTGATTGATTCTTGTACAGAACATGATTTTTAGTAAGAATCCAAAATTTCATTCGATTTTGTGCCTTAGTGCCAAAGTTATGGCCGAACCTAAGTTTGACAAAGAGCACATAAAACGAATGAAATTTAGTAGTAAGAAAATGAAAAATTCTTCTTTTGGAAGATTTTCTGATTGATTCTTGTACAGACCATGATTTTTAGAAAGAATCCCAAATTTCACTCAGTTCGGTCCCATAGATCCACAGTTATGACCGAACCTAAGTGTTGAAAACACCGACCCCAAGTACTTAAACGAGCGAACCCAAGTGTGAAAACGATTATATTTTTTTCAAAATCTTCTTTCGGCTTATTTTGTGATTGATTCGTGTGTAGACCATGATTCTTAGTAAGAATCCTAAATTTTATTCGATTTGGTGCCATAGTGTCAAAGTAATGGCCGAACCTAAGTTTGACAAAGAGCCCATATAATGACGAAAATTTAGTATGAAGAAACTTAAAATTCTTCTGTTGGAAGATTTTCTGATTGATTCTTATATAGACCATGTTTCTTAGTAAAAATCCTAAATTTCATTCGATTTGGTGCCATAGTGCCAAAGTTATGGCCGAACCTAAGTTTGACAAAGAGCCCATATAACGATGAAATTTTTGTATGAAGAAAATTATAATTCTTCTGTTGGAATATTTTCTGTTTGTATCTTGTAGACCATGATTTTTAGTATGAATCCAAAAGTTAATCGATTTGGTGCCATAAGGCCAAAGTTATGGCCGAACCTAAAATTGACAAAGAGCCCATAAAACGATTGAAATTTAGTATGAAGAAAATGAAAATTCTTCTTTTGGAAGATTTTCTGATTGATTCTTGTACAGACCATGATTTTTAGTAAGAATCCATAATTTCACTAAGTTCAATCCCTTAGATCCACAGTTTTGACCGAACCTCAGTGTTAAAAACACTGACCTCAAGTACTTAAACAAGCGAACCCAAGTGTGAAAACGATGATATTTTTTTTAAAATCTTCTTTCGGTTTGTTTTGAGATTGATTCGTGTGCAGACCATGATTCTTAGTAAGAATCCTAAATTTTATTCGATTTGGTGCCATAGTGCCAAAGTTATGGCCGAACCTAAGTTTGACAAAGAGCCCATAAAACGATTGAAATTTAGTATGAAGATAATGAAAATTCTTCTTTTGGAAGATTTTCTGATTGATTCTTGTACAAACCATGATTTTTAGTAAGAATCCAAAATTTCACTCAGTCCGGTCCCATAGATCCACAGTTATGACCGAACCTAAGTGTTAAAAACACCGACCCCAAGTACTTAAATGAGCGAACCCAAGTATGAAAATGATGATATTTTTTTCAAAATCTTCTTTCGGCTTATTTTGAGATTGATTCGTGTGCAGACCACAATTCTTAGTAAGAATCCTAAATTTTATTCGATTTGGTGCCATAGTGCCAAAGTTAAGGCCGAACCTAAGTATGACAAAGAGCACATTAAACGATGGAAATTTAGTATGAAGAAAATTAAAATTCTTCTGTTGGAAGATTTTCTGATTGGTTCTTGTACAGACCATGATTTTTAATAAGAATCCTAAATTTTATTCGTTTTGGTGCCATAGTGCCAAAATTATAGCCGAACCTTAGTGACAATGAACTGTCATCTCTAAAACGGAATGTAAAGACCTTGGTGTTTTCATTGATAGCAAACTTATTTTTAATATTCACATCGACTCAATCGTTCACAGGTCATATAAAATGCTTGGTTTTGTTCTTCGTATAAGTAAAGTGTTCAGTAACCCGCGCACAGTATTTATGTTATATTTTGCATTAGTCAGAAGTATACTGGAATACGCTTCTCCAATTTGGAACCCGCAGTACATATTATACATAGATAGCATAGAGCATATTCCATACAAATTTACAAAATATCTTAAATTCAAATTCAACAATAATTATGAATGCACAATTCAAACATTACAACAAAGACGAGTAATTGCTGATTTGACATTTATACACAAAATTTTAAATAATAACATCGATTGTACCGAACTATTTTCCCTAATTAATTTTAACATACCATTAAGACGTACACGCCATACAGAACTATTCCACACGCTTAATTACAAGACTAATGCGGCAAGTAATTCGCCAATCAATCGTGCTCTTCATGTATTTAATAATATTAATCTAAATTATAACATCGACATTTTCTCCGATTCACTGCCGAAATTTAAAAAGAGCATCATGTCAATCATATAGTTTAATGCGCATACTTAGACACATACATACACACACTCACCTTCACTACTCACCCTCACACACCCTCGCACACCTTCCCACTACACACATTAACCTGTAATTACTTATGCACACCATAAATAAGACACTACAATGAAACACATAATCGGTACCCACCATGAATTATATTTATTAATTGTAACTTTTGTCTCACCAATGGATAATATAATGTACTATTTATTTCTGTTTATAAATAAATAAATAAATTTGACTGACATTACAACGCATTGCGAGTACTCGCTAGTAATATATAAATAATAAAAATAAAAAATAAATAAATAAAGAATGTTGTGGAATGCTCAAGACCCTGGAATGTTCTGGAAATTTGCGAAAATCTTAGCCCATATATGTGCCTTCAAAAGCACGCCCTTAATGTAAAAACGGGAATCTTTTTCATGGATGGGGAATAGATGACTACAACACCATATAACTCACTTGATCGTACCGGGGTTCGTTTCTGAGTTTTAACGGCACTCATATTGTACAATTTCTTTTATAATATATATTAACTGATTATGTGGTAGCGATTCACCCTCAACTTTCCAAGAGATTTTAACTCTGAAGTAGATTTTCATGAATAAAAAAAAACAATTCTTACCAAATGCTGCAAAGTCCACAATGATCTTCATTTTTGTTGGTTTATGAAAGACTGACTGACGAAACTACAAACAAAATGCGCGCTTATGTACTCCTGTATCAGATTAAATTTATTGCTTTCTGATCGAAACTACATTACCATGTTATGTCCCTATCAAACGAAATTGCTTTAAGATATTTTTAAAAGGTTGAATGACTTCACAAATTCAATTAGAAATACGTATTGTGTACTTTTAATTAGAAAGGATAAATTCAGTTCTAAGAACTATTGGAAATAAGGAGGGGAACTTTTGGGAAGTACTAAGATATGGAATCTGGGGGTGTAGTCTATCCAGGAGTGAATCTATCCCTCTAAATGTGCAAAGAGAGAGTATGGCTGGAGAAGTGAAACGAACCCCACAACCGGATTAAAATTCAGCAACTGAAATAATGTTGGATTCAACGAAGTAAGTGAAGAATGCGTGAAAAAACATATTCAACCAGCGGTCATTGGCGTGCGGCGTATTGGACGGATCTATGGTACAATTTCTTTCTTCTCCTAGCAGGTTTGCAAACTGGATCTTTCCTCGGGGTTTATTTTAATAATTTCTGATAAATGAATTACTAAAACCACAGATATTTTCAACTAAATCCCTCGAAAAGTTACTAGTTCATTATGTACAAAAAAAACTGATCAAAACCGCTAATTTTATTTTAATTTTTTGCTTTCCAACAGAATACATTATTACATTCATTAATCAATCATAAAAAAACAGTATTAAAAGGCTAGAAACTGTACGGTTAAATGCAACTCTGATGCCGCGCCTAACTCAAAACCGTTTTCGTATTTGGAGTTTGTATACAAATAAACTTTTGTAATAGAACCGATTTAATGCAATGCCAAAAGTTCGCGCCACTTCCGTTAACAGTTTGCGTGATTAGCATCGTCTGGAAGGCGTAAGTACTACGGATTTGTAATTTTGTGTGTCTCTCCGGATATGGAGTCATTGACCATACTATACCACGCGGCTATATATTACATGCTGTGACTAGCTGTCACTGGATCACAGTGGTTCCGAGGAACCAGCTATTTTTGGACCAGTTACGTACAAAATACAACGGGTTTTTAACCACTAGTAATATATATTATTTGTTATATAAAATACTTAAATATTAAATTACATCTTCCAAGAATTGTTCATTATACTTCACCTACGCCTTTTCGGGTTCAGACAATTAATAATACAATGGAAATTTTACGGCAAGTTTTAACTATCATTTTAAATTGCTGTGAAATTTATTCAAAACAACAGTGATAATTTTAACCCCTCACGCCTCTTGCATATTTTGTCAGATGGTCAGAAAATTTAGGCTTTACAATGAAATCCAACTAATTGGAATATTTCTAAATTTATCTTCTTCTTCTTCTTTATGTGCCTTATCAGGTCCCCCCGACGTTGGCGATCACTCTTGAAAAGGTCTCTCTGTCTTGCGCTGCCCGGAATAGCTCCTCCACACTTCTAATGCCGGTCCACTCTCATATGTTTCGCAGCCAAGACATTTGTCTCCTACCAGGCCCTCGGCGACCCTCTATCTTGCCTTTCAATATTAAATGGAGCAAGTGATACTTCTCCCCTCGAAGTATATGACCCAGATATGAAATTTTCTTGATTTTAAATAATGTAAGCAGTTCCCTATCTGCTCTAGCCCGCCTGAGAATTTCTATGTTGGTGATCATGTCGGTCCATGGGACCTTGAGCATTCTCCGGTGAAGCCACATTTCGAAAGCCTCTAACCTGTTCATGGTATTTATTTTCAAGGTCCATGTTTCACAACCATACAGCAAGACCGACCACACATAACATTTTAGCATTCTCTGCCTTAGTTTTAAGCTTATATTGTCATTGCAGAAGAGGGATTTCATTTTTATGAAGGCAGTTCTTGCTGCTTCAATTCTGCACCTAATCTCTATATCTGGGTCAAAAGTCTCCGTGAGAATACTGCCGAGGTATCTTAATCTCTCCACCTTTTCGACATTACAACCATTTAACTGAATCATTGATCCAGAGTGATCTAGTCGTCCAAAAGTCATCCATTTAGTTTTATTGACGTTGATTGTTAGGCCCAGTTGCTCACCAGCATTATTAACAAGATCTAATAGGTCTTGGAGGTCACTGATACTGTCAGCTAGTAATACAGTATCATCTGCATATCCTATGTTATTAATGACAACTCCGTTGATCTTGAGACCCTTCTGGGTATTACTTAGGGCTCTTTTGAAGACATAGTTGGAATAAAGATTAAATAATAGTGGCGACAGGATACATCCTTGTCGTACTCCACGCTGAATGGCGATTGCATTAGATCTCTCATTCCCATGTCTTATTTCTGCTGTTTGGAACCAATACAGGTTTTTAATGAAATTCTGGTCTTTGGTGTCAACGTTACAATCCGCAAGCATTTTCATTAGGTCAGCATGTTTTACCCTGTCAAATGTCTTTTCGTAGTCAATAAAACAGGCAAAGACTTCCTTTCTTTGGTCACGACTAAACGTCACGGTCTTAATTTATCCTAAAATTAAAAATTTTATAGGTTAAAAAAATACACTCTACACTAATATTTTAAATTTATTGTCACCTCACTTTTTGTAATTTCAAATTAAATTTTTTTTTTATTAATATTTTTTTCAGAAATTGATATGCACATTTTTTTATTCGAACAAAAAGCATAGTGTTTTCTCTTTCTAACGCCGTTTGATGCCGCATGACAGTAAGGGAGGTGAAACGATTTATATGAGACAAATTTGAGCTGTTATCAAAAGCGAACAAATTTGCATGAGGGGTTAAAACATTTATTACGTGTTTATGTTCCTGTGAAATTACTTTGATTAAAAAAAGAGCAAGCAAAAGCCACAAGGTGGGGTGATATAACGAATCAATTTAATTTTAATTTAATCTATATGATAATATCGTAAAATACCAGTTAAAAAGCCGCTCCGAAGGTTTTTGCTGCTAGGCCCTGCGAGCGGCTTTTAGTTCGGCTTCGCCCGGTTTGAGTGTAGATAACCACTAACCATTTTATAAATCCGATAAGAACTGGTTCCAAAATTGCCAGTTCCTCGGATCCACTGTGATCCAGTGACAGCTAGTCACCGAGTTACCATATCTCTTCATACTATATCAGGAAAGTTACTTAAATTCTAATATTATATTTTGGTTCTTAGCAAGTTACAGGGAGAAATTAACCCCTTTGTCTTGCAAACTGTAGTAATGTCACCTGATGGATTTTTTTTTAACCCGATGCTCGGGCTGCCTTGGGCAAGATGAAGGGCATTCATATTTTTTTATTGCTTGTTTTAAATCTGCGAGTGGCATATATTTTGTATAGATATATGCACACATACAGACATTTTTACATACACCCATGCATATATGTATTCATATACCACAAATATGTATACCGTAATAAATATATACAAGTATTTAATTTTTTATACAAGAATATAAAGGTAAATTTTGTTATAGCCCGCGCATCAAGGTGGATGAAGGATGGATATGGGCAGGCGGTGGAGGGGATTGTCATCGGGACTTGAATGCCCGAGACATGAGATGCTTGGGTTCGGATTTGAAGCAAGTTTTGAGAAAAATGTTTTGGCCAGGTCTATTATGTGTTTTTTAAGTGGAGGGATTTTCGTGCCTGAATTAATAATGCTATTTCGGACGAACCAAGGGCTTTTGGTGAATCTTCTAAGCAAGACATTTTGGAAGGTTTCTAGACTCTTAGTATTGCTTGTGGCCCAAATTGGAGCGGCGTAAGTCATGATGGGTCGTAATTTTGATTTGTAAATGAGAAGTTTGTTCTGAAGCGACGTTTGACTGTTATAATGTAAAAGCGGGTAAAGGGATGAAGCAGCGTTTTTGGTTTTTTTAATTGTATGTTTGATGTGTGTGTGCCATGTGAGTTTTTTGTCGAGTGTGACTCCAAGATATTTAACATTGTTTTGCCAGGGTATTGCTTGGCCGTACATATAAACTTGACCCTTAGGAGTGCTGCGAACCTTTCTTCGTGAGAAGAAAATAGCAGCGCTCTTGGAAGGGTTCACATCTATACGCCATTTGTTATAAAAGTCTTGGAGTATGTTTATGTTATATTGTAAGCGAAGTGTGATCATCCTGGGAGAACTGTATCGAACCATAATGGCGGTGTCGTCAGCGTACAAGGCTTTATACGAATGT
The DNA here is from genome assembly GCA_917563855.2 of Limnephilus lunatus. Lineage (NCBI taxonomy): Eukaryota > Metazoa > Arthropoda > Insecta > Trichoptera > Limnephilidae > Limnephilus > Limnephilus lunatus. The sequence goes on from OU830592.1 coordinate 128,375,485, forward strand.
TGGTTCTCCGTGAGTGGAATATCGTGTAAGTAGATCTTAAATTCTAATTCTATATATCCATAGTAATTTATTATACCTAGGGAAGAAACGTCTACATGCGAGCTGCTGACGGAAGTAGCGACATCTTGTGTCGAATTCTTTTTTTTTTATTTTTTTTATTTATTTTTATTTATTTATTTTATACACTTTACAAATACAAGACAAAAAGTCCCGATAAACTACTTTTTAGCAGTTTGTCTAGCCCTTTCAGACCTGAATTAAAACTGGCAGTGCAAAAAAATATTTGAAGCTTGATTACAACTCTGGGAATTATTTAGAATTTTTTTGAATTTTTTTTTGAATTTTTTTTTATATGTTTTGGAAGTTATGCTATGTTAGGTTGAACATACATTAGGTCTCAAAGGGTACTTTTATATTTGTATGGGAAAAGAATAATAACCACAAATACATACAAAAATGGATTTTATTTAATGAAAATTAACATATTTTATGATAGATACAAAAATAGAAGTTATGCTATGTTAGGTTGAATACTAAACATTAGTTATCAAAGGGCGGTTTTTTTTTATTTGTATCGGAAAATATACTCACTACAAATACACACTAAAAGTATTTTATTTATTAATAATTAACATTTTTAATGAAAGATTTAAAAACATATAGGAATAATGAACAAGAAACATAATTGAAATAAACAAAAACAAAAAAGATGTTAGTCAATGATGTTGGATCTCAGGCCGGGCATGAAAGTCCTTGAAGCAGTTGCGAGTAGGTGTAAAGCATAGATGTACCTGGCACCGTTGGCATTTGACCTGAATAATGCCTTTGATACAGTGTTTGCACCTCAAGGGGTTTTCAACATATTCAGGAAAATGCCCCCAACCACCAAACCTCACATCATCAACAGGTCTGACTTGTCTCGCCCGATGCCTACTAGACGTCGTCAGTTCCTCCTGCGATTCATTTGAGGGTCGACCTCTCCGACGTGGGTTGATTGTACTACTAGATGTCAGGGCACGCCCAATCTCCGATCGAAACACTAACAGAGTTTTATATTTTTGACCTTTTTGTGTGCAGTGACGCCTGTATAATAGCCAAGCATTCACCACACACATGTCAACGAGGTGAAAAATTATTCTCAAATAGGAGCGTTTCGATCGGATATCTGTCCGGTATAGTGCAATTAACATGTCGTTGAGGTCAACACCACCCATGAATCTGTTGTACTGAGCCACGATGGCAGGACATAGTACGTCTATGTAGGAGCGGGAAGTCTTCGACCACCGACGGACGGTACCAACTGGTTCTCGTCCGAAGTACGAAGATGCGAAGTGAACATTTCTATTATCGAACCATTTCAGGGCAAACACACCAGATTCAATCTCAGTCCTGTAGTCATATGCCCCACGGCCCTCTTCCTGCAACTGACGGTCTGTTTTGAAGGTACAACCCCGTAGTCGGTTATTACGAACAGTGCCAATGGACCATATGCCTACAGATTTCAATTTAGAAATAAGTGAGTGAGAGGTAAACCAGTTGTCGAACGAAACCTTGAAGTTTTCATTTTGGGGAATGCCTCTACAGAGTCGTACGACAACATCTCCACTTATTCCCAGTGAAGTCCTCTCACCCGCATTGGTGTCTTTGCCCTTGTAGACTTCAAAGTCATAAACGAAGCCACTTGCTCCTGCTCGGGCGAACATTTTAATTCCCCATTTATGGGGTTTATTTTTCATGTACTGTTTTAAAATGCTCCTCCCTTTGAATGGGATCATGGCTTCATCTACACTGTTGAATTCTTCTGGTTCGATCAAAGATAAATTGTGACGGAGAGCATCTATAAATGGGCGAACTTTAAATAGTTTATCGTGCCCAGGTTGACCAGTCATTTAGGTGTAAATATTTCCTGAGGCTGATGAATCGGTCTCTCGACATCACATCACACATCATGGGTAGTCTAAGTCCCTTTTGTCAATATTGGCGAATATGAGGAAGCCTAAATATGCCCATCATAATATGCATGCCGAGAAACCTATCCATTTCCTCAATTGAGGTGCAAATATTCCTGCAACTTTTCTGAACAGAGTAAAGGTTGGTCTGTTCCACCATATTTAAAATAATTTTATCATCAATGAAATATTTGAAGTATTGAAGAGCTGTTATTACTTCACTCGGTTCAGAAAAGTTGACTATGCATTCAGAGTTCACCGGATCCAAATCTCGACGTCGCCAGCGTACATCGGCCCTCGCAAATGCCACTGGTGCAACGTTGTCTGCTTCCTGGGTGTGCTCTGCCTCATCCATGTCCAGGGGAGGATCCTCTTCGTTGTCTGCTTCCTGGGTGTGCTCTGCCTCATCAGAGAAGTTCAAGGGAGGATCCTCTTCCTGACTGTCCACTTCAGTGTCCTGAAAATAGAAAATGTTATGTTTTGAACACAAGATAAAATTAATGGATAATACGGTTTCATAAATATGCATTTAAATGTGGATTTTAAAGACTTCATGACTTACTAAGACTTCAAAGGCCATCCCAACTTCACGTGCGAGGGTTTGATGATCAATACAGCCCTCTTCTGCATGATAAAGGTCTTGGATTTCGTCTTCTTCCTCATCCCGCTCCAGCTCAATGTCAGAAACATCTCCTTCTAGCAAAAGTGCTATTTCAATGTCATTGAGACCGTTATTCATCTGTAAATTGTAAAACACCACATAAAATATAATGACAAATCAATAATGCATTAACAAATAACATTTGTGCTAAAATACATACAGAAATTAAATGGTTTTGAATGACAATAATAAAGAAAAATTCGCCATATTCGTAAAAAAACTACCATTGAAACCGAATGTTAGGTTGACCGAACATGCTTTTTCACTTATAATATTCTCGTCAAAATCTATGTAAGATGGATGTTTCTATTGTTATTATTTTGTAATGCGCCTTTGGGCAACCAAATAAATGTAAATTGAGTAAAAACAATTGATAACTTACCCTATATGATGCAAATAATAGCGAGAGGAATTCGAAGCGTCGAAAGCACAAGAACTGTCAAAATGTTGTTGATATTTTCGGCGGGATAACGAGTGACAACATAGCGGACAAAAATAGACGCCACAGAGAAGATTGCCAGGTATTAGAAAACAAAAACCCGAGTCTTTTATTCGATGAAGTTTGGGAAAAAATAATTCTCAAAGTTAGTGTTCGTTTGAACATACATACGGTCTCAAAGGGCTAACGGGTTCTTTACTTTAAAGATCTTATTATAGTGATTTAATAGTTACATTTTTACAATTATATAAAATAAAATTTATTTTTTTACAGAAATATAAATAAAAATAAGTCTTTAGAATAAAATGTCATTGTAAGCTAATACAAATTAATTCTTTCCGTAAGCCAAGTCTTCAGTATATTCATCAATTGTTTGTTTTGGGCACAGTTTTAAATTGCAGCAGGTAACATATTGGAAAAAATTCGGTTTAGTGGCGAAATTCCTAAAAATACAAATTAGTTATTTTTATACTAACTATGGGCCGGGGAATACGAATCTGAAAGAATTAGGCGGCGGCAAGCAATATTAACTGAATTATACGACTTTAAAAAATTTTTTTACACACATAGGAAAATGGCCATTTTGGAAGCATTCTGATTCCTAGAAAATCAAACTAGTTATTTTTATACTAACTTTGGGCCGGGGAATCCGAATCTGAAAGAATTAGGCGGCGGCAAGCAATATTAAATGAATTATACGACTTTTAAATTTTCAATATATACATACGAAAACAGCCATTTTGACACATGAAAACCATAGAAACCATCAAATGTGTTGCCATTAAGCAGTAATATCAATAACGTAAAATAACATGTTTATAATTTAAGTACATATATTATGATAGTCATAATTCATCAGGTTAATGTGTTATGTGATGAATTATCATGTGAAGAATTATCGTGTCGGAAAGTTTTACGTTATTGATATTACTGCTTAATGGCAACACTTAATTTGATGGTTTCTATGGTTTTCATGTGTCAAAATGGCTGTTTTCCTATGTATATATTGAAAATTTAAAAGTCGTATAATTCATTTAATATTGCTTGCCGCCGCCTAATTCTTTCAGATTTGGATTCCCCGGCCCAAAGTTAGTATAAAAATAACTAGTTTGATTTTCTAGGAATCAGAATGCTTCCAAAATGGCCATTTTCCTATGTGTGTAAAAAAAATTTTTAAAGTCGTATAATTCAGTTAATATTGCTTGCCGCCGCCTAATTCTTTCAGATTCGTATTCCCCGGCCCATAATTAGTATAAAAATAACTAGTTTGTATTTTTAGGAATTTCGCCACTAAACCGAACTTTAGCCAACATATTTAAACAACTGGGAATCATGTAATTTAACGTTCTTTGTCCATTTTTATTTGTATGCTTAGGTACAATTAGTCCTTCATTAAAGTTAAATCGAGTATTATGGTTGTGTTCCAGCTTGTTTATATATAAAGGATTATTTATATGCTGAAATATAAATTTGTACCACAGAATTGCTCTCACTGAAAGAACTTTGAGACTCTGATAAAAGTATGGAATATTATGCCTTTCTTTGTATAATTTTTTTTCAGCTAATAATTTAACCAATGAATTTTGCACTGATTGAACATGGTCTGTATTTGTTTTACAGGAAAATCCCCAAGCTGTTATTCCATACCTTATAACAGATTCAGCTAGAGATAAATACATTTTTCGAAGTGTGCAGATAGGAACAAATTTTTTTAGTTTATACAATCTGCTTACAATTGATCTTAGTCGTGTACAAACTTTGTTTATTTGTATATCCCACTAGAAAAAGCAAACAATAATCACACCTAAATAAACATATTCTTTAACTAGTTCCATATTTTCACATGTACACGTTGCAGGAATACCATTGTGTAAGCAATATGATGTATGTGTCTTTATTTCAGGTGTAATATATACCTTAACTTTAGGTGATCTTATGTGTAAGAATTTAGTTTTTTTGGCATTTAAAATTAAGCCAGAGTCATGATACCACTTTAATTATAATACCGAATTACATATAACAGAAGCTTTGTGTGAAATTCCACGTACACAGATAATATTTGTAGTGCGGCGCGTATTGCTTGGCGTCCGACATGCACTCGTAGCTGGGTTCTGAAATTCAACCACGCAGACGCTACGGTAATAATACTGTTCGATGTTTCTTTATTTGTCCTATGCGAGTTACCAAACATTAATCCGATTGTTATGAAACTTCGGTGATTTGTTGTGCACGGTTTGGTGCCCACAAAGGTTTCTGTATATACAGGTGAACTCTGCCGTTATGAAATTTTCATTAAAAGGTGCAGAAGATTGCGCGTGCGTTGATTTAAAAATGTGTGTATTTCATATAGTTTGGCGGCACGGAAAGAAGGTGGGAGGTTTAATGGAATCCGGGAGGGGGGAGGGGAAATATGAAGAGGTAGGGACTTTGCAGGTGGGGGACGAGGGAAGGAGGCAGGCGGGGAAAGTGGAAGGGGAACGCGGGAGGGAGAGGGGTGGCTGGTATGGTAGATGCAGGTGGAAGGAAGGCTGGCCAAGTAGAAGGGGAATACGGGAGGGGTAGGGGAAGCAGTACGGGATCGGAGGCGGGAACGGGGAGGCATGGTAAAGGACAAGCACGGGAAGGGTGAGGGAGGGTTTGCAAGAGGAGACATAGTGCCGGTAGAGGATAGTACGGGGTAAATTTTGAAAATCCATACCTACGGCAGAGGTGTTGGTTATCCAATGACGGCAGTACCCACACCCGCCTCCCAAATCGACAAAGGTTTTAAATATTTAGAATCTATTGATTATTTTTTATTATTGACCAATTAAAAAATACAAAGTAAAGAAATTTATCAGCAATACTCCTAACTAGGGATCCCTATTCCAAGGTTAACTGTAGGTTGTTGTAGGGGTATGACATCATGATTTCTCGTTCTTTACAAATATTGATTTCCACAAAATAAAGAATAAATAAAATGAATAATCGTCACATTTTTTTGAATTTTATTTTTATTTATTCATTGCATTGTTAATGATATAAATTGGGGGACTTTTCAACCTCTATGTATTGTGGTGGTGGTTTTTATATTCGGTGCAACAACATCTTATTAATATTATAAATGCGAAAGTTTGTATGGATGGTTGGTTGGTTGGATGTTCCTTACTCTTTCACGCAATAAATATCGAATGGAATTTAAAAATTCTTTCACTAATCGAAAGCTACATTATTTGCGAGTAACAGCGGATTTATATATTAGTAAGCTCTGGCATTATGAAAGCTGTGTCGTTATGAAATTATGTATCATACGTTTTCTGTCCCTAACTAAATCGAGTTATTGCAAACGTCAAACAAATTGTTACCTTGGAAATTTTGTTTTTTTTTTAATTTTAGGCTTAAAAAGAGTGCTTTTTTGGCGTCGTAGTTAATATCTACATATCTCTAAAAATGTTTATTCTCCGAACAAAAAGCATAACATTGCTAGGTATAAAGCATAGCGTTTGACTGTCATTTATTTTTATTTTTTTAGGTTACTCTGGATTCAAATATGAATAAAATACTAAAAAAGGGAGTAGGTACTTAAAAAAATTTCTATTTCTATAATTTAAATATTTTATAAAATAGAATTTTTATTTGCGAAATGTCATTATCAAATTTTGAAATTTTCTATTATACAATAATTATTTTCTATTAGACAAAAAAACAAGAATAATTACAATTATGCCAATAATTATGCCAGTAATTTCCCACTAATACTATGCGAGCGAAGTCGTGGGTAAAAGCTAGTATGAAATATATATAAAAGAATATAAAAGGATGTAAACGAATTTAAATGATTTAAAAGTGTATGAAAGAATATAGTAGAACAAAAATGAATATAAAACGTACAGTATATGAAGGAATATAAAAAGTGAGTAATTTAAAAATATATAGTTACATTGGTGGGTGCATTATTTTTCAGTAATATTGTACTACTAAAACAATGTTTGAACTACGACTAATCATACTGAAATGAACTGTTATTGATCATTATTTTTTTCATCAGATACTAGTGAGGTATTAAAGTATCTGAAACATATTAGTTTTAAGTAACTAGTTAAGATTTGTAACTGAATTAGAGCAGTCACTGACCTCTGTAGTTTATTTTATCTACTTTGATTATCGACGGTTTTGTATGTCGTAATGCAGATTACTGTTGCTCGACCAGATGGCGCAAGAGTCCTTTGTTTTTAAAAATGGCAGCGCATTTTTTGATAAGGGGTTCATGTTTATTTTATATAAAAGGCTTTTTCCTGGTGTATTTGTCCTCTTTTTTATCGTCAATCGTAGAGCACTAAACAGGCTTGTTTAGCCTTTATTTAACAAACGTAACGGAGAATGTATTTTACAAGCTATACGAATTCTTGTAGCAGTCGAAGCGTTTTTGATCACGTTTAGCTAAACGTGTATAAATAAATTAACCATAGAGATATACTATATAGGCGCTATCCCGTACATAATTCTCTGAGATTCGTGTTCAAATCATGCACGAACCGGCCTTCGGGAAAGTGAATTCTAACTGAAGCCACCGCGTCAAAAGGCTCGTCCGTCAGACCGTCCTTTCCTTTTACTCAAGTCGACGTTTTCATCATTTTCCATCGTATACGTCACACGCCAGCCACGGTCGACGGTTGTTGTTGTTGTTGTACTAATAGAGAAATGAAGGTACTAACCTACGATTCCGTTGAATCAATTTATTCGCTAAATGTCTCATCTATGTATACATATATATCGATGAAATTAACTCAGTGAAATCTTTCAGAGTGTTTTTAAATTAAGAAACGGACCCTAACTCAAACCCTAACAAATGTAAAATGTTGACTGTAGGTTGTGTTGTTCTAAATGTTTTGGTTTTTTTTTTAATTAAGGGGAAAAAAATAAATCCGTCCTCAAATAAATGGTTTATTTCGAAATGTTAATTTATTGAACATACTTTTAAAATATGAAATCAAAATTATGTATTAAATTTTATTTTTCCAATTTTGGGTAAAAGCCTTACTGCAGTTTTAAATTTAGGGTTATATCAGATTTCTTCAGAGTTTACACGTACCGAGCACTTTCTGCAACCTGCTTCAATTTGTATCCAGACAATGACCTTTGTACCATGGCTGGAATTCTGGAATAAAAATAAATATTAAATTGTTAATTAAAAATACAAACAATATCAAAACGCGTAGGTTAGTGATTATCGGGGCGGGTGTGTAATGTTTTCATGTGGTTACAATGATTATAAATCTGCTCTGATGATGGACATTGTGACTGTAATGTTTCAAATATCAGTCCATGATTAGTTCTTACATTGTTTCACAGATAGGCAAATAATTATTTTGCGAGAGCTCTTCAAACAAAAACCTCTGAGTTACAAGGACGTGTGACCTCTTGAATCATATATTATCGAAATAGCAATAAATAATAGTCACTTTAATCATAAAGAACCACAGGACAACATTCAGGAAGTTGTCCAAAACGTTGTTTGAAGAAGGATTTAAAGTATCTCAAATGACTATCGATAGATAGGGAAACATCGGCGTTTAAGGCATTGTCGAGCAACCGCCGATAGCACATCCTGACAGACGAGAACAGTGCCTTTTTCGTAGTTAGTTTTTGGGGTGTTATGCCGTGTTGCGCTACCTCCTTCTATAGCCGACGTTTCGGACAGTGTTGCAGTGACCATCATCAGGGATCCGGTAGATCCACACATGGACACATCGTCGGATCTACCGGATCTGCCCTGATGATGGACACTGCAACGCTGTCCGAGACGTCGGCTATAGAAGGAGGTAGCGCAACACGGCATAAAACCCAAAAACTAACTACGAAAATGCTTTTGGCCGTGTAAATCTAAAAACTTATCTAAGAACAGTGCCGTTTTCACAGGAATGTTTTGACTTATTTAGTACTAGTTAAGAATTTTTTATTTTTTTTTTTTTTTTTTTATTTATTTAATAATATTAAAAGGTTACAGTTGTACAAATGAGGCGTGTAGATGCAAAGGCAGCAATCTCCCACTTTTGTGTTTTTGAGAAAAAGGCAAAAAACTTGTAGGTACATATTAAATGGGATTTCACAGAACGCTGAAAAAATTACATTAAATAACAGTTTGATATCATAGATTATTTGCATCATTCGATTTTGTTTAATGCACGCCTATGAAAAGATAAATAACTTTTTAATCCGGAGATTGCTGCTTTTGCTACCAAGTATTGGAGATTGCTGCTTTTGCTTCATACAACATTGGAGATTGCTGTGTTTGCTACAAACCTTCCCAAAAAACCGCCATCTTTGTTTTGTGTTGACTGGCTTCAAGGAATACTTTATAACTCAATAAGGGGTAATTGCAAAAAAAACTTTTTGAAGATATTATTGAACATTTTTTTTCTAGAAAACAGGTGTTATTATGCGTGGAGCAAAAAATATGAGAAAAGATGATACATAATATTCTGAATAATTAAAATTCAGAAAGTGAAGCAAAAATATGAGAAAAAAAAGAATAGAAAATGAGGAAAACAAAAACTAGCCTGAAAAACTATTTTAATATTATTGTGTCAAAATATATATTTAAATTTTTTTATATGAATACCGCACAAGAGTCACCAACTGCTCCCGTCTGGAGCCAGTGAGACTATGGCATCCCCAATTGGGGTATGTTGTGAGGCTGAAGTTAGTGGAGAGGGGAAGGAGATGGGGGAAGGAAGATGGGGAAGTACCTGGCTATTGGTCACCAAACACGGCTAAAGTCATTTGAAGCAACGTTTCAATTCTGAATGGTGGTCTTACACCAGTCTTGAGCGTGCCGCAAATATTTAGGGAGGCGGGAATGGGTACCGCCGCTCAGGAAACCTTTATTGGATAACCAACACCTCTGTCATGGGTCACCCCAAGTGGTTCGCTACGTTTGGTGATTTAGCAGGTTCATGGGGTGAGATTTGTCTAAGTCGTGGAGGCCGAAGACCAAGACACACTGAACCCCAGATTCCTACCCACCCCTTAAACCCTTTTCCTTCCCAGAACTCCCTTTTCTTCCTTTCCTTAAAAAAACCCTCCACACACCATCTCCAAAGACGATATAGGCCCTGAGGAAAAGGCCTCCTGTGTGGAGCTCATAATAATAATAATAATAATCTTTATTTGGAAAACAAACAGCTTTACAAAGATGCATAAAAATAAAGAGTGCTAAAATAAAACAGTAAGCCTAAAAATATGTTTTCGCTGATAAAATTTGTTTTTTTTCGCTGACAAGAAAAACATAAAGAAAAACTAAGAAAAAAATAGTTAAGAGAAGCTAAATTAAACATAAAGAAAAACTAAGAAAAAAAAAATAGTAAGGAGAAGCTAAATACTTAAATAATGCATGATAAAATATAGAAAAACACAATAAAGGGTAAGCTTATGATCTTATAGGAGTATATGGATGATTTTTATGTAATTAGGGAATATGAAAATATATTGCAAATTAGGAAAAGGAATCTGATTAATAATATAATAAATAAATATAAATATGGATGTTAAGTGGTGTGTTGTGATGCATTACATTTATCTGATAGTGTTGCTTTGAATTTGTTGAAAGTTATATTGAAGATGTCTGTATATGTGAGGTGTGTGTTATGATAGTGGCAGGCTCGATGTATGAATTCATTTTGTGAGTAGTTGGTGTTGGAGCGGCTGTTATAAAAAAGGGATACGTTTCAAACAAATATAAAATATATTTACTATATACTCATATCAAATATATTTACCTACACACTACATATTATTAAAAAGTGAATAAATTATTTAAATACCACAAATTAATCAAATAAAATTTATTTGCGCACGCCGGGTTCGAACCCGCGACCTTCAGATTGTGAGTGTTACCTCGGGACCATGGAGGCCGTTAAAACATCAAACATGGCATGAAGAAAAGATGTCAAATTGTCTGATTTTTAATGAAATAGCTACTAAAATACATTATTTTCCATTTCCGGAAACAAAAATACTTACTTCTCATTATTATCTAACTGATACCAGGTATTTTTGAAATGAAAAGTGCAAAAGTGAAAAATAAATAGATTATCTTGAATATTTTTGTGAGTTATAATGCTTTCCTCCAAGCCAAAATGAAATGTGACAGCAACATTTCTTGATATTTTTGTAACATTTCGTTTCCAATTTTCAGACTTAATAATAGGTTTGCGGGCGTCTTTTGATAATGCTGGGGTCGGGTGACAATCCACCTTTAATAATTATTGTAAATATTTATTCCAAACACACTTTTACATACTTCAAAACATCAAAAACTCACATAGAAAAATCAGCACCAAATCATACTTTAGTATGGAGCGGCCATCTTGTCACGTGACACTTCCTATGAATTTGATTGGCCGAAATGGAGAATGCTATGTTTGCTTTGAAAAGAACGTGGAGATTGCTGCCTTTGCTTTTAATACGTATTTTCAAACTCGGATTTTGATGGGAATAAGTTGATTTTGTAACTAACCAATGAACTTATTAGATGCACAATTTGAATCTCTATGGAACTGCATTCATAACTTTTTTTTCGATATTTTGGAGATTGCTGCCTTTGCATCTACACACCTCAAATAATATATACAATTAATATTTCAATCACTCTCCTAATAAAGCAGCTGCTTGCGTTTAGGAGAGGACAACTAAAAAAAAATACATTTGTTTAAATTAAAACAAAAAATATTAGTAATTTAACAACAAATATTATTGATTTCATGAGAAAATACAGATAAAAGTAATAAAAATATAGGTTAGTTAAAATAAATAATTTTAAGTATTGATAAGGCCAAAACATATTTCTAAATATGCAATACATATTTTTAGATATAATATACTACAATAAGTTAAGTTATGAGGTGATACTAGAATATTTTAATTTTTTTTTTTTTTATATTTTTCGTAGCTTTCTTCCGATCGTTTATCAAGAGGTAATTTATTAAATAATTTTATACCCTTGAATACATAGTGATGCTGTGCTCTTGTTGTTCGCACTAGTGGCACGGTAAATCCTCCAACAGATATTATTCTTTTGCTTATATTTAATTGTGGTAAATTATTTTTACTAAAGAAATCTTTATGTATTTGTAATAGTGCAATTTTGTCAAAGATTTTTGTAAGTGGGGGAACTGGGAAATCTTGAAAAACATTTATAGTTGGATAGTTGTACGGTTTTTTTAGGATGATTTTTATTAATATTTTTTGAATTGTTTCCAATAGGAGAAGGGTTGCTTTGTATGCACCCCCCCAAGCCACGATTCCATATTGTAGTACAGAGTGCGCAAGTGCATAATAAATATCTTTTAGTGTTTTTAATGATACAGTTTTTCTTAATCTAAAAAATATATAGATCAGTTTTCTCATTCTGTCTACTGTGGAATTTATTTGACTTTTCCGTTTGATGTTCTTATCGATAATTATTCCAAGATATTTTATTTCTTCTTTACTACTAATGTATATACAGTTTGAGTTACAGGGTGCGATTCTAATGGGGCAATTTCTTTCGTGAATTTTTATGTTTAGATTTTTATTTTAGGCTGTAAGGTATAAAATGGGTTTTTTCGACATTTAGTGTCAATAAGTTTTCGTCAAACCATACTTTAACGATATTTATTGCATTATTAGCTAATATTTCGACCTTATTCCAAGAATTTCCTTCAATAGTTATCACTTTATCATCTGCGTATGATATAATGTTTCCAATGATTGGGAGTTTAAAAAGTTCATTTACATAATTATATTATGAATAGGAAAGGTCCTAAAACAGGTCCTTGTGGAATTCCAAAATCTATATTTTCTATTTCACTTAGTTCGTTGTTTACTTTTACCTGTTGAGTTCTTTGATAGAGACAGCTTTTTAACCATGATTTAGCTTTGCCAGTTATTCCTATACTATTTAGGTTATTAATTAATTTTGAATGTGAGACACTATCACAATTAATAAAGTTAGTGTTTAACCAGGTAAAACGTTTCTCTACTCCTGACAAAGATGTAAGAAATAATTATAGTTCAAGGTTTTTTTAAATAGATGTCAGGAATAGCTATATTCGTCTCCTTCCAACGGACGCTGTAATGTATGTTTATAAATAGGATGCTTTTTTATTATTTACTTCTCTTCTGCGTTGGTTTGCCTTAAGGCTCAGTTACCGGCCCCAAAAAGAAAAAAAATTGGAGAGACACGAAATTACGAACGTCAGAGCAGAGCGCTAACATTTACAGCGCAAAAATCGTTGCAAAAATTGCGAAAATCCTTAACTAAATACGACTCGTTAAAAATAGAGCAAAAATCTCTTGGAGGCTGTCTAGAACAGTATTTAATGAAACACTGTGAATTTTTTCATACATATAACTTGTAAAATACCGGAAACACACTTGAATATAAAAAAAATTTGAAGCATACTTTGCGATTTTTTTCTATCGAAGGAATTTCATATAATTAGCGTTTTGACGTAGGGAATATATAGATATTATCTTATAAAATGATGCTTTAGGTTTGTTCATGGTGCCTTTCCCCGTGCTAAAAAGTTTGTGGCAAGCAAACTGTTTTCGCTTGATTACGCGCTGTCACTTCTAATGACGTTTACATTACCGGCGGGAGCGATCCGGCAACATTCCTCGGCGCATGTGGTGGTGATCCGCAACCAGGACTCATTGGCTTCGCTTATCTGATTCCCTACCTATCTTTGTCTAAATTTCAAATTGTGCATTAACTGTGAATTATGTAAACTGAGATGGATAACCTAAGAATTTATTACCAGAATGTCAGGGGTTTAAGAACAAAACTTGATGAAGTTTACTTAGAAATACTTAATAACAATTTTGATATTATTATTCTAACAGAAACATGGTTGAACGACTCTATTTCTGATGCTGAAATTTTTGGCTTGCGTTATAATGTTTTTAGAAGGGACCGAAGCAGTTCTTCTAACCACAAAAGTGACGGAGGGCGTGTATTAATAGCCGTTTTACGAGAATATCAAACTAACCGCTGTAAGCATTGGGAAAGTACCTTGGAAGACTTATGGGTGACCATCAAATTCAGCCAGAACAAACTAACGAGATGTCTCTACATATGTGCTGTTTATATACCTCCCCCGTTGCTTGTTGATAATTTTGAATATCTTTTTTAAAAAATTGGCAATGCTATGGAAGCAGTTGGTGAATCAAATACGTTAATTTTAGGAGATTTCAACCTGGGAAGCATTGGTTGGACCCACAATGAACCCAACCAGACTCATTCCCTATCTCCAGAAAATTATAATACTGACATTGGTAACCATCTTGTAAACTTTCTTGCCCTAAATAACCTCAATCAATTCAATGGCATTGCAAATAGTAACTGTAGAATCTTAGATCTCGTTCTATCCAATTCACAAACAATACAAGTCAGGCAAAGTACCGAAATCCTAAGTCGCATTGATAAACACCATCCACCTTTAGAGATTGAATATAGTTTTGATTTTAAATTAACAAAAATATATAGGAATATGTATCTTATAAAATAACATTTTTTTTAAGAGCTTAAAAATTTCAAATGTTTAAGGGAGGTTTGCAAGAAATCGGTAGAAATTCGGAGAGCGGCCTCTTAAAAAGGAAACATTATAATATCGGTGCGTTGGGGGACTTCAGGGAATTTTTGTATATTATTTTAACTACAATAAAAGTATTTTGATCTACTTTGGAGTTCTTGTTGAAGTTAAGACCTAAAAACTTACAATTGAATTACTTAAACCAAACTTAAACAAGTACCAAACTATTGTTATTCTTACTTTCAACAGAAAAATGTTATCTGATTTACGATATACATTTATATATTATTAATAATTATGAAAATAAAACGTATTTTTAACCCGTTATCCGTCGAAAAACCACTCTAATAGACAAAGAGACGCATGTGGTTCGCGAGCTGAAGTTTGCGGTCACTGAGTTAGTCTTCCCGCTATATCCTGTTTAGATATTACAGTGAATGACGCTTTAAACGAAATAACTTAGTAAGAAAAACACCGCTTCCTTGTCTTACCTTTTTTACCGTGATGACACGCCTCAATTTCGGAGATACACTTGTTAGCAAAGGTCTGCCAGACCCCGTTTCCTATGTAGGCACAAATTGGGTCGATATTGTAGGGACAGGGTTTTAGACATGGATCGAAATCTGGTACAGCCGCCCCCGAGGTCACCAGGTACATCAGAGTCACCAGCACACCAACTGTACAAAGGTTTCATATTCATTACTTAAAACAAAATAAATAAAAATGATTTTTTTATTGTACTTGAACTGGTAATACGGTCGTCTCCAAACAATTTCCCACTAAAACACTTGGCACATGAACACCTTTTTTTATTTTAATAAAAAGACAAATAACTTTGTTTACCTTTTTTTAATTTTTCGAAGAAAACTTCTTCTGAAAGGTTTTCACTTTGTGATGGCATTATTTATTTTATTAAAAGACAAATAACTTTATTTACGTCACTTTATTTTATACACAATCTACATATTTCGTGAACAATGTTCACACCATCAAGAGTTAATGTACACTGAAAGTACAAATTAAATATTGATTATAGATAAAATAATAGGGAAATGGGTAGAAATAAGAAGTGGAAATGATTGTTTATGTAATTTTTTTTATCTTTTTTATTTAATAAACTTGTTTATAATTTTGAAAAAAAAAATATGTATATATATTAATTATTATTTTTAATTGATAAACTAACGTTTAAACAAGATTTTTATGCATAGCACAAAGGGTATATAACAAATATTATAATCAATAATTATCAGCCTGAAACACTCATCTACATTGAAAAAATCTTCCGAGAAAAGATACTGGCCGCCAACAGGAATGTATATGTGTATATATATATAGTTTAGACCAATGTAAACATGTATCCCTTCAAATAGTAACTTTGTAATGAATAAGCAATTAGAATCATTTGCCAAGTCTCCGCTTTTGAATCAAGTGTAAATTTCATAATAATTTCGAAATTAAAATATGTATTTAGTTTAGACCACTCCTACTCCAATGTAAACATGTAGCCCTTCAAAAATCAATAAAAAAATCCCATAAATCACATTTATAAGAACGACTTGACAATAAAATCAGGTCATTAATAATGCATATTACTTGTAAGGTTTTTTCCCAAATAACATTGAAGTAAGGCTACAAGCCCGAGGTAATAATTAAGCCTTCTGGAAAAAACCAAAATAATTAGAAATTCGACAGCCAAAGACCACTTAGTAACAATTGTAAAAAACCCATTTGTATATTCGAATAAAATCATTGTAGACCACCCCTCTCCCTCTACCCCATATGTGTGTATTGATGAATAATTTTTACCAGCCAGAAAATGGCTTTGACAGACTGAAACCGGTTATGGTAAAATAAAATTAAGTGGAAGAAAGTTAAATATTCGTTGTATTATAATATATTTGAGAGATTTGGTGGTAATATTACTGCTTCTGCCATAGAGATATACTATATAGGCGCTATCCCGTACATAATTCTCCGAGATTCGTGTTCAAATCATGCACGAACAAGTGAATTCTAACTGAAGCCACCGCGTCGAAAGGCTCGGCCGTCAGACCGTCCTTTCCTTTTACTCAAGCCCATGGTTTCATCCTTTTCCATCCTACTTTCGTACGTCACACAGAAATTGAGGTACTAACCTACGATTTCATTGAACTAATTTATTCGCTAAGTTTCTCATCTATGTATATATATATCAATGGCTTCTGCACGTTTTAAAATCATGAAAATATAATTTGATAGCTATTCTTCCACAACTTTTCAAAGGTTATTAACTCAGAAGCAAATTTCCATAAATAAAAAAAAACCAAGAGTTTCTTACCGATTGCTGCAAAGTCCACGATGATCTTCATTTTTGTAGAGTTACAAAATAATTTTCTTTTATGATGAATCCGTGGACAATAGGCAGCCTTCTATAATCTTGTTCCAGAATAAATTTATTGCTTTCTGATCATAATATTGTAAATTTTAATTAAAAACTTTATTATCATTTTATATTCCAATCAATTGAAATTGCTTTTTAGTATTTTTAAAATGGCTGTGAAAGACGATTCATAATTGGATACACTCGCATATCGAGTTAGAAATAAGTGTCGTGTATAATTTATCGATTATTCCATTTTTCTTTTAAATAATTCTCTGTTTTTCTAATCTAGTTTCGAAACATAAAATATAAATACAGTAATGAGCATAAAAATATATTCACTCCATTGACGTAAGAAGAGATAGACTTGCCCTAATATGAAATCCGGGTTTGATTTCGATGAGCTGGAGCCACATGAACCACGTGACAATCATTTTGGAACCAGGGGGGTTCCAGTATGTCTTAAATAAACGATGACATTATTCGGACAACATACAGGCAGATTCCTCAGATTGGGGTTATTTATTTTTAATTAATCTATAATATTGGTAAAGCATCATTATATTTTTAATGTTTTTCTTTTTTCTCGATAATGAAATAAAAATGTGTCAAAAAATGATATGTTGGCGACATCTGTAGACCTCTAGAGGGACTCACTTCTATTCTGCTCATAAAATTGCTTATTTATGGCAACTGGAAGATATATGTCATTCACGTGTCCTTTGGAACGAATATTCGAAAATTTGTCATTACAACATTTTTGAAATTTCAATTCTGTCTAACTAATTATCTGATCAATTTGGAACGTATAACGACCGAATTCTACACTATAAACTACACTCTTTGATAGGAAGATGGAAACTTTCCGATTTATTGCTTCTGTTTGGTGTATCAACTGATGCATGTATATTCATTTATACATGCATCAGTTGATACACGAAACATTTTATCCCAAATTAACATCAACACACCGTCAAGAAATTCAACAAGGAGGTTGCAAGATATTTTCTGTATATCCACCTACTACGCAAATATAGGATATTTCTCCCCTTTACCACGAACATTAAGACATTATAACACTATACACTGCTCTAATAATGAAATTGACATTTTTAATAACCCATTTAAACACTTTAAAAAATATATTTTACCATAAATCGTATAAAGCTGTGATGAAGCTCTTTCTTCAGACAAGAAATATTGTTCCTACTAAATCCAAGTGCCAATAATAAATTGTTGGTGATACTGTTGTATTCTACATTTAACTATCATTGTTTGTCATCCAGTTTTGCATATTTACGAGTAACTAATTATTTTTAATACTATTTTTGTTGTAATTTCTGTAATTTAAATCATCCATATATGTAAATTTTTGGGCATAATACCTGTTTTAAAAAAAACTTCGTTACTATCATCTCATTACATTGTTAATTATTTGTCTCCGGACGAGCAACCTAACCTTATTGTGTCCGCCATAAATAGTGAATCTGTGACAAATCAATACAGTGGACTGCAAATATCTTCAAAAGGGCCGCCTATGCTGAACGAAGCAACTTGCAAGGTTGGTGTTGTTTACGTGCATGTAGATTTTGACTGATTGTCATTTTTTTCTGATATTATCCACGTAGATAAATTCATTATTCAAAATATTTGTTTTCAAGAGTATTTATTAATCCCTTAATTAATTAATAGATATAAATAGATATTAATAGATTTTTTTATTTATTAACCAAGATATATAGCCAACAATATGTATGTACAATATACATAAACATTAATATTTTTAAAAAAATCAATTTTGTTATATACCACCTCACTAGGCTGAGCCTGTTCCAAAATGGCAGAAATTTAATCTAATTTTGATATATCTTCATAAACTATACATTATCTTGGAAGATAAAATAAGATAAAAAAATATTGTAATTGAAATAGATCAATAGAATAAGGTTGTAATGTCGAAAAGGTGGGGAGATTTAGATACCTCGGCAGTATTCTCACGGAGACTCTTGACTCAGATATAGAGATTAGGTGCAGAATTGAAGGAGCAAGAACTGCATTCATAAAAATGAAATCCCTCTTCTGCAATGACAATATCAGCTTAAAACTAAGGCAGAGAATGCTAAAATGTTATGTGTGGTCGGTCTTGCTGTATGGTTGTGAAATATGGACCTTGAAAATAAATACCATGAACAGGTTAGAGGCTTTCGAAATGTGGCTTCACCGGAGAATGCTCAAGGTCCCATGGACCGACATGATCACCAACATAGAAATTCTCAGGCGGGCTAGAGCAGATAGGGAACTGCTTACATTAATTAAAATCAAGAAAATTTCATATCTGGGTCATATACTTCGAGGGGAGAAGTATCACTTGCTCCATTTAATATTGAAAGGCAAGATAGAGGGTCGCCGAGGGCCTGGTAGGAGACAAATGTCTTGGCTGCGAATTATACGAGAGTGGACCAGCATTAGAAGTGTGGAGGAGCTATTCCGGGCAGCGCAAGACAGAGAGACCTTTTCAAGAGTGATCGCCAACGTCGGGGGGACCTGATAAGGCACATAAAGAAGAAGAAATAGAATAAAACCAAAGAGATGAGAAAAAAATGATGAAATAAGGAAATGAAAATAATTGAGAGGAAAAGAGAAGAAATACAGGCGTTAAGTGCATTGTTATATTGATCAATTTATCTGCTCGCAGTATGCAATGACTTTGCTGACTATCCAAGTATAATTTTTGTGTTTTAGATTTGAATTTTTTGTCACTTGAATATCTTTAATATCTTTTTCAATAAAAAAAATTTGGAGCTAGATTATGATAATGTCTTTGTCCAAATGTAGAATTTATATAAAAGATAAGATAAAGTAAAAGGTAAAGCCATGCAATGTCCAGTGTTTTATATATAATGTCCTCAACGTACAAAATCGTATCTTCCCCAAGCATAAACTTTCTAATAAAGTGTGTTTATTAAACCTGATTTTTTCGGATTGAAGAAAAGAGATATTAAAATGAGAAGTCTGTATTTAAATAAATGGTTTAATTCGAAATGTTAATTTGGATGAACATGTTGTCATAATAATAAATTACAATTTTTTTGTTTAAAAATTTTAATTTAAGGTTTGCTGCAGTTTTGAATTTGGGGTTAAATTTTATTTTCTTCGTAGTCCATACGTATACCAATCTCTTTCATCAATATGTTTCAATTTGGCAGACATTTGTTTCCATCACCACAATCTATAATAGGATCTGTACCAATGCAATAACCTTCGTACCATGGGAATTCTGAAATGAAAATTATATTCATCATTATTGAAGCCTAATGGAATATAACTCGGTAGTTTGGTCTCCATCTTAAAAAATACACATTAATAACATTGAGCTATAAATACTATAAATAGATTGTCTGTATGTGGCATGACCACAGTTTGATAATGCCCTCAGAAGGCGAAACAGCTGTCACGCGTAATAATAATTACCAGCAGAACTTGTTTATGAATAAACTGTTTTTTATTAATTTAATAATTAAATAATTGAATATATAAAATAAATAAAAAATTACATTGTTATCGAAACATGAAGATATCGTTTTTAATATAGTGGTTTAAACAAAGTGATCCATTATTCAATATTTATTTTTTTAGACCCGATTTTATTTTTTTAGACGATGAATGAAACGTTAAGAAATATCTTAAATATTTGTAACACGTTCTTCAGAATGATTTCAAATGAACGCGGCGGAAAGGTCGAATCTTCAGGCCTGCTAGAGCAAATTCTACTGTAAGTCTGTCCAATACGTCATGGTCATGCCGCGGGCGTATATTTGTTTATATGCTTTCTTCACTTGCCTCGTTTTTTCTTGCGTAAGATTTCAACATAATTTTAGGGTTTTTGGTAGGGCAAATTCGACAGTAGGTCCATCCAATACACCGGGTTGCGAGTCACAATTTGTGAACACGGCTTCTTTACTTACGTCGTTAAGATTCTGAATATATTTAAGGGTGTAGATATTGTCATCTTAAACATTTTCACAATTTTCGTAAAAATTTTATCGTTTTAAATAGCAGCGCGCTCCATTAACATTCGTATTTACTTGTCTCTCCTTCTTTTTTAAACGGATACTACCGTGCCTTAAGGCTCCGCAACCGGGCCCGAAAAGAAGAAGATGGAGAAATACGAAATTATGAATGTCAGAGAAGCGTGCTAACATTTACAGCGACAAAATCGATGCGAAAATTGCGAAAATGTTTAATAAAACATGACTTGTTTAAAATAGAGCAAAAATATCGTGGGGAGCATCTTAAGTATCATTAAAGAAACATAGTGAATTTTTTCACAAATATAATTTATAAGTTAGTAGAAACAGACTTGTTTTACATAATTTTTGGAGCATGCTTTGCGATTTTTTTCTATCGAGGGAATTTCGTATAATTTGCATTTCGGCGTGGGCAGCATCTAGACATTATCTTAAAAAATAACATATATTTTTTTAGATCTTAAAAACTTCAAATGTGTTGCGTCATTGAGGCAGGTTCAATATGACCCTGCACGTTTTGTATACAAAAATTTCTTCGAAATAATTGCCGCACACAACCGTCTGCCTCGGTAGCTGCAGCTGCAAGTATCATCCCTCCCCTTCATATACCTCACTTTGGTCTTCCATCGCTCTCACAAGGAGTAACACGTGTGTAAAATTGCGACCGGATAGTTATGACCCAGCTCAACGGCGACGTTGTTGCTTTGTGCCAATATATTTTTCTAAATTTTGTATGAGAAATTTTTTTAAAAAGACTTATGATACGAAAGACTAATTATTTCTGTAATAAATACTCCAATGATAGAAAGGCTAGGTAGTAAAGATTTGATTTAAGTATATTTTTGTAAGACACAATATTGTTTTTTGTTGATAAAAAAATTGATGATGAAATTTAAAAGAGAGTGAAAACTAAAAATAAAAATTGTTTCATTCGTTACCTACGTGTTATATTTGTTTTTGTTTTTTTGTTTATTTAAGCGACTATATAAAAGAATTCCATAAGTATACAAAATACAATTGTTATGTAAGGTAAAGATATTGTATTTTCTAGTCCTCTTCACAAGGGGTTCCTGGGCCGAGGCGGACTAAAATAGTTAAATTACAGTTTATTTGTCTTCTATGTCGTTTTTAGTGTCTTCATTAGGGTGTTTTCGTTGACCTCTTTCAGCCATATTTTTATTCTTGATTTGTACTCAATAATTTTTTTATTAGTTTTATATTTTGGGGAAGAATGTTCTGGAGTATAGTTGTAAAATGAGTGTAGTTTCTTTGTCCGAATGTGGAATGTTTTTTATTTGATCTAGTGTGATAGATACGCTGTCTAATAGAGGATTCAGTATTTTTGAATAGCTTCATTTCAATATCGGTCCGACTGATTATAAATACATATATCTTCTTCCCCTTTTCCTATTCGGGTCGGGGACCCATTGCATCGACAAGGCTCCTCCATAAGTCCCTGTCTTGTGCTGATTGTTCGGCCTCTGTCCATGGTAGACCCATCCTCTCCTCACACAGTTTCTGGAGTTTCCTCGCCCAACTGTGTCTGGGGCGGCCCACTGGACGTCTTCCCTCTGGAATCGCACTCAGTATCTTCCTCGGAATTCGGTCATCAGACATCCTTAGTACATGCCCAAGCCACCTCAATTGTGATTTTTCTATGAAGAGTAGCAGTGGTTCAATGTTTAGATCATCTCGGATCGTCGAGTTTCTTATATGATCCCATTTCGTAACCCCTGCCACTCCTCTCAAGTATCTCATTTCGGCAGCTTAGACTCTGGAGCGTGTTCGTTTATTTAGCATCCATGTCTGGTGGCCGTAAGTGAGCGTTGGGCGGTAAACCGTTTTAAATACTGCCATCTTTGTCTTGGTGCTAAGCTCGGCTTTTCTTATTACTGAGCTGTATAAAGGATGCAATACACTGCTTGCCGCACTTATTCTTCTATTAATTTCTCCGTCTTGCCGACCATCGCTGGAGAATTCGACCCCAAGGTATTTGAACCTGTCCATCTGTTCAACTGAGTCCCATTAGTGAGTATGTTGCACTGAGTTTGGTCCCTTCCTATAACCATCACCTCTGTTTTTGAGGTACTCATCTTCATTCCCGCTGCCGTGCACTCTTCTGATTACATTTACAGTTATTTATTATAAATATCGAATTTAAAATATTAAAAATTATTCTATACAAGGTAAAATAGTAACAATTTGAACAGGGTCATAATGACCCACTTTAACGTTAGTGTAACTTTTTCCGCCACAATAACGCCAGGATAAGGGAGATATGTAAGAAATCGGTAGAAATTCGGGTTGCCGAGGCTTAAGGTTCGCCTTGAAAGAACTTCGTAAAAGATATACCCCTCCCTCGTCTTACCTTGAATACCACACGTTGAACACGCGTCGTTGTCGGCATAACACTTGTTAAAGTAGGATGTTTGCCAGGGTTTATGCGTGGGATAGCAATCTCCAGTGTCAACGCAAATTGCCGCGGGGACATCGGAGCATTTTTTAATTACACACTCTGGTTCAGCCGCACCCGGGGTCACTAGAGTGAATAGGGTCATCAGCACACCAAATTATCGTCGATTATACACTCAGACCTTTTTAAACATTAGTTCCACTCAGGAGGCCTTGAGAAATATAATTCCCTACAGGCCACGCAGTTGCAGACGCTCCGTTGACAAGATCCGGACATACCTTAACCCAGGAACCCAAGCAACAGTTTGGTTAGATATTTCAACCTTAAATCTAAAATTAAGTTTTTCGGTCTTTTTAAATATTACAAATAATTTCCTAAAATTCATTCCAAATGACACTTTAATATTCACGATGAAGTAATGACGATTCTATAATACTTTACATAAAAAATACTTTAAATAAATAAAAAAGTGTTTTGTATTGCTTTAAAACTGTTAAAAACCATTTTTTAAATCAGATTTTCAGAAAATGAATTAAAAATGAAAAATTTATTACCAACAACTGCAAAGTCCACGATGGTCTTCATTTCTCTTTTGCTTCGAAACACTTTACTTTTCTGATGAAAAAATGTGCAAAAAGCGGGCTTATATACTCCTAGGGCAAAACAAATTGCTTTCACAACAGCGTAATATTTTAAATTAAAAACTTAAGTACCATAATACTCGTATGTTCCTATGAAACGGAAAATGTTTGCATTTTAATATGACCGTAAAGTAGCAGTAATAAAAATAATGATATCAATTGTTTTATTAAAAGTTATGTGTATTATCCAGCACGAGCATAAAATAAAGAGTTCAACCATTATGTGAAAATAAAAATATTACATAATATAAAAATTAATTAATAAGTCGAGTGTCGAAAATATTAGCTTCGTAAAACATATCATTGTATATTGTGCACGTCCTTCGGAGAAATTAATGTTGTGTGTTATTTGTTTTGTGAAATGTGGAATAGTTGGTTTGACCTTGTATTTCTTATTGGACAGTGGAAATCAATGTGTTCTAGAAGATAGTTGTTGTCAACAACGTTATAATAATTTCTGGTCTGATATATTTCTTCTATCTTCTGAGGTTGATAAATTATGGAATGTTAATGAGTCTTTTAGGTTTTCTGATGTTCGAAAGAATTTCAAGTCTAGGTGTTTCAATATCTTTTTTTGAACTCTTTCTAACCTTTCAATATTGACTTTTATTTATGTATTTAATTATAATGTATTACAAAAACATGGTAAGTAACACATTATTCCCAATGAGTTGAGAAGAAAACTCATTACTTTGTATTGGGGATTCCATATGACTGATCCGAATTCTAATATTGAGTGAGCAAAAGAGACGTAGGTGGGCGTTTTCCAAAAAAGATGTCGGTGACGTAACAGGAATTCCACTTAAGCGAGATGCTGCATTTCGATTAAAAATATATGTAAATTTATTACAGAAAGTATGAACTTCATGACGAAAGTAATTTAATATTGAAAATGTCAATAACTTGTAAAATAATTGCAATTTAAGTTCAATACTGTTGGCAAGAAATTCTTTTACATCACTTATAAAGAGTTTATAAAGAAAATTAAAAGACATTCATTATTTCAGGTCTTTATTTACGAATTGAAAACATAATCAGTCTTCTAAAAAAATTGAATCATCACGCTTATTGAATTAAATATTAAGTTTTCATATAAAATTTTGGAAAAAGTCAATAATGTGGTCACGTAGGCGGAAATTCCACCATATGCTATTTCGTAGGACAACTCAAAATCTATATTAGGGTTCAAAATCAAAAATACAATCATATAGTATAAGTACAAATAGAAATAAATAGTGGGAAAAAATAAAATAACATAATTTTTGAACTCTAACTGGTAGCGGTAGGTGTTGGACACAGAGACCTGTAGTCTTACTTATTTTGAAATAATATAGAATTTTATTCGATTCATTCATTATTTTTAGTCCATAAAGGTATTTATTTGTTATTATATTGGTAAAAATATAGAAGTGGTCATAAAAACCGACACAATATAAGTTATTGATCCTGAAAGTGATCGGACACTGACTTTTATATATGTACATTTATTTTTTTAAAAACGCCCAGGTACATTATTTTGATTACATGTGGTGACCTGAATGATTCAAAACCTGAAGTATTCGAAGTATTTGCAGTATCTGCCATATTGGGTTCATCTCTGGAGTCGTGAGTCACATCTCTCGTGTCTGCTTGATTCTAACTGACGTGAGCTGCAAGCTAAGTCGGCTCCTCCTTCTGTCCATCTAAGCTCTGATGACGTCCACAGTCAGCCTGCACCGCTGTGAAAATGATGAATTTATACCAACGTCACTCCGGGACTTACTGATCCTCAGAAATCTCTCCATCCCTTATCATACCTTTCCAGGACTTCCTGTTAGTAATTTTCAGAAGAAAGGATAAATGGATTGCATAAAACTCACAGCAGCAGGATAACGGTGTCACTTGCTTTTCAATTATATCTTTAGGTTTCACCTTCCACATTGCACCGATTAACACCAGTTGTTACTTCGAATTTTTCCACGTAAGTCGTAATTTTATCAAAGAAGTCAATCCAACAATAAAAAATAACTAGCAGTTATAAACCCACTCAGCAGGTTTTTGTTGCTAAGCACTGCGGGCGGCATTTACTTCGGCTTCGCCTGGTTTCAGTGTTCGTGACCATTTTATAAATCCGATAGGAACTGGTTCCTAAAATAGTCAGTTCCTCTGTGATCCAGTGACAGCTAGACACCATCGGTGGTCGGTGACTCACCGAGACAAAGTAATCGAGATGTCAATGTCGTTATATGTAATTAATAAAAACTTCGTCAAGTATTGTCGACATTCTTTCCAAAAAAAAAATCCATAACACTTATAACTAGGGGGGAAATAATCACATGCGAGCTGTTGACGGAAGTAGTGACATATTTTGGCAGATTCTTGAACTAAAACCCGAATTACAACGGTAGCTTTGCTTGAAATTTCACGAACACAGATGTTGTTTGTGGTGTGGCGTGACGTTGGACAAGCAATGGAAGTCGGGTTCTGGGATTCAACCACACGCAGATCGCAGGCTATTAATACTATTCGATTCGATCGTAGAATACGGCCTTTACTTCGAAGACTGTCAATGCACTGAACTTGTGACTTCACAGATGTAGGTAGGAGCAAATGTAGGTAGGAATCAGGAAAAAAGTATGAAAAAACCTCACTTTCTCCTCTTTTCCCTTTACTTCCCTCCTTAAAATACCTTCTTACAGCTTCCTCAAGAACCCCATGCGGAGCCAATTTAAAAAAGGTTTAAAAAATGATTTCTGACATTATCTAGCCGGGGTGCCATCAGGACGTGCCCAACAAACCAACTTATCTCTTTTTCAGATAAATATTAAAATTAACCATATCACCGTATTTCATTGGACGTGCATAAACATTTCAACGATGCCTCGGCGACTTCATATCACTTTTCATTAGCTATTCGAAGATTTCATATCACTTTACAAATGTATGTTGATTTGCCACGGTGTTGAATTGTCATGGAACCCATTTGGTCAATGAATGTGATGCTGCGTTAAAATGTGCATGCACATGTTTTAAGTACTAGTATTTGTACTATGATATTATTATAACTAATAGATATTATTTTTAAAAGTGTCGAGAAGAATATCTGGATACGTAAAAGAGGGAGAACAGTGTCGCATCCGGCATAACAAAGAACTGTATGATATATATCAGGCCCCTAACATCTCAGCCCATATGATATTCATTTATTTTATACATTTTACAAATATAAGACAAAAAGTCCCGATAAACTACTTTTTAGCAGTTTGTCTAACGGGTTCTTTACGTTAACGATCTTATAATAGTGATTTAATAGTTATATTTTTACAATTATATAAAATAAAATTTAATTTTTTACAGAAATATAGATAAAAAATAAATTTTTGAAAACATAAATAACATTTTTAAAGTCTTTAGAATAATATGTCATTGTAAGCTAATACAAATTAATTCTTTCCGTAAGCCAAGTCTTCGGTAAATTCATCAATTGTTTGTTTTGGGCACAGTTTTTAATTTCAGCAGGTAACATATTTAAACAACTGGGAATCATGTAATTTAACGTTCTTTGTCCATATTTATTTGTATGCTTAGGTACAATTAGCCCTTCATTAAAGTTAAAACGAGTATTATAGTTGTGTTCCAGCCTGTTAATATATAAAGGATTATTTATGTGCTGAAATATAATTTTGTACCACAGAATTGCTCTCACTGAAAGAACTTTGATACTCTGATAAAAGTATGGAATATTATGCCTTTCTTTGTATAAATTTTTTTCAGCTAATAATTTAACCAATGAATTTTGCACTGATTGAACATGGTCTATATTTGTTTTACAGGAAAATCCCCAAGCTGTTATTCCATACCTTATAACAGATTCAGCTAGAGATAAATAAATTATTCGAAGTGTGCAGATAGGAACAAAAAAATTTAGTTTATACAATCTGCTTACAATTGATCTTAGTCGTGCACAAACTTTGTTTATTTGTATATCCCACTTGAAAAAGCAATCAATAATAACACCTAAATAAACATATTCTTTAACTAGTTCCATATTTTCACATGTACACGTTGCAGGAATACCATTGTGTAAACAATCTAATGTATGTGTCTTTATTTCAGGTGTAATATATACCTTAACATTAGGGGATCTTATATGTAACAATTTAGTTTTTTTGGCATTTATAATTAAGCCAGAGTCATGAGACCACATTAATTATAATACCGAATTATAACAGAAGCTTTGTATGAAATTCCACGTACACAGATAATATTTGTAGTGCGGCGCGTATTGCTTGGCGTCCGACATGCACTCGCAGCTGGGTTCTGTTAAAAATAAAAATTTAAAATATTCATCCTAGACTTGCAGAAAAGTCAATAGATGTCGCGTATTAAAAATAAAATGGATAAATATTTATCCAGACACTATCTAGATAGCATTTAGTTCTAGCTGAATCTTGCAATCATATATAAAGATAGCAGCCAATAATATGGCGCGTTAAGAAAAATGAAGATAGTGTTAATAGTTCTTAGTCGAAGTATGATACAGTTAAAAGTGATCGAATTGGAAATGGGTTCCATAGCTCAATCGGTAGAGCAGTTGGCCATGAATGCTAAGGTATCTGGGTTCGAGTCCCAGTGGAACCAATATCTTTTTCTGATTTTTCTGTCTTCAGATTTTGATTGAGTTTCGCTAATATTGTCTTCATTTAATTAAATATTTTAATTTGAGTTTTTACTCATAAAGTTAAAAATAAAAATTTAAAATTGAATTATTAGTCCATTTGTCGCGCACATACTTATTGCAAATTTAAGACATATATGGTTTT
The DNA here is from genome assembly GCA_917563855.2 of Limnephilus lunatus. NCBI lineage: Eukaryota > Metazoa > Arthropoda > Insecta > Trichoptera > Limnephilidae > Limnephilus > Limnephilus lunatus. Next base: position 128,404,332 of record OU830592.1, read on the forward strand.
CTCATGGATCCCATTGTCAGACTGGACCAAATTAAAATGGGACCACACGGGATGCATCAGCTTTCTATTAAAAAACGAATCATCAATATCGGTTCACCCAATCAAAAGTTTTTGAGGTAACAAACATTTTTTTTTTTTAAATACCGTCGAATTGATAACCTCCTCCTTTTGAGAATGTAAATTAATAAAAAATAATTTAAAAGAGTATGAAAGAATATAGTAGAACACAAATGAATATAAAACGTACAGTATATGAAGGAATATAAAAAAGTGAGTAATTTAAAAATATATAGTTACATTGGTAGGTGCATTATTTTTAAGTAATATTGTACAAATAAAACAATATTTGAACTTCGGCTAATAATACTGAAATGAAATGTTATTGATCATTAATTTTCTCATCAGATACAAGTGAGGTATTAAAGTATCTGGAACATGTTAGTTTTAAGTAACTAGTTAAGATTTGTAACTGAATTATGTAGAGCAGTCACTGACCTCTGTAGTTTCTTTTATCTACTTTGATTATCGACAATTTTGTATGTCGTAATGCAGATTGCTGTTGTACGACCAGATGGCGCTAGAGTCTTTTGTTTTTAAAAATGGCAGCGCATTTTTTGATAAGGGGTTCATGTTTATTTTATATAAAAGGCTTTTTCCTGGTGTATTTGTCCTCTTTTTTATTGTCAATCGTAGAGCACTAAACAGGCTTGTTTAGCCTTTATTTAACAAACGTAACGGGGATGTATTTTACAAGCTATACGAATTCTTGTAGCAGTCGAAGCGTTTTTGTTCACGTTTAGCTAAACTTGTATAAATACATTAACCGTAGAGATATACTATATAGGCGCTATCCCGTACATAATTCTCTGAGATTCGTGTTAAAATCATGCACGAACAGGCCTTCGGGAAAGTGAATTCTAACTGAAGCCACCGCGTCGAGAGGCTCGTCGGTCAGACCGTCCTTTCCTTTTACTCAAGTCGATGTTTTCATCATTTTCCATCGTATTTTGATACGTCACACGCCAGCCACGGTCGACGTTTGTCGTTGTTGTTGTACTAATAGAGAAATGGAGGTACTAACCTACGATTCCGTGAACCAATTAATTCGCTAAATGTCTCATCTATATATACATAATATATATCAATGAAATTAACTCAGTGAAATCTTTCAGAGTGTTTTTAAATAAAGAAAAGGACCCTAACACAAACCCTAACAAATGTAATATGTTGACTGTAGGTTGTGTTGTTCTAAATGTTTTGGTTTTTTTTTTTAAATTAAGGGGAAAAAAATAAATCCGTACTCAAATAAATGGTTTATTTCGAAATGTTAATTTATTGAACATACTTTTAAAATATGTAATCAAAATTATGTATTAAATTTTATTTTTCCAATTTTGGGCAAAAGCCTTACTGCAGTTTTAAATTTAGGGTTATATCAGATTTCTTCAGAGTTTACACGTACCGAACACTTTCTGCAACCTGCTTCAATTTGTATCCAGACACGGACCTTTGTACCATGGCTGGAATTCTGTAATAAAAATAAATATTAAATTGTTAATTAAAAATACAAACAATATCAAAACGCGTAGGTTAGTGATCATCGGGGCGGGTATATAATGTTTTCATGTGGTTACAATGATTATAAATCTGCCCTGGCTCCCATATTTCTGAGCATCTCGAAAATCTTCACTGGCTCAAGTGTCCTGAAAGAATCCAGTTCAAGCTCTGCTGAATGGTATTCAAATCCCTTAACAGAATGGTTCCGGCTTACTTATCGGAAATGTGTATTCCAGAAAATTCCAATTCGCGACAATCAACCCTCAGGTCATCAGCAACGTCAGCTATCGGAAGGTTTAAGGAACCAAAGCGCACACCAGATACTAAATTCGGTGAGCGCGCTTTCGGAGTGTCAGGACCTGAAACCTGGAATGGACTGCTACACGAGTTAAGAATGATCACAGATTCAGCGGAATTTAGAGCTTAACTAAAAACTCATCTTTTCAGACAGTCGTATCTATAATCAAAAAAAAAAAAAAACCTTTCCAACTTCAACTTCACGGCTCGCGATATACTAAATATAACTAATTTTGTAAAAATAAAGCAAATTCTTACAATTCTCCAGTCTTTCAAATAAATATTAAATCAACTTTGGCATTAATCTTCTTATAAATATAAATGTAAAACCAACAGTGATGAGGGTAGCAAAGGTAAAGTCATGCAGTGTCCAGTGTTTTGAATATATTGCCCTCCACGTGCAAAGTCGTACCTTTCCCAAGCATAAACTTTCTAATAAAGTGTGTTTTTCGGAAGTGACTTGCAGGTAAGTATGTTTTTGTATCTTTCTGTAAATAATAAAATTAAATATAACCTAGGAATTCATAATGAATTGTAAAGCGCCCTTGAGGTGATTTTTCACAAAAACGGCGCTCTACAAATTGTCCAATATTATTATTATTAGACAATGTTGTGAACCCCTGTCTAGGTTTGTATAAAATCAATAACATAAGAATTTCAACTATCAGTCTGAAAATGTCCGTAGTAGGATGAAACCGGTCCTGGTAATAATAAATAAGTGGAACAAAGTAAAAAAGTTTTTTAATTTCAATTCTATTACAATGGAATTCCACCACGAATTAACAGTGCAAAAACTCCCCATCCTATTATTCCATACATGATTTACCGTAACGTTAAAGAAACACCCCTTTCTAGTCTTACCTTGAAAACCGCACTTCACACACGCGTCGTTGTCGGCCAAACACTTGTTAGCGAAGTCCTGCCAGGTTCCAGGAAAGGAACCGCATCCCGTGTAAGCGCAAATTGGCGCGAGGATGAAGGGGCATTCTTTAACTTTACATCCAGCTTCAGCAGATCCCAGGAAAGTTAACAGGGTCACCAGGACGCCAACTGTACAAAATTGTTTCGTGTTCATCACTTTTTTATTTTTTTTGAAAAAAAAATTATAGTCTATTTTACTCTCAAACCTTTTTTTACATTAGGTCTACACGGGAGGCCCTGAGAAAAATTATTCCTCAGGGTGAAAGGAAGGAAGAAGAGAACGATCTGAGAAGGATAGGCGTATGAGGGATGGGTGGGCCAGTGTATCCACGAGGCATATTTCCTTTTCTGTATTCAATACGAGGCGACCATGCCTCGAAATCAACAGGGTTTTGTAACGCTATTTCACCTTCCAAACCCGTGTTCAATAGAAGGCAAGCGGAATCCAATTGTGCATGGGTTTGTAATGCCCACTCCCTTTCCAAACCTGTATTCAGTACGAGGCACGCGTCCTCGGTGATGCGTGTATGAAACATAAAAATATATTATTGCAATATATAACAATAATTTATTCATCTTATTAAGCGAATTGACAAGTTTGTACCTGTATTTACAACAGCAGAACATGTAAAGAAATGTATTAGAATAATTACACATACCCGCTAGACAAACCCTGATTTGCCAAACAAACCATTAAAAACCTGGGATGTATATCTATGACATGCAGCTTTTGTAGTTTGAACCTCAGCCCAATTATTCGAAGTAGGTACTTTTCGGTTTTTATTTTATTATGATTAAAAAAGTAATTATTCAACTCGGTTAGATATTTTAGCCAGGATGCCATATTTTAGGGATGCCACTGTCTCACTGTCTCCAGACAGGAGCAGCTGGGTCTTTTGTTAGTATTCACATTAAAAAAAAGAAGAATACCAGACATACCTTGTGGACCTGTTTCATAAACCTAATATTTGGCCAATCGATGTCAAGGCCTGACAAGAGTCAACAACTGTCGACATTCTGAACAGTGGAAAATAATGCCTACAATAAGTGAGTGATGATTGAGGAAAATCAATTTATTATTATTTCTATATTTACGGCAAGGAACCTTTAACTCGATGAGTTGTTGCAATAATAGGGCGAATCTATTATTATTAATAATTTGATTAACAATTTTAAAGATGCAAATTATATCAACGTCTTTCCTGCATTTTTCTAATGAAGAAATGTTAAAAGTTTGTTTGATTTCATGATACGAATAATCACTTCTTTATCTCCCGAATCTCCAATAAATTTCACACAAGCTGTGAAGCATGTTTAATACAAATTTTAATTTTGCATTTGAGTTCAAAATACCCAACGAAACGCAGTATTATCTTAATTATTTAATTACCTGCTTATTATAATTTAAAACAAAAATTACTTAAGTAGCACATATCGGTATATATTAGATATTTAATGTAACTTATGATTAAAAATATAATTATTCAACTGGGTTAGATATTTTAGCCTTGAATTAAAAATTACGTTTTTGGTTCTTTTTAATACAAAACTTTAATTCTGATTTGATGCCAATATACCCAATCAAACTGACAAACTATTTTTTTACTCAAAAGGCATTATAATAAATATTTCAAATAATTTCCTACAGGTATGATGAACACGATACCAAATGATACTTGCATATTCAAGCAGAGCTTATGATGATCAATTATTACTTAATATAATAAAATATATATATTTATATATTTGGTTACGCCAATACATATACCCACACATACACACACCTACATAGCACACATACATACTGTTACTGCTTGGGATTGGTATTAATATTGTTGCAAATCCTGTCCTACCTTGTTCCCAAAATCCGCACCTATAACTACCTTCACCACGTCAGTCTGCAATCAACAGCCCGCGCCCCAACATACCTACTATAGCCACCGTGCTCCCGCTATCTGTTAACCTAATTCCGCCGTGTTCGCCGTGTACACGAAACGCACGCTTATTGCTGTTTTCAGTGCCAATTGGACGGGGAGAAAGAAGACAAAATTGCCAGCATACAAGTTCTTTATCCTGTTTCGGTGAGTCCTTTCCTTTATATGCAGCATATGTTTTTTCCTCATTCCAAGCAGTAAACAGTAACACAAAATTCAAGGTCCTTCGTCAGTCAATCTTCGCACATATCAAATCCACTCTACACACTATCTCATTCATCTTGAAGGTAGGACAGGATTTGCAACAATGACAAGTCTGATGTTCCGGAGTTCGTGAAGCACTGCATTCGGGTCATCGAGAGCAAGGAGGAACATATGAACACTGATGGACTGTATAGGGCCAGTGGAAATCTAAGTCAAGTGCAGAAGAAAAAAAAAAAAAAAAAAAAAAAAAAAAAAAAAAAAAAAAAAAAAAAAAATGCGCGGGGGTTAGCGGCAATGGAGCCGAAACATCGTTAACGCTAAGTACAGATAGCGGGCGTGAATTTAGAATTGCTTCAATCTGAGAAAGCACTGTTTGCATCTCTTCATAAGTCAGTAGAGAGGTGCCTACTATTTTATTTAAATAACCTTTCAGGCATTTAATGTTACTTTCCCAGATCCCACCAAAGTGAGGAGCTTGCGGTGGATTCATCTTCCATTCGATTCGATTCTCCAACAGATTGTCTGAGAATTCCTTTTTGTAATTGGGTGACTCTATAAGTGCAAATAAAGACCTTAAATGGGATTTGGCTCCCACAAAGTTCGTCCCATTGTCGGAGTACATTATACTCACAGGACCTCGACGAGAAAGGAAACGCTTGAAAGCGTTGAGGAAGACTTCGGTGGAAAGATCCGAAGCGAGTTCAATATGAACTGCTCGGGTCACCAAGCAAATAAATAAGCAAATGTATGCCTTTTGACTTCGCACCCCCCGACGTCTATAAGGGATTATTTGAAGCGGGCCAGCGTAGTCAACCCCCGTGTGAAGAAAAGCCTTAGCTTCGCGGACGCGGCATGCGGGTAAATCTCCCATTAATGGGAATTGTGGTTTAGGATTGACTTTGAAGCACGTATTGCACTGATGCACACGTTTCCGAACCAAATTGCGCGAAGAAAGTATCCAAAATCTTTGTCTTAGCAGCGACATCAGTAACGTAGGACCCGTATGTAGGTTCTTAATATGATAGTAGTCTATTATTAAATTGACTACATTATCACGAGCGGGTAATAGAATGGGATGACGACTGTCAAATTCTGTTTCAGCATTACTCAATCTGCCTCCTACCCTTAGAATTCCGTCATGAAGAAACGGATTCAATTTTGCAATCGCTCGCCGAACCTTCTTCCCATCTTTGACTGCCTTTATATCTTCGGAGAAATGTTCTTGCTGTATAGAATTTATAACAGCGATTTCTGCAACTAAGATATGGCTTAATTCGAATGCTCGTGGTAATTTCTTAATGAAACGAAAAACATAAATTACTATTCGAATTAATTTCGGCCATGAACTAACACGAGAAGCTAGTGCACACAATAACGGTGGAGCAATTGTTTTGGGGCGGTTATTGTCTTGAACGGACATCAAAATTTTTGTTTTTAATTCGGGTGGATCAGATATCGATTTCGTATCAAAACGTTGTAAAGGCCAATCACTTTTAGGTAATTGGGCAAATACGGGACCGTTAAACCATAACGGATGGTCTATTAGCTGAGCGGGAGTAAGACCCCGCGATAAGCAGTCGGCGGGATTTATTTATTATTGTTATACGCCCATATGGGCTTTTACATAGATTATAAGTAAGTTTTACAAAAGTTATCGAGTAAGTATTTATACCAAAGTTATAAAAGTGAAAAATTAAAAAATTGTATATACAAGAAGTTTACGAAAAATATGGCGTAAAGAAATATTTTAAACAATATAATATTTGAGTTCTCGAGTTAGAATTTATAACAAAATTTATAAAAGTGAAAAATTTAAAAAAATAATTATATAAGTAGTTTTTGAAGAACATGGCGTAAAGAAATATTTTAAACAATATAATATTTAGATATCGAGTTAGAATTTATACCAAAAGTTATAAAAGTGAAAAATTAAAAGAAATATATAAGTAGTTTTTGAAGAACATGGCTTAAAGAAATGTTTTAAACAATATAATATTTGACAATAACATAATATACAACATTACAATAACACATCAAATCGTTAAATATATTAAACCCGTTACAATAATTTGTAGGATTCCACAAAGTGTTGGTTTAATTTGCATTTAAGATTATAAAGGGAATCAGCAAATATATCTATAATACCACCAAACTTGTTGCCCAAATTATGCATCCTATTGGTAAGCGAGTGTGATTGATAGTTGGTTGTGTATGTGTCGCAAAAGAATGTTGTACTTTGTCTCGTATTCCTTGTCGGTACATAGAGTTTAATAGCAGCAACGATGGCAGGGCTGTCAATAAGGTTGTTCATGACTCTGTATAATAAAATTAAATCAGAAATGGTTCTTCTGTCAGACAACGTAATTAAATTAAGTCGATACATCAAATTTACATAATTTATGTTTTCTATTGGAATTTTGAGTTTGAAATTTAAGTACCTAAGAAATTTGTGTTGAACCCGTTCTAATTTGTTAGAGTGTACTTTATAGAAAGGAGACCAAATAGGTGAATTGTATTCCACTTGGCTTCTAACTAGTGAAATGTAGAGTGTTTTCATGCAATACAAGGACTTAAAATCAGTTAGGGTTCTACAAAGGAAGCCAAGAATCTTTAAAGCCTTATTAGTTATATCATCTATATGTGCTGTGAATGTTAAGTTTGATTCGAATATAACTCCCAAGTCACGAATTTGTGATACTGGTGTTAATTTAACATTATTTAAATTATATTCATGTAAGATATGAGAATGAGTTCTGGAAAATCGTATTACTTGACATTTCTCAATATTCAAAAATAACATATTTTGTTCGCACCATTTAAAAAATTCATCTAAATTAGCTTGTAAAATTAGGCAATCATATATATTTCGTATTCTTTTAAACAATTTTAGATCATCTGCAAAAATTAGGACTTGTACATCTTTAAATATGTTTACAATGTCATTAATGAATATTAAGAATAGTATTGGGCCGAGGTGAGACCCTTGCGGGACACCACTTGTGGCCTCGAATACATAGGATTCTATAGAATTAATCCTAACACTAAGCACTCTATTACTGAGGTAACTGATAATCCATGTCAATAAACTACCTTTGATGCCTAACAGTCGGAGTTTGGCTATAAGAATGTGATGTCGAACCTTATCAAATGCTTTACTGAAATCGGTGTATATAGAATCCACTTGTTGTTTCAAACTAAGGGATTAGGATATGTAATTATTATAGATAGTTAAATTACTTAAGGTAGATCGACCTCTGATAAAGCCATGTTGGTTAGGAACAATAATATTGTTGATAGGTTTTACAATGGTATCTAATACTAATGACTCAAAAAGTTTGGGTAAAGCAGACATAATACAAATAGGTCTATAGTTTGATATATCGCTTTTGTCGCCTTTTTTATGAATGGGTGTTAAATAACTCTTTTTCCACAGAGCCGGAAAACAGCCAGATGCTAAGGATTTGTTAAAAAGTTTATGTAAGGGATATATCAAACTATCAATGCAAGTTATTAAAAATATGGGAGGAATACCATCCGGCCCAGCAGATTTATTACTATCTAATGCTTTTATGCTTCTTTCTATGGATTCTAATTTTATAAAACATTGGCTTAGGTTTAATGACTCTTCCACTGAAGTACTGAAGGCTGCATTGACGGGAATATCTTTGTCGTAAACACTTTTAAAAGAGTCAGCAAAAAGATAAACCATACCCTCAATACTGTCGGCACATTTTTCTTTAAAGAACATGCTATTAGGATATCCACAGTTATCTTTTCGTTGAGATTTAGTAAAATTCCAGAATTTTTTCACATTGTGATGATGTACCTCATTTTCTATTACGTTAATATAGTCACCATAGCATTTTGTTGATAATTCTTTACATTGTTTTCGTAGTTTAGTAAATGTTAAATAATCGTTAGGATTTCTGGTATGTTTATATTTTCTATGGATACATTTTTTTTTATTAATTAAATTAGTTAGTTCCCTTGTAAACCATTTCGGATAATTAGATGATGTAAAGCTAACCTTGGGAACAAATTTTTCTATAGAGGTATTTAAAATCGAGTAAAAGTATTCTAATTGATCATTTATATTATTTTCCTCATCTAAAAAGGACCAATCTGTTTGGGTAAGGTATTCAGTAATATGATGGTATTCAGCTTTGGAAAAGTTATACGATGGGGCACTTGTTTTTTTTGAAGATGTTAAAGGCCTATTTGTTATGATAATGTCCAACGGTGGGTGGTGTTGATCTAATGGTAATAATAATTCATCAGATAGCTCAACCACTATTTTCGAATCACTTGAAAACACTAAATCCAACATTCGATTGTTAAAGTTGAAAATCTTGTTTGATTGAGTTAGTCCCAAGAATAACGACATATCGCGAATTTCACTACATTTAGCACACTGTAAATCAGCTTGGTTTGTAGCAGGTCCGTTGTCATCTTGGCTGGTCCAGTTAGGAAGGTTATAATCACCAGCAATAATGAATTTTGCTTTAGGATATTTGAATTTGAGTACTTCTATGTCCTCATTGTGATTTTTATACGTTTGCAAATCCGATGCAGGTGGGATATAGACACAGCCGATAATAATTTTTCCATTAGGTATATTGAGCAATACAAAAATTTGTTCAACACTTTTGTGTTTTACCGGTAGTTTAGTAGATGATATATTCTTGGACACGCACAGCATCACACCTCCTCCGTTAGACTTTTTGCTCGTAATAGAATTTCGATCAGAACGATATGTTGTATATTGATGTAGGCCTAATTCTGACGAGCTGATATCAGCATTTAACCATGTTTCGGCTAAAAACAGAATGTCGTGTGAGAAGATTGGGGAGTTAGTTTTAAGTTGGTGCAATTTCGTACGCATTCCCCGTACATTTTGATAATATCCTGTAAGTCTAGAAAATCTGTTCTGTTTGTTTTTTAGTTTTTTGCTTGGGTTTTGATGATTTTGGGAATTCCGTTGAAATGTTTGATTCGTAAATCGACTTCGCCCTTTTCTTTCCTCTCTTCTAATTCCTTCCAGAGGTCAGTTAAGTGATGTCTTTGTTGTAGAGTCCTGTCAGGTTTGATTATAATTCCATTGGACAAAGTAGTTTTGTTAAAGAGTATTAGTTTCGCCTGTTTGACTTCATCAAATTCTAATTTAATTGGCCTGGTTTTGTTTGGAATTGTCTTGACCTCTTATATAATGGAAGCATTCAGCCCCAAGATGGTTTTGTATTTGTGAGACACGGTTGGCAACGAAGGTCTGCCATTTTGCAGGCGGTGAATTTATCCAAGCTAGTGCAACCGTGCTGTCGCAAAAAGCTAAAGTCGTATGAGCTTTTGAATTTGATGTGTAGGTATTACTGACCGTATGCATTAATCGTGCAAGTACTAGCGCTCCACATAGTTCTAATCGCGCAAGTGAAATCGTCTTAGCCGGAGCGACCTTGGATTTAGCGCATAATAAATTAATTGTGGTTTTATCGGTATTCGGACAGTAAACATGTAAGTAAATAACACCTCCATATGCGCGTTCGCTTGCGTCTGAAAACCCGATAAGCGTTAATACACATTGGGGTTCGATTCCTAAAAAACGAGGAATTTTAATAGATTGCAGTAATGGCAATTCCTTTTTAAACTGTCGCCAAAGTGTGACAACTGTTTCAGGAGGAGTATCGTCCCAATTCAGGTTATACTCCCATAGAGATTTAATTATCAGCTTAGCCAATAATACAACTGGTGCGGCGAAATCCATCAAATCCCAAAGACGAGCAATCGTCGAGAGAATATTTCGTTTAGTACACGTTCTTTCGTCGGTGTGTACGACAAATACAAAATGATCAGAAGCGGGTATCCAATGAAGCCCTAGTATTTTTAGGTTTTCATCGGGATTAAATTCCACATGTTCCTTAACACGACGAGCTGTAGGAATCGTGGATAAAAACTTTGGAGAATTAGAAGAGAATTTTACAAGGTCGAATCCTCCGGCAGCGAATAACTGAATTAATTCCGTCGATAACTCGGTAGCTTCCTCGACTGATGAGCAACTGGTGACGAAATCATCCATGTAGAATGAGCCATTTTCCACCAAGTTTGCCGCGAGTGGGAAACGAGGTTTTTCATGCGTTGCGAGTTGACGCAGTGAACGCATAGCCAAAAATGGGCTACAAGACATGCCGAAAGTGACGCGATTAAATTCGAACAATTGTAAAGGGTCACTATTGTTAAATCTATACAGCATGCGCTGATAACGACGGCATTCTTCTTGCACTACGATTTGTAGGTACATTTGTTTTATGTCAGCGGTTATAGCTATTGCGAACAATCTGAAATTGAGGATAATGCGAAACAAATCACCTTGTAAATTCTTTCCGGTATGTAGGATGTCATTAAGCGAATAACCCGAATCGGATTTCATACTCGCATCTAGCACCATGCGAATTTTAGTAGTAAGTTTATCTTCACGAACTACAATATGATGCGGTATAACGTAATGAGGTAAGTCAGAATTGTCGACCGGCGAAATGTACCCTTTCTGTAGGTATTTGCGTAATATTTTGTCATATTCTAACTTTATTGCGGGTTGAGATATCAAGCGGCGTTCGAGAGATCGAAACCTGCGTTCGGCGGCGGGTAACGATTCACCGAGAACAGAGGGACTGTTTCGAAACGGCAACGCGACGATATAACGACCTGCCGTGTCACGAGAGGTAGTGAGTTTAAAAATGTCCTCACACTCTTGTTCATCAGGCGTTAAAAACTTCTCATCTGGAATGTCTTCCAATTCGAAGAAGCGCGACAGGCAAAAATCATTATTTTGCGTGAACGTACAAAATGATTGCGTGGCGTTTATACTTGGGTTTTCAATCATCGTTGGGGCAGTACCCAAGATGAGATATCCCAAAGTGGTTTCAATAGCAAATGGCTGGCCGAGAGAACCTGATATTTTGTTTGCCTTTAGAATGCGAGCAAATATGTCACATCCTAAGATAATATCAATCTCACCGGGCGTACAGAATGTTGTGTCTGCTAAGGGCAAATTGTCAAGATACGACAAAGAGGAACGGTTAATGTTAACAGTAGGCAACTCACTGGTTATAGTTTCTACTACATATGGTTTAATCGTATACGACTGAGTGATGTCATAGCGGGAATGTAACTTTAAGCAAGTTACGCCATTTGTCACATTTCTTACGTCACCTATTCCCGTGACGTAAGTACTTGGAGATGACCGCACCGTAAGATTCAAGCGTGAACAGCATTTGCGCGTAATTATGTCCCTTTGGGAGCCGCTATCTATTAGAGCCCGTAACGTCTGTACCTGGCCCTTAGCGTCTCTGGTAGTGCAAACAGCCGTTCCTAAGAGTGCAGTAGTATTTGCACTAGGGCATGAATTTGTTACACATAGCGAAACCGGATTCAAAGAATTTAAGTTATCATTATCGGCATCTGCTTGTAACGCGGGAGATGGTATTGGGTCTGTTTGTGACTTTCGCCCATCAGTTTGTTTGAAATGCAATAAACTATGATGGTTGAGCGCGCATGTTTTGCATGTACTCTTTGATTTACAAGCTTTTGTGATGTGCCTAGTACTGAGGCAGTTCACACAAACTCGAATATTCGATGACTTAATAAAGTTAAATCGATCGCGTGGTTCTAGACTTGTGAATTTAGAACATTGGTATAAAGGGTGCGATCCCTTTTGACAACAAAAACAAATTTCGATGGAGTGATTATCGATTTTTTCGACATTAATAAATGCCTTTGCGGAATTAGTTTTTTGCGGTTTAGCGGTATAATTAATGTTTGAGCCAACGCGGCTCGAGGTCGGTTGCGTAATTTGCGCGCGGTTGAGAATTCGTTGCTGTTGTCTTACAAAGTCGATTAGTTCCGCGCTGGAAGGTAAATTTTCATTATTTTTAATAGAAGATTCGAAAGCCTTTACAGTCTCTATGTCAAGCCGTTTAAGACCCAGTTGTAGCAATATGAATTCTGCGAGGTCTTTTATTTTTAATTGCTTCAGCGCGGCGATGTTAGCGGAGTATGCATCTGCAAAATTCTCTAAAGAAGCGGGCGTGGCCGAGTTAACTGGAGGCAATTTCAGCAATCGGTCAAAGTATGATTCAGCAAGAACGCGTTGATCATTATACTTAGTACACAATGCGTCCCAAATAACTTGATAATTTGTACCAGTAGGCGTAATAGTTTTGCAAATATTTAATGCTTTTCCGGTTAATTTAGACATCAGATACTGCATCTTTTCAGCATTATCCAGAGAATCATTCAAATGTATAACCGAATTATATGTTTCATAGAAAAGAGGCCAATTATCTAATTTTCCGTCGAAGCACGCTATTTCCAAAGGCGGTAACTTAATTTGACGGCGAGGTTTCGCAACTGGATTGGACAGTAGGGTGTATCGATTTTTAACTTTTTTTTTGTTTTCAAATTCCAAGTTGAAAAAAAGTTGCTACTAGGTACCACAACTTACCACAAAAAGTTTTGGATTTAAAAAAAAATATTTAGGTTTCCCGCACAAGGCCTAAAGTTTTAATTTTTTTCAAAAAATACCAAATTTTAAAAAAATTAAAAAAAATAAAATCGTAACTTTTATGTTTATTCCAAGTTAAAAAACAATAATACCAGGGCATAAAAATAAGTAAGAAAAGATTTTTTATAGAAAAAAATGGATTTTAGGTCTCCCGCACAAGCCTTAAAGTTTGTTAATTTTGATGAAATTTTGTAATTTTGTGTATATGAACCATGTTTTTTTTAAAGTTTAAATCACCGGAATTAATTGTACTTTTCTTACAGAAGGCATAAAATGAGACAATATATATATACATAATTAATATATATATATATATATAGTAAAAATATATACCACATATACATATAATATATATATAATATGTTTTATACCTGAAAAAAGATAGTTGGACGGTGTAAATTGTATGAGAAAGGTGTTGAAAGAAACTAATGTTATTTGCTATTACTGTTGTTTATTACAAAAGCATAAAAGGTTATAAAATGTCATAAAATGTAGTATAATAACTAAGTACAAAATGTTGCTGATTACTTTCCATACGACATGAGTGGCAGTGTTCTTGTTCTACTGCAAATTTACTGACTTGTTTAAGTATTCGTCCTTTCATCTTGGCTTCAAAACCTTAAATCAAAGTTATGTATAGTATTTACATAGGCCTAATGATTTTTACAAAATTTTATAAATGTTATTACAGTTCCCAAATGAAATTTCAATTTAATATGGAAGACAGTATAATAAAAACGTTATTTAGAAACATTATAACTACAAAATAATCGAAAAACACTTACTTAAATTCTAATCCTAGGCAGAGGTTTTGTATTGGCTCTTGGTCTCGAACGTAGGTAGCTCTTTACGGTCTTCCAGTCTGGCACGGATAAAACCATCTCTTTCGATCAGCCCACATACTCGCTTCGAAGCTTCTGTAACTTCCTTGACAATTCGTTCCACCGCTTGAGTGTGAGAAGGAATTCTAAATTCAACCCTTCCACTTTTGACAGTTTCCGCAATTGACTCCAACTCTTCTAGGCTCATATCAGTAACAAGAGAGGGTTCGGTTACTGAATTGGATTGCCAGTCAATCATATCTCTATAGTCTTCGGCATCAAAATTGATCTGAGGGTGTTTAAATACCCTTACCCCTTTCCTTTCGGTTGCGCGAGCTGTCTGGATTCTCTTATAAGCCAAGGCTCTGATATGACTGAAATACTTGGAAGATGAGCTAAGAAAAGTCGTCCATGCAACGTTACAGAGAAATGCTTTCATGGCTCACCCAGAGCATGTTTTGATAGCTATGCTGTTCGATGAACGAAAACATATCAGAGCCTTGGCTTATAAGAGAATCCAGAAAGCTCGCGCAACCAAAAGGAAAGGGGTAAGGGTATTTAAACCCCCTCAAATTAATGTTGATGCTGAATACTATAGAAATATGATTGACTGGCAATCAACTTCAGCAACCGACCCCCTCTTGTTACTTATATGAGCCTAGAAGAGTTGGAGTCAATTGCGGAAACTGGCAAAAGTGGAAGGGTTGAATTTAGAATTCCTTCTCACACTCAAGCGGTGGAACGAATTGTCAAGGAAGTTACAGAAGCTTCGAAGCGAGTATGTGGGCTGATCGAAAGAGATGGTTTTATCCGTGCCAGACTGGAAGACCGTAAAGAGCTACCTACGTTCGAGACCAAGAGCCAATACAAAACCTCTGCCTAGGATTAGAATTAAAGTAAGTGTTTTTCGACTATTTTGTAGTTATAATGTTTCTAAATAACGTTTTTATTATACTGTCTTCCATATTAAATTGAAATTTCATTTGGGAACTGTAATAACATTTATAAAATTTTGTAAAAATCATTAGGCCTATGTAAATACTATACATAACTTTGATTTAAGGTTTTGAAGCCAAGATGAAAGGACGAATACTTAAACAAGTCAGTAAATTTGCAGTAGAACAAGAACACTGCCACTCATGTGGTATGGAAAGTAATCAGCAACATTTTGTACTTAGTTATTATACTACATTTTATGACATGTTACAACCTTTTATGCTTTTGTAATAAACAACAGTAATAGCAAATAACATTAGTTTCTTTCAACACCTTTCTCATACAATTTACACCGTCCAATTATCTTTTTTCAGGTTTGAAACATATTATATAAATAGTATATATGTGGTATATATTTTTACTATATGTGTATATGAATTATGTATACATATATATATTGTCTCATTTTATGCCTTCTGTAAGAAACGTACAAATAATTCCGGTGGTTTAAACTTTAAAGAAAACATGGTTCATATACACAAAATTACAAAATTTCATCAAAATAACAAACTTTAGGGCTTGTGCGGACGACCTAAAATCTATTTTTTATAAAAAAAATAGTTTCTTACTTATTTTTATACCCTAATATTACTGTTTTTTAATTTTGAATAAACACAAAAGTTACGATTTTATTTTTTTAAATTTTTTAAAAATTTGGTATTTTTTGAAAAAAATTAAAACTTTAGGCCTTGTGCGGGAGACCTAAACATTTTTTTTAAAATCCAAAACTTTTTGTGATAAGTTGTGGTACCTAGTAGCAACTTTTTTTCAACTTGGAATTTGAAAACAAAAAAAAAGTTAAAAATCGATACACCCTATTGGACAGCATATTTGCTTCGGTATATTTAATAACCCCGAAGAGTTCTTCAAATGCATTTAATTGAGAGTATTCAGCAATTGCTTCCGGATTCAATTCCAGTTCGCAATCCACCTTTTCATCTAAAATTGTTATAAATTCAGAACGAATTTTTTCAACAGTAGTTGCGCCTGACAAAAAAGATTGGCGATTGCTAATGCTTTCCGAAGCTTTCCTTATCTTGTCATACACCGACTGTAAGCTTGCAAAGCTAGCTGATAGTTTAGCATTTAAACGTTTGAGACGTCTTTCGTCCCGAGACGACCCGGATGACGCGCTTGTAGCCATTTTATTTATTCCGGTTATATTTTACAAAATATGAGACGATAAACAACTAAAACTGCGGTTAGAATAATGTGTCTGTATTATTTATGCGGAATTAATTAATTAATATTTAATAAATATTTAATTACTTCACAGTGATAACCGCACGGGGTTAAATTGACTGGTGAGCTGTGAAAGGTTAACAGATGCGCCGTGCACTACGTCGGTAAATCATTAACAAATTATACATATTACGATCGTATTATTCTATTTGTAATGTAATCCAATAATATAAACAATACGAATATTAAGAAATAATCGTATTATTTATAAGGTAGGTAATGCGATTTGATTAACAAGATACAATTACATGAGTTATCAGAAATAAATATCAAAGCAGTGTCTTGTATCTATTTATTCTAATAGCGGGTAAATATGTTATTTCCAACCATAATACGATAGGTATAAAGAAACAAAATTACTCATGTAGGTATATCAAACTGCGGGAATGCGGGTAATTATTTATATGCGGTATTGTAAAAACGTATTCACACTCTGCTGGATTATTATCTACTAATATTATGGTTCAAAAATATCCGGCTCGAAGGACCAAGATGAATGAGATAGTGTGTAGAGTGGATTTGATATGTGCGAAGATTGACTGACGAAGGACCTTGAATTTTGTGTTACTGTTTACTGCTTGGAATGAGGAAAAAACATATGCTGCATATAAAGGAAAGGACTCACCGAAACAGGATAAAGAACTTGTATGCTGGCAATTTTGTCTTCTTTCTCCCCGTCCAATTGGCACTGAAAACAGCAATAAGCGTGCGTTTCGTGTACACGGCGAACACGGCGGAATTAGGTTAACAGATAGCGGGAGCACGGTGGCTATAGTAGGTATGTTGGGGCGCGGGCTGTTGATTGCAGACTGACGTGGTGAAGGTAGTTATAGGTGCGGATTTTGGGAACAAGGTAGGACAGGATTTGCAACAATATTAATACCAATCCCAAGCAGTAACAGTATGTATGTGTGCTATGTAGGTGTGTGTATGTGTGGGTATATGTATTGGCGTAACCATGCCCCCCGCCTGGAAGGGGATGAAAGAATCCACTTCCATAAACCAAAAGAGTGCCAATACGTTTCAATGCGCAAACAAAATTATAATGACACGCGGTAGAATGTAATAAATTATGTAAAAGTTACGAAAATATTATGTAAGTTATATAAATGCTTTACCAAATGGTCAAAATGACTGATATAGCAAGGAAATAAAATGAATAAAAAACATTGAAACGAAAAATATGACTTGAAAGGATTCAATAAATAATACTGAACCTGCGGTAGATAAAACTAGTAGGGTTTGGTACCTATTTAACAATGAAACTAATCTAATTGATTTTTAAAAATTAAAGTATTATGAACTAACTTCTAAGATGTCGTTAAATCTATTGTGACGGTAAGGGACAGAGTTTAACGACTGCCCTGCGGTATGTTCCGGAGTTAGTTTTAACTTCCGCAACCCGGATCACCCCATCTGCCCCGGGGTAGACATTGACTATTACCCCAATAGGCCATTGAAGGGGCGCGATGTTGTCACTCTTAATCATTACTACCGTGCCTGTCTTTACCGAATTAGCATTTGTATTCCATTTCTGGCGAGCTTGCAAAGTATTTAAATACTCAATTCGCCATCGGTTCCAGAACGTCTGAACAAGACGATCCACGAGATGTTTGCGTTGTATCAAGTTGACTGGCTCGTCTGACAAATCAGCAGCGGGTAAAGATTTTAAGGGAGTGAGCGTTAAAAAATGCGCGGGGGTTAGCGGCAATGGAGCCGAAACATCGTTAACGCTAAGTACAGATAGCGGGCGTGAATTTAGAATTGCTTCAATCTGAGAAAGCACTGTTTGCATCTCTTCATAAGTCAGTAGAGAGGTGCCTACTATTTTATTTAAATAACCTTTCAGGCATTTAATGTTACTTTCCCAGATCCCACCAAAGTGAGGAGCTTGCGGTGGATTCATCTTCCATTCGATTCGATTCTCCAACAGATTGTCTGAGAATTCCTTTTTGTAATTGGGTGACTCTATAAGTGCAAATAAAGACCTTAAATGGGATTTGGCTCCCACAAAGTTCGTCCCATTGTCGGAGTACATTATACTCACAGGACCTCGACGAGAAAGGAAACGCTTGAAAGCGTTGAGGAAGACTTCGGTGGAAAGATCCGAAGCGAGTTCAATATGAACTGCTCGGGTCACCAAGCAAATAAATAAGCAAATGGATGCCTTTTGACTTCGCACCCCCCGACGTCTATAAGGGATTATTTGAAGCGGGCCAGCGTAGTCAACCCCCGTGTGAAGAAAAGCCTTGGCTTCGCGGACGCGGCATGCGGGTAAATCTCCCATTAATGGGAATTGTGGTTTAGGATTGACTTTGAAGCACGTATTGCACTGATGCACACGTTTCCGAACCAAATTGCGCGAAGAAAGTATCCAAAATCTTTGTTTTTAATTCGGGTGGATCAGATATCGATTTCGTATCAAAACGTTGTAAAGGCCAATCACTTTTAGGTAATTGGGCAAATACGGGACCGTTAAACCATAACGGATGGTCTATTAGCTGAGCGGGAGTAAGACCCCGCGATAAGCAGTCGGCGGGATTGTCTTGACCTCTTATATAATGGAAGCATTCAGCCCCAAGATGGTTTTGTATTTGTGAGACACGGTTGGCAACGAAGGTAATACCAATCCCAAGCAGTAACAGTATGTATGTGTGCTATGTAGGTGTGTGTATGTGTGGGTATATGTATTGGCGTAACCAATATTTGTATCGCTACAGATTTGTTAATTGCCATATTTAAAATCAGATTTCAAGAAAAAGAATAAAACAAATGGAAAATTTCTTACCAATTACTGCAAGGTCCACGATGAGCTTCATTTTTTTGTATTGTTTCGAGACTCTTTTCTCTTCTGATGAAACAGTGGGCAAATGAGGGGCTTATATACTCCGAGAGCAGAACGAATTACTTTCACAACAAGGGAACATTTTTAATCAAAAACTTTAGTATCTTGTTATGTTCCTATCAAACGGAATATTTTTTATGTATTATTTATATGACCGTGGATGATGTTGCAAGATGAACTAATCAAGCAGAAAATAAATTTATAACAAGTAAATCTTCACACACAATTTAATGTGTGAAGATTTGAGATAAATAAGTCTACCATTCTATGAGATGAAACGCATAATGTTAATATAATATACAGGTTTATTGAAACTAAGTTTATTTTGCATTATTATTAAATAATTGGATTGACTACCACTCTAGCATCAATCATTATCAATCATCATCAAACAATATTAATACCCTAGGATCTGTGTGTGGTTGAATTTCAGAATCCAGCCACGAGTGCATGTCGACGCCACGCCTTATGGCTGCTCCTCAAATAACATCTGTGTACGCGAAGATTCACACAAGCTACCATTGTACTTCGATTTCTAATTCAATAATTCGTTCACAAGATGACGTTACTTTCGTCGACAAAACGCAAAGGGAAGTTCCATTACTAGGTATAGGTTCGACGAATTTGTAAACCTGGAGTATCTCCCAGATTTCGGAAGATTGACGGTAATTCTCAGTTGTATAAAGCGGCTGTATATTACATATGACGTCATCGTTCGTCCCGGCTACTTTTTTGCAGTGATTTGCCATCGCTGGTTGACGCTGTTGACAGTGGATACACGGGCTACTTTTGGAACCAATTCTTATGTTGGATTAACAAAGTGATCACCAACACTAACCTGGCGAAGCTGAAACAAAAGCCGCCCACAGGGCCTAGCAGTAAAAACCTGCAGAGCAGGTTTTTAACTTCTAGTTTACAATTACCAACTCAGGGCGTGCTAGAAACTTGAAGATAATTTCCATCGGTTAAATTCGTGTCACATTGTTAAGAGAAAAGAGAAAACCAGATATATGTCATTTTTAAATCAGATTTTAGATGTATTGACTCGTTTCCACAAAATATTATAAATTGATTTCTAAAGATTGTTTTTTTTATCTAGTAAACGTTTTTTTTTGTAATTTTGAGAATAAATGTTTATTTTTAGTATAATAAGGTTATACCATAGGTCGTTGGCAGATTTGCTACATTTTCGAAAAAGATTTTATATTATACAACACCCATTTCAAATGATATAATCATGCAGTAAAATAATTCAATACATTATCTGGTAAACGTATTTTACAGAATTTTAATTTAAGTTTAAATAAAATCATTAAAAAATATATGCGTTTATTTGTTTCTTGATATCTAGTATATATTTCGGATTTTTTTCATTTTTATTTTGCTTAGACATTATTGAAAAATGATAAATACTTAAAATAAAAAAATAATTACAAAAATTAAATAATTTTAATAGTTTTATCATCACGTCTCTCAGCATTTTTGGATGTAGGTATAAATTAAAGCAAATTTTGAATGACATAAAATCGATATGGAGTTATAATTTTAAAAAGCTGGTACGGGGAATAATTAATCTTTCTCATTGGAACCGCCCTGTACGGTCGTTAGAACAACTTTCGACAAAATATGATAAGTAAGAGATTTTGCCCTTTGGTTCTCGTATCACGAACAGCTTGGATATTGTCAAAAATAGTTCTATGTTTGAATAGATAAGTTAGTGTATTTTTTGCATAAAGTTGCTTAATGTCCAAAACACCGATCTTCCTAAAGATTTCATCCGAATTGCTTGTGATCCGTAGTTTTAGAATAATTTTTATAATTAGTTTCTGGGCTTTAGAGATCGGATCAATGGCGGCAGCGTTTGCTCCTCCCCAGGCTATGATACCATACTCGATTAGAGATTGACATAGTGCATAGCAAATTGTTTTGAGTTGGTTCAAGTTAAGAAAGTTACGAGTTTGTCAAAAGAAGTATACAGATTTTCTAAGTTTGTTTGCTGTTGAAATAATATGTTCTTTCCACTTTAAATTACTGTCAAAAATAACACGCAAGTATTTGATTTTTGTAACACGTTCTAGATAGTGGCAATCACATGTATTAGCATTTGACAGGGGCAAGCAAATATTTGATTATTATTTTCTGGAACTAATTATAGAACACGACTTATACTTTGAAGACTGTCAATGCACTGAACTTGTGACTTCACAGATGTAGGTAAGAGCGAATGTAGGTAGGAATCAGGATAAAAATGGGAATAACCTCACTTCGTTCTCTCCTTTGTTTACTTCCCTCGTTAAAACACCTCCCTTGCGGCATCCTCAAAAACCCCATGCGGAGCCAATGTAAATCATTAATCTAATGTAAAATATCTTAGAATCTTAACAGATAAAAATGTTAAATGGAAAAATTATATTTTATAACATACGAAATATTTTAAACAAAAAACTATAAAAATTGTCTATCATGCATTAATTCAGTCCTTATTACCGTACGGCATTATTGGGTGGGGAGGGGCCTTTAAAGCTTCCTTACAGCCTATAATCATAATCCAAGGAATAATTTTAAAAATCATTCTTAGGAAACCATACAACTTCCATACACTAGTGATATTTCGGGAATTTAAAGTACCATCAATCATAGAATTGTATAAGAGAAACGCCTTATATCAAATGTATAAATAATATTTTATTCAAAAAATTCACCCCTCAGATAGCATAAGCAATAGATTTAAAACTAATGGCTTAATAGCCATCCCTGTGCTTAGAACGACCGCGGCTCAGCATCACTATTTGTATTTAGGTTTAAGATAGCACAATATATTATTATTTAATTAATAACCGATCACTTTGTATAAACCACTTTTTATTAAACAATATCGACATGTTTCAATAACAATGACATCTTCATCAGGATATGTTAATATAAAGAAAAATAAATGACAAACAAGTATAGACAAATTAGAATAAACTATATATAGAATATTAAAAAGTATAGGTGATTTATTGCTTAAAAATAATTAAGAAATTTTAGAAATTAGAAAAAGCATTAATAGTAATTTAAATATTATAAATAACCAAACATTTTTTTAAAATAGCCATCTTTTAAATTTATTTTCTTATTAATACTTACAATAATAATTTTTTTTTTATTTAGACAAATTATTTCAATTATTTTTTCTTAAAAGTTTTTTATTATCTAATTGCAATTTTTTTTTTATTTAAATAATTTTTAAATTTAATATTGTATAACTATTTTTATGGTTTTTAAGCAATTAATCACCTCTACTTTTTAATATTTCGTCTATGTTATAGTTTATACTGTTATTGTCCTTCTAAAACAATTTTTTCTAAATTATGTACCTTTGTCAAGTAATATTTGTATTTATTTCATAAGTTCTTTGATCATTGTTTAAACATCTCATTAAAAAACTATTTCTTTTTTTTTTGCATGTAAACACTCCTCCCATAAACACGAGCTCTTGAGATCAATTTATGGAGTAGTAGAATATAAAATAAATTATTATATAAATTTGCACATGTAATCATTTGTAATGTAAAAACAAAATTCTTGAAATAAATAAATATAAAATTTTTTTTTTTTAAAAAGGTTTAAAATATGATTTCTGACATTATCTACACGGGATACCAACAGGAATTACCCAACAAATTGACTTATCACTTTTACTGATAAATATTAAAAGCAACCAAACCACTGTATTTCATTGAACATTACTTAAGAGTATATTATAGGGGCAGAATTGTAATTTGCTGAAAAACGGCTCTCTAAAACGGCTTAATACTACCTTTCGTGTGTCATTCTTAGACTTGATATTTTTTGTTACCAAATAATGGACTTTTATTTTTCAATCTGTTTATTTTTTTTTGTAATCGATGTAGGCATTTGACCATGAAAAATAAAAACATTGATACACCATTCAACCCACTTTTAAAACTTTAGTCTATGATTATCGCGTAAATAATGATTTTACACAATATTTTAAATTTAAAATATATACATAATACACACATCTGTAAAAGTACGGCCTCTTATTATCGTTATGATATCTGTGAATATTGATAATTAAATAAATACTTCATTTTTCACCAAAATCGAACACATTTCGTAGCTTCTATTCATTCCGGGCTAGAATCTCCCGTTGGCAGGTAGGGAATCTGTACGCTCCTCGTTTGACAGCGTATATATTTTGAAAATACGGGCGAAATGTTTTATTAATAGCTTTAAACATAGAATACCGACTCACTTGAACCACTGCAGTAAACTCAGTAAGCTACAAAAACAGGAAGTACTCGAAAATTCTCTTTTTTAGTCTAAGTTTGTCGAATTGTATTTTTTCAACCGCCATATTGTATAAATCGTTTAAAATATAACATTTCATGTGCGTTATACTTCCGAAAATGGTTTGTGCGATGTTCATATTGTTCCATGCGTGTGGCGACGGGCACGTTTTGCAAGTATGTGTGAGAATTCAATGCTGCGTACACACACACAGCTATAATATATGTAGCGTGACGTATTTCGGAATATCAGTATTAGTCTATTAGTTCATTTGTTTGTGTCGTGGACATTCATTCACTCGTCGAACATTTCTCCGTAGGTACATTATGTACGCTGTGTTTGGTAGTAGATACAAAAATTACCTTATATGATTAGTATTAGTATTAAGTATAATAGACAAAGAGACAAGATAGGTAAACCCTACGTCATCGAGTATACGAATGAAACTACTTTGTAGTGATAATGGACGTTTATAAAACCTTAAAAAAGCTGGTCTGCCGGTGCGTCTTTTGGCAGGAGCCGCGCTGTCACGGAAATAGTCAGTGATTTTTTTCGAAAAAATTACGACATCAAAACAACGAGAATAATAAAAGTCGATTAGAAAATGAGAAAAAAGCAGGTCTGCCAACCGACAGCCTGGCACGTTCGCAGGCAGCCGGCGTCAAAGTGGGGTAAAAAATAGTAAATTTTACGTCATCGAGTACACGAATTAAACCAATGAATAACTATAGTCCAGATCATTTCATTTAAGAATTTCTTGGTCTGCCGACCAGCAGCCTGGCAGCTTTTTGGGTACGACTTTAAAAAAAAAAAAAAAAAATTTTCTTTTTCTGAATTATTATTTTTATTTCATTATAGTTTTAAATTAGAATGCCATATTTTTTTTAAATAAGCCAAAACCTGCCGCGGTGCCCCTCACTGCTGTCGCGTTTCCATATTTTTGTACAAATTTATAATAATAATAGTCATTTTAAGATTGCCAAAATAGTCCATACTAGTTGGAAGTTCGAACAACCAACGCACCGTCGCCGTAAGAGCTGTGTTCATCCGTAAAACGACTTAAATTTCCGAACCTCGTCCGTTTCATATCGGTTTCGCATGCCCTGCTGCATCGATTACATCGAACACAAGATCGAAACTAACAAAAAACTGTAATCTAGATCATCCCATTCATGATTTCCTTGGTCTGCCGACCAGCAGCCTGGCAGTTCAAAAATAAAAACACCATAAAATCGACTCCAAATGTGAACCACGAGAATAATTACGAAGCAGAATATGTTTATAATAAACTGTTTTTATTCAATACATAACTACGAAATACATAATCACGAAACAGAACTTGTTTATAATAAACTTTTTTTTATACATTAAATAATAATATTATTGAACATTTAAAAAAAATAAAAAACGATTGTGCAAGACCACACGACTGAAATAAAATTTCACTTATCTTATAAAAGAACATATGACATTGGGGTGACATAGACGTTGACATTCCAGACAATTTGGTTTGTTGCATTTCACACAGTAGTACACACTCAGGCGTCTTTTTTTCGCTGGGCAAAAGTTGCCCCGTTTTCTTTTGCATGCTTCGTTTCCTTTTTTAATAACATTAATCACCGTTCGCATCGATCACTGTTCGCATCGATTACCGTTCGCATCACACTTTTCGTAACGCATTCACCAGTTTACCCCCAAGTGTCGAGCGTGCGTAAAGAAGTTTTACTTTTAAAAAATTATTTATACAATGCATAAATACGAAATACATAATTACGAAGCAGAACTTGTTTATAATAAACTGTTTTTATACATTAAATAATAATATTATTGAACATATAAAAGAAATAAGAAATTAAAATGGAGTTCTACAAAATAAATGCACCACGAGATTCCAAACGTCGCGTCGGTAGTTTATAATGGGAGCTGCGCGAGTGTATACGAATGATGTGAACTATGGGAAAAAACCATCAACAAGCAAATAATGAAACATTCGTAAAAAGGATCATACTAAATATTCTACCAAAATAATAAGTTCCATAAATTAAACACACTTTGTTATTGGTTTGGTTTTTACTTCGATATTTAAAAATATTGTGCACGTCATAACATAACACAAGTTGAATGTTGAAGTTTTAAAATTCGCGATGGCATTACTACCGACATCTAGCGATGTAATAATTAATACATTTTGACAGTTTTCGAATTCGGCCGTGGCTAGTACATCCCTTTAACACTATTTTCAACGATGCCCCGGCAAGGCACAGGTCCTGAGATCAATTCCCAGATGCGACCGATTTTTTTCTACCTTTTCTGTTTCAAATTTTTTGATTGAGAGTGGTTAAGCGTTAAGAAGAAGAATAAGATAAATTGAATACGTCATAAGAATATATTAATGCTAGAGGGTGCGCACTTATACGTAATAAACTAATAATAATACTAAATTATAAATAACTAGCAGACCCGGCCACACGTTGATGTGGCTAACGAAACACAACGCCATTAAACAACCTTTATAAAATCCACACCACCCGCTGGCCATCTGCCCGCTGCCTTTTTTAAAAATTTTAATAATAAATCCCTTTATTATTTATTTACAATTTTTTTAATTTTTAAAATTAAGTCCCGTTAAACTGATTGATATTAGTTTGTCAACGGGTTCTTTTGAAATTTTTGATTTTCTCGGCTTTTCTATACTATAATAAGCATGTTTTATACATATAAACCTCCTCTTGAATCACTCTATCTATTGGTGAAAATCGCATGAAAATTTGTTGCGTAGCTTAAAAGATCTAAGTGCACAAACATTTTGAGCGACTCCATTTTATACTATGTAATGATAAGCGTAGGCAATATGTGAACTAACTTTGAACTTATTTAAAAATAAGCAAAAGTTTCTATTTACATTTGAGGGGGGAGTCAGGTATACAGTAACGGAGAACGGAGCGGCCCGGTTACAAGTGTAAATATAAAACGGATTTTCTCAAAACCACATTTTTCAAGTTGGTTGGAATCGTAGCTCATCGAAGACTTTATATCAGTTTTCAAATGAATGTTGATTTGCTACGGTGTTGATTTGTCATGGAATCCGTGTGGCTAATGAACGTGATGCTGCGTTAACATATTCATTGTACATGCACATGTTTCAAGTACTAGTATTTGTGCTATGATATAATTATAATTAAAAGATATTATTTTAAAAAGTGTTGAGAAGAATATCTGGACACGTGAAAGCGGGGGAACAGTGGTGTATCCGACACAACAAAGAACTGTATTATGGTATATATCAGCCCCTTAACATCTCAGCCCATATGAGACTCCTCGTGTTGAGATGGGATGGGCATGTACAGAGAATACTAGAAACTTATGACTGGACACCCAGGTGGAAGGAAAAAAAGTGGGAAGACCCAGACTGAGGTGGGAGGACGAAGTAAGAGTGGATGCAGCTTCTGACCCAGCTTCTCCAGGTAACAAACCGGAAGTCAGTCGCTGAAGCAATTTTTTGTAGTAAAACTTCTTTACGCACGCTCGACACTTGGGGGTAAAATGATGAATGTGTTACGAAAAAGAACCATATATTTAATGTGAAACGCTATGAAACGCATGAAACGCTACGAAACGCATGTATTTAATGTGAAACGTCATACATTTAATGAGAAGTTTTACTTCAGTGGTGTGGTCTAAAATAAATTCATTTATTTTTTACATTAACTCTACACAGAAGGGTGTGAGGAAAAAAAACGAGTGTGCTTTAGACCACACGACTGAAGTAAAACTTCACTAACTTATGCCGTCCATTAACAATATAACAATAACAGGAATAAAAATATCCCCATCCCCTCAACATCCCCATCAACTCAACTCAACTCTCAACTCTCAACTCTCAACTCTCAACTCTCAACTCTCAACTCTCAACTCTCAACTCTCAACTCTCAACTCTCAACTCTCAACTCTCAACTCTCAACTCTCAACTCTCAACTCTCAACTCTCAACTCTCAACTCTCAACTCTCAACTCTCAACTCTCAACTCTCAACTCTCAACTCTCAACTCTCAACTCTCAACTCTCAACTCTCAACTCTCAACTCTCAACTCTCAACTCTCAACTCTCAACTCTCAATTCTCAACTCTCAACTCTCAGCTCTCAGCTCTCAGCTCTCAGCTCTCAGCTGTCAGCTCTCAGCTCTCAGCTCTCATCTCTCAGCTCTCAGCTCTCAACTCAACTCAATTCATATCATTGATTATTTTTTCACATTTATAAGCGTTTCATATTGATTAGCGTTTCACATTTTTCGTAACGTTTCATATTTTTTCGTTACGTTTCGTATTTTTTGGTAAGGTATTTATTGTTTTACCCCCAAGTGTCGAGCGTGCGTAAAGAAGTTTTACTTCAAAAATCCTCAGGGCCTATGTCAACTTTGAATACGCTATGGGAAGGGTCTTTTTGAGGAGAGAAAGGAGTGAACATGGATCTTAAAGAGACCCATGGTGTAGGAGAGAGGAAACACAGAGGTCGGCAAATCGCTCCACAACCGAGTTGTTGAACTCTAAAACGATTCATAGAAACGACCCGTTCTCACGTGACTAATTTCAACCGTGTACAAATATTTTGCGCGTGTTTAGGCTTGTTTCCAGACTACGCACCGATGCCGAGAGGATCACTGACGCTGGTTCCTCGGAACATTTTTCATTGTAACACCGGTACAACAAGGACAGCATTCCCATTTGATGCCTGTGCTCTAAAGATTGCAATCCGTTAGTTAAGCTAGGAGAGTCTATCAAACGGACCGCCAGTTTCTGCACAGAGTCGAGGGTTTTTATGTATTTTGAGTCTTTAAACATGATTAGTTATTAAAGTATCTGCGGGTCATATACAGTACGCCCAGTTTCTGAGAGGCTAAATTAACTCTGGCTTTGATGGAGCCCCTATACCTGAGCTTGTCACTTAGAGTTACACAAAGGATATTGATGGAGGTCCTGTTCGGAAGATTGCTTCCGTTGAAGGAGACTAGATTTTCATTTCAATCCCTTTTTGGCGTAATCAGACATAATTGGGTCTTTGAAAACTTAAATTTGACCAGGTTATTCTTACCCCGAGGGAAAACACTCTCGAGGAAACCGCCCATTCTTTGCTTCAAAACCCTCCGAGTCATTGGGGTGAATTTTGCGGGGGGCCAAGGCTTGACGAGGGCTGTGGCACCATCGGAGAGAGAGAGATTTAACCAAAATAGTACAGATTTCATGTCTCTTGAACAATACATAGTTATGTGCAAGGGTTTTTGAATTAATTAATTGAATAGAATTAATTAATTGAATTGAATAATAAAAAATCTGAAAAAAAATCAAAATGATAAAAATATGACATGTTCTTTTTTCAGATTAAGGAAAAGATCATAAAAAAAACTGTGTTCATATAACATGTTTAATTCGAAATATTAATTTGGATGGACATGCTTTCAAAATAAATAATTGCATTTTTTTTTTCAAATTTTAATTTTAAGTATGCTGCAGTTTTGAATTCGGGGTTAAATTTAATTTCTTCAAAGTCCATACATATGCCAATCTCTTCCAGCAATCCGTTTTAATTTATAAGCACGAACCATGGTACCATGGCGTGTATTCTGAAATGAAAATAATAATTGTTGTAAGAAAATAACCCATTGTAAAAGAATATGAATTTGGAAAAATGTACAGAAAATTTTAAACAATTAAAAAAAATTTTATTATGCACGGAACTCTGGTTTCGATGGAGCCCTCATACCTGAGCTGGTCACTTAGGGTTACATCAAGCATATCGATGGAGGTCCTGTACGGAAGATTTGGAGGGGTGCAGACAAACTTCACCGTTTGTCTCATTTACGACAGTTGACATTTAGTGTGTAAGATAGAGGGGCAGCATCATATTTTTAAGAACAAAAGCAAAACAATCAGCGCATTGACATTATTTGACGCTTTTGAATTTTTGGATTATAATTTACAAATTAGGTACCAGCACTCCATTATGGACGGCTAACTTCGCTCCTTTGGACATTTTTTTTTGGCGTCAACTGCGTTCAGTCCTTCATTAATAGAGTTGCCTGCATTTACCCTTCTTTCAATATCTCTATCAGCCTTCCCATCTCTCGTAAACATACTTCCCAAGTACACAAACTCATCCACCTGCTCCAAATACTCTTCATTCACAACTATGTTGCGCATTGTTTTCATACTCTCTCTTCTCGTACAGTGACTTTAGACTTACTTACATACATTCATCATTAACTTATTCTTCATACATACTTCATTCACCCTAGGCACGAGAGACTATAGATCTTCCATACTGTTAGAAATCAGCACCGCATCATCAGCATAAAACAGGCAATATACTTCCAGATTACTCAATTTCGCGCCCAATCCATTCTCTTTCAATTCTTGCATACAATTATCCATGTATAGATTGAATAACCACGGCGACATTACGCAGCCTTGTTTAAAACCTTTTGTGATGTCAAACCATCCCGTAAAATTGCCGTTCACCCTAATACATGCAACGCTTCTCTCATATAGAGACGCAATTGCTTGAATGAGATTCGTACTCACTCCATACTTGAACAACACCTTCCATAGCTTTTTCCTGTCAACTTAGTCATATGCTTTTTGTAGATCTACAAAGGCACAAAAAAGTTTCTGGTATTTTGCAAGAAACTTCTCGGTAAGCATACGCAATGAGAAAATCTGGTCCATGCATCCCCTTCAACTCATAAAAGCTCCTTGCACATCCCATATTTTATCCTTTGTTTCTATGCGTATCCTTTCAATGAATATTCTGCCATACAGCTTACCGACTGAACTAAGCAGGCTAATAGCCCTATTATTCCAACAATTCATACGTGACCCTTTACCTTTATATAATGGTATGATTACAGCCCTTTCCAATCTAATGGCGTTGAACCCTTCTCTAAACACTGGTTAAAAAGTCTGCACAACCATGTGAGAATAATATGGCTCTCCTTTAAAGTATTCGGCAGCAACAGCGTCAAAACCCACAGCCTTATCATTCTTCATACATTAAATTGATTTTTTTTATTTCATCCATGCTGATTTCGGTAACATTCACTCCATCGTCGTTCATAACCGATTCAATGCTAGAATCACTGTCATCCGGGTTACTTTCAAAGACTTTCTCGAAGAATTTCATCCATCTCTCTTTAATTTCTTTCTCATTCGTTAACATTTGTCCATCTTTCGATTTTATCACTTTCATGCTTCCGTTCTCTGGACCACTCCGGGACTTTTCGACTTCCTTCAAAAACAATTTAATGTTTTCTTGAAAGTGGTTTGTCATTTTGGTTCCCTCTTCCTCTTCCAGGCGTTTCTTTAGTTCTTTCATTCCAATACTTACTCTTTTCTGCATACCTTATACACTTCTTTTGCTCGCTTTTTCTCTTCACTTGAAGCATTGCCAGTCGCTATCAGACATAACCATGCTTTATTTTTCTCTAAGACCAGTGCTTTAATCTCATCATCCCACCATGCGTCACCTTTCTTTCTACCTTGCTTACTTATCCCACACACGTCTCTAGCAGATTCAAATAGACTCACCTTTATGTAGTTCCATGTTTCCTCTATGCTTAGACCGTCCATTTCTTTCTCATTTAATCTCATTGCACAATTCTCATACTCACTTCTGATATTATCGTTTTGTAGTTTTTTTTTCAACTCTTGTTGGAGTTGATACCGTTTTCACTTTATAACGCCAGCCGCGAAAGAGTTTTACTCTTGACACTATCAGAAAGTGATCATTTTCAACCTCAGCCCCTCGGAAAACTCTTGTGTCCTCGGTAACGGCTCTCAACCTAGATTCAATTACTACCAAATCGATTATCGACTTATCATTTTCTCTTTCCCACGTATATTGGTGGATACCTTTATGATCGAAAAAGATATTCGACACAAAAAGTTTCCACTCAAAAATACTTCAAGTATTCTATTCCCATTGTCATTCGTTATTTTATCCCCGAACATACCTAAGGCCGAATCAAATCCGTCACATCTAATTCCGACCCACCCGTTCAAATCGCCCGCCATTATAATCCTTTCATTCTTTCATTTCAAATCTCATTACATCATTCACACCAGTCCAAAAATCCTCTTTCACTTTGTCGCTTTCAGAATTAACAGGGACATAGCAAATAATAAGAAACACCCTTGTCGAACCAATTTTGAATCGGATCCACATTATTCTCGGACTTACACATTTATAATGTAACATACAATCAACCATCCTAGGAGACAGTATCGCCGCGACACCCTGACAAACTCTCTCTGTATCTGGTCTCCCAGACCAGATGACGAACCTATCATTATGCTGCATTGTACCACTCTCTTTTATATACTCTCTGTTACACAAAACACGTCCAAACATTTGCATTTCATTGTATCACATAATTCATTCATCTTTCTTTCCATTCCTCTTCTTATATTCCATGTTCCAATTCGGCATTACTCACGTTCCGCCCTCCTCTTTGCGCCACTGAAGGGATGGCGATGTGATGGATAGCGAGTCTCATCGACACCTGTGTCGGCCATTCCCTTTCATATAATATAAGTTTGAGTTATTTGTAAAGGTTTTATAAATGCATCAAGCGCACCACCCCTTCCTATTATTCCATGCATGATTTATCGTAACGTAAAATAAACACTCTTTTCTTGTCTTACCTTGATAACCGCACCTTAAACACGCGTTGTTGTCGGCCTCACACTTGTTAATAAACTTCTGCCAGATTGGTGGTGGTAGAAAGAGACCGCATTCCGTGTAAGCACAAACCGGCGCCGGAACGGGGGGGCAAGCTTTAATTACACATCCAGGTTCCGCTGCGCCCGGGGTCACCAGATTCAATAGGGTCACCAGCACACCAACTGTAGAAAGGTTTTATTTTCAGCACTTTTATTTTTAGATAAATTTTTTCATAATTATTATATTCATCACTTTTATTTTTAAATATTTTTTGCAATCAAAAGTTATAGATATCGAATATATAGGGTGTCCGGGGGTAAGTGCATTAACTTCGGGAGGTGATTCTACATAACAAAATTTGAACGGCGTGCGTGTCCAGCTTTATTATTTTTGGCTGTTACGATACGTGCCCATCACAACTATGAAATATTGCCACAATCGAGCGTGATTGGCTCTCAGCAAGTAAAATTATACCTCACATTAAGGATTTTTAGTAGGTACGTCTTTTTGTATGGGAAAAAATGTTGGAATTTCCGAAAAACTTGTTAATCTTTTTTACTCATATCATCATGTAGAATCAACTCCCGAAGTTAATGCACTTTACCCCCGGACACCCTGTTTAGTACTCATATATGCTATTTTATTTATTAGTTTTATAAATTATACAATAAAATCCATTAAAGATTTTTCTGTTTTATGATTTTAAACACAACTTGGGCAATTAATTATGAATGAATGATAAATATTAAAAAAAACCATTTAGTATGAAAATATGAAATAAAAATTATTAAAAAAACATTGGGCGTAAATTAGAATTACAAATGACCTTTTTACGTTGGAACACAATTTTGTGGTATATAAGTTTAAATTACCAATCAAAAAAAATTGTTAAACAATTTAATACGATAGATAAGGCAAGATGTGTATTTTTATTAATTTTTATTAACTTTAAAAAAACTTTCAAAATTCCTTTAAAAACCAAGCAAAATTAATTTAATTCTTTAATTATCTGTTAATCATAATTTAAATCTAAAATAAATAAAGTTGATTGCACATATCCGTACTAGATATTCAATATAACTTTTGATTAAAAAATATATTATTCTATTTGGTCATTGTTAGAAAATGAAGCCTTTGTTTAGGGTAAAAGTTTCTTTGCGCCTGGCACAGATATCAAGAGTAATTAAAGTGTGGGTTTTTTTTATATAGAAGTCAGGAGCGGCTATATTTGTCCCCTTCCAACGAACCTATAATGGAGTTTGTAAATAGGATGATTTCTCTTAAATTCTCTCTCTTCTGCATAGTTTGCTTTTAAAAGGAAACATACATTATCGGGCCGTTGGGGAGCTTCAATGGAATTGTTGTACATTCTGTTGGTTACAATAAAAAACTATCTTTGATCTACTTGGATTTCTCGTTGGAGTAAAAGACCTAAAACTTACACAAGCCAATCTTAAACAGTCATTATTTAAATCCAAAACTAAGTTTTTCTTCTTTTTTCATACAAAACTTGAATTCTGATTTGCGACCAAGATACTTAACCAAACTGAACAATTATTTTTTTATAAAAGGTACAGCAAATTTTTCAAAAAATTTCCTGTTAAGAAGCGACGTTTTATATGTATATAGATAGGAAACCAAATGACACATGCATATTCAAGCTGAAGTATTTTGATTTTTTTTTTTTTTTTTATTCAGAGAAAGATACATAAATAACAATAAATTCAATATAATAATTAATTACATAATATGTGTACATATTTGATTTATCCCCATAAAAAAGCAGGGCTTGTGTGTATGGGGGTGTTAAAATTGGTTTAATTGTTTTATTTTTAATATTCAGTTCAAATTTTCGGTATAATTTTTAAGGTGAGTTTTAAATTTTTGATATTACTGTTCATAGTGTTCATGTTTCTGATTTTTTCAGGTAGTGAATTAAAAATTTTTACTCCAAGATATTTATGACTTAACACTAGAAAGATGGGTACTTCTCCATACCTGTAAAGACCACGACCGTCATTTTGACGGCTGATCACTTTTTGTCAATTGGTAGGCGAATATGGGTACCGCTGCTCCGGAAACTATTTATCGGATAACCAACACCTCTGCCATAGGACACTCCAAGTGGTTCGTGCTATTTTTGGTGACTTAGCAGGGGTGCCCGGGTTCATTGGATGAGGTTTGTCTGATCTAGGTGGCGAATACGTTTGCCCACCTACTGCGTAGCCGACCGGGTCGGGAGACGCTTGTTGAGGGAGACCTCATCTAGACCTATCCAGGAGGACCTCTCTCGAACCGTCGCCTTGCACCACTGTGGGAGAGATCGATTAATTCGTCTAACACTCCTAAATACATTTACCAATTTCTCCTATTCATCCCTCACACCTTATTCATTCATCCGTTACTCCTGGATAAATTTACCATTTTTTCCTATTCACCCCTCACACCTTCTTCCTTCCCAGAACTTCCTTTCCTCCCTTTTCTTAAAAACACCCTCCACACAGTATCCCCAAATATGGCATAGGGCCCGGTTTCTTTTCTTTTTTCGTTTACATTAGCTCCACAAAAAAAAACCCTAAGGAAAATTATTCCCCTCATGACATTGTCACCATTGGGGATGCTGTGTGGACGGTACCTAAAGGGAAAGGAAGAAGAATAAGTTATGGGAATTAAATGATGTGTGAGGGGTGGGTAGGAATCTGGGGATCAATGTGGTGACATACGTAAGAATCTATTCCTATCACTGCGATGCAAGGCAATATCCTGCTGGCGAGGTCAAACGTTCTCTCTCAACCAGTCACTCCCGATTTGGCCTGCCACGCAGTCGTTTGGTAGAAACATCCGCCACCAAGATCCGAACACACCTTGCCCGAACAAATTCCCAATTTGGGAGACGGGTATGGGTACTGCCACCCGGGAACCATTTATTGGATAATCAACACCTCTGCCATATGGTACCAAAATTGGTTCGCTAGGATGAGGTTTGTCCGGGTCTTGGCGGCAGATGATAATAATATTTGGCTAATTTATATAGCGCGATTTTTGTGAAAATCACCCTAAGGGCGCTGTACAAATTTATTTATTTATATAGTACATGTTACATATATTTGACATTTCTATAGATACGATTTATTAAATCACCATACTAGGCGAATGCCTAATATATATGCGTCTGCCCATCAGCTGCATGGCAGGCCGGATCGAAAAAGATTGGTTGAGGGAGTCCCTTTGACTTCTCCAGCCATGCTCTCCCGGAACATCACGGATGGATGGATTCATACGTCCGTCACACCTGGACACACTGACCCCCAGATACCTACCCACCCCTAATATCCTTTTCCTTCCCGGAACTTCCTCTCCTTCCTTTCCTAAAAGGACTCCCTACACAGCATCCCCAAAGATGACATAGGCCCTGAGGAGAATTATTTTTCTCAGGGCCTCCTGCTAGCTAATGTAAAAAAAACCTAACCCCATGAACCTAGGCACCCCTGCTAAGACACCAAACTTAGCGAACCTCTTAGGGAGGCCTATGGCGTAGGTATTGGTTATCCAATAAATGATTCTGCCAGTTCTTCAGGAGCTAACCTAGCTGGACCAACTCTGGTATATGTGTGCATACCCTGTATTTAGTTCTTTGACGAGCCATAAAATAAATTTGGGCCAGAGATATATTTTTGTGGTATATTTACAAATTATATGATACGCGATAGCGAAAGAAAGAGACAGACATATTATAAGATACTATCGTGGTACTATCATAAACGAGGAGGAATGGGCCTGTTGTAAACTTGGGTAAGGAAGATTGTAAACAAAATCAGCATTATGGCCCAAACCGTCACATTGACGGCAGCGGTCTTTGTAGGTATAAGTCAATATAATATCTCAAAAACTAAATAAGACCCGTACCTGTTTTTTTTCACCATAGTTGTAAAATCATAAAACATGAAATGTGAAAAAAAATCACACCAATACAATAATTATTAAGCATTATATCGTCACATTACTTCGGCCAGCCGTCAAAATGAAGGCTTCGGTCTTTCTAGTGTTAACTGTCCTAGTGTTTTTTTACATTTTGGAGTAGGAAGTATTGATGTTTGTCTAAGATTTCTGTTTTTTTTAAATGGTTCAACTTTATTTTGAATATTATCTTTATAAATTTGTAATGTTGCATGATAAAAATATATTGCACTTAATTTTCTGACTTTAAATTTAAACCATTTAAACGTTGGTCTATTGTTATGCCCAGGTACTTAATATCGGTCTTGCTTTCTATGTTTGTACATAATATATTGCATTTGTGGTTTTCTGTATTTGTAACAGAGTGTATTATTATGCTAATTCTTTTTTTTTTTTTTTTTTTTTTTTAATGAAAAATGGTAAATAATAGGTTTTTTTAGAATTTAAAGTCAACAGGTTTTTTTATCAAACCATAATTTTAGTGCATTGATTTCTTTATTTGCCATTTTATTTAATTCAGACCAGGTGTTTGCTTTTAGTAGTAGGACTGTGTCATCAGCGTAGGGTACAATGTCTCCAAATTTGGAAATATGGAATATATCATTGACATATAATAAATAACAACGGTCCCAAAACTGTACCTTGGGGTATCGAAAAGTCGCTATATTTTGAGTCGCTGATTTGATTGAGTAATTTTACTTGTTGAGGTCTTTTGTGTAAATAAATAGTTATCCATGCTAATACTTTCCCATTAATTCCTATCAATTTTAATTTATTTATTAATTTTTTATGTGATATGCTGTCGAAAGCTTTTTTCAGGTCTATAAATATTCCGATACATTTTTATCGGAATCTAGGGCCGTTTATAAATAGTTGGTAATTTTTGCTATCGCGTCATGAGTACTTGTATTTTTTTTGAAGCCGAATTGGTTATCATTAATT
The DNA here is from genome assembly GCA_917563855.2 of Limnephilus lunatus. Classification (NCBI taxonomy): domain Eukaryota; kingdom Metazoa; phylum Arthropoda; class Insecta; order Trichoptera; family Limnephilidae; genus Limnephilus; species Limnephilus lunatus. The sequence continues at coordinate 128,441,609 of OU830592.1, forward strand.
ATTGGTTATCACAAATTTGTTTTTTTACAATTTTCTCATATATTTTTGATATATTTGATAGAAGAGAAATCGGGCGGTAATTTTGTGGATCTTTACGACAGTCTGTTTTATAAATGGGAGTTATAATTGCTCTTTTATAATTATTGGGAAATTCACCATTTGCTAGACTAAGGTTTATTATATGTCTTATGGGGATTATGAGTATGATGATACTGTTGCGGTGCGGCGGGGGCCAAATGATCCACCTCGAGGAGGAGGGATCAAATGCCGAGTGGACTGTATATGCGGTTCTACAATATTTAATTTATTATGTTTAATCACTTACCAAAACTGCAAGTCTGCCTTCCACTGATGTTCACCAGGAAGGGTTTGTTAGTGGGAATAGATTTCGGGGAAGGAATGGTGAAATGAGTGAGGTGAATAAACGTTTGATAATGCAACTCGCGGCGATGGTTATTTTGCAAAATGGTTGCGGTTTTATATTAAGATTGCGCGGGGCGAGACGAATTTAATTGTGCGGTGCGGTGCGGTGCGGATTACGGACTTGTGTCCTTTGCGGTGATGTTAACAGAACTGAGCAGGAGAGCAAACTCTAGTAAGTTGCAGAAAGTAACACGCAACAATAAAGGCGAGAACAGATACATTATGAGTCATAATTTATGACTTAAAATGAAAAAAATAATAAAAGATATGTGTATTGCTACAGAATTGTTAATTGCACTTTTTTAAATCGGATTTCTAGAAAATGAATAAAAAAATGGAAAATTTTCTTACCAATAACTGCAAAATCCACTATGATTTTCATTTTTTGGGTATCGAAGCGCTTTCCTCTTCCGATGAAACAGTGGGCAAAAAGGAGGCTTATATACTCCTAGAGCAGAACGAATTGCTTTCTCAACAGTGCAATATTTTTAATTAAAAACACTAGTATTTTATTATGTTCCTATAAAAAGGAAAGTTTAATGTATTTTTAATATGACTGTGACAGATGTTTCAAGGTTGGATGGCTTTACTAATCAACTTTGTATCGTTGTTTTTTCAATTAAAAATATATTTTCTTATAAAATATTCTACAAAAATATTAGAAAATATTAGAATAATAGAAAACGGATGTAAAATAAACAAGTTAACCTTTTCGTTCAGATTCTTAACTCTTAATTCGACTGTTGTGAACTTATGTAACTCATTTACTTTCGAACACATACAGTAACAACACGGCAACACTATTCTACTGCAGCATTCATAAGTCTAACCACACAGCCGACTCTCCAATACAACGATTTGACAGTATGGAAAATCAGTACTTAGGTGATGTTGACATATTTAATATCGATTCGGCGAGTTTGGTGGATCATATCATTATTGGTATTTTCATAGATTTCAAAAAAGCGTTTGAAATCATATCACATGACAAACTCGTAACTAAATTAAGAAACATTGGATTTAACAGTACAGCTCTAGAATGGATAAAAAGCTACCTTTTCAAACGCCCTCAAGTCGTAAAAATCAACAATGTGCTTAGCCAACAAGATACGAGTAATTTAGGTATACCTCAAGGTACAATCCTGGGGCCGTTACTGTTTATCATCAAAGTAAATGATATATTCACACAAAGAATAAACGGAAAAATAATATCTTATGCTGATGACACTGTCATAATAATTGAAGGTGCTGATTGGAATACTGTGAACAACCTAGCGAATATTGTCATTAATACACTGAAAAACTGGTTCGATAAAAATCTCCTCTCTTTAAATACCGAAAAAACAAACTTTATCCCATTCTCTATCAATAAATTTAAATCTAAACCAGAAATAAAAATTCTAATACATCAGAGTAAATGCAGTGGAACTAATTCAGTTTCAGTGCCGGCAACCCGGGCGTTTATTTAGTGTCATGGTTATTTACATTGTTTTCTTTTCTTTTACCCGCCTCACTAGACAAAGTCTGTTCCGAGGCGGGTAAATCACATCTATGTTTGTTCCAAAAGAAATGTGTGTGTTTAAACAAATATATATATGTATATGTATGTGGAAAGATAAAAAAGATAAATTATATGTTGGTATATTAAATATTTACATACATACTTTGTTTTTTTTTTTATTTTTTTTTATTTTATTTATTTATTTATTTTTTTTTTTTATTAGTTACATTTCCATGAGAAGATTGCATATGTTATATAGATAAAAGTAAATTAAAATTTTGTGACAGTTGAATATAGCGGTTACATAATAATTAATTTTGCAAAATTGCAGTTTCTCGTGTTTGTTTTATTTGAATATTATATAATTTCGTGAGAACTTGTATGAAATGTTATTTATTTAGAATATTTTGAATGTCTGTTCTTTCCTTTTCATTCAACCATATTATAAATCTTTTGAACAGCCAATTCAAATTATTTGGGGTGACGTAAGTTTTTGTTTGTGTTAAGAAGGTATTGAAAATGTGTGGTGCTAGGTAAGATTCGTGTTTTTTTGCAAAAGTTGATTTGATATGGGGAACTTGAAAGTGCTTATTAATTTTTGCTCTTGTGTTTTGCGAGTGAGGTATGTGGAGATGTGAAGTTTTGATACAGTTTTTGTGAATGATCTTCCTTATTAATAGTTTATTTACGTCTAGTAATTTGTTTTTGATCATTAGCTGTTCCGTCGGATGTTGGTAAGGTTTTTTAAACATAATTCTAATTTTTGTTTTGTGATTTATTTTAAGAGAATTGAGGAAAGTATCTGCTGCTCCTCCCCAAACTGAAATTCCATACGTTAAAATACTTTGACAGAGTGCGAAATATATATTTTTTAGTTGATTTAATGACATGATGTTTCGTATTGTTTTGAAGATGTATGATAATTTTCGTATTTTTTTTTGATAATATATTAATATGGAGATCCCATTTTAGTTTATGGTCAACAGTTAAACCTAGATATTTAATATTGTCTGCATAAACAATTTTGTCACAAGTACAGCATGTGTTATTTGACGAAATATTGGTGCAGGGGTTAAGATGTAGTTGTGGTTGGCTATGTGGTTGACCAGCCTTTGTTTTGCTAAAAGTTAAATATTTGGTTTTTGAAATATTCAGTGCTAGTAGATTATTTTGTAGCCATTTATTTACTACAGTCATCCCTGTTTCTGTGTTTTTGAATACCTTTTCCCATGATTGTGCCTTGAACAAAATTGCAGTGTCGTCTGCATAACTGATTACTTTGTACTCAATTTTTCCTAGGTTTATCTCAGTTAGACTATTTATATAAATGAGGAATAGTATGGGACCCAAGACGCTGCCTTGCGGTACTCCATACCTGAAATCTGCTTTGTCACTGCTGTATTTATTTATTTTTACTATTTGTTGTCTCTTTTCAATGTAGCTGACAAACCATTTTAGCGGTTGACCAGTTATACCGATATTTTTGAGTTTTTGTTGTAGTAATTTATGCGAAATAGTGTCGAAAGCTTTTGCTAGGTCTAAGAATACCCCTATCACCTTTGATCCGCCATCTATGCTTTTCACTATGTAGTTGGTTAATTCTGATAAAGCATCTTCTGTACCCATTTTGGCACGAAATCCAAATTGGCGGCTTGAGAACAGGTTGTGTTTTTCAAGGTACGCAAGTAATCTTTTTTTTATGGCTTTTTCTAGAAGTTTAGATAGTGAGTTTAGCAGAGTGATTGGTCTGTAGTTTAATATCAGAGTTTTGTCTCCCGATTTATGTATTGGAGTAATACATCCTATTTTTAAATGATCAGGGACAATTCCGAGCCTAAAACTTTGGTTGAAAATGTGCTGAAGCGGTATAAGTATGTATTCTCGTAGATTTATCAGTATTTGATTGGAAATGTTATCCGGTCCCATCGCGCAATTTGGTTTGAGAGATTTAATAAGATCCGAGATTTCCTTTGTATTTACTTGATAAGTATTGAACGAGTGATTTGGTCGTATGGAAGAGCAAAGTTTGTGTAAAGAGTCTTCTGATGTACAGTTTTTTTGAAGAATTTTTTCCGCTAGGGTAGAGCCAACTTTTGCGAATTCTGTGTTAATAAAATTAGCTATTTTATTAGGTTCATTGTTTGTTAAGACTTTGTCTCCGTTTATTAATAGTTCTTTGATATGTGAATCTTTCTTCGGAGTGGAATAAGTAATATTTCTTACAATTTCCCAAATTTTTTTTGGATCATTTTTTGCGATTTTTATTTCTTTTTTGTAATATTTGTATTTGGCTTGTTTAATTAACTTATTACACAGGTTTCTATACAGTAAGTAATCTTGCTTTAGTTTGTTATCATTCGGGTTTTTGTGGACTCGCATATGCATTGCATCTCTTTTGTGAATACTGTTGACTATTCCTTTCGTGATCCATGGTGTTATTTTTTTTTCTTTATGTGTGTAGTTCTTTTGTGGATTTTTTGTGGTGTGTTTGGTTATGTAGGTTTCAACCGTATTTATAAATGTGTTCAGCGCTGTGTTCGGGTCTATTTCATTTAGTACATTAGTCCAAGGTTCATCGTGAATATCCGATTTTAGGGACTTAAAGTTTATTTTGTCTTTCATGTTGTCATTTTTTTTTTTACTTTGTTCTTTGTTAAGAAGTATGTTTAATGTAGTTGTGAAATGGTCAGTGACAGTTGAGCGAATAATGGATGAAAAAGTTTTTTTTCTAGTTTTAGCAAATATATGATTGATGCAGGATTCGGAGTGTGATGTAGTTCTTGTTGGCGAGTTTATTGTAGATTTAAGTCCGTAGTGAGTAAAAACATTTAAGAATTCCGTAGTTTTTGGTTGGTAGTTTAATATGTTAATGTTCATGTCACCAGCAATAATTATTTGTTGAGTTTTTTTATGTTTTTCAAGAAGTTTATTTAATGAATTTAAGAAAGGGGCGAGATTGTTGTAGCATGGTGGTCTGTATATAGCGAATATAGAAAGACATGGGCCAAGTGATATTTGAATGCAGTTTGCTTCAGTTATGTTAATTTCTGATATGGAAGATTTTATTGTATCTTTGACAAAGATTACTATACCATCATTTTGATTTTGGTGTCTTGTGGTCTGGAATGTGGTATAGTCCTTTAAGTTTAAGTTGGTGTGAGAATCACCTAACCAGCATTCACTTAGGATAATGATATCGAAACTCATATCTATTTCATTTAGTAGGACACAGAAACTATCAAAGTTCTTTTGAATGCTTCTTATGTTTTGACATATTATGCTTAAACTGTGTTTTCCTGAGACAAGGATTTTGTATTCTTTTGCTTGGTTAAAAGTGTATTCTGTATTATTTATTGTTTCTAAGTCAAAATTCAGTGCAGAAACCATTTATTACAGGATTGCACTCGAGAATGTTCTACACTTAATTCAACTTCCAAAATTAAATATCTTGGCGTATATTTAGATTAACATTTTAAATGGAAAACACATATTTGTGAACTTGTCAAAAGAATTAGGAAATGTATATGTAAAGGAATACCTACCTAGAAATGCATAGGATTCCTTTATGTTCGAATTTAAAAAAGGTGTTTTCATGGAGACAAAAAATGATAGAGGTTTCTTGTTTTGTTGTCTAGCTGGGTAGCACAGATGGAAGTAATAAGAAGATTGAAAAATAAGTTTATAATAACAAAGTGATATAATATTTTGAAGACGGAAAAATAACTTTAATTGTTGTTGCTTTGTCAGCAAAGCAACTCATGATATTTGTATGTCACATATTAATAAAAAATTACAACAAATAGACAAATTGTCTTATAAACTACAATTTTAGTGAAGAGAAACAATAACCTAAGAAATGAAAAAATTAAGATTCATATTTACAGTGTCAGCAGCATCGGATGGAAAAAGCAATGTGATCTGCATAACCTCAATCGAGACACTCGATGGACATATATTTGATATTACCGATGATTTAAAACATGCAAGCAAACATACCGCCATAACGACTACGGATGTTTATAACAAAATTAAGAATTCGCTAAAGAAAAGATATCAAACATGGAAAATATGGTTTCCCTTAACCCAAGATTTGAAGAAAATTTACTTAGATGAAGGTGAGAATTTACAATTTGGTGACCAATACCTGGAAGAAATTATATATGACACGAAACTTTCTGACAATAATATTAGTACTGAAAATAAAAATCTAGGAAAAATAGCAGAAAGATTTTTACTCGAGAAGTTTTCAGGAAAAACATTAAATGTACACCAATGGATCAATGATTTTGAAAATGAATGTACACGTTTCGAGATATTAAAGGCGGCAGAAAAAATTGAGACTTTAAAGTATTTACTTGAAAAACAGTGCCTAGATTGGTACACTTGTATGTTAATAAAATATACAGTAAACGCAGAGTTTTTGTGAAACATACAGAAACAAAGGTTGGTCACAAGTTAAATTTGCATTTGCCTTTAAATTTCAAGGACGTTCATTACGAGAATATGCAACAAAGAAAGAAAGATTGTTATTAGAGATAAATAAAAATATTGACCCAGAGACATTGATTCATTTTATTGTTATGGGTCTACCAGATTATATAATGTACAAAATGGATAAGGAATCTATAACATTGACTGCAAATCTATGCAATGAAATTGGTAAACATGAACAAACAGTCAATAAAAATAATTATGATAAATTCAAGAGAAATAAATTTGGTAATAAAGTAAGACTTGATAAAATTAAGCCCTGCAAAACCTGTGAAAAATTAAATAAAGGTAGCCGTTTCCACTCTGAAGAGAAATACTGGTGTAAACAAACTGTTGATCATGAGAACAAGAGAAACTATAATAAGAATGAAATAAATGAAATTGGCATTAAGCATAATCATGGACAACTATTGCTCATAATTGTGTTGATAGATATAATAACACGGAACACTCAATAACAGGCTTTGCACCGAGATACCTATTGGATGGTACTGATGTTTCATTCATACCAAATGAACTTAAATTAAAAAAAGAAGCAGATGACTGGATTAGAGATAGAAAATTTGCATTAGAAAGAACAATTAAGTCACATGAATATAATAAAATGTTAATTGATAAAAAAAGAACAATTCATAATTTTAAAATAGGCGATATGGTATATGTTGAAAATGGTCACAAATTAAATAGAAGAAAATTAGATGAGTTAAGGATTGGTCCATTTAAAATCGAAGATAAACTATCCCAATCAATATACAAGATTAATACAGGAGTAAGAAAGATGGAGTCAATTTTTTTCCATATTACAAAACTTATTCCTGCCCCCATACTAGAAGAAAATGAAGATTAGAAAGAAGAAAAAGGAATTGAAAGAGACGAAAATCTCCAGAGAAATTTTCTAAACCTAGGGGGGAGATGTAAAGGAATACCTACCTAGAAATGCATAGGATTCCTTTATGTTAGAATTTTAAAGAGGTGTTGTCATGGAAACAGAAAATGATAGATGATTGTTGTTTTGTTGTCTAGCTGGGTAGCACAGATTGAAGTAATAAGAAGATTGAAAAATAAGTTTATAATTACAAAGTGATATAATATTTTGTAGACGGACAAATAACTTTCATTGTAGTTACTTTGTCAGCAAAGCAACTCATGATATTCGTATGTCACATTATTAATAAAACATTACAACAAATAGACAAATTGTCTTATAAGACTCAGAAATATTCTTAGACTGGAAAACTTTAAAAGGGTGTACTATGCAATTAATAAATCTATATTACAATACGGTATTATTGGATGGGGAGGAACATATGATGTTATTTTAAATCCTCTCAAAATAGTTCAAAGATTAATAATTAAGATTATATTGAAAAAACCATCTACATTTTCTACCGAAAAAATCTTTTCAATATTCAAAGTAACTACAATAGACAATTTATATAAAAAATATTCAATACTACAAACTTTCAAAGAAATACAGCGTAAAAAATTACATTTCAATATCTCAGCAAGATATCAAAACAATATTAAAATCCCAAAATTTAATATCAAGCACATCCAAAATTTCTATCTGTATCATGGTATAAATTATTTCAACAAACTCTCATTAAAAGTAAAAATTATTGAAAATAAAAGTAAATTCCAAACTAAATTAAAAAATAACCTGAAACAACTGTAAGAGTTACATTACTATTTCACTTCATTTAAATCTGTTAATCGACACATCTCAAGTTTCTCTTACTATATCTATTGTTAATATATTATATTATATTTTATATATATTAAATATCTAGCGCCCTTGGGGTGATTTTTCACAAAAACGGCGCTCTATAAATACGGTGCTCCAGATTTTTTGCCCGGGTTAAATCTTTCCCAAATGAAAGACTAAACCCTTCTACACACTTTTCCACAAATGAATATCTAGTAAATTCACGGAATGTAAGTGCAAGAACAATACGTCAATCCACCAGAAACATAATGGAAAAATATTTCACCGACTCCAGATATTTTTATATCAGAGGGTTCGGCTCTGATGAAATCGTAACTGGTCCGATAAATCCTACTGATCCCTCAATATAAATATTTAAAAAATCTTTCGTAATCCTACATGTATTTAAAATGACTGACCTTTGCATTTTTATGTACAAATTTTTTGACAAATCTAATATACCTAAATTTTGAATAAGAGAGCTAGGTATAATGCCAGTAGCCGAAATAACAAATGATAATATTTTTATAGTCTGAGAATGCCAAATTCTTCTAATCTCATTTCCTAAATCTGTATATTTTCTTATTTTTTCAGAAACAGTTTTCTGAATATTACAAGAATTTGGAATAGCGACATCAATGATATAAGTTATTTTTTAAATTTTTTCATGTAAAACTATATCGGGTCTATTTTGACTAATTGTTCTGTCTGTTGGAATAGTTTTATCATAATAAATTTTATAAAATTCATTTTCTTAAAATGAATTTGGTTCATATTCATAATATGGTACATTACGGCAGTCAATCAAGTTATGTTTAATAACCAAACTTTGGTGAATTATTTTTAAAACTTGAATGTGCCTTAATGTATACTCGGACGGCGCAAATACAGAACATCCCGATATAATAGCAGGCGTTACGATGTTCCCAGAAGATACCTACAAAATCACCACAAACAAAGCAAATGATCAAAAAAAAATTACGATTAATTTCGAGGATATCACAAAAGTACACACCATGTTAGCAGCTAAACACAGTGACCCGATAAAAAAATTCAACGGGGAAGGAGCCCAATACGTTTACTTAAATGCGGCTTTAACACAATATTATAAAAATCTGCACTGGAACACCAGAAAAAGAGCCCAAGAAAAAGAGTATAAATATGTTTGGATAAAATCCGGAAAAATTCTTGTTAGAAAAACAAAAGACTCTAAGGTTATGGAAATAAAACACCTAAACGATATACATAATAAACTGACATAAACACTAATGTACACCTAACACAACCTCATACCACACCCACCAATATGGCTGATTACATGGAATATATAGACTCAGACAATCAACACTACTGTGTAAGTACAAATTATTGTAATCTATGGAACAACATCACAAAAGAAAAAAATAGAATCAAAATATTAGATCGATTAATAAAAATTTTGATGAATTTATAATATACCTCCAACAGCTTGATAATAATTTTGATGTCATTGTGCTGACAGAATGCTGGCTGAATGAAAAATATATTCCAAAAACAATTGAACACTACAACACACACCACACAAAAAAACACAAAAATCAAAATGATGGCATAGTCATATACACTAATGATAAAATAAACACATTCGTCCAAGAAATACATATCGTAGACTCCAACTGCATACAAATAATATATGAAAAAGAAACTTGTATTCTTGCAATGTACAGATCTCCATCCAAAAACAATATTACAAATTTCCTAACTGCACTTAATAATACATTAAATGATCTCAACAAATACAAAAATATCATCATCATTGGAGACGTAAACATAAACACTCTACAAAACGGACACTCATAAAACATAGAATACCTAACAATATTATTACAGCATGGACTGGAGCCAATGATAAATGTACTAACACGAGTCACACAAAACACTAAAAGCTGTATAGATCACATAATGATCAAGACAAAACTAAAAACCAAAACAGTAGTACTTGAAAGCACAATTACAGATCACTACATGAATATGATAGCAATTGACACCGAAAACACTAACTCGAACCAACATAAAATATTTACAAAAAAAATAATTGACTACTCAAACTTAAAAGAAAAACTCCAAAAAAAAGACTGGAATACAATATACCAAATAGATAATGTCGAAGAGGCCTGGAATAAATTTACAAATACGTTAACGCAAGAAATAAATAATAACACTACAATAAAACATGTAAAACTTACACACAAAGCAAAAAAAATTAAACTATGGATAACTCAAGGAATATTAAACTGTATTCGTAAACGAGATAAAATTCACAAACAAATTAAACACACACCGTATGACTTGGAACAACTTAATTACTATAAAAGATAAAGAAACATCTGCACGAAAATTATTAGAGTAGCTAAGGAGTTATACTTCAGAGAAAAACTTAAAAAAGAAAACAATAACCCAAAGGAAATATGGAGAATATTAAAAGAAGTTACATACACACAAAAATTCAAACAGAAAAATACTATCGAACATCTAAATAATAACTCAAAAAAAATTGATGCCAAAACAAATACAGAAATTATGGCAAACCATGTCAATAACTTCTTCGCAACTATAGGGAAAGTTTTAGCGAATCGTAAAAAATATAGCACAAACACACTAACACAAACATCAATACTCAACCAACACAACACAGATTTATAATAAAAACAGCTTCGGAAAAGGAAATTAACAAAATAATAAACACATTAAAAAACCGGATTGCTCCTGGATTAGATGAGATAACAACGGATTGCATTAAAATAATTAAAAATGAAATATTAAAACCCCTAACACACTTAATTAACCTTAGCATAACACACGCCTACTTTCCTAGTACTCTTAAAAAAGGAATAGTGATCCCTATTTATAAATCCGGAGACAAAATGGAAATAACTAACTATAGACCAATCACATTGTTTAACTCGCTATCAAAGATTTTCGAAAGAGTACTAAAAAACCAAATAATAAAATACCTGGAAGAAAACAAATTAATCTCGGACAAACAATATGGATTTAGAGAAAAAATAAGCACAAAAGAAGCTTTGGCAAGTACAATAGATTATATACATAGCAACTTAGATCAAGGGTATAAATGCATAGCGATATATTTAGATTTAGCTAAAGCCTTTGATTCAATCGGCCACAAAACACCTTTTAAAAAATTAGAAAATATGGGTATCAAAGAGAAAGAACTCCAACTATTGAAAAGTTACATGAGTGACAGAACACAACAAGTCAAAATTAACAACCATACTAGCAAACCACTGCCGATTACACACGGAGTTCCACAAGGAAGCATACTAGGGCCCGTTCTTTTCACCATTTACATAAATGAACTTTGCAGTATGGAAATAGACGGTGAAATAATTAGTTACGCAGATGACACAGTTCTACTCTTTAAATCTAAGGATTGGAATAAGGTATATAAGATAGCGAATCTAGGAATCACGCAAGTGAAAACATGGCTAGACTCTAATACACTTACACTAAACATATCGAAAACAAAATTCACAACGTACAGCATAACAAACAAGGGACAGCCAAAGAACAATACAAACACCATAAAAATACACGAATGCATAAACACCAACATCTGCGATTGCCCTCCTCTAGAAAAAACAGAACAAATAAAATATCTAGGAATCATAATTGACTATAATCTTAGATGGACACATCATATCAAACAAATCACAAATAAACACCTCAGAACAATACACATTTTCCTAAACATAAGAAACATATATATAAAATAATACAAATGAAAACAATATATTTTGCACTTTGCCAATCAATTATAGAATATGGAATAATTGCTTGGGGAGGAGCAACAAACGCAGCTATCGATCAAATAGAAATAGCCCAGAAAACGATCTTAAAGGTAATACTTAAAAAACACAGACTAATCGACACAGACCAAATATTTAAAAGTTGTGACGTACTAGACATACGCCAATTATATGTTAAAACACTACTAAACTACATTTTTGAACAAAAAAACAAACTCCAACAAACACAAAATATCACTAATAGACCGGTTAGACAAGCGTATAAAGAAAACATAAAAACTCCGACGGTAAACACCACCGTTGAACAAAGACACCATAAATACCTTGCTATTAAAGCATTCAACAGTCTTTCACTTGAAACAAAAATTGAGGAAAACAAAAATAAATTCAGACAAAAAATAAAAAATGGATTAAAGAACAAAAAAGACAACATTACCAAATATTTTTAACATAAAAGAATAAAACATATGCACTCAACACACAAAACCAATATAAAATACGCAACACTCACAAACACACAAATCATAATATATGCCGATTTTCATTTAATTTTATTTTTTTAGTTTGTTAATTTTATTTTAATTTTAAATCTTTATTTTAGTTTTAATTTATCTTTATTTTAAATGTTTTTACGGATTAGGTATAAATTCTATATTGTAAAATGGGGGCCTCAGCACGGGTACACAACCCAGTGAGGCCAACATTACTGGATTATAATATGAAAAATTGTAAAATAATGAATCAACAAAAAAAAAAAATGTTCTATAGTTTCCGGAATAGCCAAACATTTTCTACATAAATCATCAATTTGATTTGCATCTTTGATGATATGCTTCCTATAATTTTTAGTAATAATGACTCTATCTTGAATGGCAAGCATACAGCCTTCTATTTCTGCGCTCAACTCTCCAATACTCGACCATTTGTTTGACGAAAGTTTGTCAACATATGTTTGGTTGAGATAGTTTTGTAAGTGTTTTGCGTGAAGAATTTTATTTGACCAGGAATCTAATAAATCCTGGTTGGTATTTATAAGAATGCTGGCATTCTCGTCGCATAAATTTAATGGCGAAATAATTCTATCTGCCTTGCAAATTATTTTATGCATTTCTGAACTATCAGCTTTCCTATGTGAACTATCAGCTTTCCTATGAATTATTATTATTAATAGTTGCAATATTATTATTCACCTACTCAAATGATAACATTGATAAAATAATTGAGTATGAACTCACTCACCAAACAAAAGAGCCTTGTCTCTTTATGGTGAGGAAAGGCTTTTATTACATAAATATTACAAATATGTTTATAATGTAAAAAAATGTATAATTATTGTAAAAACAAACAAATATTAAATAAAAAAATAAATCAAATAAAAATATGAAATATTATTTATTAGAACACTATTCCTAAACACATCTTGTATTTTTGTAAAACTATCGAATTGCTGTATTTTTCAGGTTATGTTTATTGTATTTTTATGATTTTATTTTATTTTCTATATAATGCAATTTTATTTTTATTATTCCTTACTTACCTTTGAGACATTGCCTAAAAAACAATACCCTAAGAAGTGCAGTGACCATCGATTAATAAGCCTGATGAATGTTCTTAAATTATTTCTTAAAATAATACATGCCAGGATACGCAATAAGTGTGAGCAGGACTTGGATGACAGTTTGGCTTTAGAAATGCGTTTGGTACGCGTGAAGCATTATTTTCTGTCGACGTACTATTGCAAAAGTGTCGTGACCAAAGAAAGGAAGTCTTTGTCTGTTTTATTGACTTCGAAAAGGCATGTGACAGGGTAAAACATATGCTGACCTAATGAAAATGCTTGCGGATCGAAACGTTGACACCAAAGACCAGAATTTCATTAAAAACCTGTATTGGTTCCAAACAGCAGAAATAAGAAATGAGAATGAGAGATCTAATGCAATCGCCATTATTCGTGGAGTACGACAAGGCTGTATCCTGTCGCCACTATGATTTAATCTCTATTCCAACAATGTCTTCAAAAGAGCCCTAAGTAATACCGAGAAGGGTCTCAAGATCAACGGATGTGTCATTAATAACATAAGATATGCAGACGATACTTTATTACTAGCTGATAGTATAAGTGACCTCCAAGACCTATTAAATCTTGTTAATAATGCTGGTGAGCAACTGGGCCTAACAATCAACGTCAATATAACTAAATGGATGACTTTTGGACGACTAGATCACTCTGGATCAATAATACAGTTAAATGGTTGTAATGTAAAGCTGGCTGCCTGCCCGCATGGCAGCAGAGCGTTCTGGTCGCTTGCGGGCTCAATAGGTCGCTATTTCTGCAAACCCAGTCTGCCACCTCTTACCAGACCTGACGGCTCTCTAGCAAATACCGCCGCCGAAAAGGCTAACTTATTAGGCAAAATGTTCGCGGAAAACTCGACCCTCGATGATCAAGGCGCTACCCTGCCGTCGGTTCCTCATTGCGGTTTTCGTAAGAAAAAGCTGAGGATCCGGCATCGGGATGTACTTCAAGTCTTACGAGGGCTTGATGTAAAAAAAGCTAGCGGGCCTGACGGAATACCTACCCTGGTTTTGCAGAGGTGCGCTGTAGAAATAGCTCCAATTTTGACGAAGCTTTTCAAGATGTCCCTGAAGTCTGGCTCTGTGCCCTCTGGTTGGAAAAAAGTGATCATTCACCCCATTCCAAAGAAGGGTGACCGCTCCAACCCAGCCAACTACCGCCCCATAGCGACCACATCTGTTCTGTCAAAAGTGATGGAACGTGTGATCAACGACAAACTGCCCACATACCTTGAGAAGAACAAAATTATTAACGACCGTCAATACGGATTCCGGCGGAACCGCGCTCGTGCAGTGATCTTCTCGCGTATGTGACGCATGTTTGGGGACGGCGCCTGGAATGTTTTGGTGAGACCCAAACAGTTTCACTGGACATTTCCAAGGCCTTTGACCGGGTTTGGCATCGAGCGCTTGTCAACAAACTGCGTTCTTACGGACTTCCCGCATCCTTGTGTGCGTGGATCGCCAACTTTTTGAGGGGGAGGTCGATTCAGGCGGTTGCTGACGGTTTCACCTCTTCCTCGCATTCAATAAATGATGGCGTCCCACAGGGATCGGTTCTATCTCCGACTTTTTTCTGTTGCACATCAACAAGCTCTTGTCATGTGCACCGATTCATTGTTACGCGGATTACAGTACAGTCCATGATAGCTTTTTGTTTGACAAGCCTCCAAAGAGCACACAAACCCCAATAGCTCGGAGGGCTTTGAAGCAGAGAATGGACGGTTACCTCGAGAGTGTTTTCTCTTGGGGTAAGAATAACCTCGTCGAATTTAATGTTTCAAAGATCCAATCATGTTTGATAACGCCTAAAAGGGATCGAAATGATAATCTAGTCTCCTTCAACAGAAGCATTCTTCCGAACAGGACCTCCATTGATATGCTTGGTGTAACTCTAAGGGACCAGCTCAGGTATGGGGGCTCAATCGAAACCAGAGTTAAATTAGCCTCTCAGAAACTGGGCGTACTGTACAGGGCCCTCAGATACTTTAATAGTACACAACTGCTAACCCTGTACAAATCGCAAGTGCGGCCCATGGTTGAATTTGGCAGCCACCTCTGGTCTGGAGCTCCAAAATACCTTAAAAAAAACCCTTGACTCTGTGCAGAAACGGGCTCCGAGGAACTAGCGTCGTTGATCCCCTCGGCACCGGTGCATAGTCGGGAAACACGCTAAACACGCTAAACACGCGCCCAACATATGTACACGGTTGACATTAGTCACATGAGAACGGGTCGTTTTTACGACTCGTTCTTGAGTTCAACAGCTCTGATGTGGAACGATTTACCGGCCTCTGTATTTCCTCCCTCCTACAACATGGGTCTCTATAAGACCCATGTTCACTCCTTCCTTTCTTCAAAAAGACCCTCCACATAGTATCCTCATAGATGACATAGGCCCTGAGGGAAATTATTTTCCTCAGGGCCTCCTGTGTGGAGTTAATGTAAAGAAATTTAAAAAAAATGTCAAAAGTTGGAGAGATTTAGATACCTCGGCAGTATTCTCACGGAGACTCTTGGCCCAGATATAGAGATTAGGTGCAGAATTGAAGCAGCAAGAACTGCGTTCATAAAAATGAAATCCTTCTTCTGCAATGACAATATCAGCCTAAAACTAAGGCAGAGAATGCTAAAATGTTATGTGTGGTCGGCCTTGCTGTATGGTTGTGAAACATGGACCTTGAAAATAAATACCATGAACAGGTTAGAGGCTTTCGAAATGTGGCTTTCCCGGAGAATGCTCAAGGTTGTGATGATCTCGCCTTTGGGCCTACGAAATAATTCTTTTAAAATTGAGAGATCGATTTAGAAATATATTTAATTTTGTAATAGGGAATGGTTTCAGCATACGATTCTCTGTTTCCAATTCTTGGGGGTGATTTATGGAACCGGTCCATTACTAGGATAAACACGTGTGCCAAAACACTTTGGTTGAAGAAGGAATCCTAAAGGATATGTCATTATCAAGTCAGGGGCGGCCAATGAATATTTACCCGAGTGGTGACTGACTTTAACGTGAGCAAATTGATTTACGAAACAATTATCTGGTGAATTTTCTATGGCAGTAGGGAGTTGACAATTAGGCAATAAAGATTAATTGTTGGTGCATTTAAAAAAATACTAGAGCGGCGCACCGATTAGGAGTTAAAATATTTAACATATTTGTCGAAATAAGATTGCAGAATTCGTTAAATAGTGACGCACGTAGAAAGGACGAAAACGTGTACAAACAATGAATATATAATATTATTATATAGCCAATAAAGTTGACGCAAGTAATGAAGACGAGTAATAAATTAAACTACGCCACTGTATTCTACTTTAGAAGGTCCAGGGCTAATTTATGACTCCGGCGCAGACAAAATTAGTTTACACCAAAAAAATAGCGAACATGGTTCCTACACAAAATTCTTTGAAATAATGGTTATAATGTGACATTTTTTGACTATTAAACGTTGATATATGCATATTGGAAGATGTGCTTATCACTTGATATTTTTAAGAGGTGACCAATGCATTGATGAAGCCACACAAGGAGATGGGTGGGAGTACAGAAGTTTTGGAGGGGAGTCGGGGTAGAGTCGGGTTGGAAGAGAGTCGGGGAGAGATTCTGAGGGCGCACGGTCGAGATAAAAATCATCGAGTTTTGATAAACGGGAGAATAATAATTTGGTGCGCGTAAACGGGAATAATTCATTAAATTAAAGGATAATAGTTCACGCGATTGAGGGGAGTCAAGATTAAGATCGCGAATAAGGAAGTCAGAGATTGCGGCTTGCGAGTTCATATCTGTGAAGTTAAATAATATAATTTGTAAATTGAGGCGGTCAATTATCAATACGGGACGTACTTTCGGGACATTTATCAGGGTCAGGATAAAATTTACAACAAATCGACGCGAAAATTGTGTTTGACGGCTGCATCTTGGAATAAATAACTGCATGACGGGTTGTGTTTTAGAAGTGCTTGTTTGAATTAAATATTAGTGTTTTGTGCAATATGGCGAATTTGGTAAGTTTGTATAAAATTATTAACATATTTAGTACGGGCCTTGCAGGAAAGAGTCAATTAGGGTTTATATACAAGCCTTAGGAATCTAGGGCCTTTTTTGTCGAGCGTTGGGGAACAAGGAGCTTCGCACATTTCCGGGTTGACCGGCTGGCGAAGTATCTTTGTTGGGTGAAATTATTCTTGAGACAATGCCATTGTAAAATAATAATTTGGGGTTCAATGAACTTAATACTATTTGAAACACAAAATCCACTTTCGGGCCATAAATCTTAGACGAGGGACTTCATTTAAAGGACGGGATATTGAAACCACAAAAACAATAATAAAATCCTTTAAAAGTGCTTTGTTAGTGAACGAGAAAACTAGGTATAACGGGTGTCAAAATACATAGGTATAGAATATAGGTATACATTAATTACGCCATGGATCACCCCTGGCCTTATTAAATCGATTAACATTAGGAACCAACTTCATGAAAAGGCGAATAGGTGCCCTGAGAATATTATAGTACAAGCTCATTACAAAAAGTATAGGAACTTTTGCAAGAAACTAATAAAATCAGCCAAAGAAAATTATTATAAAAAATTCATTTACGAAAATAACTGTACTCCAAAACGTTTATGGGAAGCTTTTCGCAATATATCTAAAACAAAAGTAAATAAATCTTCCGATATTAAATCATTGAACTTCAATAACGTGAACACCTCAGACCCAAAAATCATCGCGAATTTTGCCAACAATTATTTCACGTCAGTGGGAGTCACACTTGCGAAAAAAATTCTCAACAATCTTAATACAACAGAATCCGATCTCGCAAAGTCAACAATCTCTAATTGCGGTCATAAATTAGACAATATCCAAACAATTTCAAACGAAGTCATGAAAATAATTGACGAACTCAAGTCATCGAATGCTTGTGGTCCTGATAACGTCTCATCAATTCTGCTTAAAAGTACTAAATCCTTCATAGCAACTCCAATCGCGTATATTTCCAATCTAAGCTTCGATTCAGGAAAATTTCCAAATCATTTAAAACACTCTATTGTTATACTGCTTCACAAAAATGGAGATAAATCGCAGATACACAATTACTGGCCCATTTCTTTGCTAAATTCTGTCTCAAAAATTATTGAGAAAATTGTAAAGAATCGTGTCAGTCATTACCTCGAAAATAATAACATCCTTTCCAATAGACAGTACGGCTTCAGACCAGGATTGAGCACTGAAAATGCCATTACAAACCTGACGAAAATCATCTCCAACAATATCGACAGAAGAAGAAAATGCATTGCGCTCTTCTTGGATCTAGCCAAAGCGTTCGATACTATTTCACACAAAATTCTATTGAAAAAACTTCAGCGGATTGGCATTCAGGGTCAGCTACTTAAGTGGTTAGGTAGTTATCTAGAAAATAGGAGCCAAAGAGTGAATATTAAAGATACACTAAGCGATCCAGCTGTTATTAACTTTGGTGTACCTCAAGGAAGCACTCTAGGACCACTTTTATTCAATATCTATATAAATGAATTATGTAACAGTTCATTTGCCGATCACATTATCACTTTTGCTGATGACACGGTATTATTATTTGAAGGCAAAAATTGGAATGTAGTTCATAATAATTCAGAAATTGGCATTAACAAGGTAAAACAATGGCTAGACAATAATCTTCTCACTCTCAACACTGACAAAACTAAATTCATCCGCTTCAGTGCAACTCAAGCGGGACGACCAAGAGAAACTCAAAGAATTACTATTCACCATTGCAATGACCCAAACACTTGCAATTGCAATACCTTAGAATATGTGGATAGCATAAAATATTTAGGAGTTATGGTCGACAAGAATCTGAGATGGAATGAACATATCGACTCAATTTCCACAAAGGTCAGAAAACTCACACATCTTTTCATGTCTATAAGAAATATTCTCTGCACAAAAGACCTGAAACTAATGTACTATGCCATGTGTAACTCATTACTTGAATATGCATCTTTAGGATGGGGAGGATGTACCAAATCAATACTGGACCCCTTAGCCAAAGCACAAAAATCTCTACTAAGGGTCATCCTTAAAAAACCTTTTAGATACCCCAGTAATGATTTATTCAAAGAGATAGGAGTTCTGGATGTGAGGCAACTATTCATAAGAAAAGTTATTTTATACACACAAAAATATCGTCACCTCTTCCCCTCCGTAGAACATTATCACAACACCCGACACGCAGGAAGGAATCCAATAGTTCCACTTACTACTATGACATCCCTTGCTCAAAGACAATATTCTTACCTAGGTCCAAAAATGTTCAACCTTATACCCGGTTCTTGGAAATTGAAAAGTGCAAGCGTCCTGCGTAAATTAGTCAATGATTGGATTCTGAACATAGGGAGAGTCGAAAGTGAACGTATGCTGTTTAAATGATAAACAAAATTACCTAACTTTCCTGTTAACTAGACCAAAATTCCTAAAACACTTCAGTTAGTTCTGATATTGCTTCGCAATGTTTCGACATCCTTTTTGATGTTTTTATACTGGGATTTATGGTTTTGCGCCCCTGAAGCCTGTCTGCTGCATGTACTCGTAGGTACATCACTGCTGTAAGGCGCATCACATGCACGTCGCTAACTCTGTGTGAAACTTGCTACCTTTATTATAGCAGCAATGATTTATGATTTAAAATAAATAAACAATATACAACACAACAAGCATGACGTACGAAGTATTGCACCAATTTCACCAAAGTAGCACTAAATCGGGTACTATTTACTTATATTCATAGTTTCTGTTTCATAGTTTATATTTCTATCTATATTTATAGTCATTGTTTTTATATTTTAGGAGGATTAGTTCAAGACTTGAGCGCGGTATATATATTCGTATTGTCGTAGGTATAATATAATATGTTCTGAAATCATGTTTTTAATCAGTTAAAATTATGATGTTTGCACATAATTTATTACATGTTGTAGTTATAACGCAAAAAATCATATAATTAATACATACATAAATTATATCTAATATTCTAAATTTTAAAGTAGTTTCTCCTATAAGTGTACTATGTATTAAAAGTTCACACTTCTAAACACATAACCTAACATAACTTCATATCTTTATGTTTTAAATCTTATTGTAATTCCTCCATCTTGTTATCAGGTACCTGGTTTACACTTTTCAATACTACTAAGTTATTTATTTATCTCATACTCTGTAAATCTGAAAATATTATTTGTTACCAGATTAATTCGGTAAATCTGATTATAATATGTGCTACCTGATTACTTTTTCTACTTTATCACAAAAAATATATATATGTGTGTGTGTATGTATGTATATGTATATGTGTGTGTATATATATATATACATCCCGCTATCATTTCTGCGTCCTTTCATTGGATCGACATTACTGCGTCTGTCTGAAGGACTTGATTTTACATAGTTTTAACTAAAGTATAAACTAGCTTTTAAGCGTTTGATTGTTGCTAGGTATTTACATTTTTGAAAAGAATTAATTTAAAAATATACACAACAAAAAAAACGCCCTTTAACGTTCCACCAAACTGAACTCCTTTTACATTCAATGCAGTGAGGCATCCTGCGTATATTTACTTTAATTTGGTCGACAATGCAGGGTCCAATCTATATATTTGTTTTTATGTTGACGACAAACCAACGTCTTGCGACGTTGCCGCTTATTCGTTCAAGTTTGAGTAGATGACTGTATAGGTATTTATAGAATATGAAGGCGCCAATATGACTGGCCCATACGTCGCGGACTCTTATCAACCCGGGGGCGATGCGCACGTAAAATTAATCAAATTTCAATGGGATTTTTTTAGACTTATCATTCAGAATAAAACGTTGCTTGAAGTGTGATTAGTTATTTTTAGTGACTAGATCTGTATTGATGGGACCTTCCTATGCTTCCTCTTCTTCCCGGTTTGATTTCGCATCACGATAGTGATTACTACATTATTATGGCAGTGGACTCCGGTGTGGTTTTTCATAAAAAAATATTAAGTCCTTTCATGTTTATTTTAAAAATTGAACTTTAGATATAAGTGGCTAATTATTACTTCAACACGATTATCAGTTGAAGTATTTTGCGACCTATTAATTACAAAGAAACCTTAGACTTCGGAAAGAGTCAATTTTTGAGTCGGGTATGGGTACCACTGCCTCAGTAATCATTTATTGGATAACCAACACCTCTGCAATAGGTCGCCCCAAGTGGTTCGCTACGTTTGGTGACTTACAAGGGTGCCCTATAATATGCTATGCTCATGTGATGAGATTTGTCTGGGTCTTCGTGGCGGGTGTCTCTGCCCACCAGTTGCATAGCAGGTCGGATAGGGAGATAATGGTTGAGGGAGTTCCTTTGATTTTCCTGTCATACTTTCTCGGAACATTGCCTTACACACCACAGAGGGAGGGATGGATTCATACATCTGTCACTCCTGGACACACTGACCCCCAGATTCCTACCCATCTTCCTATTCCTTCCCAGAAAACCATCTCCTTCTTCACCTAAAAATTCCCTCCATACAGCATCCCCAAAGACTACATAGGCCCTGAGGGGAATTATTTTAATAATTAATGAAAAATTAAATTAGAATTATATAAATACTTATCAAGTTTATTATGATTGACGCTAGGTACAAGTATCTTGTCGAATTAACTAACGAATTTTCATTCACGGGATAAACAATTTTGAGGGTCTTTCGCAAACTTTACAACTAAATTATATGTTAAATCCTTTGAAAGAAAAAAGGGAAAAAATAATAGCGAAAGCATAAAACTGTCAAAACAAATAACATAACATGCCTTTAATAATAAATAATATTATTTAACAATCACGCTGTTCCCGCAGAGGTTTGCAGAGAGGATCTCCAAGCAACTCGATCTTGGCACATACTTCTTGCCTCATTCACATTCATACATCACTCTGTTATTCTGTCATTCGGCATGCCTGAAGAATTTGGTTCACCAATCACGCCGTGTCTTCTTCGGGCGTCCCCGACTCATCGACTTCTATCAATCAAGTTCACGTAGTATATTCTCCCTACAATCTTTTCTTAGATCATTGGCTCTACACTTTACGTGATGTACAAACCACCTAAGCGTCCCATTCTTATTTTACTCATTACACTCACATCAGCCTTGCATTCTTTTATATAATGGGTACCGCTGCCCCGGGAACCATTTATTGGATAACCAACAATCACCCCAAGTGGTTTGCTACGTTTGGTGCCTATTATATTCTGTGCTCATGTGATGAGGTTTTGTTTTACTGGACTCATTAGTTAAGCAATCAAAGATGAGTTTTTAAATACAGTTTATTGTTATCTAGTGTTACAATATTTACATGTTGTTATGCCAGCTGTAGTTATAAGGGAGACCGGGCGAAAGTACAAGACCAGAATCCTTTACTTCTAGCATAAACAATAGACATCTAATTTATATGATAGAGAATATAATGCTTCTCACACTGAAGCTGTATGTGGCCTGCTTACAGGTCGGAAAACCGTGTTTCTTGTCCGCCTCCGACGGAAAATCAAAAAAAAATTGTATATCCCAAAGGACTTCAACAAACAGAATTAAGACACAAACACTTTCTTTGAGTGGAATTCAACGCACGCCGGGTACTGGCGTTATAAAAAAGGTTATATAAAATCAATTTCGTTAATCTTTCCGGATCGCAGGCCACGCGTTTAACCAACCAGCGGTTGAAAATCCACATTTCGTCGAAAGATATTCTTACGATCATACAGGGCGGTTCCAATGAGAAAGATTAATTACTCTCCGTATCAGCTTTTAAAATTATAACTCAATATCGATTTTATTTCATTCCAAATTTGCTTTAATATATACCTACATCCAAAAATGCTGAAAGGCGTGTTGATTAAACTATTAAAATTATGTATTTTTTGCGATTATTTTTTGATCATAAGTATTTATCATTTTTCAAAAATGTCTGAACAATATTAGAATTTAGTGCGCAAATAAATACACAAACGGACCAATTTTCGTCAAGAAACACATGTATGTATATATTTTTTAATGATTTTACTTAAACTAAAATTAAAATTCTGTAACATACGTTTACCAGATAATGTATCGATATATTTTACTGCATGATTATATGATTTGAAATGGGGGTTGTGTAATAAAATCTTTTTGAAAATTTAACAAATCTGCCAACGACATATGGTATAACCTTATTTTACTAAAAATAAATAGTTTCTCAAAATTTAAAACATACGTTTACTAGATAAAAGGACAATCTTTCGAAATCAATTTATATTTTTTTGTGAAAAAGAGACATATTTCTGGTTTTCTCTGGTTATACGCTCTTAATATGGATATTTTTTACAAAAAACCTTTTAATTCACCAATTATTAAAGACGACTATTTGCGAACGGTTACGAATAACCAGACAATATTTGAAAATATCTTACTTTTTTACGTTACAGGAGGCCCTGAGGAAAAAAGAATTCCATCAGGGCCTATGTCATCTATGGAGATGCTGTATGGAGGGTCTTTTTAGGTAAAGGAAGGAATAGAAGTTTTGGGAAGGAAAAGGGTATTAGGGGTGGGTAGGAATCTGGGGGTTTAGTGCGCCTAGGAATGACGGACATATGAATCCATCCCTCCCACTGCGGTGTAAAGCGATGTTCCAAGAGAGAACGGCTGGAGTAGTCAGAAGTAAGAGAGAATGGTTCCTTCAACTATTCTGTCCCGTTCCGGCCAGCCATGCACTTGGTGGGCAGACGCATCCAACGCCAAGACCCGGAAAAAACTCAGCCTATGAACCCGGGCACCCCTGAAAAGTCACCAAATGTAGCAAACCGCTTGGGTTGACTTACGGCAAAGGTGTTGGTTATCAAATAATTAGTTCCCGGGGTGGCGGTACCCGTGCACACCTCCCAAATTGAAATTGAAAAGTCAGAAGAACTAAACGAAACTAAAAGAATAATACCACTTCGAGTAAGTTAGTTTAGGCAATTACATCTTTATTTTTAAAAATAAGCATGGATGCCGTGATTAAATATTAGTTTCAGAATGAATTTTAATTGACTTTGCGAGAAAGAAGTAAAATCATGGCTTTAAAAAAAACGCAGCTTCGGCAAATTTACAGCAAAATAACTATTATTTAATGCGTAAACAACAACGATATTATTGCAACATTGTCTTGGTGATATTGAAATATTAATTACAATACGTTTGACAAAGATCCATCCTTATTGTAGTCATATTTAGCGCCAATTTTGAATAATGTGGCTGATTTTAATATAATCTTTTGCAATGTGCGATATTTAAGTATGATTGCTTTGTTTTCGCAGAGAACAGAAGACACGCTATTAAAAAGCGACGTTGCCAAATGTAGGAGTTGCGATACGCGAGTCAATGAAACATATATTATGCTAAAAATATACGCTCATCTACTGCAGCGCCGCGGCACGCCGCTCGGTGGCAAAACACTGAACTAAAATAGTATATTTCAGTTGATATAGGTACCAAAACCGCGTCTGGCCTATTTTCGTTTTTGAACTGTATGAGGGTACAGGAGTGGGGAAAACTTGAAATTATACGTGTTCAATCCTGAGTCCGTATACCGGACGCAGAATGACGGTCGGACGCAGGATTGAATGAAAGTGGACCATTAGAAGACGCAGCAATGATAGCGGGATGTATATATGCATTTATATACGTCTTCTTTATTGCACAACTTAGTTTCAGAGAAAAATGAGTTTTTTGTTATGTTATTATGTACATTTCATGAATAATATGAACTAAACATGTCAATTTGTCTGTCCTAGAACGGGAAACTTTCCTAGTTGGACAGGCAAAACTTCCTATTATGTAATGTATGCTCTCTTTTTGTATCTATGTATAAATAAATAAAATAAATAAATTAATGTGTAAAGCGCCTTTGAGGTGATAATTATTACTTACGAGTCTCGCAATAATATTTTTAAACGTAGCTAGGAGACTATATTTAGGAAAGGGTTTTGGGCAAAGGTATTAGGTAATATAACAGTTTATGGAAGGTGCGTAGCATGGGCACCTTTGTTTACGAACAAAATCTGACATAATTGAATTCCCACTCCTAAAATATCCCATACCTTATTCAAAATTTTAGGTATCACAACAAATCTATTACATAGGACTATACATAAACTTGGTTCGATATCTTATCGTATAGGTACTCACCTTTTGGGTTTACTTTAAGGTATATTTCATTCGATATATTCGATTTAGCAAAAACTTTCATATTGTCGGTTGAATGAAGCCGTCGGTAGGTATTCATATTTTAAGCGTAAT
Source organism: Limnephilus lunatus (assembly GCA_917563855.2). Lineage (NCBI taxonomy): Eukaryota > Metazoa > Arthropoda > Insecta > Trichoptera > Limnephilidae > Limnephilus > Limnephilus lunatus. Next base: position 128,467,443 of record OU830592.1, read on the forward strand.
GCATTATATCCACCTACATAATTAACAAACTCTTTTTCTTCAAACTTAATGGAGCGGGTTACGACTCGAGAATGGACGGCGTTTGTCGAATGGATTTACGGGTCCAGCTTTCCTATTCCACCATGAGGAAGTATCTCACGCTACATTATCTGGGGGCGATGTGATCGAAATGCAGGTGGGCTTACACTATTTTTCTAATGTGGAGGCGAAGTAAGCGATGGTCGTGTCTGGTCCGAGCAAATTGGAATCCCTTGTGATCACATCTCGGTAACGTGGATCTCGTACCTGCTCTAGACCTGGTTGAAAGCGTGGCCGGAGCCATTCCATGATGTCGACATATGTACGTCACTAAGGCATTGGGGGACTTCAGGAGAACAAAGGACGTGCACCCATTTCCCCCCCCCCCCTCTACCGCCGCTCCGAGGTACCAGCGGATAAAAGTTGTTGTCGCCGGAGGTCAATTTGATGCAGGACGGAGATTACGATCTGGCCGGACTACCTTCGTCATGGGGGAAACGAGGTAACGAAATTTGCGTGGGCTTCACTACCTTTAGGTTACGCTCGTGTGGGGACTTCCTTGTCGGCGGAACGAAGGGAACATGACATATGGAATCGTTTTGGCAATCGTTCGGCGGTTCTTTGTTGGAATCCGGATAAGTTTTCTTAACTCCCTCACACTAGAAGTAGGGATCATCCAGCATCAGGTTGGGAATGTACTCTGGATGAAAGCGCAGCAGGGCAAATAGAAGGAAGGGAAGCCAGATTCACGACCTGGTGCCTTTCATTCTTGGACCCAGCACCCTGGAAGCCGAGCTTGACATTCCTTCTTTGAGCTGATATTTGAGTTTGAGCTTGGGGTACGCCTATCGTAGAGCATATGCCCGTGACAACATATCGGGGAAGGTGCCAAGTTACGCTTGTGTATGTTATGCGAGAGGACGTATTTTTCATTCAAATCAAACACTGATGACCATCGGGATAGCAGGCTGGCGCATGTTTCTGTAACGTGCCTAGGAAAAACGTAATCATTATTTCTACTGGTTCGAGGCGGCGTGCTGGACGGAGAACGGGACTATTGAGGACATGAGTGACTGCCAAGGCGAGGGTCGGTGACATCAAAATCTTCCTTAATTAAATTCATACATCGCATAGATCATCATAGATCAGAGGAGAGAGCGGCCCCACCGATCTCCTGACATTGCCGATTGTCTAATCAACTTCGGTTTAATGTTTATGCTCGATGCTTTAGGAGTTAATGGAACTCAAGTCATCGGCATGCTGAAGAACTTCAACATCATCATCATCATCATCAATCCAGAGTAGGATGTCACGATCTAAAACCTCGTGCCACCCACGCATTTCCTGAACAGTTCCTGACATCGGCTATCGCGCCATTAATCGGAGCAGGCCCTCATATCAAACGGTATGAGATGACCTTCCATCATCATCATCAACACATTTATAATTTGGCGGCGTATTGGTCGATATTATTCCCATTACCACTCTATGATCCAGAAACACACATCAAACCCTTTCCCGACAGAAGGCAAAACATGTCGATTTTCATTCGTCGCTTGCGACCTTAACATTCTCTGGAGGCGTTGGAATTGGAATCTGATTTAGCGGTCTATGACCATCACCTTATCAGTTGGGCTATGGAGGAGTCCAATTATTTAAACAGCACATTGTTATGTGTTGCCCATATCCAACGAACAGACTATACATTTAGCAATCGGAGTGTTCACGCGCACATAGCGTGTTCTGATCACGCATATCTGAGCTGTCCTTGACAGGCAAGGAAGCATTACCTTATATGGTCACGTCACTGACCGCGACACAGCCAATAGGAAGTCCAGCTGACAAAGCATTAACTTATATGGGCATATGTATCGAGTCTTCCCTCTCGCTCGACAAGAGCAAGCAGCTCTGGCGGCCGGACAGGAGATCAGACACGTTCGGGACGGGGCCGCGAGAGGTAGTACGTAAACACGAGGGCAGTATGCCACACTTCGTCGCGACTGGTTAAGTCTCCGCCTACATCCCAAGTATGGCGATAATACAACAGCCGCCTATATATTTATTTATTTATTTATTTATTTATTCAACGCCCAGAGGGCTTTTACAGTAATACAGATATAACAGATGATTTTTCAACAGATAGAGAATTGATAAGAATAAAATTAGATAAAAATGCACACAAGTCACAAAAATACAAAAATACAGTGATTTGATAAGTTTACAAAAATACATATATGTTTAGGAATAGTTTTGGAACAAGTTTTTTACAAGATCCACCAAATTCGCCAAGTTGATGTTGAATATGTCAACATCACTTAAATTCTGATTTCCCATAGTGTGAAAAATATATTACAACAGCCGCCTATTTAATACAACAGCCGCCCAATTAACTGCCGCCTATGTTAACCATGGCCGCCCTGGAAGCGCACGGCTTCTAATCCGCCTTAGTTGCCGACGAGCCGCGTATTTCACAACTGCCGCCTACTTAACTGCCGTCCACTAACCGCCTACCGGTTGGGGTAGCTGGCCGTTCCGCCCACCATGACGCCGAGGAGCCGCCCATCACCGCCGAGCGCCCGGTGGCCAGGGCTCGGTCTGTGAGCAAGTCTCCAGACCTCTCCACTACGTAGGGAAGCTGCCTGCCGCCGCCCATCGCCACGTGAGATTCTAAACTTTCGTATTAGTCTTCCCGAGCCTAGAATCAGTAGCCTTACTAGCTTGCCTCTCTCTCTCTCCGATGCTAGGCCTTAAACTGCATACTGTCTGCCTGTACTGTTCCGCCCTTGCATATTGAATTAAATCTGAATTGTAACCAAGCACTGTTTCATTTGGAGTCAACCATCGACAAGCACGGAGGAACCCTTCTTCCCTGAGATGAGCCTTCCAAGCCCAGGCATATGACCCCCGGGGGGTCTGCTTAACACTTGTCCCCCCCGGGAGTGATTTATATTACTGGGGCCCTTTTAATATGCCCCTGGCTCCAACCAAGTCATAAAACCCTGGCCCCCGGGTAATATAACACTGGCGCGCCAACAGGAGCCCGAAGTCTTGTCGATTGTTTTCTCCCTAGAAACATTACTATGTACTTTATGGCTATAAACATTTTTATATTTTGTGCTCCTATCAACAGCTGTGGTGTACTGTGTGAATTATAGTGAAACGTCGCGAGTCCGTTGGCTAGTGCTATTCGAGTGTTAGGTATTTAAAACATCGCTAAATACCGTAACGTTCTAACGCAATTACGATTCTATCGCGGCTTTCAGAACCTTGTGATTTAATAAAATAAAGTGTAGTAAGTGGATTCGCCCTTTTTCCACGATTTAAAAAAAAAAAAACAGGTTTTTAAAATCTCAAGTTAAACGGAAGTTCAGCAGTCAGAGTCGTTCGTCATTTCGCGCGGAAATTTTTTATTGAGTAATGAATTTCGTGTAATGTGAAACTCAAGTTTAGTGCTGCATAAAGTTGTGTTATTTCTTCCTTGAAGAGCAGTGGTTGTTTCCAATAAAAGGTAGTAACTGCTGTCGGGTCGTGCTCGTCCACCCGTTTCCCTGTAATAGGAAAAAGTAATAATGACTGCCGGCAACTGCTCTCGTCTCCTAATTATTCGTCCGAAATTTTTTTTTTGGTTTTGTTCATTAAAAAATTCTAAATCATGGAGGCCACCATACCAATAATGGATAAAATATTGAATTTCGAGAAAGCAAACGCGTCCATAATAAAAAAAATGTTGATAGATAGAGGCATAGTTCCCAAAAGAGCTTTGTTGTCTTTAAGGAAACAATGTGTCGCGTTTAACGAATCTCTTAGTAGGCGAGTTGAGTCTCCTGCTATTTATTTAAATTCTCCAAGTGTAGCAACCACCCCAAAAACTAGTAATTCGGGAAACCTCGTTAATGTAGCACCCTCGCCTACACAAAATTACTATGGAAGGACTACCACAAGATATGTTGAAAGAAAAAAGTTAATTTAACGAATTGGAAAATTTCTTTTGACGGGAATTCGGATGTCCGCGCTTTTTTAGACAGAATCGCAGAATTACAATACGCGAGAGGCGTTGATTGTCAAGATTTGGCTAGGGGTTTTGTCGAACTTCTCACTGGTTCAGCACTATTTTTCTACTATAGGAAAATTTTCAAAACTAATCTAAAAGAAATTTAAATTGAAAGCTTGAAATATAGAATAAACGTCAAATGAAAAGTTCAATAAATAATGAGTACAAGTTATAAAGTTAATTTTCTTTTCTCTCAATAGGAAATCTTAAAACACAAAATGGAAAAAACGACGTTACATAATATTGTAGAAGAGAAATTATAAAGCAACGAATTATAAAATTCAAAACAGAATAAGTTAATATGGAAAGTTTCCCTTGTAATAATAGATAAAGCCACAATTGTTATTTTTCTTCATAGAAGTTTTGATTTATTGTTCATTATAATAAATTAGAATTGTAATTTTGATTGTTGATTGATCTAGAAACAGAGTAGCTAACTGGAGTTGGATTAAGGAACAGTTTTAAAGACAAAATGAAAGATTAATAACATAAATTTTAAAAAAAAAGGAATAAACAAAATTCAGTCAAAAGTTTTTTTAAGAAACAGAAGTTTAGGTACAGATCGGTTGAAATTTGTAGACGTTTATTAAAGTTGATAATAGATCGGTTAAAATAGTAAAGTTCTTAGAAGTTTACTGATGTTTCGTTGAAAATCATGGGTGTCATGAACCCACGATTATAGATCGTATATCATTGAATTAATACTTCATATTACACAAATTAGAAAACACAGTGTTGTTATAGTAATAAACGATCGGGGAAGGAAACAATCTTGTATATAAAATGTATATAAACAAGGCAACGTGTATATCAATGTATATAATTGGCTAAGTGTTTTTGTTAGTTTAAGTTTCTTATAATCTATCTGAATTGCTTTCGTACTAAGATGGTAGAAAATTAATAAATTAGTGAAAAACAGTAGAACATCATTTAAAGAATAAATTCCAAACTACAAGGTATATGTTACTAGATACTTGAGGTTTTTTCGAATGGTTATCTAAGGAAGGTGTTTGCGCATTATTATATGGGATTGGTTGGGTATTACATTCGCAGACTTGGTGGGTATAATATGTCAAATTCCTGATTTTATCCCACCTACCTAATATTCCTATCCCAAAATGTCACCTTGAAAAAGAGCAATTGTTGCATGAAGAAGAGGTGACACTATTTCAAACAGTACAAATTAATGTCTCAGACAGGGAGCACATATTGAGCATATACTGTTGCAAAAATAATATTGCAAGTTAATAAACATAGTGAAGTGCACCAAAACCTGGAGATCAGAGAGGCCCCATCTGCAACTGGTGAGTCCTATTTTCCTTTTCCGTTCTGGGCTTATCTAATTGTCCAAAAGCCCAGATCTGAACATTGACTGACTATCCATCAGGTTTTGCGAGTGCATGCTATCTAATTGTCCCATATAACATAGCGAACACATAGTTATCGGGACTGGTCCTTTGAGGGTTGCGTCAGGGCTTTGCTCTGAAGCATAACCGCCAATTTTATAGTGGAGTCGCAGTTTCGCGACACCAGAAGGTTTAATAATAAAATTTTGTATATGCTATAGGTATTTACCATAGAGACAGTATTGGAATATACATTGTTTTTTAATCGGGACTATCCCACTCTAAATAGTAGTAAGCGGGAAATAAAATAGACCATCGTTGGTAAAGACATTTCAGTGGAAAGAAGTGAATAGCAAATGTTCAAATTATCGTTAAAAAAAAAAATAACGAAGAATTTAAAAAAAAAATCCTTGTCAAATTTAACAGAATAAACTCTCGAATAAAGAACATTTAAGTGTTAGCTTCAATTAATCTTTTTTTATAAGAATGTAGGAATGATTTCGGCAATAAATTTACATGAATGAATAACAGTATAATGGAATTCAGGATAGAAAAGATAAAATAAGTTTTTTTTTTGAAAACATCTGTGGAAAATTATAAAAACATAGGATTAAAAATAAACTACTACAGTTAAATCGATATTGTCATTTAGTAACAAAAACAAATAGTGAATAGAATCCAATTATTAATGTCTTACTTGTAATGAAGAAAAGGGTTATAAAATTATAAGAAATTGTCTTCTTCATTTTTTTTCTCGTATTCATAAATATGTCAACGTGATCGTTATTAAGAAATTATATCATATTAGATATTGAGTTAATAAACTCAAGAAATGTACTACGGATACATAGGTACCCGCGTATACAATTCTGGTTTCGAACCGTTATAGGAATGCCTTCCTCAGAATTAGGGCAAGTGGAATTGTTGAGATGAGAAATCTTGGACAAAAAAAAAAGGAATTTGTGATATAGGAAAGAATTGAAAATAGAGAATTAACCCCTCAAGTAAGCTTTAGGAAATTGTAAGTTCATATAGTTTTGACATAGCTATTTTAGAAAAATGTCATGGCGCCCTTATATAGTTTGATACAATGGATTTTTTTTTTTAAACAACATAATAGTAAAGTGAACAAAAGATAAAAAGAGTTATGAACAGAAAGTTGAGATTAAACTGAGACTTATAGTGGAAAGTTATTAGTAAAAAAGTTATCATCGGATAATATGGTTAAATTAAGAAGTAAATAAATAATAGACATGGAATTTTTTTTAAAGAAATTTTCAAATAATCAGTCAAACAAGTAAAAGTTTTAAATTTTGGAAGTTGTAGTAAGAAGCAACGTCGTTAGCAATTCAATTATGATTCGAATTTTTTTTTTTTTTTTTAAATATGTATATAAATTGTTAGCTTATAACATGTAATGTTAAAATGTAAACTGTAAGTGATAAATGAAAACACACGAATTGAATACTTAGGTATTTGAGCGACTTAGTCAGTGTGTATAACGCATCGTATAGCGGTGTTACAAAATCTGTGTTATTAGAATTTGGAAACGATTCCTGTTAAATATAGAGTAACCTTTTAAAGAAAGAGTTTATAGAAATTGTAGTAACATAAATATTAAAATAATTAATGGAGTTCTGTTTTTTTGGATATTGTGTTATTTTTATGTGTTGTTTTGCCAAAGCACAGGCATTTGAGAAAGGTACTGTGTGTTAATTTCTCATTTGTGTTGGTGACTAACGCAAGGTTACGGTTCTATGAACGTAACGGTGTGGCCACACGGGGAGATTGACGTTTTCGAACGTATCTCTTGAACACGAGAGGATTATAGTATAGCCTTATAATTATACGACGCTATAGGAGGTATCCTTATAATATGACAGACGCTATAGGAGGGATCCTTATAATATGCCAGACGCTATAGGAGGCGTATCCTGAGAATTACACGGAGAGGAAAACAGAAAAACAGAACAGGGAATGGAAATTAGTCCATCAGTGGGATAAGAAATTGGTTACAAATTATAATAACACAGTAAATTTAATCACGAGGTGCATGTATTGTATTTTCCTCTATAAAAAAAAAAGCTAACTCACCTTACACTAGTGAAATTGCTGGTGCGATGTTTAGTTCATTTATTGTAATGACTATTATTGGTAGTTATAATTTATTACTTTCCCCATCCTAGGGCGTAGCCACTTGTTTTTTCAAAAAAAAATTTTTTTTGATATATATATGAATATGGTTACATAAGTATATAAATTCGTCTAAGAAACATGACACGATACACTGATTGAGGGCGTAGTTCAAGGAACCCTAAAATAGGCTAGGATTTTCATTAGAAAAAACTGCGTTAGGTATTCAATATCCTGGCCCGGGACCGGAAATAGAAACCTTATTTCTATTTTCGTGGAACAATTTGCATTCTAAAAATTACTTAATTTTAGATGCAATGAGAGAATATGCAAGCATATTCTCTTCTTTTCTTTGGCAAGAGACGGCATAAGAAAATTCTTGTAAAAGTGGTAAGGTATGAAGGCACCTAGCCCTCATCATCCTTGGTTGAGTCGTTTAGTAGTAAGGAAACTTAAGGAACCTGATGGTTGTAAATAACCTTTGTGAATATAGAAGATAAGGTCATGTATAAATGGAAATATCATTTTTAATTTTATTTTTTGTCTTTTTTTCGGGTTTTCAATCTCTTCATTGTTCGAATTATTCTCACATGTAGGTTAAATCGTTATAGTATTGGACATCTCACACGTTGCAATATAGGAGAAATTGGGGCAGTAAAACGTTCACAATCGGGTAGTTACTCACTCCTTGACGGGGTATGTCACAATTCTAGCATATGTTGGAGTAAATTCACGATAAAAAGGTAATGTAATGATAATATTACCACATTCTGGTTATCAGAATAGGCCTAATAGACAACACTATTCGGATCACATAGGTTGTAGTAGTATCGAATTTAAATCTTCTTCCGCGATCATATAACAACGGATACTCGTTGTGTGGTATTATAGAGCTGTTATAAGTTTCCGATAGTATGGGAACTTGGGAATCGACCTAACGTGTCATTCTGCAGGTAGCTATAATCCAAAGCGTGATAGGATGGCTAAACTCCTTAGAATTAGAGCAGAAGGATTGTTGGAAACGCGAATTTCCGAACAATTAAGGTATATATGATTCCGCAGGTAGGAAGAAATTCGTTACTCAATTATAAAAAAAATTTCCTCTTCTAATAACGTGTCGGTAGTATTAAATTTTCGTATTTTTTGTATAGAAAATACGTGGCGTTGTTATTTATTTTAATTTTTTTTTCTCTTTTACGTAGTCAAACCCTGAGAGTTAAAGTTGAGTTGACACAGACTCGAATTGGAAGTTATTTAACAAAAATGTACACACACACATAGAGTTGTTGGTTGGTAAGCAAATGTAAATTGTAAGTGTTTTTTTAATTATAATAAATTTAATAATTAAATTATTATATAAATATTTTTGTAAACACGTAATTGATTACTTCGGTATCAATATGGTAAGCCAGCGTGTAAAGTCCTTACCATATCAGGACGCAATTAAACGGTGTTTTTTGTAACTTACTAAATCACTGTATTCAATAAGGAATAGTACTTCTCGTAGTAAGAAGATTTAAGAGTATGCACACGGTTGAGTAAATTAGCTCTGTAATGTCATCAAGTTATGTCATTTGGGTCTTATTGTTCTTATTAGAGGATAATGTAATTGCACTTATGGTCATTACGGTTCGTCTGGTTATTTTGGTGGGAACACCTAGGGGGTGTCCTGTGTGGTTTCGTCGAACGCAAGTTCACCGTGAGGATTCCACGGGATCTCTCCGGTTGTCTGTGTCGTTGCGGCAAGGGTGTTACTTCTAGTACATCAAGTACAGCGCTGTACGGTTCACCGAGGGTGAGTCGAGAAAACATGAGAGGATTCATATTAAGCCTGAAAATTAATATTCATGATAGGTTTTGTAGCGTTACCTTACAATTATATGCAAACATGAGAGGATGGTCGTTTATGCCTGATAATTTAATGCAAACCAGACAAACCATGACAAGCGGAGAGTGCGGGAATTAACATCTGGGATAGAATTGAATTATGAAAATATCATAAAGTGCATAAAAACAAAGTTGTATAATTTTAAGAATTCTGTTGTAAGACGCGAATATGAGTTGATTTCGATCATTTCATGACATTGATCAGCGTACAATTTTCCATAACAGGAAAAAAGTGTATAAAAACAAAGTTGTATAATTTTAAGAATTCTGTTGTAAGACGCGAATATGAGTTGATTTCGATCATTTCATGACATTGGTCAGCGTACAATATTCCATAACAGGAATAAAGTGTATAAGAACAAAGTTGTATAATTTTAAGAATTCTGTTGTAAGACGCGAATATGAGTTGATTTCGATCATTTCATGACATTTGTCAGCGTACAATATTCCATAACAGGAATAGTATTGGAAATTTTTTGTCTAGTTTTAAGAATTTTACATGGTAGAAATCCTTCTCTTAAGGGTCATGTTTTTCTTTATTTCATCATTCACCTTCGTTAGCGTGTCTTGTATCGCACTAGGTACGAAATATTTTTATAATTCCTTGAGAGTGTTGGCAACCTTTGTTCAGTTTACTTGCTAGTTTTTTTAGCTTGGCTCACAGGTAGTTAAAATTTTGTTGGCTCTTAGGTAGGGAGTGTTTAAATTCTGGTGAAAGAGGTAGCTCTGTACCTCACATTGTGGCAACCAACGCATCACATGCTGTACTGAAGGACGTGGACCCCTGCACCAGCCTCGCTGCCTTTTCCCTTCATTTTTCAGGGGAAGGAGGGTAGTGTTATGTGTTGCCCATATCCAACGAACAAACTATACATTTAGCAATCGGAGTGTTCACGCGCACATAGCGTGTTCTGATCACGCATATCTGAGCTGTCCTCGACAGGCAAGGAAGCATTACCTTATATGGTCACGTCACTGACCGCGACACAGCCAATAGGAAGTCCAGCTGACAAAGCATTACCTTATATGGGCATATATATCGAGTCTTCCCTCTCGCTCGACAAGAGCAAGCAGCTCTGGCGGCCGGACAGGAGATCAGAAACGTTCGGGACGGGGCCGCGAGAGGTAGTACGTAAACATGAGGGCAGTATGCCACACTTCGTCGCGACTGGTTAAGTCTCCGCCTACATCCCAAGTATGGCGATAATACAACAGCCGCCTATATAATACAACAGCCGCCTATTTAATACAACAGCCGCCCAATTAACTGCCGCCTATGTTAACCATGGCCGCCCTGGAAGCGCACGGCTTCTAATTCGCCTTAGTTGCCGACGAGCCGCGTATTTCACAACTGCCGCCTACTTAACTGCCGTCCACTAACCGCCTACCGGTTGGGGTAGCTGGCCGTTCCGCCCACCATGACGCCGAGGAGCCGCCCATCACCGCCGAGCGCCCAGTGGCCAGGGCCCGGTCTGTGAGCAAGTCTCCAGACCTCTCCACTACGTAGGGAAGCTGCCTGCCGCCGCCCATCGCCACGTGAGATTCTAAACTTTCGTATTAGTCTTCCCGAGCCTAGAATCAGTAGCCTTACTAGCTTGCCTCTCTCTTTCTCCGATGCTAGGCCTTAAACTGCATACTGTCTGCCTGTACTGTTCCGCCCTTGCGTCCCCCCCGGGAGTGACTTATATTACTGGGGCCCTTTTAATATGCCCCTGGCTCCAACCAAGTCATAAAACCCTGGCCCCCGGGTAATATAACAACATGTTCTGTCTCATGTTAATCCAAATTACCTACCCGTAGAATCAAATTAACAAAATAAAACAAGCTAGCTAACTAACAAACTGCATCTAGAACTGTGAGTGTAGAATTATTGCGCTCCGTACTGCTTTGAGTGCAAATCTTTTGTTAGAATATACATAAATGTCAAATTATTTTCATGATAGCATTTTATAGAGCCGCAGCAAGCACGCGACATCGCATCGAAAGGTAGGATCTTCTCAATTCGCCGTATAAATGTACATTTACATACTAGATGCTAGGAGGGAAATGCGGATTACTTCCAGAAAAATAGTCGTTGACGAGCGTAGGGGTTATGCCAGGTAATAGGGGAGGAAGCTGAATGACTATAGATAGATAATTAGTTAATTTTCAAGTGAGTCAGACTCAGTCATTGTTATTCGAAGCCTTGCAAATTGTAACACGCCATACCTAAAAGAACAAGGGTTTACCACAAATAAATTATTAATTAAATTGGATTAACTATACCAAACCACTAAAACAAAAAAGTACACAACGTTGTGGGGTTAATTACAAATTGATTAATTAAGATCATCGCGTCACGTTTGCATAAAAGTATTACGTAATGGGGTTGAGAAGGCGCTGCAAAAGAAATGCAGGGGAGAGACGCGAGAACGAGCGAGCTACGAGCTTATAAAGGCCGAGCGGGGTTGTAGCTGTAGCAGGGTAGCTGTAGCACATTTGGAAATCAAAAAAAATTATAAGGATTACTTTGTAGGGGGGGGGGGTTTATCACAAGGTCCCATGGACCGACATGATCACCAACACAGATAGAGAACTGCTTACATTAATTAAAATCAAGAAAATTTAATACCTGGTCATATACTTCGAGGGGAGAAGAATCACTTGCTCCATTTAATTTTGAAAGGCAAGATAGAGGGTCGCCGAGGGCCTGGTAGGAGACAAATGTCTTGGCTGCGAAATATACGAGAGTGGACCGGCATTAGAAGTGTGGAGGAGCTATTCCAGGCAGCGTAAGACAGAGAGACCTTTTCAAGAATGATCGCCAAAGTCGGGGGGACTTGATAAGGCACACAAAGAAGAAATTTCCTTACTTAAGTTTAAAAATTATCTGTCATTTCGAAATGTACTATCAATCGTGTAAAAGCCCTCTGGGCGTTAGATAAATGATTTTTTCGAAGAAAATTCTTCTAAAAGGATTTCACTTTTTGATGGCATTGTTTATTTTGGTTACCCGACAATAGGCCACTTGCATGGATTTCATAACGACTTGGAAAAAATCGTGTGGATAGATTTTTTATTAAGATTACGAAAATGTTAGTAAAAATTTTTAGGAATGTATAGTTTTTTTATTTTTAAATAAATAAATCCATTATTTGAGCTCGTGACGTCACTGCATAAAAATGTCCCGTCTCCGATTATGATCCCTTAATTTTGTTAAATTCCACACTGATAAATATTTTGTTAAATAATATGGCAACACTTTGATTTCCGGCGAATTTTTGAATTTGCGTTTAGCTTTCACTAGATTTATTGTTTGTTCTACGCAAACTTATCCTGTGATTTGATTTTTTGATTTAGATGGCGGTGTTTTTACAGATCTTACGAAGAGAACCTCATACAATTTATTGCTATTCGTGTGGGAAACGTTCCTTTTTTTAATGATTTATTGTTTTTTCGCACCCATAAAATTATGTCCCGTCTTTCCGGTTTACAAAAAATGGTCTGATTTTTCAGATTGAAATTTTCAAAAAATTGCCAGGGTTTCAAAAATACGATTAAAAAAAAGAAAAATACAGAATGTCATAGAATATTTGCCTAATTTGATAATAATTGATCCAACAGTTGGTCCAACCGACAGTTGATCCTTCCGACAGTTGGTCCGGCCGACAATTGATCCTTTAGAAGGTTTTTTCTTCAAGTAAGTATGCAAAGAGGATATACGGCCGTACAACAAAAGTCGATATACTTATACTTATATCTGAAGGCATCTTGAGTGAAAATCCGCTGTAAAAATATTTTTACTAACAATAATTTCGACTCTCCAAAGAAACATGTGGCATAAACCCAGTTTCTTATACAGGAAAATATTTTTTTCTTACAAATATCCTTAAAAATGAAGATATTGCAAAACAGTATATTATATAGAGAGACAAAACAAACAACATTATGATTTATTGATGACTGTACTAAATTTTAGGCACATTTATCACGTTATATAAAACCCTTGTTAGATGCCAACTAGAGTATAACTCTACGTTATGGTCTCCCTTTTACAATATTCATTTTGATTACATTGAAAAGATTCAACATAAGTTGAGGTACATAAACTATAAGTTGCATATTCATGTTCAAAACATCGATTTTAATTACATCCTGGAGACAATATCTCTATATTTTTTTACATGAGCTCATCACAGGAGGCCCTGAGGAAAATAATTTCCTTCAGGGCCTAGGTCATCCTTGGGGACGCTGTGTGGAGGTTTTTTTTAAGGAAAGGAAGAAGAGGAGATACCTGGGAAGGAAAAGGGTTTAAGGGGTGGGTAGGAATCTAGGGTTCAGTGTGTTATAGTCATCCGCCTCTAAGACCTAGACAAACCTCACTCCATGAACCCAGGCACCCCTGTTTGAGATGTTTGTTATCTAATAAAGGTTCCCGGGGCGGCGGTACCCATTCCCACCTCCCAAATTGAAATCATTCAAAAAGAAGAATAAGTAAAAATTGAACCATGATTTTTCACTTTTTTTTTACCTGAATACCGCACAAGAGTCTCAACTGCTCCCGTCTGGAGCCAGTGGGACTATGGCATCCCCAATTGGGGTATGTTGTGAGGCTGAAGTTACTGGGGAGGGGAAGGAGATAGGGAAAAGGAAGTTGAGAAAGTACCTGGCTATTCAGATCTGGTCACCAAACACGGCTAAAGCCATTTCAAGCATCGTTTAAATTCTGAATGGTGGTCTTACACTAGGGCGATACTGAGAGAATTTTCCACTCTGGAACGTGCCGCAAATATACTATATATTATTTTAAATTAATAAATTGTGAAATAACACGGTGTCAATATCTTTTTCTGATTTTTCTGTTTCCAGATTTTCGATTGAGTTTCGCTTATATTGTCTTCATTTAATTAAAAAAAAAAAAAAACATATCAATCAAATGAATACCTTCGGAGTGCGAGTCAAGAGATTTACCGCCGGACTACCGTCAAACTGGTCTGCGCTATTAAGTAATAATTTTCCGAGTGTTGGAAGATCGCTTTCTGAAGTGCTGTGTGTTTTGCCTATATGCCAGGCGCAACTTCCATTATTAGAGTAGCGCCTGGAGTATAGGCAAAACGCACAGCATATTGTAAAACTTTCAATACAAAAATATTTAATTGAGTTTTAATAAAAATATATGAATCTCCATTAAATTTTTTGATGTTTAAATCAATCTTCTTTCCATTCCTCAAATAGGGTTGCCATAATCCGCTGAAAATACTGCATTACAAAATTGACTATCCTGAATTGCTTCAATTAATCAACGTACACATTCCCAAAAGATCTTACCGACATTTATTACTCTTTTACTTTAACAACGCCACACTGCTTATCAAAATTACTCTATTTCGACACTTCATTTCGCATCTTGGGAGGGGGAGGGGGAAGGGGAGGGGGAGGATGGAAACTCGGAAGGGGGGAGGGGAAACTGGGAGGTTGGAGGGGAAACTGGGAGGGGGGAGGGACAGTCGGGTGCGGGGTACACGGGACGGGGGAAAGGGGAAGGGGAGAATTGGACTGGGGAGGGATTGATTTTGGTTTTGGTTTTTGTTTTGGTTTGGTTTTGGTTTTGGTTTTGGTTTTTGTTTTGGTTTTCGTTTTGGTTTTGGTTTTGGTTTGGTTTTGGTTTTGGTTTTGGTTTTGGTTTTGGTTTTTGTTTTGGTTTTGGTTTTGGTTTTGGTTTTGGTTTTGGTTTTGGTTTTGGTTTTGGTTTTGGTTTTGGTTTTGGTTTTGGTTTTGGTTTTATATATATTTTTTTTATTTTCATTTCCTTCTTGTAAATGATCACCTTAGAAACATTTTTAGACCGATTGACGATTTGTTGAAAACAGCTATTTCGCAAATAGTTATAAAGAAAGAAAAATATTTTTTGTTGATATATAATTATATTTTGTCGAATAGAATGTGAATATAACTTTTTTTTATGGTACAGTTATGAACGTAGGCGACTAATAAAATGCGCAGAAACTCTTAAATCATCATCACGATAGCATCACAGCATACCCCGATTGGGTCTGAGCAGCTGAGTCTCTTGTGTGGTATTCATATAAAATAAAGAACGGCGCTGGATAAAAAGAGAGAGCAATATTTTATTATTGCGTGCGCTTCTGCGGCTTAGGTTATCCCGGTTAATTATTTTAAACATTCTGCTAGTTATTACTGCCAAAAATTTACAACGCGCTGTAAATCGTACAACGATTTAATCATGCTATATTCGTCTGTCAATGATAATTTGTCCTCTAAAACCATGTTTTCTCGTCAATTTAATAAAAATTAAATTCACTTGAGCTGTGTCACCAGTTATTTTTTGTTTTATTTTATTAAACAATAATAATAACTAGGATTCTGTCCAGGATGACTAAACCTTGTTGAGGATCCGTCATTTAGGAGACAAATGTTCAAGGAGTCCAAAAGGTCAATTAATTTGATACCCGAGGGATCCGACGAAGAAGAACCCCAGAGTAGGGAATGTGCATTGAAGTCACCCAGAATGACTAAGGGAGAAGATAGTTTGCTAAGCATGTGGACCCACAATGGAAGGTCAAACGGGGTAGAAGGGGGAATATAGAGAGATACAAATGTAATATTAGAGACAGTGGCTGTCACTAATTGGAAGGGTGAATTAGGGGGTTTAATGGAAATACGGGAGAAGGGGAGAGAGTTTTTGATGAAAAGGGCTGCACCACCCTTCCCATCAATGCGGTCGTCCCGCAGACATTGATAGCCACTCACCTTGAAGAGTTGAGATGGCTTAAACCAAGTCTCAGAGACGGCAGCAATCGATATGGAGTGTAAATGTAGAAGGCGGATGAGGTCATCCTTATTGGAGGTGGCACTTCTACAATTCCACTGCAGAATTGTTGCTGCTGGGGCAGCCATTGGGAAGAAGAGAATACAAGGAGGCGAGTAATGAGGCAGCGTTGGACGGTAGAGAATTATTATTGTTAGAATTATTATCACTAGAACTAAAACTACACGAATGCCATGGAAATAATATACAATGTAACTGCCCCGTCATAGAAAAAACGCAAAACATAAAATATCTCGGAGTAATAATTGACGAAAATCTTAGATGGGACCTACATATTAAAGGTATTACGGAAAAACTCACAAGCCTTATATATTTCTTTAAAAATCTAAGAAACGTGATAAATAAAAATGATATGAAAAAGGTCTACTACGCGTTGTGTCATTCTCGAATTGAATATGGAATCATAGGATGGGGATCTGCTACACATACGTACCTCCACAACCTGAATACGATTCAAAAAGGAATCATAAAGACCATATTGAAAGTACCAATTAGAACGCCTTCAATTGAAATTTTCAATAGCTTCGACGTACCAAATGTACAGCAAATATATGCCAAAAATATATTATTGAAGCTTTTCAAAAATCATGAATCCTCTACTAGACCATGTATGCATAACACAAGATCGAATAAAAACGATATAAAAAATATTCCAAGTTATAAAACCACTTTCGGACAAAGAAACTATACATACTTTGCAACAAAACTCCATAACATCCTTCCCCAAGACATAAAACTAATAAAAAATCCTAATGAATACAAATCAAGAATAAAAATATGGCTAAAAGAGGTTAATGAAAAAACCCTAATGAAGACATTAAAAACGACATAGAAGACAAATAAACCATATTTAAATAACTTTAGTCCGCCTCGGCACAGGACCCCCTAGTGAGGAGGACTAAGAAATACAATAATTTATACTTAATTTCACCATTATATCTTGTTATGTAACAATTATTTTATAAAGTCGCTAAAATAAAAAAATAAAATAAAAAATAATTGAGATGAGTAACATGACAAGAGTTTGAATTAAAGAAGAATTGTCATTAGAAGAATTGTTGTTTATGGAATTTGCATTTAGATCAGGGTTGAAAGAACTGCTGTTAGTTGAATTGCTGTTAGAAAAGACAGAGTTTTGAGGAAAAAGAGCGCTGTTGTTACCATTTGGGAACAAGAGCTGGGAGTTGTGGCCAAATTGATCATATCCAGGGGTTTTAATCGGACGAGAAGCGGATTTTGTCATTACAGTCTTCCTGTAAGACAAATTTGAAGAGGTATTAATTTGGGGTTGAGAGACAACTTCAGCAAAAGATTTTTTAGAAGGAGCTATTAATTTGGAGGCATGGAAGTAAGAAACGCTATTGGAGGCCATATAACTTTTTATGTTTTTTTGGCGAGAAAGTTCAGGGCAGGATGGATGTATGGCTGTGTGCGAGCCTGAACAATTGACACAAGAGAGGGAATTGGAAGGGGAAGAGCATTGGTCTGCTAGGTGGTTTTCTGCGCATTTAAAGCAACGAGGAGAAGAGCGGCATGACTGTTTCGAATGGCCAAACCGACAACAATTAAAACATTGGATTGTCGGGAATGAATAAATTTCCACCGGGAGAGAGTTGTGGAATAAATATACGTGAGAGGGGAGGGACTGTCCTTCAAATGTCAGAACTACAGTTTGGGAGGGTTTCCAAACTACAGACTCTGATGATTTATCTTTGAAATTAAGACGCCTAGTCTTAATAACTTTTCCCGAAGATGATGGGATAATCAGTTCCGAGATAAGCTCTTCTTCTGACAGGTCTACAGGAATACCTCTAACGAGACCCAAGCGAGAGATATTGAAGGAAGGGATGTACGCTTTAAATTTTTTCGCAGAGAGGGAGTCGATGGAATTAATAAATTTATTGGCATTAAATGCGGATGTGAACTCGACACAAATGCGAAATCTGCCCTCAGATCGGATACCACCTGGGGAAATGCCAAGTGGTTTTTTTCCAATGAATTAACCAAATTCAAGGGGATGTAAAGAGTGGCCAGGAGAGTTGTTTTGTACATAAACAATAAAGGGAGCTTTTGCCAAAGTCGGATACAACGAAGGAGAAGCTACAGGAACTGAGACCTGAGAAGTATCAGTGTTTGGAAGGTCGCAAACTTTCCTCTTTTTAGGAGTAGAAGATGGAATTTGATCTACTATCTCTACCTCACTACCAATGTCAAAATTTGAGGGGTCAGGGGGGGCGGGATCAGGGGGTTTCTTCCCCATGGCAAAGGCCATTGGGGAAAAGGAAATAAAACTACAAATAAAATAACACTTACTGGAGTTAGACAGCAAAAAATGAACTCAAAGAGGACAAAAAACTATATTTAAAACTGACTAAATGCCAAAAATTAGATATTTCGTATTTTAACGAAAAAAACGCAACAGTGTTTTTCAACTGTCAAAATTCGAATCTGGGTTTCAATGTTGAAAAACCGCAAACTTGGGGTTGTGGTATGAGCGATCGATAAGGATTCATAGGATAACTTTCGGTAAGTTCTCATCATTGCGTAGCATGATGGCAGATCGCTAACGAATAAGTAGTATTTTTATTTTATTTTTAAATTTATGAGTTAATCCTCAAATTGCAATATTAATTATGTCATTGTTTTATTTATCGATAACTCTAAAGCTTTTGACACAATTAACTCAAAAAAACTGCTAAAAACTCTAGAAAAAATTGGAATAAGAGGAAATGTGTTAAATTTATTTAAAGATTATCTTAGAAATAGAAAAATATGTACCAAAATAAATAATACTTTTAGTAAAACAAAAAATGTATCTGCAGGAGTTCCACAAGGTTCCATATTGGGACCTACACTGTATATAATCTATGTAACTATAATGAAAAAACTTTTCTCTTTTGTTAAACATTTTGTATTTGCAGATGATACAGCATTGGTCATATCACATAAAGATCTAAAAACTGCAATTGAACTCATGCAAATTGACTTTAATCAACTGTGTAAATGGTCTCATGATGCAGGATTATTAATTAATGCCAAAAAAACCAAAGTAATGCATATAAGATCACCTAATGCCAAATTCCAATTTAATCCTAATATTATTTCTCATAATTTTAATTGCATCCATAAAAATATTCCAACTAATTGTAAATGTGAAAGTTTAGAATTAGTTACGGAATATGTGTATCTTGGTGTTACCGTAGATTGTTTTTTTAAATGGGATAAACATATTAAAAAAACCTGTAAAAGACTCAGATCAATTGCTGGCAGAATGTACACATTGAAATTTTTCTTACCCATTGAAACACTAAAAATAATTTATATGTCACTGGCAGAATCCATTATAAGATATGGATTAACAATATGGGGAAATACTTCTGTAACAAATCTGAAACAAGTCCAAGTTGTACAAAACGCAATTGTAAAATTATTAGTTGTTCCGAATATTTTCAAACAGAGACATGATACACCATTACTGTATCAGAGTGCTAAAATTTTACCTGTTAAGGCAATACTATGGCACAAAATTATAATTCAGTATATATTTACCCAGCAGCATAAAGAGAAATTAGAACATAAATACAGCACTAGATTCACGCGCAACGACGGGTTAATAGTTCCGAAATTTAATAATAAGTACGGACAGAGAACGTTTGAATACAACATACCGAAAATATTTAATTTATTACCTGATACTATAAAGCAATGTAATTCTATGAATAAGGTTAAATATATGCTGAAAAATTGGCTATCGGAAAAAAAAAATTTATACTTAGATTGATTTGTATGAATAATGTTGAATTTGTAGATATAAGATGTAAAATTATAACATTTAAAATGTATATGTAACTTAATTATAAGCACCTGCTGACAAGCCAATTGAATTGGCTTAGCAGGACTTGTTTGTGATAAAAAAAAATATACATATATAAATAAATAAAAAAAAAAAAAAAAAATAAATAAATAAAATGAAGACAATATTACCAAAACAATATTGAAAATCTGGAGACAGAAAAAGACCAGAGGTGCCAATATTTTTTCTGCCTCCAGATTTTCGATTGAGTTTCGCTAATATTGTCTTCATTGAATAAGTAATAGTTCGCTAATCTATTTATTTATTTTAGTTCACAACGACTAAGTGTTTTTAATATATTCGACATCAACATAGTATGTTATCAATCTGCAGTTGTCCTAGCTAGAGAATGATGAGAAGTTACTCAAAGTTATCCTATCTACTACAAACTAAAGCGCCTTTTTGTTGATAATTGTCCAATTAAATTATTAAATTAATAACAATTAATTTTTGGAAGAAAACTTCTTCTGAAATATTTTCACTTTATGATAGCATTATTTATTATATTAAGACAAATAACTTTGTTTACATCACTTTATTTTGTACACCATATCACTTTTTAAAGTAAAATAGCAATAAATATTCAAGCAAATAGCAATTAATAACCATTATTCCACTAAATTTACAACAATGAGCTATATACTCTGTTTAAGGAGCTCAACGTTTCAAAATTTATAAAGACTTCGATGGCTGGGTCATGTACAGAGAATGACCGAGCATCAAGCACCAAAGTCCCTGCTCAACTCAATACCGATAGGGCGAAGGAGCCTGGAGATGGAGCGACAACGTCCTCAAAGATATATCTACCTTGAAGCTTCTAAACTGTAGAGAGCTGGCACAAAACCGAGATGAGTGGAGGAAGACTCTTCAGGAGGCCAAGACCCACCAGGGGTTGTAGAACATAGAGTGATGATGATGATGATTCCACTAAATTCATAGACCAAATACTAAATAAACAAATGAAACAGAATTTCTTTTAACGGTATGTCTACTCTTTTGCTAAAGATATAAATAAACAATGGTGTAGAATTAGGATTTTAATTCCTTTTACATAGGTAAAATTAACAGAAATTTTTAAGTAAGAGTAAAATAACATCTCGGGGCATTAAATGATTATAGTGAATCTGAGATCACAGATCATTTATTAAAAAATGATAATACATTTGATATACACTTAGGACTAATGCTACATACAGGTTATAAGGCATCGTAGATAAATAATTTTCAAATCTTAGAAATAAGGAAAATTGTTAACCCTCTTTTGAATAATTTACCACTTAACTGGTATTTCCATGCTAATGATATTGTAATCCCTAATTACAACAAACTTCCACACTCTTACCCCTACCCCTTCCCCTGTTATCTAATCTGTATTTGATTTGTGACTTCAGTGTACAATTACTCCTGATGATAAAAAATAATAACGATTGTTGTCTTGTTTTACAGATAGAGCTCCATTGAATTGCTATTGGAGAAAAATTTACCTGACATTTATTATTGAATATGAACTTGTTGCATTGAATGTCAACACAAAACAAAATAATATATAATAATTTGGATATAATTCCTTCATTTCTACTGGTTGCATGACTAAAGGCAAAATTATTGAATTATTTTTGGTAAAATTCTGTTAAATAAATAAATATGCCGTATAGCATGAAATTGATTCCTTATTCTTAATTTCCAGCGATACCAATTACATCAACTTTAGCAGAGATGAGAATTGTTGGATGCCAAGAAACTGAAAAAACTCTAAAATCTAACAGCTCGGCTATCTCAGCTATTTTACGTTAGGCATATACGAAAAGCCTTTGGGCATCAGTACTGCAAAATACCAGGATTTGATTAATCTATATGTGCCAAAACTATTATGATGAAGAGAACGTAGTAATTAACGTCGTATTGTAGATTAGTTTACAATCTATGAATAATTATATTTGTTGTAATTTTATTATGTATTCATAAATAAGAAAAAGGTGTGAGCTTACAAAAAATATTGTAACATTTTTCTTTAATTAAAACAATTATAATTTTCAAAAATGTTGTTTAATATAATTTTTTTTGGTACCTGCATATATGTAAAAAAGTATTATTTTTCCAATAAAATTTTATTATTAAAATAATATAAGGCACACAGTAGTTGAAACACCTAACAGCTCGGTCTTGAAACACTCATTCACACTCTCTTATTATTCTGACTCTTGATATGACTCAGCTCAAATATCTGATTCACAATCTCTCTTATCCTTTTTAATAAATATAAAATATATATTTTTTACTTACCTCAGAACAGACTTTGTCTAATGAGGTGGGTAAAAGAAAACCAAGTAAATAAATGAAAAAATAAATAAACGCTTGGGTTGACGGCACTGAAACTGTTCAATGTCTTTCTCAGGTGATTTCGATTTCTTCTACCATTCGCATTTGTGTCATATATTTTCCTTACACTCCTTTCTTCGTTCATTTACTCTACATGCGCAAACCATCTAAGCGACCCTTAGAATAGTTTGTTTCACGGAATTTGAACAATTCATTTAAAGTCCTATTCAAGTTGTTATTATTTCATCGTGGGCTGGTTGTTTCTTTTTAACAGAACTTTCACTTGAATAGAAAGGAATAAATTAAAGTTTAAAAAAAACACCCTTCAAATTTAAAAGTTTTATTTAATTTTTTATTTTATCTAGCATAATTTGTACACCATTTTAATTTAAATAAAAAGTATTCTATGGAATTAAGTACCTTCGTAGTAGTACGGATATGATTTGGTTTCATGTTCCTAGGTACTATTTCTGCATGTAAATTATTCGCCTTTCAACGCCGGTAGGTACCTACCTCGAATTCATTTTAACTGGCCGCAAAGATGTTTCATTGTCGAGGACAGATCAATTTCAACAGATGTCAGAATTATTACAATGTTTGATGCAAAATTGTGACACATTTTGAATGAATTGCGGGACATGTCGTGGCTTTAAAAGTTCCTAAAACTTGTATCGTTTATGATTATTAAAAAACATCTCCGCCGGAAGGTGTACTTTTAACGTAATCTTTAATTCCGTAATGCCCCTATAAAATGTCAAATTTTCTCAAAAACTTTCTCGAAGCCGTTTAATTAATGAGTATAAATTCCTAGCAAAATCAGTTTTGTACGGGAAACTAACTTTTTTTTACTTACATTTTCGATCCGACGTTTTTAAAGGGGCGAACCTGTCGGCGGGAATTATAACCTAGCCGAATTGAGCGATTTAATTAGAGGTTCCAGTTTGCGCCGTTGATTCGTATGAGAGAATAGATCCCTAGCGACATTAATTTTGTCAGGCTTTTTTTCCGAGGCTGAATTTTTCGAGGCTTAATTTTCGGGCTGAATTTTTTCCTCAAGCAAAAATGAACCTTGAGGTGTGTGAAACTCGAAGGGCGGTGCGGTCGATTTTCGCGTAAAGAGTGAGCTTTCGAGGCTTCATTTTTCGCACTGAATTTTTTCCTCAAGCGAGAGTGAACCTTGAGGTGTGCGAAACGCGAAGGCGGTGTGGTCCCTTTTCGCGTGCGGGAAAAAACGACCTTCACGCGAAAGTGAACCTTGAGGTGGGTGAAACTCGAGGGGGGTGCGGTCGATTTTCGCATCCGGAAAAAAAGTGAGTTTTTTCAAAACCAAACAATAATATATAGTATTGGATAATTTGTAGAGTGCCATTTCTGTAAAAAAATCACCTCAAGGACGCTTGTAACTTACAATAATTTTTCTTCATTTTCGTATGGTGTGGGGTTACAGGGGGACATCTAGGGCCTCAGGCGTTGGCCCTGTGTACCTCATCAATCCCGCCGGGGAATGAATGGAGCGGGTATTCGTTGAGCACATGTTCGGTGGTCTGCACCGCACCGCATTCACATATCGCTGACTCTTTAAGGCCCTATCTATGCATCACATGAGCACAACGGCTATGGGAGCACGTTATTCTATTGATGGCGCTCCAGAGTGTTTCTTTGTGTGCCTGTGGTTTTTCAATTAAAGATCATTTGATTAATACGATTCCCTTTATTGTATGACAGAAGTTATCACAACGACATGTTGTTAGGGCTAGTCCATTTTACAGAGACCGGGCGGAAGTTCTTGCCCGGAAAACGCTACTTCATACATAGACAATTAATCAGCATAGCCAATGTAACACAGAATTAGCTAGGCAATGAGAACCCAGGCTGTCTCTCAGTGGGGTCTTGAACGAGATGGGCGTTTTTGACTTTGGCCGATTGCCAATCAAGTTTCCACCTATCTTCTGGGGTGAGGGGTGATTGAAGGATTCTTTATCCTTACAATGACCGGTCAGTGGTTGAGTGGATATCGCGTTTGGGTCCTACCCGGGCGTCCCGTGTTTGATTCCTCGGCTGGCTAAGTCCTCCATCACAACCCAAGCAACATTTTCGGCTTTCTGGGGTGGTAGTAAGAGATTTCCAAACATTGTTGGGTTATTCGTAACCCGTAAATGTTTGTCTTTCTATAAAAAAATGATAATTATAATCTAAAAAAAAAATTATATCAATTTATTATCACAATTGCCGAATTAAAATAATATAATTATCTCGTTTTGAAGATGTATAATTTCTCATACTGAGTGTTAGTATTAAGAGTCGTCTCTGAGAAACTTTAACCATAATAGTAAAAAAATGTGAAAAAAGACACATTTTTTCATATTGCATTTTTTCAGTGTATTTTTTTTTTATTTTTGTATTTTTATTTAATGACAATATAAGATTAAGTAAAATTACACAATAAGTAAAAATACCAAGTTATGTGGTTTGTTTACAGTCCTCCTCACTAGGTTTTCCTGTTCCGAGGCGGACTGTATGTTGCTGAATGGGTGCTGATCTTTATTTCCTCATCTTCTAGTTTCTTGATTATAGATAAACAAAATAAACAATAAATAAAATAAAAGTATTGGTTTGTTGTCTGCAGGTTGCATTGGGGTTACTCCATAAGTTTAATGATTTCCTCATCGTCCTGTTTACTTAACCATAATTTGATATCTTTTTTAAACTTTTGTATCTCCATGGTTTTCTTAGTTTCAATTGGAAGGGCATTATATAATTTTGTCGCATGGAAATTAAAGTTTTTCTGGCCAAAAGATGTATTTAATTGCGGGATGTTAAGTAGTTTTGAGGATTTCGACCTTGTAGTGTAGGTGTGTTGGTCCACAGGGTATTCATATTTTTCTTTAAATTTGAGTAGTGTATTTTTTTAGTATAATTTAATAATGCTGAACACATTAAAGATTTTAAAGATTTCTTTTGATGGAGTTTTTATGGGTACTTTTATGATTGTTTTTATTATTGCCTTTTGCGTTTTAGCTAGCTGCTTCATGTGAATGTTTGAGGAAGTTCCCCATCCTATAATTCCATATTCTATGCGTGATTGGCAAAGAACATAGTATACTTTATATAGATCATTTTTATTAGGTATGTTGCGTATGTTTTTAAAGTAGTATACAAGCTTTGTAAGTTTCTTTCTGATGCTATTTATATGTCTATTTATATGCTATTACGTCAATTCTTTCTCAAGAGGTCGCTGGTTACTCAGCCCGAGTTTCAGATCATTCCCTACCCGACCCTTGTATCGAATACTATTTCCAACGTGGGACCTTACTCCTAGAGGTTTTTTTTTTACATGGAAATTATTTTCCTCAGGAGAACCTGAGGAAAATAATTTCCCTCGGGGCCTATGTCATCTTTGGGGATGCTGTGTGGAGGGTTTTTTGAAGGAAAAGAAGGAGGAGGCGGGAATGGGTACCATCGCCCGGAAACCTTTATTGGATAACCAACACCTCTGCTATAGGTCACCCCAGTGGTTCGCTACGTTTGGTGTTTTGGCAGGGGTGCCCGGGTTCACCGGGTTGTCTAGGTCTTGGAGGCAGATAACCAGGATACACTGAACCACAGATTCCTACCCACCCCTTAAACCTCTTTCCTTTCCAGAATTCTCCTCTCCTTCCCTTCCACAGCATCCCCAAAGATGACATAGGCCCTAAGGGAAATTATTTTCTTCAGGGCCTCCTGTGTGGAGCTCATGTAAAAAAAAGTAAAAAAAAAAAAAACAGGAACGGAAAATTAATGATTTCTAGTGGTGAAGAGGTACGTTTTGGAAAGCATTTACTTTTGAAGCGCGATTTGAAAAAATTGAATAAAACACTTTATCGATTTCATTGTATGTTTTGCCATTATTGTATTTTATAAATGCATAACAGTATTAGGTTGAAACTTCACTAATTCCAATTAAAAATATTAGCATTTGGGCAGTCAACGAAAAACTTTTTGAGATTTGTGCATTCTTCAGTTTTTAGCCACAAGGTTGATGGACATTCCTTAAAAGAAAAAAAAAATCGTCATTAATGTACAGAATAAGGGGTTGCCAAATTATATAAAATCACAATAGGTATATAAAACAAATTCGGGTTAGTTACAACATTTATAACTCAAAAACGGCTGGACCGATTTTTATGGTCTTTGATTTGTTGGATTTGTCTCCGTCCCGAATAGCAGAATAGCTATTAAATCATCGGAAAATTTTCGAAAAAAAAATTATGAAGAAAATTATTTTCCCCGTGTGTACGGAACGAATTCTCATCTTTAGAAAGAGATGCAGCAATATTGTGATAAATATAACATTTAATAGTGAGTGAATTTCAAAAATTCAAAAACTTCAAACGTCAATGCGCTGATTATTTTGCTTTTCTTCTTAAACATATAATGCGGCCCCTTTTTTTTACACACTAAATGTCAAAGAAGTCGAAAATGAGACAATCGGGTGAATGTATGTCTGCACCCCTCCAAAGGAAAAATACAATAATTATAATAAATCTCCCTCACGCGTGTAAAGAAAATTAAACGCAATTCCTGTAATTAAGAAAATCACAAAAAAATAAATCCGTACACAACGCCATCTCTGATATTGACGAAAAAAAAACACGGATAGTTGCGCATCGATAATTTCATTTTGCAATTTTTAACTTGTTAAAAACTGAATTTAATTTAGCTAATAAGTTAACACTACAAACCCAACGTAATTAGCCTACTGGAATTACCAAAATATTTAGAAATTCGAGAGTTTAAAACGACTTAGTAACAAATATAATTGATTAAAATCCTTGTAGACCACTCCTCTCCCTCTCCCCCATATGTTATGTTATACACCGTAGAATAAGAATTATTTTTACCAGTCTGAAGATGGCTCTGACAACCTGAAACCGGTTGTGGTCAATAAAATTAAGTGGAATAAAGTTTTTTATGTGTTATATTATAATCAATTAACACAACAGTTCTGAGGTGGTACGAAGTTTTTCGGGGCAGCTAGTATAATATAAGTAAGGGACCGATCCCATTTAAAAAGGCAACATATAATTTTCTTTTTTGTGGTTATACGTAGTTCCTATAAGCTATAAGGTGACTGATCACTGAACAAGCCAGCATTTTTGTTATTTTTATTTTGTTTATTATGTTGTATTTTAAAAACTAAGTTTATTTGAAACTAAGTTTATAAAGTAAGTTTATTTGAATATTTATATTGAATGGTTACAAGTTTACACTATCGTAAATATATATATTTTTTGTAATTTGTTCCTACAAAAAAATTATACGTTAAATTTTTATCCAATATTTCTCCATATGGTATAATTAATGGTAAGAGGTTATTTGTTATTTAATTTTTCTTTTTGTGGTTACATAGTTCCTATAAGGTATAAGGTGACCGATCACTAAACAAGCCAGCATTTTTGTTATTTTTTGTTTGTTACTGTTTTGTTTGTAATAAATATTGTATTTTCAACACTAAGTCGTATCTGAATACGTGTATTTTATAGTTACAAGTTTATATTATAATTATTTTGATTTAAATAAGACTTTTGAGCTAAAGAAGTTATATGTTCGTTGTATTTTGTCATAAATGTTTTTATTGCAAAATTTACATATAAATAAATATATAAATATTGTATGGGGACAATTGTACCGTACCGCGGGGACAATTGTACCACAATGTTTTCATACAAAATCTTAATTATTTTTTTCTATTTTCTAAAGTTTAAAACATGCTATGGTATTAATATATATTTGTATTGTCATTTTATAATATTCCAATAGTTAAGGTTCTTGGTAACACTTCAACTGATGAATTCTATAAGAGTTTTCTTGTGGTCAGATAAATTGTGTATTACGCTCAATGTAATTGAAATTTTGAATAGTAATTTTATAAACCAACAAAAAAACTGTTTTTCTTCGCCGAAATTATTAAAATTAAACAACTTTATCCATAAATTCTGTTTTTTAATTTAAATTGCGCTACTGGTACAACTAACCTCGGTGTATGGGTCAGTTGTAGCATTTCCCCCGATCTGTTCATGCGCTTATAGCGTAATTTCTATAAGATTTAGAAAAATCATTGAATACGAATTTGGTAGACAACTAAATTATCTGCCGTTGAGTATGAGCATTTTTTTATAAACATTATACCTAAGATGTAGAAAATGGTAAAAGTCAAATTGGAACAATTGTCCCCGGTCTCCCCTACGAGTACGTAGGTCTGCTTCCTACAAAGGAGAAAATAATATTTTTCTTGCATCTCTCTCACACACCGCACCGTGAAGTCTCCGTAGACCCCTATAATAATACTAACCATGACAATAATTTTGAAAGTATTTAATATAATAATAAGGATAATATTGAAATGTCATTGAATTCCAAAAATTAAAAGTCAAACGTCAATGCGCTAATGCATTTGTTCTTAAACTTATAATGCTGCAGATCTTTCTTACACACTAAATAACAACAGTCAAAAATGAGACAAATAATGAACGTATGTCAGCACCCCCCAAAGGAAACATACAATCATTATATTTCCCTCAATCGTATAAAGAAAATGAAACCTAATTCCCTTCACCGTAATAAAGTTTAAAAAAAAAAAAAATTTAATACATACATATGATAGATTTACAGAAGAAAAATACAATAAACTAATTACTATAAAGTAATTATTTGTTAATGAAATTACCCAATTTAATAAAGAAAAACGTTTCTCGTGTTTAAATTGGGGGGTCGGTATATCTGTTTGTTCCAAAGGAAAAAAAATATACTTCCTTAAAATAATACTGAAGAAACAGACACTCGTATATTGTGTGTCTCATATTTTGTCTCACCATTATTTAATGTGTTAGAAAGAGCTACAGCATTATAAGGATAAATAACGTACGTTTTTGCTCGTTTGTACCGTCACGACTGTATGGTGCTATTTTTGAATTGTATAAGTAAATGTTTTGTAATTAGGAATTGTTCTGAACCCAAATCCATCCCATCTTATCAATTATAAAATTCAAAACTTTATCACTTACCCTTATAATTTTACTGTATAAGCATTTAGTTAATGCTTTCGGTAAGCACACCGATGTTCCCGTTTCTGCGACACATGTCTCCATAGCTATCTCTATAGATGGCGAGAATTCTTTCATGTTTTGTTTAAGGTATTTTGTGAGGACTGCTTTGTTAATCTTATTATCAGAATCTACCAAGTTTTTCTTCTTCATAATGCATGTATCCACAGCGCACTGGAAAAACGGATAAAATTTTAAATATATACATGCGTACTAGAGATAAAACAGTATACTATTTAAAATACAGGCCGTAATCTGTTATATAAATTACAGCTAAAACTCGTTCTTAGTTACAACGCTTTTTCTCTAGTATAAACTAGTTTTCACTAAATGCCTTTGTTACAACTAGAATTAACTGCTGAATATTCAAAGAGACAAAAATATTCAATATCCGTAAATTATTTATATTGCAGACTATGAAATATATATTTAAAAATAAAAATTGCTTCGTAAAAAATGAAAATAGAATTAGCAAAAGAACTAATAATATGTTTTACTCCCCCCAAACCAATACTAAATTAATGCAAACACATAGCAGCTTTATTGGTCCTCGTACATTTAATCTTCTACCAAAACACATTCAAATGGCAGATAAAATATCACTTTACGTAAAAGAATTAAAATTATGGTTGAATGATGCAGATATTGGAACATTTTTTCTATAAATTATTTGTAAACCTTCATGTTTCAATTTTTAATAAAATTCTAACTTTATTTACTTTCTTTACTATAACAAAAAATCAACAAAATTTATTTTTCACTATTTTATTTTATTTTACTTAAATGTTTTCACAGATTACTATATTTCTAAACCTTTAGTTTAAAATTTACATTTTTTACATATACTTATTGATGTACATATAGCAATCGTGTTTATATTACCCACACACAGGCAGTGCCTTAGTGGGTTCCCATTGCCTACTCTTTTCTATTATATATTTTACTTATTGGTAACTTTTACATTACTTGTACCTTATATTTACTCTTACTGTATTTAGAAATTATGCAAAATTACTTTTGTATGTATGTAGATACAATGGGAAAAAATAAAGAAGAAAAAAAATATATATATATCAGCGAAAACTAGTTCTAACTAGACAAAACGCGTTTTCTCGAAATGATTCAGTTAAAACTGTTTCAACCGATGTCGATGTTCTTCGCGCTTTATTTTGATTGGTCTAGTGACATCAGGTTAGGTAATGTAAGGTTTTTAATTAACAGTTATTAAATATTTTAATAAACAATATCTGTATTTTCAATCCCAATTTCAGGCAGTTAGTAAAAACAAGTTTTAACTAGAGAAAACGCATAATAACTAAAAACGAGTTTTAAGTATAACATATATACATAATTAACTCAATGTTCTTCCGCGACGCCGATTGATTTGACAAACAAAAACAAATCCCCAAAGTCAAATAAAGATAAGTTTTTGAAAAAAATTGAGAGTAAGATGAATAATACAGAAAAAAAAAATATCTGAACTGTTAGATTATCCATAGGAAGAGCGGTCTATGCTTGTACTTACTAAAGATAGAAGTTCTTTATTCTCATTTATGCATTGAGTTTTTTCTTCTTCAGCGGAATCCTGAATAATGTTCATGCAGCACAATGCTTGCTGAAAAGATCATTGTAAAGTACTTAACGATTATACATTTATATTATAATTTATTAAAAGAAGACAACTTCTGAGCATGTAAAAGTTACAAGTGCAACCCACTGTTGAATTTGGCAGACACCTATAGTCAGGTACCCCAAAATAATTGAAAAAAAAACCCCTTGATTTTCTACAGAAATGGGCGTTTCGTTTGATAATGGATGCACTATTCCTGTATAAATTAGTCAACAATAATATGCAATGCCCAGAGTTGCTAAATAAAATTCAATTCAATGTACCTGCGCGTACAACACGCTCTTCTGTCCTGTTCAGGGTGGATCAATGCAAGACGAACTCTAAGCAGAATTCTTGCCTAAACATACTATGCAATAGGTATAATAACACATTATCCAATGTGGACATTTTCAATTGAGAACTTACCAAATATAAGACGTCCATAAAAGAGTATTTCTCCGATGTTTCGTGAATAATCTTATATTTCTGTTATGATTTGATTTGTATGTACAATCTCTATCTACGGCTACCAATGTACTGATTTTTTTGTTTGTTTTCTAATTATTTGTTTTATGTATAAAATTTATTGTTTAATATATTTTTTGCTTCATATTCCTTTCTTATACATGTAATTTACTTATTACTTATTATTTTGTCTCAGTAGAAGTAAAGTGACAAGAAGGAAATCCAGCATTGGTTTTATTTTGGCTACATAATACTTATGTACAAACTAAAAAAATGTAAACTGTTGATTTCCCGAAAATTAATAAATAATTTGCCCTATTTTAACAAGCGGATTAAATCATATAATAAAAATAATAAAGTCTTTATTCCAGGATGTGGGGGGGTGAGTGCAATCCCACACATCCCATAGAGAGTCAGGTGTGCAGTCAGATGCGTCAGGTGCGAATGCTGTCCTTGTTCTACCGGTAGTTCAAAGTATGACGCTCCAAGGAACTAGCGTCATTAATCCTTTTGGTTTCGGTGTATATTCGGAAATATACCAAACGCGCAGCCAATATACGAGTTTGTAGACCAGTGGTCCACAACCCCTGCTCCGGCGGATCGGTACCGGTGCGTGGATCAATTTTTTTTTTTTTTTTTACAGAGAATACCGCACAAGAATCTCAACTGCTCCCGTCTGGAGCCAGTGAGACTATGGCATCCCCAATTGGGGTATGTTGTGAGGCTGAAGGTAGTAGGGAGGGGAAGGAGGTGGGGAGGAGGAAGGTTGGGAAGTACCTGGCTATTCAGATCTGGTCACCAAACACGGCTAAAGCCATTTTCAAGCAACGTTTCAATTCTGAATGGTGGTCCTACACCAGGGCGATACTGATAGTATCTTCCACTCTGGAACGTGCCGCAAATATACTATATATTATTTGAAATGAATTAATTGTGAAATAACACAAATTATTCAAATAAAATTTATTTGCGCACGCCGGGTTCGAACCCGCGACCTCCGGATTGTGAGTCAAGAGTCTTAGCCACTGGACTACGGAGGTCGTCGAAATTGTAATTGTAATTGACTCTGCTTAAAAATTACGAAAAAAAAATTCGATCATACACAAAGGAAAATGAAATAATTATCGACAAAAAAATACACTTGAACCTATCATGATGAGCACCTTCCATAACGAGTAATCGCATAACGAGCAAAACAGATTGTGAAAAAAAAACGCTCCCTTAACGAGCGACACTTCACATAAGGCAAGGAGAAGTCCCATCTTTACGTCACTCACTTGTGAGCCGAGACTTCCACGCTAGTTCATCAGTCTCTGGTTTACACTCATTCCGCTAGCACGTTAGTATCGTATGTGATCATACATTTTACAAAATTTGTAATTTTTTTCATTATTTGTAAAATTTCGGAACATGAAAAAAGTTTTTCTACACAGTTAGTCAGCATGTGGATTTTAAATTGTCACTTTCAGAACACGAAAAGTTGCAGTCGGAACATGAAAAGGGTTTTTCTCCACTGTGAGAGTGCTTATGGACTTTTAAATGCTCCTTTTGAGAACATGAATAGTTGCAGAACATGAAAAAGGTTTTTCTTCATACTGATACAGCTTGTGGATTTTTACGTGTTCCTTTTGAGAACATGAATAGTTGCAGTCGGAACATAAAGTTGGTTTTTCTCCACTATGAGTAAACTTACGGGTTTTTTAAGTCTCCTTTCTACTACATAAATAATTGCAATCAGACATTCAAAAGGTTTTCTCCACTGTGAGACAGCTTGTGGACATTTAAATGTTCCTATCGGGAACATGTAGAGTTGCAGTTTATTATATTCTGGGTGTAGATTAAAACGACTTCCTGCATACAGATTCACTCTTAAATTAAAACCCATTTCGAAAACGGCGATAAACCTGAGAAACGATTGCTATTTATAATTTAATTTATTTTTTGTATCATATTATAATAATCATATTATAATTACTACCTATTTTTTTAAATTTTCAGTTTTATTTTAATTTATTTTTCTTGAATCTAATTCTTGTCATTTAAAATATCAGACTGAGATTTAAAAAAAAAGGGAATACCTCACAAGAAACCCAGCTGCTCCCGTCTGGAGCCAGTAAAACTACGACATCCCCAATTACAATATATTGTGATGCTGAAGGTAGTGGGTATGGGAAGGAGATGGGAATAGGACGATAGGGGAATTAGATGGCTATTCAGATCTGATCACCAAACGGCTAAAGCCATTTCAAGCAACGTTTCAATTCTGAAGGGTAGTCTTACACCAAGACGATACTGAGAATATCTTCCACTCTGGAACGTGTCACATAATATGGGGATTAAATCGTTCATTTAGTTGATAAGTTTATTGAATTATGAAGTGGAAGTGCGTGGTAGAAAAAGTTGGGTACACCTGAGGAAGACATGGCACGAAAAAGTGAATCAAATAATTGTGTCGTAAAATTAGGAGTATGTGATGAACGAAGAAAGGGGTGTAAGTAGAGTGTATGACGTGGAAGGGTAAAAGTAGTTAATTGCATAAGAAGTCGGAATCATCCAAGAAAGACACGAAACAAATATTTACCTATCTTAATATTAAAAAAGGGATGCTTAGATTGTTTGGAAATAGAGAGCGGATGAACGTAAAAATGATTTTTATGACATTATATGACATGGAAGTGAATGTTAGAAATTCGGGACGCCCAACAGAGACATGATACAATTAAGTGAATCAAATACCTAAAAAATATTCTTTTTCAATTTGTACGGTGCTCCAGATTTTATGTCCGGGTTAAATCTTTCCCAAATGAAAGACTAAACCCTTCCACACACTTTTCCACAAATGATTATCTAGTAAATTCACGCAATGTAAGTGCACTATATAAGTATAATAAATACAAAACAATACAAGAACAATACGTCAATCCACCAGAAACATAATGGGAAAATATTTCACCGACTCCAGATATTTTTATATAAGAGGGTTCGGCTCTGATGAAATCCTAACTCGACCGATAAATCCTACTGATCCCTTAATATAAATATTTAAAAAAATCTTTCGTAATCCTACATGTATTTAAAATGACTGACTTTACAGCATTATTATTTCCACCTTAAAACTAAACCCAGTTTAATAGAATTCACAACCTCGAAACTTTACTCCAAAACATTTATAACCCTGAGCTACGCCAGGCTCACTTCAGCTAGTAAATTATAAAGCACACATAAAAGTATAAAAAACCTCACCGTTGACGGAACCACCGTGCAATCTGGAGTTTGTCCAAGCGATACCTGAAATCAGATGAAAACTTTATATTTTTTCATTGAATTTTAAACCATCAGCTCTAGAAAATCATTTTACCTATTAGAGAAAATCTTTTATGTTATAGGGAATCCCGAAATTAACGCAAGATTCGAATTAAGAGGCCGGTATTCGAATTTCTACCGATTTCTTGCAAACCTCCCTTAAATATTTGAAGTTTTTAAGATCTTAAAAAAATATATGTTATTCTTGAAGATAATATCTAGACATAAGTTGCGCCCAAACGCAAATAATATAAAATTCGCTCGATAGAAAAAAATCGCAAAGTATGCTCCAAAAATTATTATAAACACGTTTGTTTCGGTTATTTTACAAGTTATGAAAATACAGAAAATTTGCAGCGTTTCTTTAAATGCTGTTTAAGACAATTATCGCAAAATTTTTGCTCTATTTTATACGAGTCGTGTTTTATTCATGATTTTTGCATCGATTTTATCGTTGTAAATGTTAGCGCGCTCTTCTAACATTCGTAATTTCATATCTCTCCGTCTTCTTCTTTTAGGGGCCGGGAACGGAGCCTTAAATAGAAAACACAGTTTTTAATCTTAATATTGTTATTTTTTTTACGGAAACAAAAAGTAAATAGATTAGGGTTATTTATGGAATAACACATCGGGGAAATGGCCTCCACGGCTTTGCTGGCGTATAAGCAGTCTTTTGTCGAAATTTTCCATGACCATTCTGCATAAATGTGGCTGAATTTGGTTGATGCAGCGTTTAATTTTTTCCTGTAAAGCCTCGATGACACACGGCGAGTTTACAAGCTACTATCTGGGAAATTCACTATCTGTTAGTAAACTCGCTCAGTATCTTCGTGTTACTTGCTAACTAGCAGATTGTTAACAATTATTATAAGCAATAATTATTAGCCTGAAACACTCATCAACATTGAAAAAATCTTCCGAGAAAAGATAAATGCCGCCGACGGGACTTTTCGAGACGGCATTTATCTTTTCTCGGAAGATTTTTTCAATGTTGATGAGTGTTTCAGGCTAATAATTATTGCTTATAATAATTGTTACTCTTTGTGCTATGCATAAAAATCTTGTCTTAAACATTAGTTTACCAATTAAAAATAATAGCAGATTGTTGACAATCGACGGAAAAAGTTGAAAGGTCCTCAACTTAAAACTTTACACGCTACAAGCCGACTCGTGATTGGTTTATTTGTGTTTCCAATATGGCTGCCAAAAACCAGCTGATTTCGACTGTCAAGTGTCTGAAGGATTAGTTCACGTTATTTCCGCTATTGGCGCTAGCAGCTACGTGCGAGTCCAGTTTCCTACAAAAATGTCGCGAGCTACTGAGCGAGTGGACAGTTTTGTGTTTCATCATGACAATCTCACTCGCCGATTCACCCGCTTTTAAATTTAGTAGATAGTAGCTTGTAAACTCGCCGTGTGTCATCGAGGCTTAAAGCACGGGTGGTAGGCTTGTTGACATAGACCAGACATGGGCAACCGCCGGCCTGCCGAGCTATTTTGTCCGGCCCTGATTAATCTTGCCAAAGTAATAGAGAAAGAAACTAATTAGATACCTAAATGTTCTGAATATTAAATTACAAAAACAGGGACAGTTTTCCAATGAACTGTATGAATATGTCAAAGTTTTTAGTAATAAACTCAGATTTTTAGAAAATCAGATTAGAGGTAAAAATTGTTATCATTTTCCTAGTCTATCAACTTATATAAACATCATTTAATTCTTACAGAGATAAACTTAAGGCATTAATAGAGCAATTTGATACAATATTATCCGACTTCCAAAACAAAGACTCCACTTTCGCTATATTTCCTCGTCCGATGGATGCTGATGTAAATAATGTGCCAGCAAATTTACAGATGGAACTAATTGAACGTTGTTATGCAGAAAGCAGCTAGCCATAAAAAACTCAAACGGATATACGAGCACGATTGTATGAAAATTTAATAATCAAAATCTACGTAACACCTAGGACGATTTTTACTTCAAAAAATTATAAATAATATATAGATGTAAAAATTCTTATAACTTGTTATGGCCCTCGATATTAGCTTCACAAACCAACACCAGCTCAGGGACCAAGGGGGCCCTAACATGTCCCAGGCTAGCTCTCAGCGGAGACAATGATACCCTCTATTCAGGGAGCAGGTCGCACGAGGCTACAGAATTTCTCCTTACCCTTCCTGCGTCTGGCGGGATACACTCTAGTCAATAACCCGCCTGCCGTGGCAGAATAATAACAAGATTGAATTAATAGGTCATGTATTGTAAATTCAAAACACAGTACATAGGTCTCTACAGTACAATTCAATACAAGAAATGCAAATTACCTAACAAAAAACCTAGCTAAAGTGTTTAACTCTCATTATCTCTCTGAAACGAAACTCTCCGAGTGGTGGTTTTCGTGGGGCCCTACAATTCACCGTTGCGGACACATTTAAAAGAGGAAATCAATTATACAGCTTACATGTGGGGTCGCAGGGTCCTCGTCTTCTTTGGAGTTCAACCAGGGCACCTCCCGAGTTAGAACAAACCGAAGTTAACACCGGCACGGCGTAAGCCGGCTCCAGCCCGTAGGCTTTCCAATTAACATCGCGAGTTACATTTGAGTTCGGTTCGGTGGCCCGACACAGCCCGCGTATGTGGGAATCAATCCGGTGGTACGTGTGTACGTGAGGGCGCCTATTTCTCGACTGTGTGCGGAGAGGGCGAGGTGGCAGGGCAAGCGGAAGGGAAGCAGGGAGCAGGAAACAGGGGGGAGAGAGGGGAGACCGTGTTGTGTCCGGGCTTGTCCTGCGTTCTAGTTGTCGTTATGGGATTTGAATCCACCCGCCACAGGGCGTACCATAACACTTCCCCCCGCGCTTGGAAAAAAAGCGACGTGGCAATGGAGCTGTAGGAAAAAAAAATCCTCTTATGCTTCCATCGGGGTTTTTGAGCGATTCGTTGCTTGAGAGATGCCTAGCTAGAACATACAGTTTATGTTATGGTTTAGGTCACGATGTTTGTAGGGAATGGGTGGGGGGTACATACAATGTTTGGAAAAGACAATTTTTGGGAAAAGTACATGGTGTAAAACAACATACAAGGTTATGCAATTGAAAAATGACAATACATGGTTATGCAATTGAAAGAAAGATGATTCATATTTGTACAAGAGAAGAACAAAAAGCAAAAACAAAAAATGCCTGTGTGATTCTAAGGTTTCATTGGTCTGGAAGCTAAGTTTGCGAAGCGTGGATTTGTTTGGTTTCGGAGAATTTCGAAGAAAAGGACGTGGTTTCACAGATTCTAAGGATTACATTATCACTGTAATCAGACCCATTTGAGATAACACTCAGGAGTACACTTAGGCCTTAGAAAACACTTGGTTTTGTCGAAGACGTCGAAGTTCACGAAGTGGAGACTGTGGTTGCTGTGCCGCGACTATGGTTACAGAGGTCATTGAAGAGGAGAATCCAGTATCTGCGGACATGCCAGTACAAATCCTAAGTGTTATTATGGTAAACACGGATCGTATATAATGGTTATTGAAGCATAATGTAGCTCAAAATAACTTGTATTGGTACGCATTCAGCGAATACTGGGGGGTCAAGGTAATGATGGTTTACACATGACGATATATGCGTCACTGCATGACAGCGCAAGAGACGACAGGGTTGGCATTGATAGCAAGAGTAAGAATAAACCTAGGAGCTAGTGTGCCCAAAAGGTGGTTCAGAGTGTCATAATGTATATTGGGACAACTCAGCTTGCTGTGGCATGACAAAACAACATACATATGAGCGGAATGGTCTGTGCTTTCAGGAACAAATGCGTAGAAAAATGGCAGCAGGAGGGACCTTGTAACCACAGCGCGTGCTGTCAGGAAGTGAAGCTCAGCTTGGCTGTTGGTGATGACATCCGCCTGGGCTTCTTTTTAAATCCGGGAGAAATTATTACTAGAGCAAAATTCTTGA
Organism: Limnephilus lunatus; assembly: GCA_917563855.2. Taxonomy (NCBI): domain Eukaryota; kingdom Metazoa; phylum Arthropoda; class Insecta; order Trichoptera; family Limnephilidae; genus Limnephilus; species Limnephilus lunatus. The sequence goes on from OU830592.1 coordinate 128,506,295, forward strand.
AGTTTACCTACCTAGGGACCAATGAAGAGAAGGTTTGCAGAGAAACAGAATGTGTCCAGATAATGAAATAAACGAAATTTTAACCACCGACCCAGAGAGTGACGAAGAGAGAGATTTCTAACTAAATTGTGATTACAATTTTCCTTTACCAGGATGACTTGGCGTTTGCCGAGTGACAATATGTCTTGGTTAAAAAACAACTGGCCCTCTATGGCCTATGCTAACATGAGATGGTAACATTTTCGTAGAATTTCAAAGAACAAGACAAGAATCGTGAACTAGTCACGGCAAAGGGAAACCAATTCATGAATAAAGGTTGTCAAAAGGAGACAGACGGTACGCCAAGTGCATATCGTACATATCCAACATTCATGAATGTGTTTCGTAAAATTGCGAAAAGAGAAAAAAAAATGGTGAGACATATGCAGAGATTGAGGGGGAAAACCTGTAGATAACCGGACAGTTACCTATTCGAACTCCAAGTGAGGGCGAAATATGGTCAACGACAGATTTTTCACTTCATAACATAAGTCTGAGAACAAGGGGGTGGGAGGAAGGAGGGGAGAAGGGAGACGAGTTACGAAATTTGCTAGAGACTGGACTAATTTCCAATTCAAACTCTATGTGAGAATGAAACATAATCAACCAGCAGGTTTCCTGACTCTTTACATTTATCAAAAAGGATGAGGAGATATTTGAATACACATTATATCACAGAGGCTAATCTTTCGCGTGTATTGGGCGAAAGATTAGGGGTCATTTTAAAAACTTCTACATGATTGTGAGAAAAGACAGTCCCTTGCTCCAATTTCACAAACCTGGGGGTTTTCTTATTCGTTCCCCAGACACGAGTTAGGTGGTTTTGTGCTCAATCGATTAACTCCCACAGCACTATGCCCCATAGTTAGCAGTGAAGCTACAAACTAGTCCTTTTGGGATAGTAGATATTCCTGGGCTTCTTTCCTTTTTGCAAAGAAGTAAAAAAACAGGAAGTCCACGGGCATTGGCGTTGAATGACAACAAAGGGTTGTGGACTACATTTCGTAGATCGCACACAAAAGGTTTGATATTATTTCGTTTGCACGACTCATGGTAAGTGTTTTAACGTCTCCACGTATAGTGTACAAAGTATGTAAGTACATACAAGATATAACTCAATTATAGACAGAAGTCAAGGAGTTTATACAATGCCTCTTAAAGAAGATGGCAAAGCCGATATTATGTCGTTCGCACGAATCACGGTAAGTATTGTTATTACGTCTCCACGTCTCGTGTACAAGGGTTGTACACAATTATACATAAAAGCGGTACTCGTGACAAATTAATGACACACGACCAAAATACAAAAGCGGTACTCATGACAAATGAATGACACACGACCAAAATACAAAAGCGGTACTCATGACAAATGAATGACACACGACCAAAATAGATTGTACAAAACGGTGCTCATGACAAATATGTCACACGACCAACTCAATAACATTTAGCTATGAGCAAAAGTGATTATGACGAACTTCTCGTATCGTGGCAGGTATTTTAAGGATCCCTCCTATAATGGTGGATGTTCTAAGGATCTCTCCTATAATGGTAGGGTTACGTTTAAATACAACACAATAAACGTTAACGATGCTTGTTTTAACACAGAATATGAGGATTTGTTAGATTAACTAACTCCGTAGCCCAAGAGCGTACGATAGAATAACAGAGAAGATAGACAATTTGATGTTACTTCACATGTTACAAAGTGCGAGGGTGATGGCAGGGTATAATTCTACTTTCACCAAGTACTTAAAACAAAGGCAGACCTACAATGGTTTTACATGCTGCCTATTGTAGCAACCTTTAGTGAGGAAAACAAAAGGACCGATTGTGGTTTTACATACCTTTTGTATAGCTACAAACGTACCGCGTGATGTACAATTTTTAAGTTGTAAACACTTGGTTAAATGAACACCTAAAAGTTGTGAATTCGGGAATCATGAGGTTTTATTAACCTGTCCCGTAGGGTTGAAACGTGCCATGCAAGACATACGTAACGTAAAAGCTAAAAAAACAAAATAACAAAAAACAGTGACTTTGTTATAACAACCAAAGACCGGATGATTGGGTTTTACGTACTTTAGTTGAAACGAGCCAAATTGATTTATATACAGGATTATAAAGACCAATCATTGGTTTTATAAATACGAGTTCCAAAATGGACGTGTCGATATCCAATTTGGGTACATAAGCATGAATTTGGGTAGGACGCCATCAATTTTTAATTTAAGAAGAAAAAATTGTAAAAACTTATATACACGAGAGGCGACTATGTAAGTAACCACTATTTGATTTTCATACTAGAGATACCTCAGAAGGTTTTACAACTCATGATGAACAAAATAAAAGGAAGAAATTGTAAAAATAGTTAACTGGTTCTGAGTCGGAATTTAACACTTTGGAATTTACAAAACCCGACTCCTAGAACGACACGCCGATGGGCAATTGTCAACTACTTTACATGAACAAAATAAACAGGTGAGAAAGTTCCTTTCCACACGACAAAAAATGCAACAAAAATAGGAGAAAAGTTACAAAATTACATGACAAGGCAGGATATGACATGGCATGAACATTGCATAGTGTAGGGGTTGAGACAATAAATGGGCTCGCGACTTCCCAAACATTGAAACTCGAAAAGTGTCTCCGTTCCAAAGTGATCAGTTTTAGAACAGATGAGAAAAAAAAATAAAGAAAAAAATTGCCGTGAGGGAAAGAAAAACAGTGCAAAAGCAACATTTGAAAGTACCTTCAATGAGAGTATGCATTAATTTACAAAATAATTTACAACTTGTTTCATTAACGAAACGATGGACATGTAATTGACACATTACACGCCTGACGTAGTAAGACTTTGTAAGCTTACAAAAAAATGTGATACACACTGGATCATTTTAGTTTTATCTTGTGTCAAGGTGGGTGCGATGTCCTGTTTTATCATTACTTGCGGCATAGGTCCTTTGTAAGGATTATCCAAAACTTGCGTAGCCGGACGTGAATTATTTTCGCTTGAGGGAGCGAGGTTTATTCTCCTAATGTACTTTTTGTTGAATAAAAGTGCATATGCCTTTAATGTAGATTTAGATTTGCTTGATGGCGAGAGTCCTCTATCCCTTAAAGCAGCTTGTAAGTGAGCTTTGGATAAGCTGTGCACGTTGGGAATAGTACCCAAGTTGGATGGTGTAATAGCTTGATTGTCCTCCATTGTGAATTTCCTGGGTGGTAAGAAAAAAAATTTTGGCCAGGGGTTTCCTTTAGTAAGCGCAAAATTAATTTTGTGAGGCACTTTTCACTTGGTAATCACTGGTTGGCACTTCCAAAATATGGTTATAGAAATTCCATATTACAATTTGGTATATATGACACCAGAATTTTGTCAAAGGAAGGAAGAAGAAAATAAATTTGCGTGGAAAGACCTTAGTAGTAAAGGTTTTTGTGTTTCACTGACCACTTTTGAGAAAAACTGTGGAATTCACAAGTATTTATTAATTTTTGAAAAATTTGGCCAGGACTGGCCTTTAGAAAATGGATTTTTATTTTTCACAAATCACTTTGCACTGAGAAAGTCACTAAAATTCACAAAAGGCACTTTTCTGGCAAATAAAGGACAAACTTCGGGATGAAAATAACTGAATATGGGATTTATTGAGTCAACCATATTAAAATTATTTTATTTATTCATGGAACCAATCATGGGCTTTATTATTATTTCACTTTTCACTTATATAAGGAAAAAACGCAATTCACTTTCACTTATGCTGAAAAAATTACGGTACCTACAACATAGAATGGGGAAAGAAAATCATTATTTTGTCCATTTGGTGGAATATAAGTTGTACTAATTTGACAGACACAACAAGTTGGCCTATTGGTGTATTGTGCAAGAAAAAACGTAAGTGTGAGATTTTTTAATTAAGGAATCCACAAAATAATTGGGGTTCCAGAACCAAATTTATAATAGTAATCTCCATTGCTATCCGATTTAGTCATAAAAGGCGATTTCGATTACAAATGCTGCATAGTAACAGGTAATTAATTCGCTTCACTCCAACGGGTTTTTTCCGTTGGGTTTTGGCGCGAGACAATGCACTTGCGTGCGCAACTCAGAGAATAGGTATCTTCACCGCGTGAAACATTTGCCGTTGAAATTGGCGCGGATGACCGTTGCTTGGTGAACAAAGGGGGTCACGCCTGCGCAGTTTAGTTCCCGGTCAAAGGTTGGCGTTTTTGGGCATCCAAAATGGCCGTCATTCCAACTGCGATGTAATTCATAGTTTTAATCAGATCTGTGTTATGGATCCAATTTACACATAGATTTCTGTGGTCTTTTTTCACAGAATTCATTTTTCACTGGATGCAAAACATCAAGGCATAATTAATGTTTACAAAACAGTTCCTATGCAGGGAGGATTTCGACAAGTGATGCCCCGCAAAGCGACCGGGATAGAAAAAAAAATTCTGAGCCTCACGTTATGGCGCCATTGTTATGGCCCTCGATGTTAGCTTCACAAACCAACACCAGCTCAGGGGCCAAGGGGGCCCTAACATGTCCCAGGCTAGCTCTCAGCGGAGACAATGATACCCTCTATTCAGGGAGCAGGTCGCACGAGGCTACAGAATTTCTCCTTACCCTTCCGGCGTCTGGCGGGATACACTCTAGTCAATAACCCTCCTGCCGTGGCAGAATAATAACAAGATTGAATCAATAGGTCATGTATTGTAAATTCAAAACACAGTACATAGGTCTCTACAGTACAATTCAATACAAGAAATGCAAATTACACAAACCTAGCTAAAGTGTTTAACTCTCATTATCTCTCTGAAACGAAACTCTCCGAATGGTGGTTTTCGCGGGGCCCTACAATTCACCGTTGCGGACACATTTAAAAGAGGAAATCAATTATACAGCTTACATGTGGGGTCGCAGGGTCCTCGTCTTCTTTGGAGTTCAACCAGGGCACCTCCCGAGTTAGAACAAACCGAAGCCGGCTCCAGCCCGTAGGCTTTCCAATTAACATCGCGGGTTACATTTGAGTTCGGTTCGGTGGCCCGACACAGCCCGCGTATGTGGGAATCAATCCGGCGGTACGTGTGTACGTGAGGGCGCCTATTTCTCGACTGTGTGCGGAGAGGGCGAGGTGGCAGGGCAAGCGGAAGGGAAGCAGGGAGCAGGAAACAGGGGGGAGAGAGGGGAGACCGTGTTGTGTCCGGGCTTGTCCTGCGTTCTAGTTGTCGTTATGGGATTTGAATCCACCCGCCACAGGGCGTACCATAACAAACTTTAAAGTGGAAAACTTTAAGGGTTGGTTTTTAGAGATATTGGTGTTTTATAAGGTCTGACTGCTTTCTGTAGAATAAATTAATGAGAATATAAGCTCAGCAATCAATCGTCCGACCTTACTTAGAAAAATACTCATTCCATATAAAAGAGCCAGACCTACCAAATGCACTAAATATATGAAATTATGCTTTATTATTAAACTTAAAATCGGTAGTTATATAGGTATTACTATTATATCCAGTTAGTAATTTTATATTCTGAGAAATTTTTAATATCTCCAAGTAAATATACATTTTTAAACTTTAATACGTAATGCTTTGTGAAACATAACATACATAGATATTATTATTTATTTTATATTCATTATGGGTTTTTATAACCATCTACTAGAAATCAATGCTTCTACTAGTCACGAAAGCATGCTTATAACATATGTAAATTTGATTTACATACATAAAAAAAATATTTTATCTTTATAATTTATTTCGGTAATAAGTAATAAGAAAAATTGTTGCGTAATTTACAAAATGAGATGGAAGCTGAAAAAACTTGTACTGATTTTTGTCTCTACGTAGTCTTCTTTTGTACTTTTTGATTTTATATTCATTCTTTAATTGTTTTTTTATTTTTGTTTCACATACTACAAATATTTTATTTTTATGCATTAAAATAATTTTCGATTGTTATAAGAACCGACTAACAAATGCTGTCTATCAGTTTTACAGGACTTCATTGAATTCATGTATTATTAATAAAATTATATTACGTACTTAAAATTATTGATTTTTACCAAAAAACAAGTTATTATTGTAACGCGAAGTAGTATTGAGCGCTTTCTGTAGATCGCCACTTGAAAGTTGCTATACAAAAGCTATAGGGTAAAAAACGGACAAGCGCCGTGACCGTTTTCTGCAAATCAGGTAAACTTCACCGTTAAAATTTTAGTTGTACTGACAAAATCGACCAGTTGTCTCTGGCTGTTTTCTACTGAATATGAGTGCCGTGGGCGCTTTCTGCACATTGTAAAACGGTGTTTTTGTGATCAGCAAATATTTAAGACGGCTATTACTACGAATTTTTGTATGAAAGCATCCTAGCAGGTTTTAATAGAGTATATAATTGACTTTTTTCCGTCGAAATACAAAAATATCTCATTTTTGCCAAAATTATGGCCTGGCGGCTTTCTGCATAACTACGTTCAATTGAGCTTCAGGGGATTTAGTGATAAACATTATTTACACTATTTAACATCATTGCTTTCAAGGATTTTTATAAATTACGAGGGCTGTCCATAGAATAAGGTCTCCAAAGTGCTGCGGTCGCGAGAAACAATTTTATGTAAGATCCGGGAAAACTAGCGTGTAGTCTGGTTTCCCTACGCTAAATCTCCACAACGCAACGCTGCACTCTCTGCGACACTGCGTGGCAGCCATTGGCGATGAAGTTTCCGCTCGTGTGATTTACGCTCTATATAATTAGCTTTTTTGTGCCAAGAACAGAACTCCGGTAGAAATCCATTTTCAGCTACTTGAAGTGTACGGAAAACAGTGTATGAGTGTGAAAACGTGCGCAAATGGTGCAGAGAATTTACGTGTCATACGGCCATCGGTTTTAGTTGAAAAAATTTCCGAAGTAAAAAACAATGATTGCAAATTGATGGGTGACGGTTCGGGAGCTCTGGGATATGATACCTGATGTCAGTAAGACCACAATTGATAACATTATTGACAAAAAAATTAAGTGATCACAAAGTCTGCCCAAGGTGGGTCCCAAAATGCTCACCGAAGATCACAAACAACAACGGGTTGAAGCAGCCCGCGATTTCTTGAGTACTACGACATCGATGGCGAAGAATTCTTGGACTCAATTGTGACTGGGAACGAGAACCGGATACACTACACAACCCCAGATACAAAGGAATAATCCCAGTGGCATAATTCATATTTTCCGAAGCAAAGTTTAAAAACGAATTACAGAGCGTAATTCACACCTGGCGGGTGCGGCGAGTGGATGCTCCATCGCGAATGGCTGCCACACCGAGACTAAGCGTCACCGAGGGTGCAACTTTGTGGGGATTTGACTAGGAAAATCCAGGCTACATACCAGTGTTGCAGGATTGCGCGTAAAATCATTCCTCGCGACCGCAGTTCCTTGGAGACCTCATTTTACGGACAGCCCTAGTATATTCGGTGGAAGAAAAATATACAAATTTACAAGCACTTGCAAGAAAAATCATTTGTCTTTTTGGCAGCACATAAACGTGTAAACAGTTTTTTTCGAGGATGAAACACAACCAAATCAAAAATTCAAACGAGGATAACAGATGAAAATCTCGAAAATTCTATGCGATTGTTTCACAGAATTTGAATAATCATCGATTTCATCAACTAAGAATTAATAACTAAAAAGCAATTATTTTCTCACCGTAACCAATAATCCCAAAATCACTGAAAGTTTAGCCAGCATGTCTGCAGTTTGGACGTAAGACTGTAAATGAGCACTGTAAAAATTAAACGCGTTTTATATCACAAGTTTATTATTATCATTTTATTAAATTATAATCATGTTTATATAGAATTATGACACAATTCAATGGTACGGGTAAAAAATGTTATTTTAAGGTTGTAAATACAAATTATGTTATTCTGAGCAAACTGGACGAAGGTTAAACCTATCAAAGTTAAAAGGATAATGAGGTTTTTCCATGGATAAGCCATTGTTGATTTATACAGGTTGTTCAGAAAGTCAACCTAATCCAGCGGAGGGCTTGCCAACTCACGACGGACCAGAATATCAAAATATGACTTTAATAAAAAACTAGCAATTAAAAACCCGCTTTGCAGGATTGGGTGGCTTTTGGTTCGACTTCGCCCAGTTTGTTTGAGTCTAGGTAACCATTTTATAAATCCGATAAGAACTGGTTCCAAAAATAGCCAGTTCCTCGGATCCACTGTGATCTTTCATACGAGTACGTCATGATCTACAAGGTCAAATTCCTTTGCAAAGTCAATTTAAATCATGTCGGTTTGATATTGCGCAACCAATCCTCTTGATGAAACAGCAGAGAGGTTTTCGATGTTGAATGAAACAGCAGAGAGGTTTTCGATAGACTGACGTTTATTGTTAATACACAGTTACAATGGTTGTATCCTAGATGGCGTTAGTGGTAACATATTATTTTGTTATTATATTCTAACACCCTCTCGTAACAAAATAATCCTAATTTCATCTCAATAAAAACAACAAGATTTAAACTTCCGATATGCCCATTGAACTTAAAAATTTATAATGTTTATTTATACACAGACTTTTCGTCAATAAATCAGCTGGCATATTGGAGGTTGATACATATTCAAGTTTCACTTTATTATCAAACACACATTCTCTAACAAAATGATGTCGCACATCAATATGTTTAGTACGTTTATGAAACAATGGATTAGCAGCCAATTTAATAGAACTTTGACTATCACTATACAAACATACAGGTGTATTTTGATTGATTTCTATTAAATCTGACAATAAACTCTTTAAGTAAATAGCCTCTTTGCAGGCTTCGGACAAAGCCATATACTCCGCTTCTGTACTTGACAAAGCAATTGTTCTTTGTTTTCTGGATTCATAAGAAATGACACATCCTGACATTATAAAGCAGAAACCAGTATATGACCTTCTATCTAAGGTACATGACGCCCAATCCGCGTCCACAAAACCATGTAAAGGGTTATCATTTTTCTTATAAACTAAACCATAGCTTTTAGTTTTCTGTAGATATTTTAACAATCTTTTTAAATGTTTCCAATGAGTTTCATTATAACAGTTATTATACTGACTTAAATAACTTACACTATAAGCAATATCTGGTCTTGTCAATACAGATAGGTACATAAGACTTCCTATCAACTGTTGGTATGGATATTTTGAAATATCAACATTATTATTTAAATCTTTCTCCAACTTTAAATTAACTTCCATAGGGGTTTCTGAAGTATGACAATCTGACATATTGAACTTATTTAAAATATTGTTTACAAAATGCTCTTGGTCAACAGTAATACAATCTTTTTGAGCATTTACTCGCATTCCAAGACACTGTTTAATCTGACCTAAATCTTTTATCTTAAATTTATTGACAAGTTCAGTCTTTAACTGTTCATAATAGTTTTCTGAGTTATAAAATACAAAGAAATCATCCACAAATAATGCAACAAATATTTTAACATCATTATTACTTTTTATAAACAGACAAGGTTCATATTTGGATTTTTTGTAACCTAAATTCAATAAACATTCTTCTACCCTAATATACCAAGTTCTAGCAGATTGTTTGAGACCATAAATAGCTCTTTTTAATTTTAATACTTTATTTTTACGATTTACAAAATGAGAGTGTTCTGGTATTTCTGTAAAAACATTTTCTTTAAGAAAACCGTTTAAGAATGCTGTTGGTACATCAAGGTGATTCATTTTGAGATTAAGTTGTACACTTAAAGCAAACAATAGTCTAAGGGAAGAATATCTCAACACTGGTGAAAACGTTTCGGAATAATCTATTCCCTTCTTCTGCGAAAAACCTTTCGCAACAAGTCTTGCCCTAAACCGCACTTCACCGTCACTATTATATTTCTTTTTAAGCATCCACTTATTTTTTACCACTGTGCCGTGCTTTGGCCTGTCTACTAGCTCCCAAGTGTCATTTTCACTAAAGGATTTTAACTCCTCCTTTATTGCATTTTTCCATTCCACTTTTTCAGGTCCAGTTATAGCCTCAGTGAGAGAAATCTGTTCACTCGACATGTCTTCTACACACATGTTCGTGTAACCGTAGTAGTCTGGTTTACGTGTGACACGTTTTTTCGGTTGGTACGAAATATTTGACAACATGTTTTCATTTGAAACTAAATGAGTACTGGCACCACTATCAATATACCAGTCTTTCTGACTGAATTCATTTGTCATGAAAACTGCACTAAATGCATTCGTATCATTCCCTTTAGGACATTGACTTTTATAATGCCCAATCTGTTTGCATTTATAACAACGAACCATTTTGGATGATCTGACATTTTGGTTGTCAGAAGGTTGACAATATTTTTTATCGTTATTGTCGCGATGCTTCGTAAATTTTCTGCCGCTGCTGCTGCCGCCGCTACTGCGTCTCTGAGAATTTCCAACGAAGAATGCACCCTTCGATTTATCCTCAGAATCCGTGCTCATATCCAACAATTTTGTTTTTATAGCATCTGCACTCATTTTCATACCGGAGTGTTCAATGGCCATTAACATTGGGCCATACATCTGCGGGAGTCCAGCAAGAAGCAATGAAGCGATCCATTCATCGTTTATTTCGAAACCCGTACCTCTCAACTTCTGGGCTGTTTCCACTAATTGAGTGACGTAATCAGTCATACAATTGCAAGTCTCCAAGCGAATCGATATTAAATTCCTCAATATGGACATACAGAGAAGGATCAATGGTCATAATCAGCTTTGCCCTTGCTTTTCTGTCGTCTTTTTCAGCTAGCACCTGCGTGCTATTCAAATCCACGCCTTCCAGGATGAGGAAATTTTCAACTGCGAAAGACCAATCGTCGAAATTCTCACGTCCTTTCAACCTGGGAACGTTTACTGAGTAATTCGCCGACATTTTTCCACACTGTGCACGATCAAAAAGTTTAAAAATATACTAATTGCGTATTCTGCACCGGAATTGTTCACTGGGTCCCATAACCTAATGAAACAGCAGAGAGGTTTTCGATAGACTGACGTTTATTGTTAATACACAGTTACAATGGTTGTATCCTAGATGGCGTTAGTGGTAACATATTATTTTGTTATTATATTCTAACACTACTTTCTGTTAAAATTTGAGGAAATTGGATACAGTAGATTTTTTTGATAGAAAACCATGCTAATTTTCTCGCAAGAAACGATTTTAATTTATTTGTTAGTTTTTCACAAATTAGTGTTAAAAATTTTTTGGGAAGGATGATATGACCGCTACCGGTCTATAACTATGTGACTCTGTTTGCAACCCGACTTGTATATTGGGTTCACCTTGGTGAGTTTCAAATATTGGGGAAAGGTGGAAGTAGCAATACTGAGGTTGATTATATAGGACAAACCTGTAGTATAAACCAGTTTTTACTGTAGTATAAACCAGTTTTTACTCAATGCCTTTGTTACAACTAGAATTATCTGCTGAATATCAGTGAAAACTAGTTTTAACTGGACAAAACGCGTTGTTTCGAAATGATTCAGTTAAAACGAAAGTTAAAAGATGTCAAAGTTCATCGTGCTTTATTGAGTGACATCAAGTTAGATTAGGTTAGGTTAGGTTAGGTTAAGTTAGATTAGGTTGGGTTAGGTTTTTAATTAAGAGTTATTAAATATTTTCATAAACAGTATCTGTATTTTCAATCTCAATTTCAGTTTTAACAAAGGCAGTTAGTAAAAACTAGTTACATATACACTGAGTTGTGGTATATAAACTGAGCTATGGCCACGTTTTAGAGAAAGAAGGACAACTCTATATATCTATTTCTAGTTGGTACGGTTTTAGAATCTATACGGTAATAAGCTCCTTACCCCTACTAGCATTAAACAACAACAACAGAAGAACTGCTGTTAACGACTCATGTGGTTGTCGCAAATTAACATAATTCAACGGAAATACTTCATTTCACAGGAAACATCAGTTATTGGCATTCTAAAAATATTTATACTGTATTTATGCAATATTATATATTTTATATCTAATTTTTATAAGAAAAAAAATATTTTGGTAACTGTCCGGGGTGAAAATAAGTTATCATTGAAATAACATTAACCTTCCTGTAGTCGCAACCTTGCGCCGAGCATAAGCAGTCGCGCGCGGTCAGTGATTCCGCAACTTTAGGCGTCTGGTTTTAGAAGACGACTGAATATTTCATGATATTGTATATATATAGCATATAATAAAAAAGTATTTTATCTTTATAAATAATAAATAAATAACAAAAAAAAATTAATTGGTTATCCCTTTTTAATTTGTAGAGGAGATGTACCGAATATGGCATACGTTCCTAATATGAGATGGTGGTGTTTCTCAAAACTTATGTAAGGAAAGCCTCTATAAAACCCAGCGTTTCCGATTCCCCCCCGACCGACCTTGAAAAGGTAAGTACTCGTTCGGACGCCGAACATACCACACTCACCTGAGAGAGTGATTAAGTTTTTAAAAATTTTGTTTGTTTTTTTACGTAAGTTTTACCATATTTTTTCTCAAAAATTTATCTCCACAAAATTGTCAATCTTTCACTGATACACAATATTATTATTAAATTTTATGTTTTCATAATAATTTAAAGTTAAATTCAATTAGATTTTATTCTACGAATATATTTGATTGTATTGATCTTGTTCCTAATATGGGATTTTTTGATGACCCTAATATGGAATACTATATCATATAAGGAAGAGTGTTTCCAATATGGAATTCTAATAGAACTAAATTTCTTATTGTTATTCTAGTTTGTATTTTGGCCTGTCGTAGTCGAAACAGTGTGAAACAGTGTCGTAGAAGAAACAGCGGAAGACGTGGGACAAAAAAAAATTATAAAAGTCATAGAAGCTGTAAAATCGAAGACCGTGGGATATCAGAGACGAAGAGTGGATCCAATGTTTAGTCTGCCGCCAGTGATGCCATTTTGAGTGTTCGGGAGCCGATAATATTGATTTTTGATGTGATAATCAAATGCAATTTTTTTTTAAATCAGCGTATCCCATAATAGGAGCACTTTTTTTAATAATCGTTTTTTCTATTGTTTTACCTTTCGTTTAAAATAAAGACGTTTCTGTGTTTCTTTTAATACTTCGTTGACATATTAAGTTCCGTAAATATATTTCCAAAGATTTCAATGTATAATACTTAATAAACGATTCAATTAAAAATTTTCAGAGATTTTTTACCTAAGCTATTCCATATTCGGTACATCTCCTCTACTATATAATTTAAGTCTGTGAAATCTCAAATTTTTAGACATCTTTCACAAAACAACTCTATAAATCAACATAATAACGAAACAAGTTAATATTTTACAATTACCTCTTTGCTTATGACGTATTTACGTAAAAAAAATTTTTTTTTTTATATGAATACCGCACAAGAGTCTTAACTGCTCCCGTCTGAAGCCAGTGAGACTATGAATCCCCAATTGGGATATGTTGTGTGGCTGAAAATAGTAGGGAGGGGAAGGAGATAGGAGAAGGTGGGGAAGCACCTGGCTATTCAGATCTGGTCACCAAACACGGCTAATGCCATTTCAAGCAACGTTTCAATTCTGAATGGTGGTCTTACACCAGGGCGATACTGAGAGTATTTTCCACTCTGGAAAGTGCCGCAAATATACCATATATACTGTGTATTATTTTTAATGAATAAATTGTGAAATAACACAAATTAATCAAACAAAATTTATTTGCCACGTCGGGATTCGATCCCGCGACCTTTGGTGTGCGAGTCAAGCGCCTTACCACTAGACTACGCCGGCCATCAGAAAGAGAAATAAACTAAGTTCTAAATGTTATGATACAAACATCATAAAATACTCAAAAATGCTCTCAATATTATTCAAGAGATTTTTCAAGTACACAACCAATCGCGGACGGAATCCGAGACCACAAATATAAACAAAAGAACATGTGCGTTTATGACGAATGTCACTGGGGTACTAAGGGGACGTACCTCACGCCCCCCCCCCCCCCACCCCCCCGAGGATATAATGGAAGTGCAATTGTCTATTGCTTATAGTCAGCGCATAATCAGTAAAATAAGTTTGCTGCGGTCTCACAGACCGTGCGCGACCACTGAAGGGTTAAAGCATTCATGCAACAGCATAATTTGCTCTGGTATTTTAATCGGTGACCTTCAGTAAGAATCCGTAAACTGTGCAACGCTATAATAACGCATAAGTACATACCGGATGGTCGATTTTAAATCATTAAATATAATTTTAATATTAAATGGTATATATAAAATAGCATTCTATTTATACTGGAATCAATTCAGATGTTCCACCAAACTGCTAACATGTTGGCTAAACTTTCAGTTCTTCTGGGATTTTTGATTGCGGTGAGATGAACATTTATTTTTATTTATTTATTTTATTATTTTGTACGACAGACAGGTAAGTCCAAATATGGTATAATTTTCTTACAACTCACAATACATGAACATAATTTTTTTTTAAACATGGTATAGTGATATTAAACACATCTATCTATATCTGCTGGTAGGGCATTTGGCAATTTCATACCTTTTGTCATGCTATGTTGAGCCATGACATCTGTCCGACCCTGCGGTATGCAGAATAGGGCGTGGCTACGAGTTTGACAGCGAATAAGCCACAGCATGACAGGAGATATGGACAATCGATATGTTTTTTTAGTAACTTTAATCCAAATACCATGAGTTCGGCATTACGCCTGGCCTCCAGGCTTTGATAATTTGTCTCCTTTAGCAGTTTTACGTGATGCATGAATTTTGGATATATTCCGTATGATCGCATGTAAACATACCTTAGGATTTTTTTAAATTTGTTCAATCACATTTATGCATTTAAGTTGATAAGGTATCCAGACAGTACTAGCGTACTCCAGCTTGCTTCTGACTACTCCACTGAACATGGCGGTAATTGCTTTTATGTTATTGAATTGTTTGCAAGTTTTTATTACAAAACCAAGAATTTTGTAGCAAGCCGAAGTAAGCTGCACTATATGATTTGAAAATGTCAGCCTGGGATCAAAGATCACACCAAGATCCTTGATGATATTTACGCGTGTTAGTACTTCTTTATTCATTCTATACTGGTAGAATGACGGATTTTGTGAACGACTATAAGTCATACGACGCATTTTTTTGTAGTGGAATTAAGTTTATTATCTAACGACCATTTCATGATTGAATCGAGGTCAGCCTGCAGTTTGGAATAATCGTCATCTGATTCGATTTCCATCGTCAGTTTCATGTCATCCACGAATAGGAGATATGAGCTATGAAGTATGCAGTCCTGAATGTCATCTATCAGAATAAGGAATAACATGGGACCAAGATTCGATCCTTGAGGAATTTCTGACCGAGCTATAAACTTATTGGGGTCTTATCTATTTACATGCTGGCTTCTATCTTTTAAATATGACGCAAAAAATATCAGTAGGTAACATTTAAATACCCACACAATGCCAAGCCGCGACGTCCGAAAACTAGTGGTACAAACAGGAAGCTGGCGAATCCTGATCACATAGATAAATCTTTTGTTTTCGTTGGGTTAAGAAACTGTAAAGCCATTCATACATAGTGATACAAGCGACTTGAGTTTCGTGCGCGTACCATACGCGAAAGTCGTGAGTACTCGCGATACTATTTTGCTATACGACGACCACGGTTTTGACGACAGTTGCACGCTACTGACAGTGCTGTTGCATTCGCATCTACTACTTTTTTGACATTATACGTAAGAAAGGATTTAGCGGAGAAGGCGAGCATTAAGATCAGAAAATTTATTGTCAATTTGACAGCATTCTCATGTAGGTTTTTGGCGGCGACGAATGCCCTACAATTATTATTTATTTCGTTATATGGGTGTACGAAAAATCTTTTTTAAGATTTTTTTTATGCTTATAAAGATTAAAAAAAACAAAATTATTGTCTTTGTCGCTCAAATCACTTGACATCGCATTAACTTCACGATTGCACGTGAAAAAGTGCAGTATATTTCAGGTAGCAGAAACCAGCTTTAAAAAGTAGAATATCGGTGGGGTTCTTGTGATTGCGTCACAGTCACAAAGCTTGTTTGTATTTCCGTGTATAGCGGATCTTAGAGCCGGGTTTAGGGCCTACGCTTTGCCGCATTTTAAAACATAACATATGTGTGAAAGTTAATGGGGCAAGGATTGTGTGCCAAGACCGAGTTGTTTGGCGGTCCATGGTCTCTGCGTACGCGTGCGGGGAAACGGCGTGATGATTAGTATGTTAGTTAGATTAAAATAATCATATAATTATTACTTTGGCTGATTTCAGATGTCCTTTGGCCAAGCTCTGGACTGCAAGGAGGAACCTAGAGTGGTGAGTGCTAAAAAAAATATATTAAAAATTCAAAATAAAACCTGAAACTATGCGCTTGCGATTTTCGTGGAAATTCACTTCAATCGTTTAAAAGGGGAATAAAATATACATATATTTAATTTTTTTTTTATATATTCAATAATTTTATTATTAAATTAATAAAAACAGTTTATTTATAAACAAGTTCTGCTGGTAATTATTATTACGCGTGACAGCTCTTTCGCCTTCTGAGGGCATTAATAATGCCACTAGTAGCGGAAAATGGTTTGGATATATAAAATTTTATTTTAACAAATAAAGTTCTACCTGATATGTAATTACTTTGCCAGTGTAGCAACCAACATTTGCTATCCCACGCATTGGGATTGCCCCGAAACTTATCGATGTTTCGAGAACCGGCGCCTTCTTCAAATCAATGCAAGCGAAACTACTAGAGTGTTCCCGTCAGCCGTCTGCCACGGACGGTACGTGACTGAGCGGTCGCTACCTAGTTCATTGGAACAGAACGCGAACCTACTTACCACGGGCGTTCCAGAAAAGGTTCGAATCATTGTACGTTTAAAATGCACAGTTCAGGCTCTTTCTAGAAACCAGGCGAGTGTTGATTTACTGTCAACACTCCACTCGTCGGGCTATATAAGAGCGCCCAGCAACAGCCGACTCAGTAGTAATTCAACATTACCGCAGCTCGCCTCCTCTATCCGCGATCGACCTTGACCGAGTGTGAAACTTCGTAGTAGTACTATTCAATATCGTGTTTGTGTGTTTTCAATTATTGTGGGAACTCATTAAAGGTTTTTCATCACGCAACCTCGTTTTTTTATTCACTCAACTACTAGCCTATACTGAGTACCTACATTGGTGACCCCGGCGTGATCTACAAACACCACACCTACATCGGTGACTTTCGACGTGCACGGACAATTCTACAGTGAGCACGACGCGTGCAAATACGACCACAGCGAGCACGTCGCGCACGAAATAAACTCTTTGGTGATAAATACTTCGGTGATAAATTTTGCACTGCAATCATTATGTCTCTCACGAGCGGTACATCTGAGGACATGGGCAACCAGCAACCAAAAGCCAGCAGCCAGCAACCCATGACCAGCAACCAGCAACCCAACATCAAGTATCCACCGCCTGAGGTCAACCGAGTGGCAGTACGCATTCCGCCTTTTTGCCCTAATGACCCAGAATTATGGTTCGCTATGGTGGAGCGCAGCTTTGAGGCAGCAGGGGTGACCGTAGATGCCACCAAATTCGGTTTCATTCTCGGTGCCTTGGATCCCGCACACGCCCAAGAAGTCCGAGACATCATTGTGAAGCCCCCTGAGGTCGGTGCATATGCCCTATTAAAATATGAAATCACCAGACGCCTCAGCTCCACGCAGGAGCAGAAGACCAGAAGACTCCTGGAACATGAAGAAATCGGAGACCGCAAACCCTCCCAATTCTTGAGACACCTGCGCACCCTCGCCGGTAGCGCTGTGCCCGACGAGGTTTTGAGAACCCTATGGATGGGCCGTCTTCCTAGAAGCATGCAGGTGGTTCTGGCTACGCAGCAGGATACCCCACTTGACAAGGTGGCCAGCTTGGCAGACGCCATAGCAGACTACGCTGGCAGACCGGCAGTTAACACAGTGGCTGGTCCATCGTCTGAGGACTCATTAGTTACACAGATAAAGCGGTTGATGCAGCCTCTCCAACAAGAGCTCACTACTTTGAGGCGCGAAATTTCCACACTACGCTCTCGCCAGCATAGGAAGAGCACCAACCCGGATCGTTGGAGCAATCATTCCCGCAGTCAATCCAGAGGTCGTCAACCCGAAGGCACATGCTGGTACCACTGGAAGCATGGAACAAAGGCAAGCAAGTGCACCAAACCCTGCAACTTCCAACAGGGAAACGCTCGGGGCCCAAACTGATGGCGACCAGCGCCAGCCCCAACCAAGTCAGTCGACTTTTTGTTACCGACAGGGTAACCCGTACCCAATTCTTTGTGGACACTGGCGCAGATCTCTGCGTTTTCCCAAGACGCCTTGTTCAGGGACGTCCGACTAAAGCAACATATGAACTGGCAGCAGCAAATGGCAGCACAATCGCTACCTATGGCAGCCTAACGCTCAACCTGGATTTGGGATTGCGACGCGACTTCACTTGGAGCTTCGTCATTGTAGACGTCTCCAAGCCCATTATCGGAGCAGACTTTCTCGCCAAATACGAGCTTCTGGTAGATGTCCGAAATAAAAAGCTGCTGGACCAGGTGACTAATTTAACCATCAGGGGAAAACGAAGCTACAACAAGATCGCTTCCATTAAGACGGTCACAGGAACGTCCCCGTATCACAAGCTACTTCAACAGTTCCCTGACGTCACTCGCCCTGACGGCGTCATGAAGGAAGTTCGTCACGCAACATTGCACCATATTAACACTACGCCAGGACCTCCAACAGTTGAACGCCCACGACGCCTTGCTCCTGACAAACTCAAACGCGCCAAGAAGGAGTTCGAGGCCATAGTCCGTCTCGGAATCGCTCGACCTTCCGAGAGCTCTTGGGCATCCTCCTTGCGCATGGTACCCAAGAAGGATGACCAGTGGAGACCATGTGGCGATTATAGAAGACTGAACGCCAGGACGATTCCGGACAGATACCCTGTACGTCACATCCAAGATTTTGCACAGGCACTGAGTGGCACCAAGATCTTCTCAACGATTGATCTGGTGCGAGCTTATAATCAAATCCCTGTAGCTCCTGAGGACATTCCAAAGACAGCAATCACTACGCCATTCGGACTCTTCGAATTCCTTGTGATGTCTTTCGGCCTCCGAAACGCAGCCCAGACCTTCCAACGCTTCATAGACGAGGTTACCAGAGGCTTGGATTTCTGTTACGCCTACATAGACGACATCCTTATTGCCTCAACATCAGAGGAAGAGCACCTGGCCCACCTCAAGATATTATTCCAGCGCCTACAGGAATATGGCCTAGCTATGGAATAGCGCCTACAGCATACCACCCCGCAGCAAATGGCATGGTGGAACGATTTCATCGTCAGCTAAAGGCAGCGATCAAGTGCCATCAGAATAACCGTTGGACGGAAACACTTCCCACCGTACTCATGGGAATCAGAGCAGCTTGGAGAGATGATCTCGCTACAACCTCAGCCGAGCTAGTATACGGCGAGCCGCTCCGCTTACCCGGCGAATTCCTATGTATAGCACAACCTAATGTCAACGACGACACCGGAAGCTTTCTCAAGGAACTACGGAAACATTTCAACGAGCTGAGACCAGTTGAAGGTACCCGCCATGGTGATGGATATCATTTCGTCTTCCAAAATCTTCCCACAGCTTCTCACGTCTTTCTGATGGATGACACCGTCAAGAGCCCGCTTCAACAACCCTACAGCGGCCCTCATCAAGTCATTCGTCGGCACGAACGAACTTATACCATACTGGTAAAAGGGAAGGAAATCACCGTGAGCATCGACCGCCTCAAACCAGCATACATTGCTCAAGATCTTGAAATATTTGCATCACACTCGCAAACCGCATCAGACGCACCAGCCGCCACATCCCAACCAACCATTCCGTTGTTCGATAACAGTCACGATCGGACACACACAACCACTCGTTCTGGAAGGCGTGTTTGATTTCCCGACCACCTCGGCATTTGACCATTCCTCCTTTCACCGCAGCCATGTCTGCGTTGTCTGAGGATGGAGTCCTGTAGCAACCAGCATTTGCTATCCCACGCATTGGGATTGCCCCGAAACTTATCGATGTTTCGAGAACCGGCGCCTTCTTCAAATCAATGCAAGCGAAACTACTAGAGCGTTCCCGTCAGCCGTCTGCCACGGACGGTACGTGACTGAGCGGTCGCTACCTAGTTCATTGGAACAGAACGCGAACCTACTTACCACGGGCGTTCCAGAAAAGGTTCGAATCATTGTACGCTTTGTTATGAGTTGCCCATAAATCCTACGAACATACTATACAAGCGGCAGGCAGCTGTGTGTCACGTGCTCAGTACATGTACATTCTCGCGTGATTATTGCTGTCCCTCTCAGGCTGGCAGAAGACATTACCATATATGGCCACACGGCGCGAAATCCAGCCAATGGCAGAAGACATTACCTTATAGGGCACACGTTCGAGTCTTCCGTCTCGCTCATCACGGACAGAGAACTCCGGCCACCGTTCACCGAAGCATCAGACCTATTCTAGAGAGCGGCGCGAGCAGTCGTACGTACTACTACGTACTGTCGGGCAGTATGCCACCCTTTGACGCGGCTAATTAAGTCTTCACTTACGATCCCAGTATGGCGCTATCACGACAGACGCCTGTATAATCCTACTGCCGCCTACTTTATACCATGGCAGCCCTGGCCGCCGGCTTTTAATCCGCCTACATTGCCGATAGCCGCTTATTTCACCGTTATCACCCACCGGTTCGGTAAGCTGACCGAATCCGCCCACCATGATGCCGAGAAGCCGCCCACGCACCCCGAGCCGCCCCGTTCCTGCACACGATCTATGAGCTTTGCTCTAGATCTCTCCACTTCGTAGGAAGCTACCTGCATCCGTACGACGCCACGTGAGATTTTAAACCCTCTTATAGTATTTCCGAGCCTAAATTCAGTAGTATTTCTAGTGCCTCTCTCTCTCTAATGCTAGGCCTTAAACAGCTTACCTGGTTGCCTGTACTGTTCACCCTTGCATTATTGAATACATTTGAATTGTGCCCAAACCTTGTTTCATTGGAGTCAACCATCGACAGCCTCGGAGGAGCCCTACGACCCTGAGCTGAGCCTTCCAAGCCGAGGCATATGGCCCCCGGGGGGCCTGCTTAACACTTGTCCCCCCCCGGGAGGGACATATTTCTGGAGACCAGAAGTATAACACTGGACCCTACGTGGCTTCAGTATCACCCTGGCCCCAGGAAGTATGACACTGGCGCGCCAACTGGGCCGAAGTCTTGTCGATTGTTGTCTCCCTAGAAACATAATTATGTAATCTTAGCTATAAATATTTTATATTTGTGCTCCCATCAACAACGGTAGTTCTGTGTGAATTATTCTTAACGTCGCGAGTCCGTCGGCTAGTGCTATTCGAGTGTTAGGTATTTTAAACATCGCTTACTACCGTAGCATTCATTCCCACGCTATTACGTTTCTATCGTGGCATCTTAGCTATAAATATTTTATATTTGTGCTCCCATCAACAACGGTAGTTCTGTGTGAATTATTCTAAACGTCGCGAGTCCGTCGGCTAGTGCTATTCGAGTGTTAGGTATTTTAAACATCGCTTACTACAGTAGCATTCTCAAGCTATTACGTTCTATCGCGGCAGTCAGAGTTGTTCGTCATTCGCGCGGAATTTTTTTTAATTGAGTAATGAATCTCGTTATTTTAAATTCTCCGAGTGGCTGCTGTGTAAGTTGCGTTATTTCTTCCTTGAAGAGCAGTGGTTGTTTCCAATAAAAGGTAGTAACTACTGTCGGATTGTGCTCGTTCACATCCGTTCCCCTGTAATAGGAAGTTGTAAATACGACTGCCAGCAACTGCTCTCGTCTTATATTATTCGTCCGAAATTTTTTTTTGCTTTGTTCATTATAATAACGCATAATCATGGAGGCCACCATACCAATAATGGATAGAATATTAAATTTCGAGAAAGCAAACGCGTCGGTAATAAGAAAAATGTTGATGGATAGAGGCATAGTCCCCAAAAGGGCTTTGTTGTCTTTACGGAAACAATGTGTCGAGTTTAATGAATCCCTTAGTGGGCGGGTTGAGTCTCCTGCTATTTTATTAAATTCTCCAAGTGTAGCAACCACCCCAAAAACTAGTAATTCGGGAAACCTCGTTAACATAGTATCCTCGCCTACGCAAAATCACTATGAAAGGACTACCACAAGGTACGTTGAAAGAAAAATAGTTAATTTAACAAATTGGAAAATTTCTTTTGACGGGAATTCGGATGTCCGCGCTTTTTTAGACAGAATCGCCGAATTACAATACGCGAGGGGCGTTGATTGTCAAGATTTGGCTAGGGGTTTTGTCGAACTTCTCACTGGTTCAGCACTATTATTCTATAGGAAAATTTTCAAAACTAATCTAAAGTGGGAAGAAATTAAAACAGCCTTTTTGAAGAGATTCGAGGACCCGACGTTTCAAATGACTGAGAAGTCGAAGTTATTTAACTTGTGTCAGAAAAATAACGAAAGAGCTGCGGATTTTATTTTGGAAGCTTTAGCTATCAATTCCAAGCTGAATTTGCCGTTAGAAGAGTCGGAACTTTTATCGTTAGTCACAAAAGGTCTCACGCCAGATTACGCACAACTGAAGATCGGTAAAAATATCACCAACGTTTCGGAGTTACAAGCATTATGTGAGGAGATGGATAAAATCAAATTCAGTCGCGCATCAAGTAAAAAGGCAGTCGAGCCGGAGGTCGTCTCAAGTTATAAGGAGGTTGACAGTGATTTGGGAATTAAATCTAAAATTCACCGTTACAAGCAAATGTATAACGTACCGGTTCGGCAGTATGTAAATCTAATATCATCCCTGAATGATAAGTTATCATCACCATTGTCTGAATTAGACTTGGTTCTTATAATTAAAAATGGGTTGTTGCACAAATATAGTAAACTATTCTCGTACGATGTGCCCCGTACTTGCGCGGAGGTAATACAAAGATGCGAGATCTTAGAAGATACTCATTTCGATAATTCCCAACAGAATCACAGGGTTAGAACTTTCGGCCGTAATAAAAACTCACAGCTCGCGGCGATTTCACAAAGAACCACGGATATCGCTAATCGTGCTTGTTTTAAATGCAATCAAAACGGTCACTTTGCAAAAAATTGCAATAAAATTAACAGCAACAGCGTCCCGCGCCGTAGCCCACGATGGAAAAAGCCTGATTACAGCAGAGCAAACGATTTTCCTGATCTCTCTAAACCACCCCCGACTCATTGTAATTCGAATCAAAAAAACTTCTAGGCGGTCATTGCAGTCCAAAGCCATCAGCAGAGACAATCGAAAAGGAATGGAATGACTGGTTAGGTTACGTGAAGGTTTTTCTGAATACCGATCCACTCGAGGCAGTGAATGTGAAGTGTAGCGGAGATGGCCGGCCACATGTCACATTCAAAGTTAAAAATCGTGTTTTATCAGGTTTACTAGACTCGGGTGCGTCACTATCTTGTATAGGTGGGAATTTGCACAAACAATTCACGTCTCGTGCGCTGTCCCCTTGTGATCTGGTAATTACTACAGCGGATAACAAGAGACAGGAAGTTTCTGGCAAGCTGTCACTTCCAGTAGTTTATAACGATAAGTTGCAGACCATAGACTTTGTAGTGATACCTTCGCTCGGCCGGAAAATTATTTTAGGCGTGGATTTTTGGAAAAAATTCAACATAGCTCCAAATTTATTTACAGCAAATCAAAGTATTACGTATACTTCCATCTCAGAAGTTAACGTAGTAAGGTCAAAAAACGATCTCACACCCGCGCAACTAAAAACACTTAGTGATGTGATAGAGGAATTTCAATCCATATCTTTTGCTAAACGCGGTTTAGGTAAAACTAATTTGATCGAACATGTTATCGAAACTGAAGGAACCCCAATAAAACAACGTTATTACCCCCTGTCACCAGTAAGGTTGAAACAGCTAGAATGTGAGGTGGATAAAATGTTGGAATTAGGCGTAATCGTTAAAAGTAAATCTCCTTGGTCAAACCCGGTTATTTTAGTTCCCAAAAAGGACGGAACAGCTAGGTTCTGTTTGGACAGTAGAAGACTCAATGCTGTTACAAGGGCACAAATTTATCCGTTGCCAAACGTTCATCGTATTCTTGATAACTTACGGCATGCAAACTTTATTACTTCCTTAGACTTGCTTAAAGCTTTCTGGCAGATACCCTTGCACCCTTCGTCTTGTGAGAAAACTAGTTTCGTAGTTCCAGGTAGGGGTACCTTCATGTTCGTAAGACTACCCTTCGGGCTACGTAATGCTCCTAGCGAACTGCAACGCCTCGTGGACACCTTATTTGGTCCAGAATTCGAACCCAACCTTTTTGCATATCTAGATGATCTAATAATTATCTCACGTACCTTTGAAGAACATATTGAACTCCTTAAAAAGGTTTGTAATATTTTAAAGGCCGCCGGATTAACATTAAATATAGAAAAGTCGGAATTCTGTAAATCAAGACTCAAATATTTAGGTTTCGTAGTGGACAAGGAAGGTCTCCGTACAGACCCGGCAAAGATAGATACTATCAAAAATTTCCCCCGACCTCAGAATACAAAACAGGTAAAATCATTCCTTGGATTATGCAGTTATTATAGACGTTTTATCAACAACTTTTCAAATATTGCAGCCCCTTTAACTCACATAACTGGTGGTAAACAGAACCTACCTAATTTTACGTGGAATGAGGAGATAGAAAAATCATTTTCCGCCTTGAAGAATGCCTTAATTTCAGCGCCGGTACTAAGCTGCCCTGATTTTAAGTTACCCTTTATAATACAATGTGACAGTTCCAATTTCGCCATCGGAGCATGCCTTTCACAACAATTTGAGGACGCAGAACACCCCGTCGCGTATTACTCCAGAGTACTCTCTAAAACGGAGAGAAACTATAGTACAACTGAACGCGAATTATTGGCCATTCTCGACGCCGTATACAACTTTCGCTCGTACGTCGAAGGGTCAAATTTCACAGTGGTCACGGACCATTCAAGTTTAAAATGGCTTATGTCACTCGAGAATCCAACAGGTAGACTTGCCAGGTGGGGGACACGCTTGTCTCAGTTCGATTTTGACATAATTCACCGTAAAGGCTCCCTTCATGTAGTTCCAGACGTACTATCTCGTATTGAAGTTACCCAATTAAATTCATTACTTGGCACGCCTGGCTCTAAAGACAAGTGGTACTCAGAGCTGTATAATAAGTGCGCCAATAACCCACAAGCTAGTCCTAATTTCTTAATACAAGGTAATAGGTTGTATAAGCATTGTAAAGCTGATTTTTCCTTACATACAGACTACGAATGGAAATTAGTATCCCCGGTAGAGGATAGACAGGCCTTAATCTCGGAATGTCATAATTCACCCACAGCAATACACCCAGGTGTGTTTAAAACCTTTAAAAAATTATCGTTAAGGAATTTCTGGCCCGGAATGTATAATGATGTAAAAAAATTAGTGTCCAATTGCAATATTTGCAAGGCTTATAAACATTCAACTAAGCCAGCCTTAGGTCATATGTCCCACCCCAAAAACGTAGATCGCCCAATGCAAAGTCTTAGCGTAGATTTGATAGGTCCCTTTCCGAAAGGTTACGACGGAAACTTTCATATTCTGAGCGTGGTAGACGTTTTTACTAAGTACTGCTGGTTATTCCCATTACGCCACGCGACGGCAAAAACCATAATAGAAGCCTTGGAATACAATATATTTTTACCAATCTCTGTACCTAGAACACTCATAGTTGATAACGGTCGCCAGTTCACTTCAGGTGCTTTTAAAGCCTTCTTGTCTCAATACGGCGTTCCTGATGTATTTTATAATTCTTTCTATACTCCTATGAACAACACGGTAGAGCGCTATAACCAAACCATCGGAACCTCATTGGCTATTTTGGTGGGCAACGATCACCGTCAGTGGTCAAAGCACGTCAGAACGGTACAAGCAGCAATAAATAATACGGTCAACCTTACTACTGGATACACCCCGTTTTTCCTCATGCACGGCTTTGAACAGACAGTGCATGGCACGTCACATTGGCGTATCTCCCCGGGTGCTAGTCAAAATAACACACAACCAGATACGGTAGTGGATTATGCAAATAAACTACAAGAACTTGTAGCCGTGTATGACAAGGTGAGCGATTCACTCGCCGCCGCGTATAAACAAAGTGCTTTTCGTTATAACACTAGACACAAGTTGGAATCCTATAAAATCGGAGACAGAGTTTGGAGAAGAAACTTCCCTCAATCTAAGGCAGGCGTATATTTTTCAGCCAAACTGGCACCCCGTTTTGTAGAAAACAGAATAAAGGAAAAAATCTCTAGCACGGTATATGTACTAGAGAATTTAAATGGAAAAATTGTCGGTAAATTCCACATTAAAGACATAGTAAAAAAGGGTAGTGACACCCCGGTCGTTGCAACCTTATAAGTGTTTTTATTTATGTTTTTGTTGTTATTTTCTCTGATTAGTCCGGTTATTAGTTGAGATATAATTATTACCCCTTAGGTACAACCCTAGGACGTCATGAACCCTAGTGGTTAGTACGAGGTTATAACGCATATAACTTAACCTTTGTTATTAGAGAAGTATACAATTCCTTTCTTAATGGATCGTCATCACAAGTGTTGACAATCCGGGACGCCGGTATGTCTGCACGTGAAGACTTGTGTTATTATTGTTATTATTATAAAAAAAAAAAAAGAGGTAACTCACCTTACACTAGTGAAATTACTGATGCGATATTTAGTTCATTTATTGTAATGACTATTATTGGTAGTAATAATTTATTACTTTCTCCTAGTGCGTAGCCACTTAGGTTGTTTTTTTTAAAAAAAAAAAAAATTTTTTTTTAAATTTATATATGAATATGGTTACATAAGTATATAAATTCGTCTAAGAAACACGACACGATACACTGATTGAGGGCGTAGTTCAAGGAACCCTAAATTAGGCTAGGTTTTTCATTAGAAAAAACTGCGTTAGGTATTCAGTATCCTGCCCGGGACCGAAGTAGAGACCTAATTTCTATTTTCGTGGAACAATTTGCATTCTAAAAAGTACTTAATTTTAGATGCAATGAAAGAATATGCAAGCATATTCTTTTCTTTTCGTTGACAAGAGACGGCATAAGAAAATTCTTGTACAAGTGGTAGGTATAAAGGCACCTAGTTCTCATACTGGGATAGGTCATTGGGTAGTAGGGTGTATCGATTTTTAACTTTTTTTTTGTTTTCAAATTCCAAGTTGAAAAAAAGTTGCTACTAGGTACCACAACTTACCACAAAAAGTCTTGGATTTTTAAAAAAATGTTTAGGTCTCCCGCACAAGGCCTAAAGTTTTAATTTTTTTCAAAAAATACCAATTTTTTTTTAAATTTGAAAAAATATAATCGTAACTTTTATATTTATTCCAAGTTAAAAAACAGTAATATCAGGGCATAAAAATAAGTAAGAAACGATTTTTTTTTTATAAAAAATGGATTTTATCTCCCGCACAAGCCCTGAAGTTTGTTGATTTTGATGAAATTTTGTAATTTTGTGTATATGATCCATGTTTTCTTTAAAGTTTAAACCACCGGAATTTATTGTAATTTTCTTACAGAAGGCATCAAATGAGATGATATATATACACATAATTCATATATATCTACATATAGTAAAAATATATACCACATATATACTATATATATAATATGTTTTAAACCTGAAAAAAGATAGTTGGATGGTGTAAATTGTATGAGAAAGTTGTTGAAAGAAACTAATGTTATTTGCTATTACTGTTGTTTATTACAAAAGTATAAAAGGTTATAACATGTCATAAAATGTAGTATAATAACTAAGTGCAAAATGTTGCTGATTACTTTCCATACGACATGAGTGGCAGTTTTCTTGTTCTACTGCAAATTTACTGACTTGTTTCGGTATTCGTCCTTTCATCTTGGCTTCAAAACCTTAAATCAAAGTTATGTATAGTATTTACATAAGCCTAATGATTTTTACAAAATTTTGTAAATGTATTACAGTTCCCAAATGAAATTTCAATTTAATATGGAAGACAGTATGATAAAGACGTTATTTAGAAACATTATAACTACAAAATAGTCGAAAAAACTTACTTAAATACTTAACCTTTGCAGAGGTTTTGTACTGGCTCTTGGTCTCGAACGAAGGTAGATCTTTACGGTCTTCCAGTCTGGCACGGATAAAACCATCTCTTTCGATCAGCCCACATACTCGCTTCGAAGCTTCTGTGACTTCCTTGACAATTCGTTCCACCGCTTGAGTGTGAGAAGGAATTCTAAATTCAACCCTTCCACTTTTGCCAGTTTCCGCAATTGACTCCAACTCTTCTAGGCTCATATCAGTAAGAAGAGGGGGTTCGGTTACTGAAGTGGATTGCCAGTCAATCATATCTCTATAGTCTTCGGCATCAAAATTGATCTAAGGGGGTTTAAATACCCTTACCCCTTTCCTTTTGGTTGCGCGAGCTTTCTGGATTCTCTTATAAGCCAAGGCTCTGATATGACTGAATTACTTGGAAGATGAGCTTAGAAAAGTCGTCCATGCAACGTTACAGACAAATGCTTTCATGGCTCACCCAGAGCATGTTTTGATAGCTATGCTGTTCGATGAACGAAAACATTTCAAAGCCTTGGCTTATAAGAGAATAAAAGGAAAGGGATAAGAGTATTTAAACCCCCTCAGATCAATTTTGATGCCAAAGACTATAGAGATATGATTGACTGCCAATCCACTTCAGCAACCGAACCCCCTTTTGTTACTGATATGAGCCTAGAAGAGTTGGAATCAATTGCGGAAACTGGCAAAAGTGGAAGGGTTGAATTTAGAATTCCTTCTCACACTCAAGCGGTGGAACGAATTGTCAAGGAAGTCACAGAAGCTTCGAAGCGAGTATGTGGGCTGATCGAAAGAGATGGTTTTATTCGTGCCAGACTGGAAGACCGTAAAGATCTACCTTCGTTCGAGACCAAGAGCCAGTACAAAACCTCTGCAAAGGTTAAGTATTTAAGTAAGTTTTTTCGACTATTTTGTAGTTATAATGTTTCTAAATAACGTCTTTATCATACTGTCTTCCATATTAAATTGAAATTTCATTTGGGAACTGTAATCCATTTATAAAATTTTGTAAAAATCATTAGGCCTATGTAAATACTATACATAACTTTGATTTAAGGTTTTGAAGCCAAGATGAAAGGACGAATACTTAAACAAGTCAGTAAATTTGCAGTAGAACAAGAACACTGCCACTCATGTCGTATGCAAAGTAATCAGCAACATTTTTTACTTAGTTATTATACTATATTTATCAGGATATGTTAATATATTAACATATCCTGATGAAGATAACAGTTATAACCTTTAATACTTTTGTAATAAACAACAGTAATAGCAAATAACATTAGTTTCTTTCAACACCTTTCCCATACAATTTACACCGTCCAACTATCTTTTTTCAGGTTTAAAACATATTATATATATAGTATGTATGTGGTATATATTTTTATTATATGTATATATGAATTATGTTTATGTATATTATCTCATTTGATGCCTTCTGTAAGAAAATTACAATTAATTCCGGTGGTTTAAACTTTATAGAAAACATGGTTCATATGCACAAAATTACAAAATTTCATTAAAATCAACAAACTTTAGGGCTTGTGCGAGAGACCTAAAATCCATTTTTTATAAAAAAAAATCGTTTCTTACTTATTTTTATGCCTTAATATTACTGTTTTTTAACTTGGAATAAATACAAAAGTTACGATTTTATTTTTTTAAATTTTTAAAAAATTTGGTATTTTTAGAAAAAAATTAAAACTTTAGGCCTTGTGCGGGAGACTTAAACATTTTTTTAAAAATCCAAAACTTTTTGTGGTAAGTTGTGGTACCTAGTAGCAACTTTTTTTCAACTTGGAATTTGAAAACAAAAAAAAAGTTAAAAATCGATACACCCTATTGGGTAGTAAGAAACTTAGGAACCTTATGGTTGTAAATAACCTTGTGTATATATTAATATAAGGTCATGTATAAATGGAAATATCATTTCAATTATAATTTTTTTTTATTTTTTGTCCTTTTTTTTTCGGGTTTTTCAATCTCTTTCATTGTCGAATTATTCTCACATGAAGGTTAAATCGTTATAGTATTGGACATCTCACACGTTGCGATATAGGAGAAATTGGGGCGGTAAAACGTTCACAATCGGGTAGTTACCCACTCCTTAACGGGGTATGTCTCAATTCTAGCGTATGTTGGAGTGAATTCACGATGAAAAGGCAATGTAATAATAATATTACCACATTTTTGTTATCAGAATAGGCCCAATAGACAACACTATTCGGTTCACATAGGTTGTGGTGGTATCGAATTTTAACCTTCTTCCGCGATCATATAACAACGGTTACTCGTTGTGTGGTATTATAGAGCTGTTACAAGTCTGATAGGATGGAACTTGGGTATCGACCTAACGTGTCATTCGGCTGTGAGCTATAATCCAAAGCGTGATAGGATGGCTAAACTCCTTAGAATTAGAGCAGGAAGATTGTTGGAAACGCGAATTTCCGAACAATTAAAGTATATATGATTCCGGTGTTAGGAAGAAATTCGTTACTCAATTAAAAAATTTTTTTTTTTTTTCCTCTTCTAATAACATTGTCGGTAGTATTAAATTTTCGTATTTTTTGGTAAAAATACGTGGCGTTGTTGTTATTTATTTAAATTTTTTTTTTTTTTTTCTTCTCTCCTTACGTAGTCAAACCCTGAGAGTTTAAGTTGAGTTGAAACAAACTCGAATTGAAAGTTATTTAACAAAATTGTACTCACACACATAGAGTTTTTGGTGGGTAAACAAATGTATATTCAAGTGTTTTAATTATGATAAATGTAATTAATTAAATTACTATATAAATATTTTGTAAACACGTAATTGATTACTTCGGTATCAATATGGTAAGCCAGCGTGTAAAGTCCTTGCCATATCAGGACGCAATTGTACGGTGTTTTGTAACTTGCTATATCACTGTATTCAAATAAGGAGTAGTACTTCTCGTAGTAAGAAGATTTAAGAGTATGCACCCAGTTGAGTAAATTAGCTCGGTAATGTCATAAAGTTATGTCATTCGGGTCGTATTGTTCTTATTAGAGAATAATGTAATTGCACTTATGGTCATTACGGTTCGTCTGGTTATTTTGGTGGGAACACCTAGAGGGTGTCCTATGTGGTTTCGTCGAACGCAAGTTCACCGTGAGGATTCCAAGGGATCTATCCGGTTGTCTATGTCGTTGCGGCAAGGGTATATTTCTAGTATACCAAGTACAGCGCTGTACGGGTCACCGAGGGTGAGTCGAGAAAACATGAGAGGATTCATATTATGCCTGAAAATTAATATTCATGATAGGTTTTGTAGCATTACCTTACAATTATATGCGAACATGAAAGGATGGTCGTTTATGCCTGATAATTAAATGCAAACCAGACAAACCATGACAAGCTGAGAGTGCGGGAAACTAACATTTGGATTAAAATTGAATTGTGAAAATAGCATAAAGTGTATAAAAACAAAGTTGTATAATTTAAAAAAAAAAAGAATTCCATTGTAAGACGCGAATATGAGTGATTTCGATCATTTCATGACATTGGTCAGCGTACAATATTCCATAACAGGAATAAAGTGTATAAAAACAAAGTTGTATAATTTTAAGAATTCTATTGTAAGACGCGAATATGAGTTGGTTTCGATCATTTCATGACATTGGTCAGCGTACAATATTCCATAACAGGAATAGTGTTGGAAATTTTTTGTCTAATTTTAAGATTTTTACATGGTAGTAATCCTTCTCGGAAGGGTCATGTTTTCTTTATTTCTTCATGCACCTTCGTTAGCGTGTCTTGTATCGCACTAGGTACGTCACATTTTTTTTAATTTCTTGAGAGAGTTGGCAACCTTTGTTCAGTTTTTTGCTAGTTTTTTTTAGCTTGGCTCACAGGTAGTTAAAATTTTGTTGGCTCTTAGGTAGGGAGTGTTTAAATCCTGGTGAAGAGGTAGCTCTGTACCTCACATTGTGGCAATCATCGCATCACATGCTGTATGGAAGGTCGTGGTCCCCTGCATCAGCCTCGCTGCCTTTTCCCTTCATTTTTCAGGGGAAGGAGGGTAGTGTTATGAGTTGCCCATAAATCCTACGAACATACTATACAAGCGGCAGGCAGCTGTGTGTCACGTGCTCAGTACATGTACATTCTCGCGTGATTATTGCTGTCCCTCTCAGGCTGGCAGAAGACATTACCATATATGGCCACACGGCGCGAAATCCAGCCAATGGCAGAAGACATTACCTTATAGGGCACACGTTCGAGTCTTCCGTCTCGCTCATCACGGACAGAGAACTCCGGCCACCGTTCACCGAAGCATCAGACCTATTCTAGAGAGCGGCGCGAGCAGTCGTACGTACTACTACGTACTGTCGGGCAGTATGCCACCCTTTGACGCGGCTAATTAAGTCTTCACTTACGATCCCAGTATGGCGCTATCACGACAGACGCCTGTATAATCCTACTGCCGCCTACTTTATACCATGGCAGCCCTGGCCGCCGGCTTTTAATCCGCCTACATTGCCGATAGCCGCTTATTTCACCGTTATCACCCACCGGTTCGGTAAGCTGACCGAATCCGCCCACCATGATGCCGAGAAGCCGCCCACGCACCCCGAGCCGCCCCGTTCCTGCACACGATCTATGAGCTTTGCTCTAGATCTCTCCACTTCGTAGGAAGCTACCTGCATCCGTACGACGCCACGTGAGATTTTAAACCCTCTTATAGTATTTCCGAGCCTAAATTCAGTAGTATTTCTAGTGCCTCTCTCTCTCTAATGCTAGGCCTTAAACAGCTTACCTGGTTGCCTGTACTGTTCACCCTTGCATTATTGAATACATTTGAATTGTGCCCAAACCTTGTTTCATTGGAGTCAACCATCGACAGCCTCGGAGGAGCCCTACGACCCTGAGCTGAGCCTTCCAAGCCGAGGCATATGGCCCCCGGGGGGCCTGCTTAACACTTGTCCCCCCCCGGGAGGGACATATTTCTGGAGACCAGAAGTATAACACTGGACCCTACGTGGCTTCAGTATCACCCTGGCCCCAGGAAGTATGACAGCTTACAATGCACAGTTTCGGCTCTTTCTAGAAACCAGGCGAGTGTTGATTTACTGTCAACACTCCACTCGTCGGGCTATATAAGAGCGCCCAGCAACAGCCGACTCAGTAGTAATTCAACATTACCGCAGCTTGCCTCCTCTATCCGCGATCGACCTTGACCGAGTGTGAAACTTCGTAGTAGTACTATTCAATATCGTGTTTGTGTGTTTTCAATTATTGTGGGAACTCATTAAAGGTTTTTCATCACGCAACCTCGTTTTTTATTCACTCAACTACTAACCTATACTGAGTACCTACACCAGCTTATAGTATATTGCATTATACCGCTCTCTTTATATTATACGAATTGTTATGTAACGCAAGTAGGTACATGATAAATTTTTCGGGAAAGAGTGTTTCGCGAAGTAGGCAACACCGGAAGCGTTCGCTGATTGGACCCGCTCAGTGGCCTGACCCAACAGCGGGACCCTTTCCCCCGCGGCCCGTTTTTGCTTCCCCCTCGGTCCGCAGGGACCACGCCGCGGACAGAAACATGCCAGCCGTTGCGGTATCCACCCGCGCTCTCGCGCACGCCGTAGGCCGTTAAACCTAACATGTGATTTTACGCAGTCCTAATCTGAGAGCGGGGAGAAAGTACAGTTGGTCCCCCGTTCCGGAGTGGCATTCTACGCTGGGAGATGTCCAAATAACGTACGGAGTACGTGACGACAATGCTGCCCGACAACGCCGTGAGTTGCTACTTTTTACCCTACATTGTGTCCATGTTAAATTTCCTAGCACCTGCGCGTACACCCAGATTTGGAGAGAGAAATAGCTTGTATTCAGGTAGCCAATTTATCCTGATGTAATTCCATGTAAAATATAACCAATTTTAGATTACAATACACTGTTTTGTTACCCCGAAACATTCTTTGCTTTGAGACGAGTCATGTGTGAAGTTTCCCAACCAACTATTTCTTGCTGCCCACTCGCCCCCTGGGTAAAGAGAACCTGCTCTACCACCGAACGACAGAGCTAGACACCGGAACCAGGTTTGCTGTAACTTGGGGGGCTTTTTTAAGTTAACACTGGCGCCGCAACTGGAGGGCACAAGAGGTGGTTGATTTTTTTCTCATGTCTGTCACCTTTGAAATTCCACACGTGAGCCGTTTCGGGCGAAATTAATTGTTCAAAAAACCTTTACTATCATATGTCCCTTATTGCCCTGCCGAATTTCGTGAAAACCGCTGTAAAACAGTGACTTTTACGAAGTCGGGAGACAAAAAATCATGTAAAAAACGTTGGTTAATAAATTGCACGCATAAATGAGTGCAGCCATTTTGAATCCTTCTAGAAACCGCTGTTTCTGCGCGAAATCCCAACCGTCGTCCAGGCGTGGGAATGTTTGCGCGCGGACGGCGAGAGCATTGCAAATGGCCGGCAATACCTACTTATAACACCGACAATTCACGTAACATTAGTGCCGTCTAATGGTAGATGTTTGTACTTAAATAACAGACGGAAGGCAATTTGAAATAATGTTTTATTCTCATGTTTATTCCAGAACGAACAAACGAAATAGAGATGTTTTCTTTTCAACTTTGCTACGATTGTTTTATTAGAAGTGTTGTTAATTTGCAGTTTTTATAATCTCATCTCGTGAATAACTAATGACATTTCCTTTCCCAATGTGTTTATACAGGTACAAGTGTTTTCCAATATTGTGAAGTGAATTTAGTGTCAGCTGTTAAAAAAAAACACTCCAGTGACCTTTTTTCAAAAGTGTTTTTTAAGTGTTTTGTTTTTTAATTAAACAATAAGAGTGAATAATCAAATTACACAAAAATTAATAAAATGACTTTTTAGATGAACAATCTAATAATTCCAAGTTTAAATAGGTTGTTTTCATTAAAAAGTGTGTTCTGTTTCTCCCGGAAAGTGCAATTTCGAGTTTTTTTTCTCTCTTTTCGGTACAAGTGTTCCCAAGTGAATAAAAGTGCCTACAAAAAAAAAAATTTACGTTTTCTAGGGGAACCCCTGCGCAAATTTTTCAAAAATTTGACAATTAGAAAAATTTCAAAATTTTTTTTCTTCCATAGTTCATCACAATGGAAGACAACCAAACATATGCGTCATCGGACCTAGGTGTCATTCCCAATGTGCACAGTTTATCAAAGTCTCAACTACAGTCTGCTTTGAAAAACAGAGGACTTTCACCAATAAACAAATCAAAAGCTGCAATGAAGGCTTATGCATTGTTATTCAACAAAAAGTTTATCAGAAGAATAAACCTCACTTCATCGAATGAAAACAACCCACGTGTTACTACCCAAGTTTTGGAAGTTCTTGTCCCTAGTAAAGAACCTGGAACAGTTGTCAAAGTGAAACAAGATACTGCATCCATCACTGCACAAGAGAAAATCTACGACCTCTCCTCTTGGAAAATCAAGTATAACGGCGTTTCTAATGTACTAGACTTCATTGATCGAATTGAAGAAACGGCAACAATCAAGAACATTCCATTGGATGTACTACAAAAAAAATTTATAGAGCTCATCTCTCCAGAATTGATCCCTTGGCACCGCATTCAGAAAACAAAATGCAAGGATTGGTACATTTCCAGATATATGGAAAAGAGCCTACATCACACCAATTCATAAATCGGGAACTAAGTGCGAAGCAGATAATTATAGACCCATTTCCAAGCTCTGCATTTTTTCAAAGGTGTTCGAAAACATAGTCTATGACCGGTTATTCTCTGTGGTAAAGAATTCGATCAACGAATTTTAGCATGGATTCTTTGCAGGTCGCTCTGTTGCTACAAATCTTATAACATTTATAAATTTCTTGTCTGCCTCTATGGATAAACGTGTGCAAGTTGATACAATTTATACTGACTATAGCAAAGCCTTTGACAAGATCAACCACAGGATCCTGCTTAGAAAACTTGCTAATCATGGTATTCATGGAGATCTCCTTCGTTGGTTATCCTTCATACATAACAAACAGGTCCCAGGCTGTGACAGTAGGTGGATTTTCTTCCATCTGGAAAATCATTACTTCTGGTGTGCCTCAGGGGTCCAATTTAGGTCCTTTGCTTTTCTCTATCTATATAAATGATATTACGACATGTTTTCACAACGCTCAAATTTTACTATTTGCCGACGATATGAAAATATACCTTCCTATAAGCTCCCATGACTGATCTGTGCGTTTACAAGAAGATCTTGACCGACTGACGGATTACTGTCTCAGAAATAAGCTTTTTATCAATATTTCCAAATGTTGCAAAGTCACATTCACACGTAACCATAAAAAAATACTGTATGAATACTAGGGTGGAACACTTTTGTATGAAAAATTTTTTTTTTTCGAAATTAAAATTGAAATACCAGGAAAAAGTTGCTTTATGTTATTATAAATAACACTTCTCAATTTGGAAGTTCTAGCTTGACTGCTTGAGCCCCCGCCATAGACTTGAAATTTTATTTTTTAAGTTTTTATAGACGTTTTGTATTATACACCCTATAAACAAAATAATAAGTAAATATAATATGTTATGCATTAAATGATAAAATAAAAGTAGTTTTTAATTAATAAAATCATTTATTTTAAAATTAAACACAAGTCCATAAAGTAATGTTGGTATGAATAACATCATTTTTTATAACAAAAATCCATTTTCGTCTTAAACTTTAGCATGAGCTTTCGCGATGCTTATTTAGATTTTATGAATCCCTCTCGTCTTTTCTTGTCGCATACACTTAGAGCTGCTTCTGTCACAACTTTTACAGATCTTTTCACAGCCTGGGTGTGGCAAGGCAGTCTCATAAACTCCAACACTGTATCTTCTCCATTTTCAATAAGATCTTGTAACTGCTCATCGGAAATATTTATCAATATTGGGGGTTCGTATATATTTTGTTGCCAGTCAATCATGTGTATGTAAGAATGTGCATTTAAGTCCACTTTTGGAACCTCAAACATGCGCGAAATAGAATTTTTATTAACATGACGAGCCTTTAAAATACGTCTTGCATCGAGTTCTCTAATGTGCTTACGTAAATCTATTATCATACCCAACAAAAAATTTCCTGGAAGGACAAAGTAACTGTTTCGAATTATAACATGGTCCACTATCGCTAACAACTCGTTGGGATAAATATAAATATGAGCTTCAATTAATGATTTGAACCATCTTTGCAGGATGAATGTGTTTTGATAGCAAACCAGACAGGAGCGTATGATTTTACGACAAACGTTGCTAAAGTCATAAGATTTTATTGTTGATTTTCCGTAGAAATATACAAACGCAGTATGCAGTATGGGATAGTTGACCTGGGCTTCTCTGTAATAAATTAGGAGAGCAGGATCCATTTATGACAGCAGTAGTAATTTCTTGTAAATATTTCTGGTCTGTACTGAGATCTGTGGATATTTATCTGTGGGTATCTTCTCAAAGTTGGCCAACGGCAGCGTCTCGCATATCTCTAATGCTTTACCAATTTGACCTGCAAATGATTTAAGTCCTGCAGTAAAGCCATCCAAATAGGTAAACAAATGCCTCAATGGTAGCTCATCGGTGTGTAAGAGACAAATTATCCATTGCAATAGTCTGTTTTCCAAAAGACGAATCACGCCTCCTGCTTTCCGTGTATTTGTGTTTGTTCCATCACAGCCAACAGACATTAAACCCTCTAGTTATATCTTTTCTAACACTTTTCCTTCCCTTTTAAAACACGACGAACAAAAAGGAAGGTCGGCATTAAAAAAACTTCAGATCTATTTAACTGATATGAAGTAGAGGGAATTTCTTCAATTCGTGTCTTTGAATTATGCCTGATTTCTTGTTTTAGAGCACAAAATCTTCTATTCAGTAATTTTTTACACTGCGTAAGATCCGTTATTCCTAAAGCCATAGGAAGTTAGTGCTTTTAAAAACATTTGTTACTCTTTTGGCACTTTTTTTTCACTCAAACAAGAACAGCTTACAAATTCTTCACAATTACATACAGCTATGTCAAAAAGCTATCGACTTTGTACTCTGACCTCTTCTAACCTTTCTTCCTTAAGTTTCTTCAAAGGCTTTTTCAAATTATAACACTTTTACCGATAACTTTTTAGTAACTGTAAGACTCGTTTGTGTGTGACAATTGGAATATAAGATATTATCCATAATTTTTCAATTTTCGTTCTAACTCTTTCGGCAATTTCCAAAAACGTAGGTTGTTTTGTTGTGTTATTCCTTACTTTTAAGACTTGTCGAACCCATTCATAGAATTTCATATTCTTCTTCAACTCTGCACTTTCACTAAATATCGGACATTTTAACTTTTGTCTTGTAAAAATCATGTTAAATCACTTAAAAAATATTTATCAACAAGTATTCATGAATATAATTGACGTGCGGCCTTCTGCCTTGAGACAATAGTGGACACTAGTTTAAACAAAACACTGCATTTAGATTGTCACGTGCCGCCCCCCGCTTTGCCCCGCACTTTGCTCCTTTGTAACAGCGCCAAAGTTTATAAAAAAAAAAATTATTTGATTGCAACAGCTAGCTAACTATATTTGAATATGTTATAAATTAAAATAAACCTATTTTAATAAATTCTGTACTATTTTGAAGGCCGTGAAAAAATAACCCCTAAACTCTCGTTTTTGTAAATGTTCGATGTCTTGGCGGGGGCTCTTACCATTGTCTGATATTTTTTATATTTTTAATTGAGGGAATTGATGAAAATTGGCAACTTAATTCAACTATTCCAAATAAAAATTCGAAAAAAAAAATTTCGTTCCGGCCTAATGAATACACCATTTCTGGATCTCTGTTAACAAATAAAGATTATATACGTGACCTCGGGGTTATTTTGGACTCTAAACTTACCTTTGATAAACACATTGATAATATTGTCACCAAAGCAACAAAGAGTCTAGGCTTTGTACTGAGAACATGCAAATTTTTCAAAAACACTAAGACTTATCTGATTCTGTACAATTCACATGTTCGTCCTCACCTGGAATACTGTTCACAGGTTTGGAACCCGCGCTATATTGTTTATGTTAACAGGTTAGAAAGAGTTCAGGAGCGATTTCTCAAATTCCTCAATTTTAAATCATTCAACATATACAATTCTTACGACGAAATCGAGAAACATTTTCGAATCTCGAAGCTGCTCAATAGGAGGCTTGTTGCTGATCAGATGCTCCTGTACAAAATTATTTACACAAAAGTTGACTGCCCGGAGCTGCTAAATAAAATAAATTTCCACACGCCGACTCGATACAGCAGACAAAATACCCTTTTCTACATTGATAGATGCAACACTAATTCCAACCAAAATGAATTTATACAAAGGACATGTAAATACTATAATAATAAACTTGCACACATAGACACACTTGCTGACATATTCACTGCTAGTTACTGTCGTTACAGAATTTCTTTGTATTACATTCTATGTAGGTGCGAATAACACATATTCATGACTAAATTTATTGTACCTAATATTTTTATATTACTTGCGTGGCAACTTTCCCTTATCCCTCTCCTCCCCTTACCCGTCCCAACCCAAATACCTATTTCGCAGTCTGTTTTATTTATTTATTTATTTAATACATGAAAAATCGAAAGTATATATAGTTTTTTTATGATATTTCACCCTCCATGCTAGGGAAGACCCTGTGTTATGGCGGGTGAAGTTTACAGTTTTCGGATTACTCTTTCGGAATCTTGTACATACAATGCCGCTAATTTAGAAAATAGAGATATATTATGTTTTGTCTGAAAGGTGATTAAATTGATAGAGTGTAAAGTGAATGGGTATTAAAATTGTAATGTATTCCATGTGTAAGGATCCATTTCGTTATTTGTTTTTTAAAGGAATGGGGTTGGCTCAACGTTTTTAAGTTTTCAGGGATAAGATTAAAGGTTTTAGGAGCTAGGAAGAAAAATTGTCTTTGGGCTGTTGTGGTGTGTAGTTTAGGTACATTGTAGTGTCCGCTGGTTATTGTTCTGGTGGTGTAGTTGTGTTGTAAGAGAGTTTTGTTTTTGTATTTGAACAGGAATTGTATTAGCATAAATTTTAGATGGAGTTGCCGTACGCTTAAGACGTTATACTCGATGAGGAGTCGTTTGGAGGGGTATCTAGTCGGTCGCTTGTTAATGACACGTATTACCATTTTTTGGGCTTTTAGCAGAGGTTTGACAATTGATTGAGCACAGCCACCCCAAGTTATAATGCCATATGCTAGTAGGGATTGGCAGAGAGCGTAGTAAACAGTTTTAAGAGTTGAGGTAGTAAGGATAGTTCTTAGGGATCGAAAGACATAAGAGAGTTTGCGGATGCGTGGGGTTAGACTGGCCAAGTGCTGATCCCAACGAAGGTGTTGATCAATTGTTATGATGCAGTACAAATCCGTATTACTTTAAATATAATTATTAACATCTTTATTATTTGTACTGCATCCTAACAACCCTACCCGTCGAAATCGTAATTAGGTAGGAACTTGTTATTAATTATTAGTGTGCCAGCTCTGATTTGATCGATGGCCTGAGGCGACACCTGGAACAGTTCCGGCGATATACGTCACTTCTTGCGTGGGTAGATTCGGGAGTGTTGGGCCCCGTGTCTAACCACGCGACAGTCAAGACAGTTTTTGTGAGAACTTAGTATTTGAACGGGAAAATAATTCCTTTTAACTTTAAATAAAGTCGGGCGGTGAAAGTATTAATGGGTACGCATTGTGTATTCGGAAAGATTGAATCCCTGTATTTGGATTAGTGGAGTTTCCTGCAACGTAAAATGGCGGCAGGCGTGCTAGAAACCCGGGATATATTTCAATCGATATGTAATACGTGCGATCACACTTGGGACAGAGCCCTGTTTTGTCGGATGACCGGTGTACCGTTAGCCAGTGATGCAATTTGCCGTTCTTTGTGGCGGAGAAGTAAATTTACGCCGACCTTGACTCTCGCCTGGACTGAGGGCGGTCTCCCTCCTTCATAATTCTTCTAGCAACAGGCCCCCTGATGATTTCCCTTTGGCGGCGGGAAGACTTGCTAATTTGATCGCGGCGTAAGGCCGCTTGATGTTTCCCCTTTGGCGGCGGAACTGTCTCCAGATCTCGGCCTCGTGAGTGCCATCCAGATCCTGCATGGGAAACTGCTGCCTGGGCCTGGCAGCCACTAGATGGACAGTTTATTAGTTAGCTAGTGATAGTATACCCAATAAAGGAGGTCGGTTCATGGGGGTAAGTGAAATGACATATTTAAAAACCCTGATTGCCAATTGTTTTATAAAAATTATAAGCTTGTTCTCACAACTCTGCCTTTTAAATTATGTACCTGACACACCATTCCTTTGGAGAGCGACACACATCATGGTTTAAAATCCACCCCCTGAGCATATTTGGGATCCACAGGTATTTTTGACGGGAACCATAACCCGTCCAGAATTGGCGCTTCCTACGGGATAAAATCTGTGGGTACCTGATCATCACTATAACACTAAAGTTGTTTTACGAAATGTATTACTTGGCGAAAAACCCACGTAACACAATGATGACCCCCCGATATTTTATGTGGGTGGCTTGTTCCAAGTTTGGGCAATTGCAGGAAGAGCAAGTTCTTAGACAGGAGTGAATTATTATCTTCTGATTGTTGGTAGGTTGGGTTGCAGCAGAAAGACTAAAGGTTAAGAATTTTGTTTTTCCGGCGTTAAGGGTAAGGAGATTATCATCTAACCATTTTTTTATTTGGCCTATGTCGTTTTGAGCTATGTCGAATGCTCCTTTCCAGTTTTTGTGTCTAGTTATTAGTACAGTGTCATCTGCAAAAGATATTAGTTTCCCGGTTATGGGAAGATTACAGAGATTGTTGATGTAGATGAGGAACAGAATAGGGCCTAGAACACTTCCTTGTGGGACTCCGAAATGGATTGGTAAGGGGTTACTTACAGCTGTGTTGTTAATTTTCACAGTTTGCGATCTGTCTGTTAGGTATGATGAGAACCAGTTAAGAGTTCTACCTCGGATGCCTATTTGAGATAGTCTTTCTAGAAGTATGGGGTGGGAAACCATGTCAAATGCTTTGGCCAAGTCTAGAAATATGGCTAAGCAGGAATCACCTTCATCCAGGCTGTTAGTGATGTTATCCGTCAAGTCTAAGATTGCAGATTCTGTATTTAAATTGTTTTAAAAGCCAAACTGATTAGGCGAGAGGATCTTATGGGTTTCAAGATGTGAGACAAGCCTACTTTTAACAAATTTTTCAATGATTTTTGACAGGACACTTAGCAAAGAAATGGGTCTATAGTTTTCAATATTTTTTTTATCGCCGCCTTTATAGATTGGGAAAACCGTTGCATGTTTTAGTAAGTGTGGGAAGGAACCGCTTTTAAAGCTAAGATTAACGATATGCTTTAACGGCGTTGTTATAAAGTGAACTATGTGTTTTATTATATAAGGAGAAATATTGTCATTACCAGCAGCACTGTTTGTTTTAATGGTGAGTATTGTGTCAACTATTTCTTTATTGGAGGTAGGGGCTAGGATTAGTTCAGGGTGCAAAAAGCGCTGTTGTCTTACCCGTGAGGTTAAGAGATTTTGTGTTTTGTTTGTAGCTTTTAGAATTTTGTTGGCTAAGTTCGTGCCAATATTACTGAAAAAATGGTTGGCGTGATCGGCTAAGGTTTTTGGGTCATCATGGACTTGGATATTTTTCCCATTAATGGCGAGTGATTGCATTTTGAGTGAGGTTTTTTTGTTTTCTGAGATATCATTGACTACGTTCCAGATTATTTTACTGTCATATCCTGACTCTTCAATTTTTTTTTTTGTAATAGTTTTGTTTTGTTATTGTTATGAGATTATTGCAAATGTTACGATACTTTTTATAGAAGCGCAAGAGTTGGAGATCTGGGTTGTTAAAGGCTTGTTTATGGAGTCTGTCTCTTTTACGTATACAGAAGATCAGGCCATTTGTAATCCATGGTTTTGGTTTCTTTTTTTTGTTTGAAGCCATTAAGATGGGGAAAGTGGCGTGGTTAATGTAGGCAGTTAGTGATGCAGAAAATTTTTCAACAGCGTCATTGACATTTTCAGAAAGCAGGGTAGATTCCCATTTTTCTTCTTTTACAGACTTTAACAATTGATCCATATCAACAGTTTTATGGGAAGGATTACTGGCCTTAGAGGGAGAAGATTTATAGTTGTGTAGTTCGAGAATGGTTGAGTAATGGTCAGTTACAGTGGATTCGAATACAACTGTTTTAGCAGTTCGCCTTGATCTAACCATAATGTGATCTATGCATGTCTTAGTAGTGAGGGTGACTCGGGTAGGTATGTTGATGTGTGGTATAAGGCCATGTAGTGCCATTAGGTTTAGGTAATTTGTAGCGTGGGGGCTGGATTCATTTAGGATGTCTATGTTGATGTCACCGATTATGATGAGATCCTTAGTTTTTTCATCGATATTTTTTTCGAGAGAATAGAGAAAAGGGGTGACATTGTTGGACTTAGGGGAGCGGTATATTGTGAGAATATTTAAGTTATTGATTGAGATATTAAGGCAATTTGCATGGTCAACTGTAATTTCAGATACTGCATGTTTAAGGTTAGACTTGACATAAGCTATGACCCTATTTAAGTATTGTTTTAATTATTTTATTATTGTGTATAACATGTTTATCACTTGTTGAATTAACATCTGTAATATTATTATTTTTTAAATTGCTGCTTAGTTCTGTTTTTTTTTTCTGTTTTTCTTAATTTTTCTATTTTACATTCAGTTACTTTTATGTTTCTAAATACCTATCTGTGAACATTAATAATTGGTCTGTTTTTTTGCCATCCTCTTATGTATATTTTATTACTATTACTGTTTATGTTCCTTAAATAAATAAAATAAATTAAGCTTAAATCAGCTTTTATTTCTAGCTTCGGCAAAGCAGAAGCACAACACAGAATAAAACTATCGTTACTTTCCATTATTGGCAAGTGAAACGGTAGCAACATTCATAGAAAGGGCCGAGTCTATCAACATAAAGCTTGCTCATCCTGTCTCCGAAGCCGAATTACTACCAGTTATAACTGATGGCCTCCTACATAAATACGAAAACATTATCACATCACAAAAAATTTCGTCGTTGGCTCAATTAAACGAAGTTTGCCTCCTTCTGGAAGCCTACCAGGATAGGAGAAACGCCAAAGATGTTTCGGAAAATATTGTTGTGCCAAGCCGTTCTTCGGGATTAAAACCGGAATTTGACAACAAGAAAGTCTGCTCCTTTTGTAAGAAAGTAGGCGACCTGGCTGCCACGTGTTTTAAGCAAGCCAAACTTCTGGAGTCAAAGGAAACCAGAACCTTTAAGAGGCACCGCTCTAGAGACCGCTCTCCTCTACGCGATGAACTGCGTGAAACTTTCAAAAGGTCGAGGAATAATATGGAAAGACTACAAGAAGCAGGCGATGTCAAACCTCAGGTAGATTTCTCCAAACCTCCACCCAATTTTTTCCCAAGAAAGACAAAAAACTAAGTGCTAACCTCTCAGGTATCCGTTCTGTACCAAGGTCT
Organism: Limnephilus lunatus; assembly: GCA_917563855.2. Lineage (NCBI taxonomy): Eukaryota > Metazoa > Arthropoda > Insecta > Trichoptera > Limnephilidae > Limnephilus > Limnephilus lunatus. The sequence continues at coordinate 128,551,225 of OU830592.1, forward strand.
AAGGAATGGACTGATTGGTTATCTCACATAAAGTATTTTAGCCAGACCTTGAATGTTTCCGCGGTTTGTTGCAAGCAAGCTAAAGATGGGAGACCTTATGCCCTTTTCTCCGTTAACAATGTTCCCTTTTCTGGACTACTGGATAGTGGTGCATCCGTTAGTTGCCTCGGCAACAATGCCCATCTACCTTTTGTTAACAATGATTTTAAAGTTTCTTCTCAATCTACACACGTGACAACTGCAGATAATACGTCTCAGCTAGTCATTGGTGCTCTTGCCTTGTCAATTAATTGTAATAATAAAATAATTACAATTAATTTCCTAATACTTCCTTCTATAGCCCAGAACTTCATCCTTGGTGTTGATTTCTGGAAGGCATTTAACGTTGCTCGACAAGTATTTAATACTCTTGGTGAGACACCCCCTGTTGCCCAAATAAGTGAAGTTCGTACAATTATACCTCACGAAAACTTAAGTACTGACCAAGCTCGTCAATTAAAGGATATGGTCAATAAATTCGAATCAATATCTTTCGAAAAATGTGGCTCGGGTCTAACTAATTTGGTAAAACACCATATTAAAACTAATGGTCCACCAATTATAAAACGTTATTATAATTTGGCTCCTCAAAAACTCAAGTTTTTAGAAAAGGAACTTGACGAAATGTTGAAAATGGGAGTGGTGGTTCCCAGCAGAAGTGCCTGGACCAACCCAACTCTCTTGGTTTCTAAAAAAGACGGCTCTGCTCGGTTCTGTCTCGACAGTAGGCGCCTCAATTCTTTAACAGAAGCTGACGCGTACCCACTGCCATACGTTCACGCAATTTTAGACAAACTACGTAATGCAAAATACATCTCTTCTGTCGATCTAAGCAAAGCTTTTTGGCAGATACCCTTGGACGCAGAATCTTGCGAGAAAACTGCTTTCGTTGTGCCTGGTAGGAGAATGTTCCATTTTAAAAGGTTACCTTTTGGTTTAAAAAATAGCCCCGCCGAACTACAGAGACTGATGGACAAACTGTTTGGTCCGGAAGCCGACAATAACTTATTCTGCTATCATGACGACCTCATCATTATTAGCAATTCATTTTTCAACAACTTAAGTTTGCTGGTTTAACCATCAACTTAAAAAAATCCGAATTCTGCAAATCTCGTTTACGTTATTTGGGATTTATAGTCGACGAAAAAGGTCTAAGAACAGACCCCGCCAAGGTGGAAGCCATGGCAAATTTCCCCCGACCCAAAAACGCAAAGGAAGTCAAAGGTTTCCTTGGACTTGCAGGTTATTATAGGAGATTCATTAAAGGCTTTTCCACAATTTCAGAACCTCTTAATAGTATAACTGGTACCCGTAAAAGTGTCAGCAACTTTCGTTGGTCTGCAGAAACCGAAGAAGCTTTTATAACTTTAAAAAATGCTCTTCAAACAGCCCCAGTCTTAAATTGTCCAGATTTTGCACTCTCCTTTACTCTGCATAAAGACGCATCTAATGTTGGGATCGGTGGAGTTTTAACCCAAGAATTTCCTGACGGAGAACACCCCGTAGCTTATTTTTCCCGTACTTTGAATAAACACGAGAAAAACTACGGAATTACCGAAAAGGAGTTGCTGGCAGTACTGGATTCTGTTCACCATTTTCACGGTTACATTGACGGTAGCAAATTTACTGTAGTCACTGACCATAGTAGTTTGAAATTGTTGATTTCCTTAAGTAATCCATCCGGTAGACTCGCTAAGTGGGCCTCTCCTCTATCCCAATATGATTTTGATGTCATCCACCGTAAGGGCGCGGAAAATATTCTTCCGGACGCTCTTTCAAGAATTGAACTAGCTACTTTAAGTGTCAATGAAATTGCCCCAACACCATCCACAAAAGATGAATGGTACCTTAAAATCTTTGAAGGTTGTAAAAATAATCAACAAAAGTTTCCTAATTTTATTATAAAAGAAGGACAACTATACCGCAATTGTAAGGTTCCACTGTCTATCCTTGAAGATTATTCTTGGAAACTTGTTGTTCCCCTCGAAAAGAGAGAACAAATAGTGATCGACAATCATAGTGCTCCCGATTCTATACACCCAGGAACTTTCAAGACGTATAAAAAGATTTCCTTGAAGTATTACTGGCCAGGCCTTTTTAAACAGGTTCGCAATTATATCGCTAAGTGTGAAACATGTAAAGCGTATAAACATAGTACGGCATCACCTGCCGGCCTAATGGGCGAACCCAAACGCGCTGATAGACTCCTCCAATCGTTGTCTATGGACCTCGTTGGACCCTTTCCCCGAAGTTATGCCGGACATATGCATATACTCAGCGTAGTGGATGTTTTCAATAAATTTTGTTGAATTTTCCCTTTAAAAAGAGCTAACGCGTCAGCCTTTGTTAAGCTCCTGGAAAAACATATCTTTATACCTTACGGAATACCCAGAACCGTAATTGTTGACAACGGTAAACAGTTTATAGCCCAAGAATTTAAGGATTTCCTTGCTAAATACGGGATTAAGGATATTTATTATAATACATTGTATACGCCCCAAAATAACACCGTCGAATGGTATAACCAGGCTATTAATACAGCTCTGGCTATTTTGGTTGATAAAGATCAACGTACTTGGTGCAAGAATTTAGATAAAATCCAAGCCGCTATAAATAATACTGTTAACCTAACCACTGGTTACACCCCTTTCTTTCTAAAGCACGGTATGGAACAAATTGTCCATGGTTCGTTACATTGGGACACAAATTTTCCTACGTCAACCACTCCTACAGGTGATCCTACCGCTGCCTATGCCCATCTCTTAGAAGAATTGTCTGCCATTTATAGTGAAGTTACTGATGCTCTACTACTGGCCCACCAAAAGAGTGCGGACAGATATAACTTACGTAGGAAACACGTCACCTTTAATGTCGGCGATGTTGTCTGGAGAAGGAATAATACCCTTTCTCAAGGAGCCCTGTACTTCTCTGCCAAATTGGCACCCCGTTTTGTCAAAGCCAAGGTTTTAAGAAAAATATCGGATCTAGTTTATTCTTTGTCTGATTCCTCTGGCAAACATATTGGTAATTACCATATTAAAGATATTGTAAAGTCTGGAAGTAAGGAACCAGTTGAAACTGCTCCCACTGTCTCAGCAATCATACACTACATAAATCATTGTGTGTCTCCTTTTTGTAAGCTCATAAAGTCTTACTATTGTTGACGTGTAAAGTGTCAATTACATGTCCATCGTTTCGTTAATGAAACAAGTTGTAAATTATTTTGTAAATTAATGCATACTCTCATTGAAGGTACTTTCAAATGTTGCTTTTGCACTGTTTTTCTTTCCCTCACGGCAATTTTTTTCTTTATTTATTTTTTTTCACCTGTTCTAAAACTGATCACTTTGGAACGGAGACACTATTCGAGTTTCAATATGTGGGAAGTCATGAGCCCATTGGTTGTTTCTCAACACGTACACTATGCAATGTTCATGCCATGTCATATCCTGCCTTGTCATGTAATTTTGTAATTTTTCTTCTATTTCTTGTTGCATTTTTGTCGTGTGGAAAGGAACTTTCTCACCTGTTTTATTTTGTTCATGTAAAGTAGTTGACAATTGCCATCGGCGTGTCGTTCTAGAAGTCGGGTTTTGTAAATTCCAAAGTGTTAAATTCCGACTCAGAACCAGTTAACTATTTTTACAATTTTTTTTCTTTTCTTTTGTTCATCGTGAGTTGTAAAACCTTCCAAGGTATCTCTAGTATGAAAATCAAATAGTGGTTACTTACATAGTCGCCTCTCGTGTATATAAGTTTTTTCAATTTTTTCTTCATAAATTAAAAATTGATGGCGTCCTACCCAAATTCATGCTTATGTACCCAAATTGGATATCGACACGTCCATTTTGGAATTCGTATTTATAAAACCAATAATTGGTCTTTATAACCCTGTATATAAATAAATTTGGCTCGTTTCAACTAAAGTACGTAAAACTGAATCATCTGGTCTTTGGTTGTTATAACAAAGTCACTGTTTTTTGTTTTTTTTTTGCTTTTACGTTACGTATGTCTTGCATGGCACGTTTTAACCTTACGGGACAGGTTAATAAAACCTCATGGTTATCCTGATTCTTGAATTCACATTCAACTTTTATGTCGACGGTCCCAAAGAACAATGTCGGATCTGACAAAAATTGAAAATCGTTCTGTTGGCTTATTTATTCGGTTATATTGTTGATTTAAAAGTCTGTATTTTCGGATTTTTTAATGAAATGAGATGAAGTATCAATAAACAAAACAACAAAACATTTCTTGATACCAAAAACAGTAAACATACAGAAACGATACTTTAAAAAGCTCCACTGCAAAAATTCGAAATCGCACATCCGACATTGTTCTTCGGGACCGTCGATGTGTTCATTTAACCAAGTGTTTACAACTTTAAAAAATTGTACATCACGCGGAACGCTGGTAGCGATACAAAAGGCATGTAAAACCACAACCGGTCCTTTTGTTTTCCTCACTAAAGGTTGCTACAATAGGCAGTATGTAAAACCATTATAGGTCTGTCTTTGTTTTAAGTACTTGGTGTAAGTAGAAATATACTCTGCCATCACCCTCGCACTTTGTAACATGTGAAGTAACATCAAATTGTCTATCTTCTCTGTTGTTCTATCGTACGCCTTAGTGTGCCCAAGCTACGGAGTTAGTTAATCTAACAAATCTTCACTTACGGTATTAAAATACAAATGGTAACGTTTATTGTGTTGTATTTAAACTTAATCTTGTAACGCAATAGGAGAGATCCTTAAAACATCTACCATTATAGGAGAGATCCTCAGAATATCCGCCATGATACGAGAAGTTCGTTATAATTACTTTTGCTTATAACTAAATGTTATTATTTTGGTCGTGTGTCATTAATTTGTCATGAGTACCGCTTGTGTGTATAATTGTGTACAACCTTGTACACGAGACGTGGAGACGTAACAATAATACTTACCGTGATTCGTGCGAACGACATAATATCGGTCTTGCTATCTTCTTTAAGATGCATTGTATAACACTCTTTGACTTCTGTCTATAATTGAGTTGTATCTTGTGTGTACTTGTATACTCTGTACGCCATACGTGAAGACTGAAAATACTTACCATGATTCGTGCGAACGATACAATATCGTATGTCATCTTTTATGATGCAAGTGTTGCCTTTTTTAAAAAAAATGCTAGGTATGTCTTATTTATAAGATGTAGCCCTTATATGAACTACCAGACGTAGCTCATTTTCACCCAATTATGACCCTTGATATGCTTTCAAGCTTCGCCTCTTTTATACTTGTTTAACAAGTCCTTCTTCTCTAATCTGTTTTTAAGCTGTGTATTCAGCAATGCTCGGTCTAGTTGTTGTCCATGGACTTCTTGTAATTAAACCCAAGAACCAATCCATTATCCTTTTGGCCAAGGACTAATCGGAAGCTTCACTTCTGGTTAAGGGACAACGTGTCGGTAGGAGGTCAGTCGGGACAAATGACACAAAAACACATAACTCGTTGTCTGGGGAACGAATAAGAAAACCCCCAGGTTTGTGAAATTGGAGCAAGGGTCTGTCTTTTCTCACAATCATGTAGAAGTTTTAAAATGACCCCTAATCTTTTGTCAAATGCACGCGAAAGATTAGCCTTTTGGTATAATGTGTATTCAAATTCTCATCTCATTGTTTTTAAAAGAACCCACTTTGGTAAATGTAAAGAGTCAGGAAATCTGCTGGTTGATCATGTTTCATTCTCACATGGAGTTTGAAGTGGAAATTAGTCCAGTCTCTAGCAAGTTTCGTCACTCAACTCCTTTCCTTTTCCTTTCCTTCCTCCTCACCATCATGTTTTCAGGTATATGGTATGAAGTGGAAAATCTGTTGTTGACCATAATTCGCCCTCACTGGGAGTGCGAATCGGTAAATTGACCGGTTATCAGCAGGGTTTCTCCCTCACTCTCTACGTATGTCTCACCATTTTCATTTTAGTTTTAATGAAACACATTCATGAATGTTGGATATGTATGGTATGCACTTGGCGTATCGTCTGTCTCTCAGACAGCCTTTATTCATGAATTGGTTTCTCTGCTTTTGCCGTGACTCGTTCACGACTCTTTTGTCTTGTTCTTTGAAATTCTGCGAAAATGTTACCACCTTTATGTTAACATAGGCCATGGAAGGCCGGTTGTTTTTTCAACCAAGGCATTTTGTCACTCGGCAAACGCCAGGTTATCCTAATAGAGGAAATGTTTATGTTTTAAAAATTTTTTAGTTAGGAATCTCTCGTTCTCTCTCTGGGTCTGCGGTTGTTAAACTTCGTTTGTTTCATTCTCTGGACACATTTTGTTTCTCTCCAAACCTTTTCTTCATTGGTCTCTAGGCAGGTAAATCTCAAGAATCTTGGCTTTTAATAATAATTTCTCCCGGATTTAAAAAGAAGCCCAGAAGGATGTCCCCATCGGCAGCCAAGCTGAGCTCCACTTCCTGGCGGTCCCCTCGCTGTGGTTACAAAGTCCCTTCGCTGTGATGTTCGACACATTCGTTCCTGAAAGCACAAACCATACCGAACATATGTATGTTGTCTCGTTGAGCCGCTGCAAGCCGAGTTGTCCCACTATACATAATGACACTCTGAACTACCTTATGGGCACACTAGCCCCTAGGTTTGTTCTTGCTCTTGCTGCCAAAGCCAGTTATACCGTCTCTTGCTCTGTCATGCAGTGACGTATACCATGTCTTGTGTAAACCATTATTACCTTGACTCTCCAGTATCCGCTGAATGCGTATCTCTACAAGTTATTCTGAGCTACACTATGCTTCGATAACCATTATATACGATCCGTGCTTACCATAATAGCATATAGGATTCGTACTGGCATGTCTGCAGATCCTGGATTCTTCTCTTCAACGACCTCTGTAACCATAGCCACGGCACTGCAACCACAGTCTCCACTCCGCAACCTTCGACATCTACGATGAAACGAAGTGTTTTTTTTCTAAGACCTAGTGTACTCCTGAGTGTTGTCTCAAATGGGTCAGATTACAGTGATATTGTAATCCTTTTAGAGTCTGTGAAACCACGTCTTTCTTCGCAATTATTTGAAACCCTTCGAAATCCAAAACAAATCTACGCACCGCAAACTTAGCTCCCAGACCAATGAAACCTTTAGAGTCATATTCATAAGCATTGTTGTTCTTTCTCACAAAAGTTTGATTCACATGTTTCAATTGCATAACTTTGTTGATTGTTTTCCCAATTGCATAACTTTGTATGTTGTTTCACACGATTTTGTTTTCAAACTGTTCGGTCCTTATGTTTCATGTACCTTTCTTCCATACCCTTGCAAACATTGTACCTAGCCTATGGCATAAGCTGTTCTGTTTTATGTTTTAGCTAGGCATTTTCTCTAGTCAACCAAAGTCTCTCAAGTCCTGAGGTCCCTTTGTCAATTCTGTCAAACCCCCGGTGGAGGCATAGAGGATTGTTGCCCTATTGCTCCATTGCCACGTCGCTTTTTTTCCAAGCGCGGGGGGAAGTGTTATGTAACGCAAGTAGGTACATGATAAATTTTTCGGGAAAGAGTGTTTCGCGAAGTAGGCAACACCGGAAGCGTTCGCTGATTGGACCCGCTCAGTGGCCTGACCCAACAGCGGGACCCTTTCCCCCGCGGCCCGTTTTTGCTTCCCCCTCGGTCCGCAGGGACCACGCCGCGGACAGAAACAAGTCAGCCGTTGCGGTATCCACCCGCGCTCTCGCGCACGCCGTAGGCCGTTAAACCTAACATGTGATTTTACGCAGTCCTAATCTGAGAGCGGGGAGAAAGTACAGTTGGTCCCCCGTTCCGGAGTGGCATTCTACGCTGGGAGATGTCCAAATAACGTACGGAGTACGTGACGACAATGCTGCTCGACAACGCCGTGAGTTGCTACTTTTTACCCTACATTGTGTCCATGTTAAATTTCCTAGCACCTGCGCGTACACCCAGACTTGGAGAGAGAAATAGCTAGTATTCAGGTAGCCAATTTACCCTGATGTAATTCCATGTAAAATGTAACCAATTTTAGATTACAATACACTGTTTTGTTACCCCGAAACATTCTTTGCTTTGAGACGAGTCATGTGTGGAGTTTCCCAACCAACCATTTCTTGCTGCCCACTTGCCCCCTGAGTGAAGAGAACCTGCTCTACCACCGAACGACTGAGCTAGACACCGGAACCAGGTTTGCTGTAACTTGGGGGGCTTTTTTAAGTTAACAGTATATAGAATAAAAATAAAGATACCGTAGAAATATTGAGAACAGATAAACAATTTCCTAAATTATATTAATCATTGCATTTTAGCTATGAACTTATTATTTTGTTTCAAAAACTTTTCAGGACAGAGTGTGCTGCGATAATTTACTAAAGATTGCCGAGGACCTTGACGATGCGGATTGCGAATTTAAAGCAGGAAATGACCATCTGCAAGCCGAGGTTAGTAAAAGACGATGTGAACAAGTGCAATATCTTTTTCCTTCTTACGATTTTAATAACCTCTAAACATAGCTTAAAAAACCACTGGAGCTATCTCGCGAAATAAATGCATTTATATTTATTGCTTGAGATTTCCCGGAAGGTCATTTTTAAAATTTTTCGCCAACATTAAAAAAAATTGATACCTTCGAATTTTAAAATGGAAATATAAAAACTTATTATAGTTCTGTATACGTAATGAATTAACCGGTATTTTGCCGTTTATCTCATATTTGTAGGATTAATAAAAAAAATATTAAAAATCTTTTAGTTTATAACCGCGCGAATCCTGCATATTTTTTACTTTGAAACTGCCGTGGGGGGTACTTATTCGAGTCAATTTCTGTATGTTGTCTGTGGTATACCTGATAATGAAAGGTGCATATCTATGGAAAGGGGACTTAATTTTAACGGTAAACGGCTGATCAATAATTCAGCGGGAATAAATATTTTTAACTTAGCTCTAAAATAGTCTACGAAGTTCGGATTTGCGACATCTATGATCATAATAGATAAAGCATTTCAATAACTTCGTTTTCAAATAAATGGCTGGCAACGCAAATGTTTTACGAATGGTGAGAGAATGTGGTTCAATTTTGGACCGCTATCAATCGCAGAAAAATAAAAGTGGTCCATTTTTCAACCAAAATCGCTCCAGTGGTTAATTTTTTTTCCAGTGTGATTATACAACCTGTGTTATGAAGAAGAAGGACTATCTACTTTCTGACAATAATATTGACAGGGCAGCCCTCACAAAATTCGTTAAACAAAACTTGACAAATTATAACCCAAATATAGAGACGCTTTTGGAGAAATGCTACACTGATACAATAATATCAAAGTGCACACCACTGGCTTTCGTTATCTGTGCAGGGAATATTTTGATGAAGGTAAATATATATATATATATATTTTTTTTTAAAGAATGAAATCCTAGATTACGAATCCAATATTTGAAAATCTCCTACTACCACCACAGTAAGCCAAAAATATTGCTTGAGTCGTGATGGAGGACCAGCCAAACGCGATGCCCACTCAACCACTAACCGGTCATGTCAAATACTTTGGAAAACAATTTTTTTTCCGACTTCTACATAAGCAATCAAAGTAAATATCATCAGAATCGTCACACTGTGGTAATTGAACTAAGTGATTATTTTTTTATCTCGGTAAGTAAATTGAACCATAATTTGCGAGCCTGGGTTGTGTAAATAACCCCAAGATTTCTGTGGTTTAACACGGGTATATGCCTGGGTATAAAATTCACAAATTATGTAACCATTAAAAGCAATGAATAAAAAAAATAAAAAAAATTCAAAAAATAAAAATTATTTTATTTTCATTTTTTTAACTTTATAAGTATGAACTCAAATTATAATATTTATATATATATATAATTTAAGTTTTTACTCATAAAGTTCAAAAATAAAAATAAAATATTCATTTTTAGACTTGCAGAAAAAGTCAATAGATGTCGCGTATTAAAAATAAAATGGTTAAATATTTATCCAGACATTATCTAGATAGCATTTAGTTCGAGTTGAATCTTGCAATCATATATAAAGATAGCAGCCAATAATATGTGCGTTAAAGAAAATGAAGATAGTTTTTGGTAGTTCTTAGTCGAAGTATGATACAGTTAAAAGTGAACGAATTGGAGATGGGTTCCACAACTCAATCGGTAGAGCATTGGCCATGTAAGATCAAGGTATCTGGGTTCGATTCCCAGTGGAACCAATATCTTTTTCTGATTTTTCTGTCTTCAGATTTTGATTGAGTTTCGCTAATATTGTCTTCATTTAATTAAATAATAAAAATTATTTTTATTGATAAATTTACTCGCGAACAAAAATGGCTATCAGCAAATCTAGATGTGCATAAAGATATCAACCTTATAAAATGCCGTCTGATGCTCATTTCACAGTTCTAGAGGTGATACTGTCTAAAAAGATGTGTGGTTCCAAAATTAACCATTTAGTATTAGTTTAGGTGTGTAGGGAGGTCAGAAGGGGACATCAAGGTCTGCGAGCTAGTCAAGGGCCTCAGGCTTTGCCCTGTGGACCTCATCATTCCCGCCGGGGAATGAATGGAGCGGGCATTCGTAGACCACTTGTTTGGTGGTCTGCACCGTACCGCATTCACATATCGCCGACTCTTTAAGGCCCCATCTATGCATTATGTGAGCACAACGGCTATGAGAGCACCTTTCCTTATTAATAGCGGACCAGAGTTTGCGAGGCAATGAGAACCCAGGCTGTCTCTCAGTGGGGTCTTGATTTAGATGGGCATTTTTTACGATGGCTGATTGCCACTCAAGCTGGAGGGTCTAGAGTTGTCTAAATAAATGTAGCTTCATTCAATAAAAAAAGTAGAGTCTTGACGTGAGCGGTGAAGGAGGAAACTATATGTTTCCTTATAACGCCGTTGGGAAAGTTATGGGGTCCCCTCCAATGCCACTCAAGCTTCCACATATCTTCTGGGGTGAGAGATGATCGGAGGAGTCTTTCTCCTTCTGTCCAGAAGGGTTTTCGAGACTTCAAGTGGCATGCTGGTTGAGATACGACATCATCGTGCAAAGGTATTGCGCCTTTTTGCAGCGCCTTCTTGTATTCCCTCAGTGTTGCAATCTCTCGCCTGTTTTGGCGGGGTTATATTTGCAAGTACGGGGAGCTAAGGAAAAGGAGTCGATTTTAAAGTTCCGCTAATGGTTCGCATTGTGGCATTAAGCTGAACGTCGACCATCGAATTTGATGTAATTTGTAAGTATGTAGATTTTTTCTTAACCTACTATCTTATTTGAATTGAATTCATTTTAAATTTAAGGAATGCCCTTCTACCTGGTGGGATAAATCTGAAGAGTGCACAGTTCTCAAGAACTACTTCAATAACTGCCCGAACGCTGAAATTTTTCCTAATATTGTGGATTAGGGATTTGGAGTCAAAATGTACTTATGATGATTTTAAAACATCAAATAAAAAATTAATATTTGGTGCATGAAATTTTGATTTAAATAAAAACAAGTTATAATATCGAACGTTATTATTACCCCAGCGTCTGCATGGTTGAATTTCAGAACCCAGTTTCGAATGCATGTTGACGCCACGCCATACGCGTTGCGCCACAAATAACATCTGTGTACGTGGAATTTCAAACAAAACTACCGTTGCAATTCGGTTTTGAATTCAATAATTCGTCACAAGATGTAGCCACTTGCGTCAGCAGCTCGCTTGTGGACGTTTCTTGCCTAGGTACTAAGATTATAGAATTTGAGTATCTTTCCGGATATGGAGAGATTACATATGGCGTCATTGCCTGTCAGGATTACTTTAACTCGGTGACTAGCTGTCACTTGATCACAGTGGATCCGAGGAACTGGCAATTTTTGGAACTAGTTCTTATCGGATTTCTAAAATGGTTACCAACACTCAAACTGGGCGAAGCCGAACTAAAAGCCGCCCGCAGGGCCTAGCAGTAAAATCCTGCATAGCAGGTTTTTAACTACCATTATAAGATTATTATTAGGTAATTACTGAAGGTGAACGATTTTAAATGTGATATTCCCGATATGTACAGTTTGGGAGGCGGATATGGACAAATCCGCCTCAGGAATAATTTATTGAATAACTAAACGGGTGCCATAGGTTCCACCAAACTGAAAATCTATTTTTGGTGACTTAACAGGGGTGCTCGGGTTCATAAGATGAGGGGTGTTCTGAAGATCCATTGATCTCTCTTGACCCATCGTTTTGCACCGCTACGGGATTCATACGTCCGTCACTCCTGGACATACTGACCCCAGGTTTCTACCCACCACTCATACCTTTTTACTTCCCGAAACTTCCTCTCCGTCCTTTCCTTAAAAAGTCTTTACACACAGCATCCTCAAAAAGGACATAGACCTTGAGGGAAATAATTTCTTTAGGACCTCCAGTGTGGAGCTAATGCAAATAAAAAAAAGCCTAGGATCCGACATTGGGATGTACTCCAATTCTGACTTGTGCCATGGTAGGTACTACAGAGGAGCAGTAAGGCCGAAAAACACGGTTTACCGAGCCTACAACACATCTAGAATATCCGAAAATAGAACAACATACAACAAAAAGGCAAAGGACACAAAGAGGATCACAAAAAGGTCAAAATTCGAACACGACCTGCAGATCAGCAAAAATCTGGCTGCATGGCATGCATTGCATGCATTCTGGTCGCTTACGGGCTCAATAGGTTTCAATTTCTGCAAATCCAGTCTGCCACCTCTTATCAGACCTGACGGCTCGCTGGCAAACACCACCACCGAAAAGGCTAACCTATTATGAAAAATGTTTGCGGAAAACTCAACCTTCGATGATCAAGGTGCTGTTCCGATGTCGGTTCCTGACTGCGGTTTTTATATCGGGAGGCGGGTGTGAACCATTTATTGGATAACCAACGCCTCTGTCATAGGTAACCACAATATCCGAGGTTTGGCCACGAATGCCTTAGGGAGTGAATGATTGAGGGGAGTGAGTCGTCCCAGGTAAGTAAGGATAACAAAATATTCACAAAAAGGACTACTGGAGTAAAATGAATGTCACGTGCCAAAGTATTTTTCCTTATTTTTGCTTACACAAATCACTAACCATAATAAAACAATATTGTATTCTAAAAAATATACATGTTTTGCGCAAATTAATCAACAACTGGCTCCTTGATTTAGGGAGGGTCAAAAGCGAAGATATGTTGACTAAGAGATAGTCTTTTTATTATTACCATCTGGATTTTATTTACTTTATTTATTTTACCGGTTTTATTTACTTTACCGGTTTTGTTTACTTAACCGGTTTTATCTTTTATCTTTTTTTTGTTTTTTTTTTTCTGTTTTAAGCGCTCTAAGGGAAAATATCTGAATATGATTTTAAGATATCATTATTTCTCTTCTTTTTCTTATAAGTACAAATTATACATTTAATTCAAGCTTCTGTGAGGAATACATAATTAACAAGGTTAAGGCTTTCTATTTCAAATCGGAGTTAGGAAGTTTACATTAAAACCGAGAATTGACATACGTAATTTACAAAGATACTTATGTAATTTTATACGAACAGTGGGAGATAGGAATTTTAAATTTAAAAAATAAAGCAACAATACAGAACTGCAATATTTATTTTATAAATAACTCGATAACATCGTAATTGACTTTTATATTCAGTCTAAGTATGTAAAAATAACAGGATAAGTATAATAGTACTTAGTACACAAGGCATAACAGCACAATACTAATACTACGAATAATTTTGAAGTTAAATAATAAGACCTGAAATGGTAAATAAAATAAAGTATGTGGAGTTAAGGAGTTTCGAAGTATTCGCGAGTAAAAATAACTCCATGGTGTTACGCAGTTTCCTAATTTGTGTTTATCTAAAAAGATTTTTTTTTTAAATTTGCGACTTTTACTAGTCGTTGCGGGACTAATTTTAACACCAGATGGCATTAAAAACATATTTTCGAAAAATTTGGAGTTACGCAGTCTACGAATTAATGCGACGATAGATATATTTTTTATAAGAAATTTAATTTCTTCAATCTTTCTTTAAAAATGTATTAAATTGTTATTTACCACACATTTTCAATATCTTCCTAACACAAACAAAAACTTACGTTATCCCAAATAACTTGAACTAGCCATTTAAAAAATTTGTAATATGGTTCACTGAAAAGGAAAGAGCAAACATTCGAAATATCCTAAATAACTAACACGAGTACGTATGATAGACACATTTCACATAATTTCCTCACGAAATTAAATAATATCAAAATGTGCAGGGTACTGCTTGTTTACAATATTAATTATCGTGTATCTACTGCATTGATATTTTCGTATTTCCGTGTGAATTTTAAATTATGTTTGCAGCCTTTTTATGGAAATAATATCAATCAACAAAAACTAAATTTAAATGTAAATATTTTATATAACAACACTAAGTATATGTACTTATGTATGCATGTGTGTATATGTGCATGTATACATGAACATTTGGATATAAATATATATTCATATGTGTATGTTCATGTGATATTTTTTTTTTTTTTTTTATGTTTTAACATTATTTTTTTTATCTTTTAACATTTTTTTTTTTTATCTTTTTATATACATGTCTACTTTGATACATATCTCTTTAACCCGGCGTCATTGAGGCTGGGTCAATATGACCGCAATAATTGCCGTACAAAACCATCTCTCTCAGTAGCTGCAGCTAAGCATCACCTCTCCCCTTCATGTACCTCACTTTAGTTAAGTCGTCCATCGCCCACGCTAGGATCGACGCGTGTGTAAAACTACGACCAGGTAATTTTGACCCAGCTCAACGGCGACGTTGCTGCTCTGTGCCAATATATTTTTTTCATATTTAATACTAGAAAAAAATAAAAAAAGACTTATGATGCGAAAGACTCATTATTTCGGTAATTAAAATTCCAATTGTAGAAAGATTAGGTAGTAGAGATTGGATTTAAGTATATTTTTGTAAGAAACGATATTGTTTTTTGTTATAAAAAAAATGATAATAAAATTTAGAAGAGAGTGAAAGCTTAAAATAAAAATTGTTTAATTTATTACCAATGTGTTTTATTACTGCTACTGAATATATATACAGTTATTTATTATAAATATCGAGTTTTAAAAATTATTAATTATTTTATACATGGTTAAATAGGTACAACTGTAACAGGGTCATAATTACCCACCTCAACTTTATTGTAACTTTTTTTCGCCACAATGACGCTGGTTTAATAAATATAATATGTTATTTACCCGCCTCTGAACAGACTTTGTCTATTGAGGCGGGTAAAAAGTCTATGTACATAAATGAAAATAAAACAAACGCCCGGGTTGCCGGAACTGAAACTGAAACTGACATACGTTTTTACGCCTTTTTAATACGAGCATTGCTCTAAAAAAAGATGTTACATGAATCATTTAATGTATTTTTAAAAGACAAACGTTATTTAATGTATATAATATGTAATTGTGCCATCTTAATTAATAAATCAAAATATTCATACATTATTTTTGTAAAAAAATGTATGAAAAGCCAACTAGGACGTTAAGAAATAATTAATAATTTTTTTTGTTCTAATACCAATATTGCACACAAAAAGGTTTTATTTTCCGGTTTAAAAGCATCGAAACTTTCATCAAATTATTGCTGGTATATCTCAGTCCTTTTTGTAATTATTATTTTTTATGCTACTTGTATTTTTTTGAAAAAATATACATTTTTTTACATGTTACGCAATTTTTTTAGTGGAAAATAATAACGGACTTTCTTCAGGCTCTCGCTTTAGTTGTATTTTTTCAATATGTATTTTTTTAAGTACAGAAAAAAATAATGATTATTACCCCAACATCTGCGTGGTTGAATTATAGAATCCAGTTTCGAGTGCATGTTAACGCCACGCCGTACGCTTTGCGCCACAAATAACATCTACATAAGTACGTGGAATTTCAAACAAAACTGTAATTGTAATTCAAGAATTCGTAACAAGATGTCGCCACTTACGTCAGCAGCTGTTTTGTGGACGTTTCTTCCTTAGGTATAGGTACTACAGATTAATAGAATTTAAGAATCTTTCCGGATAGGGAGACATTACATATGGTGTCATTGCCTGTCACTTTAACTAGGTAACTAGCTGTCACTGGATCACAGTGGATCCAAGGAACTGGCTATTTTTGGAACCAGTTCTTATATCGGATTTATAAAATGGTTACCTATATTCAAACTGGGCGAAACCAAACTAAAAGCCGCCCGCAGAATCTGGCGCAAAAATCTGCGGAGCGGGTTTTTAGCTGCTAGTATTTAATGATCACATAAAATAAAAATTCTTGATGATGATGTATTTTTTATTGAGTGTTATAATTTCTTCGTTATTAATTATTTTTATTAAAATATAATTCACTTCAGAGTTTCAAGCATTTGAATGTACCTTCTTTATCTGTAACTATAATAGTTAGACATATGCTGTCACAACACTTTTTATAAATAATGATGTGTTCTGCAAAGTCGTAGTACATTATTTCATTCTATCATCAATAGTTTTCTCAGCGCACGCGATGTAAAGAATATTTTAGGTGATTTTTTTACACCTTGGGTTACATTATTAACATGTTACATCCCAACAGAGAAAGAATTTTTTGAATCGGTTCAGTAGTTTCGGAGCCTATTCGATGCAAATAAACAAACAAACAAACAAATCTTTCCTCTTTATATAGTGTAGTCGATAGATAAAAACACACAGGTCTGTAAAAAAGTGAAATAAATAAAAGGCGTTTTTTTTGGCAACTCTTATTATTTTGCGAATATTAAGGTTATGTAAATCCATACAGAATATTAAGACTACTTATAATTTGGATGTACTGTTGTTTGTTTAGTCTTATTGTATTGAACTATTTGTACGAAGAATCTGATCACATCCCAGAGATACTCCAGAAAATTTATGTAGTCTCTAAAGATGATCCAGTCACGTGTCGCCGTATCTGTTTCGTCGAGATGCAGTAACTCATATTTAGGAAATATCAAGGGGGATATATAGTGTTGGGTAAAACGTTCTAATTTATATTCAAATAGGACCAGCTGGAAACAAAAGACAATGCAGATAAGATTTGTGAAATGACAAATAAAAATTACATGCATTTGCTCTTCTTATTAATAATGTTTATCGCCAACTTTTCCGCCTTCCGAGGTACTGCAGTGCTAAGGAAATGTTCCTGGAGAGAGGAGTGCACACTTTCCGAGCACTTCTCCGCTAACGCAAGGGAAGTTTATGGCGCAGACTGCGCCAATTGAAGAATAAGATCATCGCAGCAATGATTACCTGGATGGAGTCTGATAGCCCTCTGGAGGCGGGAGGAAATACCCCCCGTAAACGGCTGCTTGTTTCATTTTAGTGATTAATTTTTTTTTTCAGTTTCGTTTCTCATTTTTCATGCTTATTTGTTTTTTTTTATGTATTTTTATTTTAACTTTATGATATAAACCTCAAATTGTAATATTTAACACTACAGTACACGGGTATTGTTTTTGTTCATAACTTCGTGAAATCGCGTGATTTAACTTTGAGTCTCTAGCTAAGCTCCGATTGGTTGTTGTTCGACGCATTCAGTGTGGCGTGAGCGATCGACACTGGCGCACGTGCCAAAAATAACGATTTAAACATAAAAAATATTATAATCAATAATTATCAGCCTGAAACACTCATCTACATTGAAAAAATCTTCCGAGAAAAGATACTGGCCGCCAACGGGAATTGAACCCGTGACCATCTGATTGCCGGTCAGCAGCTCCGACCACTGAGCTATGGCGGCTTATCTAATACCCGCCAAATAATTCAATATATACTAGTGTTTCATTCGAAAATTACTTTTTATTACATTTTAAAGTTGTTGGGCTACCTTCGTTTGTATACCCATGCGTGCACTGGCGGAACACAAAGAAAACTTGCTCGAAATGCTACAGGCGTATATGTAATGATCACCAAATTTTAATTAATACTTCGTGTAATAAAAATTGAAAAAAAAAGTTTTTTAAAAAATGTAAGAATTAAACCAAAAATTGATTGATCTCAAATAAGTAAAAATTATGTGATTTTTTGAGAAATTTGAAGTTCTGTTAATATTTTAAGAAGAAAGAGAAAATATATTTTTTTATTATTTTGGTTTACTTAATAAATGTAATTTATAATAATAAATGTGTTATATTTAAAAATTAAACGATATTTTTCAGTATATTTCAATTTAAAATGAACTACAAGTGAAGCCCACGCGAGCACTAATGAACGTTATAGATGCGCGTGTACCGTAGTGTTAATTAAATGAAGACAATATTAGCGATACTCGATCGAAAATCTGGAGACAGAAAAACCAGAAAAGGATATTGGCAAACTGGGACTCGAACCCAGTACCTTTTGCTTTTATTGCAACAGCTCTACTAACTGAGTTAAGGTGTCTATATCCAATTCGGTCACTTTTAACTGTATCATACATCGACTAAGAACTACCAATATTATCTTAATTTCCTTAACGCATATATTATTGGCTGCTATTTATATATATATATATATACATATATATATGATTGCAAGATTCAAACTCGAACTAAATGTTATAGATAGTGTCTGGAGAATTTTTTTATCTAAAACATAAAAACGTGTACAGAATATCGAGAATTTTACAAACTAATGAGAAATGGAAATCAATTTATTACACAAAACAACTCAAAAGCAAAATCATTATATTTTCCAAGCCACAAAATTCTATAAAAACCTCCCTTCTGAATTCAACCAATCAGAACAAATAATTAAAATTAATCAATTTTTCAAAAAAAACTTACAGAAAAAAGTAAATATTTTATACAAAATATATTATAACTTACAACCTAAGTAAGAATCGTGGCTACCTTATAAGACAGAAGAGCTCCACTTTTCGGATAAGGTATATGTACATGACCAAAAAGGAACTTTATTATAATACTGACGTATTTTTATACGAAAATAAAAAAAATAATAATAATTACATCTGCGAAATTAAAAACACTAGAACCTGTGCAGTACTTACTGCAACAAGCAATAATGAAAGTGATACATCGAATTCAGGAATTGGTGCAATTGGCTGGCTCTCACCTAGATCTCAATATGAGAGAATTTAAAAAAATTGCCGTCGAACTATGAGAGTTTAACAGAGGGCAACTTCATCGGCTGTGGGGGAGGGGCAACGATTTCATGGACAGTATAAAATGCGTTCCTCAGTTCTTGTAAATCAGTTCATACTATTCAGTAAATAAATACAATCTGCGTTAGTCGTGTTGTAATTTGTATACGGATCATCTGCACACGTGCCTGGATTTTGATGTGTCACGTCAATGTCATCGAGCAACCACAGTTTGTTGTTGATACTCGTTGTAACTGCCAATGTGCGTGTTATTTTACCGCAAGCATACTAAATCTCGTTGAATTTAATGTTTCAAAGACCTAATCTTGCCTGATTACGTCTAAAAGGGATCGAAATGAAAGTCTAGTATCCTTCAATGAAAGCAATTTGCTGAACCGGCCCTGCATTGATATGCTTGGTGTAAGCCTAAGTGACCAGCTCAGATATGGGGGCTCCATCGAATCCTCCCAAAAACTGGGCGTACTGTACAGGGCCCGCAGATACTTTAATAGTACACAACTGCTAGCCCTGTACAAATCACAAGTGCGCCCCATGGTTGAATTCAGCAGCCACCTCTGTTCTGGAGCTCCAAAATACCTGAAAAATACCCTCGACTCTGTGCAAAAACGGGCGGTTCCGTTCGATAGATTCTCACATCTTAACAGACGGATTGCAATCTTTAGAGTACAGGTGTCAGGTGGGATTGCTGTTCTTGTTCTATTGGTATAACAATGGAAGATTCTCCCAGGAACTAGCGTCATTGATCCCCTCCTCACCGGTGCATAGCCGGGAAACACGCTAAACACGCGCCCAACACGTGTATACACGGTTGACATTTATCGGGCTGGTTTGAACGGGCTGGGGAACGATTTGTTAGGCTATGTGTTTCCTCCCTCCTACAACATGGGTCTCTTCATGACCTATATTCACTTCTTTTTCTCCACAAAAAAGATCGCACATACAGCATCTTAAAAGATGACATACGCCCTGAGGTAAATTGTTTTCCTCGGGGCCTCCGTTGTGTAGTTTAAAATCCGTTGCGTAGTTTAAAAGGTCTAATCGTGCAGACAGCGGGTGCGACTTTGCTTTATACTGTAGCTGAGCAACGAACAACCTTAAAAATATAATTCAAATTCGATTTTACAGACTGGTATCACTGAGCACCGCTTCCCGGTCTAGTGCATGACGATGAAAAACTGTAATGTATAGTAAATAGGTATTTAATATGGAAATAATACGATAAATGGTGGTAAGCATTTAGCTTGCGCCATAGCTCGCCAGATGGCATTAGTGTACAAGAAGTGGTACTAGAGATAGACATTACCAGCTCCCGAGGTGGGAGCGCAGAGATTTACCTACCCCCGAATAGTAAGCAGTCGTAGCTATCCAGCAAGGTTATTCAAAGTAATAAACACCTTTGTATTTAAAGAACCTTTGTAATAATTAATATATGCCAAGGAAAGGGCAGATATAACAACTGGCGCAGCCGTAAAAGTATAATTGTGTGAAAAGTTACGCGTGCGAATAATAATTTGTGTTGGGCACGGATGACTAAGTCACTGCGGGAGTGACTTGCAGTTTTGGCAAAGGAATCGGAAGAGATTCTGCTCGGGATTAAGGAGCATTTGTTTCTGTGGCTACGGGCTGGATAAGAAGATTTTTTGTTCTAGGAACAAGAAGTAAAACACCGCAAGGAGGCGATCTGGTTGTGGATCATTGGATTGGTTTCAAGGACAAAACGGATCATTGGATTAATTGTTTCAAGGACTAACCATTGGATTAATCAGAGGACAAGGATACAACCCAGAGGGAAGGGAAGGAGAGGACCAGACCAGAAGAGTTCCTGAGTTAAGTTCTTTTGCTTCTTTGAGAGGGATTATTTGTTATTGTTGTTCTTGTTGTTTTTTTTTTGCCGATCTATCTGTTGGGAGTTATGGAATCGGGTAGAATACCTCCGTTTTGCCATCTCTCCGGAGACTGGGAATTGTTTCGACTTCGGATAGAGCAATTTTTCGTGATTCATGATGAAAAAGCGTCTGGTGAGAAAAAACGGGCTTTTTTATTGAATTTCCTAGAATCAGAAACGTTAACCTTACTAATTAATCTGTGTTTTCCAAGTAAGGTAACGGACTTACCTTTTGATAAACTTTTAGCGCTTCTCGACAAACATTGTAACAAAAATCGGTAAGCATTTAGCTTGCGCCATAGCTCGCCAGATGGCATTAGTGTACAAGAAGTGGTACTAGAGATAGACATTACCAGCTCCCGAGGTGGGAGCGCAGAGATTTACCTACCCCCGAATAGTAAGCAGTCGTAGCTATCCAGCAAGGTTATTCAAAGTAATAAACACCTTTATATTTAAAGAACCTTTGTAATAATTAATATCTGCCAAGGAAAGGGCAGATATAACAAAAACGATTCCGGTTTCAACGTTCGTTCCGTCCTACTACCTTTCCTCCAGGCTATATAATAATTTAATCTGTGTCAACTTATTGTAAAGCAGAGTTTCTTATAAATATATTTGTGTGGAGTTTATGTAAAAAAAGTAAAGGCCTTTAATCTTCAATATAGTTTGAAGCCACCACAAACAGCCCCACTCCTAAAAACTAGAAAAATATTATTGGTTACCTGCATATTACAAAGCACGGTTCTCAGTTGAATCTCAACGTTCATGAAACGTGTTCTCATTTTTCTTCCCTCTACAGTGTCTTTAGGGTGGTTTTTTAGGTCATTTGTAATTTTTTCCATAGCAATGGCATAGTACTGGAGATATCTGTAAGCGTTCTCTAATGTTGCGTTCTGTGTATGCTGTGAAAATAAAAAAGATTATGAAATATTTAAAAATAAATTTATAAATAAACTAGCAAACCTGTCCACTTGTTGCTGTGGCTAACGAAACACAACGCCATCCACTAACAACGCTATTACTCAAATATTATTAAATTGCACACATATCAAATCCACAAGGCCCGCTTTCCAGCTAGCTCCCTTTATATATTATATATTTCAATAAATTTACACCAAACCTTGACAAATTATATACTTAAACCTTCCTCATGAATCACTCTATATATTGGTGAAAACCGCGTGAAAATCCTTTGTGTAGTTTAAAAGGTCTAAGCGTACAGACACCGGGAGCGATCTTGCTTAGCAGACCCAGCCACACATTGCTGTGGCTACCGAATCACAACGCCATCTGCTTACAACTCCTTCTACTGACAACGCCATTACCCAACTTTTATAACCAATGCCATCTGTTAATTGGCATTCATATCAAATCCACACCGCCCGCTTGCCAGCCCACTCCCTTTATATAACATATATTCCAAACAATTTACACAAAATCTTGACAAATTATAAACCCCAAACTTCCTCATGAATCAGTTTGATGAGGAAGATTGATGTAGTATGTATTCATCAGTAGATCACCTTGCACATCCCATATTTTATTCTTTGTTTCCATTCTTACCCTTTCAATCAATATTCTTCCATGCTGACTAAACTTAGCAGGCTAATAGTCCTATGATACCTTTGTATAACGGCATGATTACAGCCGTTCTCTAATGGCGTGTAACCCTCCTCTAAACACTGGTTAAAAAGTTTACACAACCATGTGATAATAATATGGCTATCTCCTTAAAGTTTTCGGCATCAGTATTGTTGAAACCACCATTACCATTTTTGATATAATTAACCTCATATTTATTTTACCACAAAGCTTATCTAGTACCTCGTTTTTTAAAAAATAATTGTCCAGGTGAAACGTCAGTTATCTTTATTTTAAACGTGGAAGCTAAACTACTCACTAATTATTTCGTAAGGATACATATCAGGATTTTGGAAAAACAAGACTTCGCTTGTTGGAGAGAGGCCTAGGAGGTAGACCGCCTTCTAAAAGTCAACGCAATTTTTTTCCGTTTTTATAACAAAAATGTAAAATCATTCACTTATGTAACGTAAAGTATTATCCGCGTGTATCGCAAATCTCGGGTTATGAAATGGCGTAAAACAACAATTTCCTTTAATAAAACGAGCACGCGTATTCAGCTAAAGTCTTATCTATCGACAGAACACAATGCTGTCCGTTATTAAATTTTACACAAGGTCAGAGCACTCGTGTATTTTTCGGGAGGGAAACAACGATTACCTTTATTTAAAAAAGCACGCGTATTCAGCGAATATCTTTATTATAGTCGGATCACAATGATGTCCGCTATTAAATCTTACATAAAGTCAGAGCACTCGTGTTTTTTCGTGAGACCACAGACAGATTGATTGACCCATCACCAGCCGACTTTTGTTAACGGGAAACCTGCAGAACCATCATCAGGAGTGGAAGCTGCCCTGAAGACTGTGGGGCACCCTTAGCGGCTCTCACCATGAAGCACTACCTCGGCGTAAGTTGAATTAGATAGCTAGATAATAGATTTGGCCGATTCAAGGGTAAGCCACCATACAATATTATTTTTTGTTCCCATGTTAAAACTGTATTTAATTCATAAATGTAATTTGTTATTCAAATGAATACCGTTTATCATTTGCATTCCTTAGTATTGACTATAAAGTATGTATTTCCCATGGCCCTGATAGAGGATTTTGCTCTCCTCTGCTAGCCTGTTCCAACAACCTAATAAAATAAAAGCTAGCAGATACGGACAACTCACATTCACATTACCTGATTTTAATTTACACCTACATACATCTCATTCTCTTTATAACATTCTTCATACATTTAATCGATTTTTTTTATTTCATCCATGCTGATTTTGATAACATTCAATCTGTCATCGTTCATACACGATTCGCCGCTGGCCTCCTCAAAATATTTCATTCATCTCTCTTTTATTTCTTCCTCATTCGTCAACATTCTTCTATCTTTTGATTTTACCACATTCAGGCTTTCGTTGTCTGAATCACTCCGGGACCTTTTGCCTTCCTTCCAAAACAGTTTAATGTTTTCTTGGAAATGTTTTGTTATTTTTATTCCTTCTTCCTCTTCCAGGCGTTTCTTTCGTTCTTTAACTCCAACATTTACTCGTTTCTTTAAAAAAATATATATAATCTGATTATAAAATAAATTATGTTCCAGTGGCGCTCAGTCCATTAAGCTGCACCTACATGTGGAAAATTAACCGAATGAATTATTATAGAAACATTTTAAAATGCGACTTGTTGAACAAAAGATTTTTTTTATGAAGTAAGAACTTGGACCCTCAAATCTAAGAGATCAATGCACATTACACGCCACTAGTATAAAATAAACCTTGTAGTATTGTATTAAGTCAAAAGTATTTTTTACATAACCACTGGAACGACAGGGTAGTTTAAAAACGAATTCTCCGATTGCTCGAGATTTTTGGTGACCATTTTGAATATTTTCACATTAAAAAAAAACAAACCTCCGAATTTTAATGTGAAGCCATAAAAACTGATTATTGTTTTAAATAGCCAATGGATTTACCTATCTTTTTCGATTATGACATAATCGTAGGATTTATAAAAAAATATATGATAAAATCGTGAACTTCTACTTAATTACTTACAAATAAGGGAAAATTTGCCAAAATTGGCAGCAAAGCAATCCGAGGTATTTTAAATAGTATCATATTGTGGCAAAAAGCGCTCCAGTAGAAAAATAGAAGCAAATACCACTTCACGATCTGATCTCCCCTTCTTTTTAAAATACATTCAGATTCAATCGAAAATAATTAACATAAATTTCTAAGACACATTAAATTTAAACTCGGTATTCCCATTGAAAAGATAAACTATAAATACTTGAATAAAGAATTAAAATTCATTAAGACTCTCAAATCGAAAAATATAACCGTTTTAATATTTATGTTCAAAATTGTAAATGGCAGAATAGAAAGTTCTTATTTAATTTTATTTTACCTCATTGATTTCACAAACCCACGAGTGCTACTTGTTCCAAAATCCTGTTTAAATGCAACACCACCAGGTCTGAGTATTCGAAACACTCGCTTGTAACTAGGTTGTGGGAAGTTAGTAATAGATACGCAGATTTGGTGGATATATTTAACTGCACGGTAGATAGGTACATATTTTATAAGAGGGCTATGCTATGAAATCTTTTCAATCAGTATTAATTTTAATCTATGTCTACCTTACTTGTAATGTACCACAGAATTTTGTCTATACTTGAATCTGTGATGTCATTGCACAATCCAATGCCACAATCGGTTACTTCCACATTGTTTTTATTGCTTAATTAAATTAAGCAAAAAATTACGATGATTACAGCATTTTTTGACGAATAATTTTTTTACAGCCAGTTAAAGTTTCCCATTTTTGAATTATCAGGTTTCCCATTTTTTATTTCAGAATCAAGAAAATTCTTAGACAGGTTTTATCTGATGCTAATTAATAAAGCGGTAACTAATTTATGAGACATGTAAATTTAAATAATGTTGATTTTTACCCCCGGCTGGGATATTAAATGTGCACATCAACATAAAACAAAATCCTTTTTAAAATACAATATACATGTTTTATCGGTAATTTTTTATTTTTTATTAAAAAATATATATTTTACATTACAATGACAGAGGGTTCTTCGAGGAATGTCTTCTTGAAGACTTTGGAATTCATTTCAGAATGGTAATCTGTATTCGACATAACCTTTTATGTACGGAATATTAATTTACTCCCCGTGATAAAACCCGTTTTTGCTGAACCACAATGCAAAATGATCAGCCGGCTTCCTCCAACTGGGACTTTTAAACCCCCATTGCCCTCACTATTTTGCCACATGTGTGTAATCGAGTTATTTTGATTCACCCAAGTCTCGTCCAAATAGACTATTTGCCGTCCATCGCTGGGTGATTTTATTTGATTCATTTTTCTCAAAAAGTCTAAACGAGCTGTAGCAATGTCTAATCTTCCCAATTAAATACTTTCTTCCATCTTCACTTATTTTGAATTGAAAACCAATTTCCATTGACGGCGTTTTTTAAAGTATAACAGAAAATGTCATTTTGGAAAGGAGAAAGCCCCTAATGTGATGCTGCTATCTTGATGGTGGCTGCTCTCCACGATAATAGCGTAAATGATGGTTACAAGTAACGGCACTTTTGGTATTAATTCATTAGTATTTTACGATTATACATAAAAGCGAGATTTCGAGAGCGAGACGTAAAGGATTTCATGACGAATTTTCAACTGATTAATATGGGTAATTTTCGATTTTTTAGATGTGTACTAAGTAGATAGTCAACATCTTTTTCTTCTTGTTGTAAATAAGAAGGGACTTTCAAGGAAAAGAGAAAAACAAAGGAAAAAAATAACAATGCAAGGACTTGGGAAAATGGGTTTCAGTTTTTTAGCTGTTTCCGAACTAAACAATATTTTTAAAGGTTATTACAGTACTATGCGAATTAATGTGAACACAAGTGATTAAATGGAAAAAAATAATAAATATTCTTTATTGAGGAAAAAAATAGAGAAACAATTACAATTATTTTTTTTAATACCAAGTGTGTCCTCCCTTAACCTTTTTAACTTCTTGTACACCGTTCGGCATAGAATCAGCGAGTTTTTTTTTTACAAATTTCTGATATTTGCGTGTCTCTCAACCATATCTGAATTAATGTCTCAATCAGCTTGGTTTTTGTTGTGCTTGTCTTGCTTTAACTATAGCCCACCGATTTTCAATTGGATTAAGATCCGAAGAGTTACCTGGCAAATCAAGGTATGTATTTTTTTTTGTCTTTGAAATATTAACAATCTTAGTGCGTTTTTTAAGAGAAATATCCATCTTCAAAAATTAGAAACAAAAAAGCTTTAGTTATGTTTGCCTCTGCAAAAAAACTGTTATTCTAAAAAATTACAAAATTTAACGCATCTGTAGTTTGGTGTGTCTCGTAACTCATTGAATTATGGAACTAGAACACAAAATGTCCGTTATTAAAATATGCTGCATAGAACTGCGAAAAGCAAGATTATTGTGCTAATTATCACGTGTTCACATTAATTCGCGCAGTACTGTAACTCCTTAGAGTTTTGGAATCATTCATACACCCCAAACTCATATGTATTATGATGCAATAACTGAGACACGTAATCATTTCTTAAAATGTATCTATACCGTTGAAATTAAATAAATATATTGGTATTGAATGCCACACGAAAAGACCGCGTTCGTTCGGAGATAGTCGGGTGGCGCCGAGTGTTTACGAACGTGCGTACAAGTACAGCATTCGACCGTTTGGCGAATTGTCGTCAGACCTAATTAGAGATCGCCTCAGGCGGGTATAACTCCGAGCCAAAACGTGGTCAGAATCTTTAAGTGACTTCATAAGTCCACTTCGATTTGTTTATCCCTAGAACCGTACCCATCATAGACCAAACACTAACAGTACCCGGGGGTACTGGAGTACCCTGTTAAATAAAACATCTTTTTTACGTGAGAAAAAACATTTATTCAAAATTAAGTTACACAGACTGTTATGGCACTTATTTCAGTCTTACATAATACAATAAGGCTTAATTAAAAGTAACTTTTCTTTACAATTTTGGCAAATCTTTGTTTGGTGCTCTAAACATATGAAACGTTTACATTTCTGACATTGAGTGCGTGACTTACGATCTTTTGACCTGGGACAAAATTAATATCTTCCAGATTTTGATTCTGAAGGGGTTGGAGCATCATAAGACCGCTTTTTTCCCAATATTCCGCCAATACTTTCTTGGAGATGCATCGGCAAAGTTTTGTATAAAAATCGATCCTCCAAGTGAGGTTTTATAAGGTCAAAAGTTAAAGTTTTTAGATAAGTTCGTCTATTCTTGAAAACTTGTTTTCCGGTAGCGTTAGATGAATGCAGTAATATCATAGAATTGATTCCGAGCCATAGCCATCTAAAAAAAAGAATTATTCAAGTAACACGCAACTAAATGCAAAATACCTAAATGCAATAAATAATTACACATTTTTTCCAAAACAAAGTTATGTGAAAGGTTATTATGCAAATAAAAATAACATTGAAATAAAGAAACACGTATCAAATAGCACAATAACACGCTTTATTTCGCAAAAACATTAAAATCATAGTAATCAAAATAATTACCTTAACCGTACCCAGGGGTACTGGAGCGCCCCACGCACGTTTTGCCACGACCACACACTAGCAGGACTCTCGTTTGACTGATGTTTCGAAGCGACTCCCCCCCACTTGCAAATACGCGGCGGCGCGAAAAGATCCGTTGTGTTAACTTCACATCTCCACATACCTCACTCGCAAAACACAAGAGCAAAAATTAATAAGCACTTTCAAGTTCCCCATATCAAATCAACTTTTGCAAAAAAACACGAATCTTACCTAGCACCACACATTTTCAATACCTTCCTAACACAAACAAAAACTTACGTCACCCCAAATAATTTGAATTGGCTGTTCAAAAGATTTATAATATGGTTGAATGAAAAGGAAAGAACAGACATTCAAAATATTCTAAATAAATAACATTTCATACAAGTTCTCACGAAATTATATAATATTCAAATAAAACAAACACGAGAAACTGCAATTTTGCAATATTTAATTATTATGTAACCGCTATATTCAACTGTCACAAAATTTTAATTTTCTTTTATCTATATAACATATGCAATCTTCTCATGGAAATGTAACTAATAAAAAAATAAAAAAATAAAAAAAAAAACAAAGTATGTATGTAAATATTTAATATACCAACATATAATTTATCTTTTTTATCTTTCCACATACATATATATATTTGTTTAAACACATTTCTTTTGGAACAAACATAGATGTGATTTACCCGCCTCGGAACAGACTTTGTCTAGTGAGGCGGGTAAAAGAAAAGAAAACAATGTAAATAACCATGATACTAAATAAACGCCCGGGTTGCCGGCACTGAAACTGAAACTGAAACGAAAAAGTTATCGCAAATTTTCAAAAAAAAAATTAATTTGTACCCCAGGGTACGGTTCTAGGGTTATGGTCACCGGCTACTAAATCAACCAATGGGAATCTTTTGTTTTTGTTGCATTTTTCTGCTTTATTTACGTTTCATTGACAATTGACATTTACATTTCCGACGCAATAAGTAACGATTATATGAATTTTGGGAATTCACGATCGAATGAAAAATGGGAGAACAGGACCCGCAATTGGAACAAAATTACAGGTGGGAGTCTTCCTTTGGTTGTTATTTCAGTGTTCCTAAAGTATTTTTTGAAATGTATTGCTTAATTGTATTTTAAACTGATGAACATGTTTCCGTTTTCAGAACATATTTATGTTTCACCTGGGATCTAATAATTGACGCTATCCAACATCACGATTACATCTTAAAAAGGTAAATATGTTTTCTATATTGCATTTTCTGTTCTTATTTTCAACATTTTTTATATTTTTATCAGTATATTAATAAATTTATTCATATTTTTCAGTGGAATCTGAACCGACAAAACTTTACTTGTTTACAATATAACATTCTTTATCCACACTTCAATACATTCGCTTCTGTTTCTGGAGATGGTTACATGAGGTTAAGGGAAATACTATCAGTCATGGTGCATGATGCAGAGGTAATTATTATTTTTCATTTTTCAAAAACGTCAGTCAAATTTAATGTATTTGAGTAGGCTTCTTTATATAAGTAAGTAGGTATCCTAGAACTTGGTTTAATATGGGAGTTATCATAAATTAAAAGTTAAAAGACATGGGAGGAAATGTAACTACATACATAGGTATGTACTATAATACACATACACAAATACAATAAAAATTGCATTATTTTACAAATTTCCATAACTGAACCAATGTAGTTTTTAGAAAAATAACTTAATCCTATTTTTTATGATTTCAGGGAAAATTTGGTGAGCTGAGCTACTTTAAATGCCAAATAAACAAATATAATGTTTTTTTGAGAACCTTATGAAGAATCAACCATCTTATGCAAACTAATGTCTCCGTGGATCTTGGAAATATGATAAATTTATTTTTACCTGCCGAAAGATGTAATAGGTACGTTCAAAAGATAAATTTATCTTTAAAACAACGTCTTCATGTGGCAATTTTGCTACAGAAATATGACCTGCTTATATTTATTTATTTATTTATTTATTATTATTAACGCCGATTAAAGCGGCTTTTACAAAAATATTACAATTATTTTACATATGAATACAGAATATACATAGATAAAAAAATATAAAAATATTAAAAAAAAATATGAATATAAAATACATAAAAAAGAACAATATAAATTGTAGTATCAACATAAAAACAACAACGAGTAGGTTATTATAAATACAATACAACATATTATAAATCCCTGACAATATGTATTAAGAAATTAATACTTTAAAACTGTATTTGATTATAATCAAGCTGAAAAGCGCTGACAGACAGTTTTGATTAAGTAGTGTTTGTATGAGGTTAAACTAGCAATGTTTATAGATTCATCCAAAACATATTTATTTCCAAGTACATGCAGGCGATTCATTATAGAATTGAGTTCAGCGTTAGATCCTGTATTGTTGCAATGATAAGTTAATTTGAAACGAACTGATCGACTAGGTACATGGAAACATATTAACGAAAGAAGTTCAGGGGAGTTCAACAGGTTGGTAACGATTTTAAATAAATAAAATAGGTCTGAACAAATTCTTCTTTCTTTTAATGTATCGAGTCCCAATAATTGTAACAGAGAGGGGTAATTAATGTTTTCGATGAATATTCCCAATTTAAAATTAATATAACGTAAAAATTTATGTTGGACTCGCTCAAGGGAATTCTCATGCACACTGTAGTAAGGATTCCAAATGGTGGAGTTAAATTCTAGTTGGCTTCTAACAAGTGAAGTGTAAAGTAATTTGACAGTTTTTAAATTTTTAAAATCCTTTGAAATCCGTAAGACAAATCCTAACATTTGCATTGCTTTACTGGTTATATTATTAATATGTTTAATGAATGTTAATTTAGTGTCAAAGGTTATACCAAGGTCCCTTATTTCATCAACAGATAATAAGATGTGATTATTGAGAAAGTAGGTAAACAACAAAGGTTTTTTTTTTCTGTGGAATCTCATAAGTTGACATTTTTTTACATTGAGAGTTAATTTGTTTATAAGACACCAATCATAAAAGCTATTAATATTAGATTGAAGTGTCAGACAGTCCTCGATATAATCAATAATTCTATATATCTTCATATCATCAGCGAACATTAGAATGAGAACACGGGTGAATATGTTTGATACATCATTAATGAATAAATTAAAAAGTAAAGGACCAAGATGAGAACCCTGGGGCACGCCACTGGTAGCTTCGAACGTGTAGGATAAGTGACCATTAATACAGACAATTAACAGACGCCTTAGTAAATAACTCTTAAACCAAGATAAAAGGTTTCCATTAATGCCGAGTTTCAAAAGTTTATTAATGAGGATTTTAAGACAGACCTTATCAAACGCCTTACTGAAGTCGGTGTATATAGAATCGACTTGTTGTTTGTTGGCAAGTGCATTAGAAATGAAATTTTCATATAATGTTAGGTTAGTCAAAGTTGATCTGCCGGAAATAAAGCCGTGTTGACAAGTTGCGATACAAGGGTTTACAAAGAAGCTGATTTTCTTAAGAATCAATTTTTCAAAAAGTTTAGGTATAGACGATTGAATACAGATAGGCCGATAATTTTCAACAAAGGATTTATCACCACTTTTATATACAGGAGTTAGGTAGCTAAGTTTCCATATTTGTGGAAAGTGTCCTGTAGAGAGAGACTTGTTAAACAGTATATTAAGGGGAACAGATAAACTTTGGACGCAATTCTTAAGTAAGATGGAAGGAATCTTATCAGGTCCCGAGCTTGTTTTGGGTTCAAGTGATTTAATACAGACTATAATGTCTTCAATATCGATGTGTATTTGCGATAAGTTTAAATTTATATCCGAATTGAAGTACGGAATTGAGTCATCAGGAATATCAGGTTCATACACGTCCTTAAAGTAATCAGCAAACATGTTAACAATTTCATAAATTTTACTGGAGCTGTTTTGTCCGTAACGTATATTACCGGAAATACCAGCATCGTTGTTTTTCATTGATTTTGTGTATTTCCAAAAGTATTTTACATCATGAAGTATCGTGTTCTCAACCGAATTAATGTAATTATTATAACATTTTTTTGTCATTTTTTTGCAATCTCTTCTAATATTGTTGAATGCCATATAGTTGGGAATTGTTCTGTGTTCTTTATATTTTTTATGTGTTTCTTTTTTAACAACAATTAACTGAATTAATTCTTTGCTGAACCATATCGGATACTTTCGTACTTTATGATGAATTAGAGGAATTGTGTCGGAAATGATACTATTCAGTTGAGAGTAAAATAGTTCTACGCTATAGTTGAGATCACCTTCCTTGAGAACAGACCAATTTACTTTGTTAAGTGCTTGATTAATGTCCTGGTAATTAGCATTAATGAAATTACGACTACAATTTTTAATTAAGGGAGCACACTCTATTGTATTGGGTACTAGTATTGTAAGTGGAGGGTGGTGATTATCAATTGGGTCAAAGGATTCGGCTGACTCATAGACTTGTATATCCTTATCAGTAGAAAAAATTAAATCAAGAGTCCGATTACTGCAATTCGGCTATATTGTATCCTTGTTTAAAATATATGTACATGTGATTCTGAATTTTTAAATTTTTCTGTTAAAAGTTGAAAATATTTTAAATTCAGTAGTTTTGTAGGAACGCATAATCATATTTTAATTATATATTCTTGTATTTCTTTTTTCTACATGTTTATAATAAAATTCTTATCATGTAATTACGAGTTTTATTTTTAAAATAATATTTTAGGCTAATGATTTGGGTGGTATTGGGTAGGCCCCGAACGAAAATTATACTGTCTATGGTCGCGCATTGTTTTGTTATTGCTTACTCTATCTTCGTCTATGGTGTGTGACGTCACAGGTGATAAAATTATTGCATTTTGGTGGTGAAATAGTGACCAAAATATTTACGTACTACCCGAAGTTATCGATCTAGTGGGTGGTTTGGTATATTTATGGATCGCCTGTAAACAGACGCCACAAACAATATTTGTTCCTAATATAATTCGCAATAAACCAGTAAAAAGAACTTACGTTGTAATCATCACATTGCGGGCTAGAGAGCCACAACACAAATCAAAGGACATTATAAGTATCATATATCTAGTAACATAATAACAGCAAAGGTACGTTACCAGAACTTTATAAAAATAACTTATAGGCAATGTCTTTCCGAGAGTTTTGGGGATTTGTTCTATCGACGGCAGCCAATAAAAGCAGAAGTGCTTTAACGATTTATGTAACTCTTCCGACGTTAATCGAAATTGAACCATGGCCTGAAAAAATAAATGCACATATCTTTTAGTTTCTCGTCAATTATTTTAATAATCTTTCTTTTTTTTACATGCTTAGACAACTTTTTTTTCCCAATTTTAACATTTCGTCACTTCAATTAGATAGTGTTTTAACTTCACTGCACCTTGTTCTGAGATATGAGGTGTCAAAGTTTGCAAAGACATGCACTCATTATCTATTTGCCGATTTCCGGGTTTGAGGTCAAATCTTTTGTTAAGTAATTTAATTGAACATATTTTAAAGGAAAATATTTAAATAGGACGTATATCTACCATTTTAGAACATACCTAAACATGCAAATAGAACCTTGTGCAACAAGTTGAGGCGTAATAATTCATTGCACAAGGTTCTAATTACATATCTAATTAATTATTAGTAAGATGGCATAATGAAATTATGCATTGCTAATAGTCTAAGATCCGAACTAGAAATGACCTGCACCCATCTGATTAATGGATGAAAAGAATTTTATATCAAATTTAATATATTAGAAAACAAATCTCAAGTTATGAATGTGAACGAGGCCAGGAGTGTGTGCCAAGACCGAGTTGTTTGGCGGTCCATCCTCTCTGCCCACCCCTACGGGGAAACAACGTGATGGTTAGTTAATTTGTTTATGTCAAGTTGGTTGTCTAAAAAAATCCTGGTAAGACTATGATTAATTAAAAAAATATACATTGAAAGAGAGTGCGTATGCTATTATTCGTGCAACAGCGAAGGAAAGCGATACTGAGCATTATTTTTGAGTAGTTAATTACGAGCATTTACTAATTTTATTTTATCTTGTTTATTAACAGAAAAAAAACAGTACATTATTTACATTGGTGAAAAAAGTTTACAGTTAATAAGTATATTTCAAGTTAGGTACCTATAATATGTTTCATTGAAGTATCTTGTTTATATTATATTTTTACCGAGTGATGTGTGTTGTGGGAGGGTGTGTGTGTGTGTGTGTGAGAGGGTGAGTATGTTTGTGGATGTGAGAAGTGGTGATGTATGTATATATGCGCCTTGAAAAATTTACATTACTGACATGATGCTCTTTTTTAAATTTGGGAAGTGAATCGGAGAAAATGTCGATATTAGAATTTAGACAAACATTATTCAGCATATGAAAAGCCCGGTTAATTGGCGAAATAGTTCCTGCATTTGTTTTATAATTAAGCGTTTGGAATAATTCTGTATGGCGTGTTCGTCTTAAGGGTATGTTAAAATTGATTTGGGAAAGAAGTTCGGTACAGTCGATGTTATTATTTAAAATTCTGTGTATAAATGTTACATCAGCTATTGTTCTCCTTTGTCGCAAAGTTTGAAATGTGCGTCCAAAGTTATTGTTTAAATTTGTGTTGAATGTTTTCTATGCTATCAATATACAGTTTTTACTGCGGGTTCCAAATTGGTGAGGCATATTCCAGTGTACTTCTGACTAATGCAAAATATAACATTACTAATTACTACTGTACGCGGGTAATGAATCACCATCCTTCTCTGTTGCACGAATAATAACATACTCGCTCTCGTTCAGTTATTATTTTTTTTTTAATTAATCATAGTCTTGCCAGGAGTTTTTTAGACTACTCACTCGAAATATATTTTCTAATATATTAAATTTGATATAAAATACTTTTCATCCATTAAACATGTGGGTGCAGGTCGTTTCTAGTACGGATCATCTACTACAACCATTCATCAGATTGCGATGAAACCTTGGATATTTGATGTGCGCATGCCCGCGTAGGCTATATGTAATGTTCCAATTTGGGAGGCGGAAATGGGTACCGCCGCCCCGGGAACCTTTATTGGATAACCAACACCTCTACCATGTCACCCCAAGTGGTTCGCTACGTTTGGTGATTTATGCCCGGGTTTATGAGGTTTGTCTAGGTCTTGGATGCGGATGACCAGGACACACTTAACCACAGATTCCTACCCACCCCTTAAACATTTTTCCTTCGCAGTACTGTCCTCTCCTTCCTTTCATTAAAAACACCCTCCACACAGCAACCCCAAAGACGAAAAAAGGCCCTGAAGGAAATTGTTCTCCTCAGGGCGTCCGGTGTGGAGCTCATACAAAAAAAGTAATCTCTGGCATTGTATAATGAATTTTGTATAAAAAATGCAAAAGGTGAATTTTTGGAAGTGGGAGGGGCGGGGGAACTCGAGGAGAGGGTTCGAAGGATGGTGGAAGTGGGAGAGGGGAGTGGGAAGAGGGAATGCGGAGAAGGCGGAGTGGGAACGCGTGAGGGGAACGGGACGAATGCGAGAGGACACGCAGTGAGAAATAATTTATTTATTAAGTGGTACAGCAACGCATGCTGGGAAATTGCTATAATTAAAACATTAATAAATTCAAAGTGTACTTACAAAATAATCTTTAAGATCGTTGGCTTTTTGTTTGGCAACCTTGAGGTTATCAAGTAAATCATTCAACTGGTCTTCTTTGTCATCAAGTGTACCTACATCCTGAAATCAAATAAATACCAAAAAGAGTGGCACTTCAAATTAAAACTCAGTGGTTGATGGGCGAGACTCTTGACGACCAACCCGAAGGTCGCAATAACACCGATAAGTTTATAGTTAAAAAACGTTTTATAAAATTTTCAAACCGTTTTACGTAAAATATTTTTAAGGTAAGGTACAATTTTTCTTAATTTTTATTTTATTTCACGAAAAAAAAGGTACATTTTTAGTATAATTTCACCCGCAACGCTAGGAATATCCCTGTGTAAGTACAAGTGAAGTTAACAGAAATTAACATGTAAAATATTTACAATATTGGTAATTCGAATATATATATATATTTTATTTTTTTACGCCCGGAGGGCTTTTACATAAATAAATAAATGCAGTACATCTGTAACATGAGAAAGCAATAATATATATAAGGTTATGATAGAATCAAACTAAAACATTAAGTAGCTACATTGAGGACATAAAATATTGGCTGAAGGAACTATCGGAAAATAAACTTACTATAATATACTTAAAACATCGTCGTAGAAGTTTCTGGAAAACCTTACCCAACCATGAAATTAAACCATAGAAGTAATGTTTATTGGCAGGTTTATTAAATTTTCAAACAAAAATTTGTATTATGCAACACACATATCAAATATTATATTTAATATAAAAAAAACCACCAACACAAACGAGGATAACAATATCGATGCAGCGTACCGCATCACTCAAAAATTGACCAAAAATCAACCCAGACCTATCGTTATCAAATTCAAAACCCACACGGACCGCGATGATTTCCTGAGTGATATTAAAAAGTTCAACAAACAAGCGACAACTCGAGAAGACACTCTAAACACCACCCTCATCGGAATGTCAGGACCCAGCTCTCCGATATACATATCAGAACACCTGACTTTTCACGCTAAACACTTGTGGTTTCTTGCACGAAAGGCTACGCGCGAGAACTTTTACAAATTTGCTTGGACCAGGGGAGGCCAAGTGTACGTACGTAAAGACGTTGGAACACCTGTCATTATTATTAATGACAAAAATAAACATCTTCTGTCTCCCTCACCCAGTAATCTGTAAAAAAAAATCGCTTAGCTACAAAACCTACTTTTTTATATTATTATATTACTTTTATACGTTTTTATATTTTCTTAATGTCTTCAGTACAAACAATAGTAGAATATTATTTAAAATTTCTACCTCAAATGCATTATCTTCAAACCCAAATTTTTCCATTATCACTGCATTAAATGTTAACTTCAACCTCTTATATGAATATGTTGAACCCGTCTACTACTTCAACCTTTACTTTTATGTATTATTATATTATTTGAAATTCTTTATTGAGATGTCAAATCCATTGTTATATTTAATGCGACTTATGACTGTGTTTTGTTACAAATATTACTAATGGTAGAAATAGCTGATCACTTGGATAATTTGTGTCAAATTCCATGTATAGAAACAAATAGTGCTCTTGCAGTTCAACAAATATTAACGAAATCGGCCCTAAAAATTTTCTCTATGAATATCAGAAGTATAAACCGAAATTTTAATGACTTAATGATAGTTCTCACAGACCTAAACTCTGACTTTGACATACTCATTTTAAGTGAATGCTGGATCAATGACAATTACGTCCCCAAAAATATAATAAACTATACCCACTACAACACACAGAGTAACACAACTCAAAACGCTGGAGTTATAATATACATAAAAAATCACATATCTCACACAGTAAATGAAATAATAATCAATCACTCTAACTGTCTCAAAATAGTCATAGATAAGCGCATAACCATTTTTTCTATATATCGATCACCAGGCACATCTAACATTACCCCTTTTCTAAATTCACTAAGCCTATCTTTATCTTCTGTGAGTGATTGCGACAATATCCTTATTATTGGTGACCTCAATGTAAATATAATTAATTCCATGCATCCACAAGCCAGTGACTATTTAAACCTATTAACTCTTCAAGGTTTCGTCCCAGCCATCACAGCACCCACCAGAGTATCTGGCTCGTCTGTAAGTTGTATTGATCATGTATTTTCAAAATGTAAACTAAAAACTTCATCTCTCGTATACCAATGCACTGTCACAGACCACTACGCTACCATAACTTCTCTTTCTCATAAAATACACAAACCACCACCGCATGTAATCCCACAAAAGAAAATATGCTACACCACACTTTTTGAGCTGGTCTCTCAGGAAGATTGGTCAAATCTTTTTAAACTGAATGATCCCAATTTGGCCTGCGAATCTCTTGTCGAAACACTACACAACCATCTAACCAACGCTACATCCAACACAACTCCCAAATCAAAACACTATGATACTAAACTCAAACCTTGGATTACTGTTGGTATCCTTCATTCTATCCGCAAGCGCGATAAGCTACATGCGCTCTGTAAAAAAAATCCCAACGACCATGAATCTAACTTATTTTACAAAAAATACAGAAATGTTTGTAAAAAAATTACTTCAAAGGCCAGAGAAGATTACTATAAAAAACAAATCAAAAACGCCGAAAATGACACGAAAAAAATATGGAGTATAATTAAGGACATATCCTACACCAAACAAACGACTTCACCCATCAATAATATTAACATTGAAGGCCGATCACTAGTAAACACAAATAAAAACTCTGAAAAAATAGCAGATCATTTCAACGAATTTTTCACCACAATCGGATCTAACCTTTCCAATAATATTTTAACCAGAAATAATGTTTCAGAACATGACCTCGCGAATGAAATATCCATGGGCCATCTGAGTTATACTCCATTCACTTTCACTCCCACCACAGAATTGGAAATTACAGAAATCATCTCTACATTAAAAAATAGCCACTCAACAGGAATAGACAAAATCTCTACTAAACTTATGAAGCATTTAAAAAACCTTATTGCCACCCCTCTCCAACATATTATTAATTTAAGCTTCCAATCAGGTATATTTCCAAATTCTCTTAAACATGCCTCAATCATCCCCATTTTCAAATCAGGTGACAGATCATCCCTAAATAATTACAGGCCTATATCGCTATTAAGCACAATTTCCAAAATCTTTGAAAAGGTAGTAAAACTAAGACTCCTTAAGTTCCTCGAGATCAATAAAATCCTCTCAAAAAACCAATACGGTTTTCGCAAAAATCTTAGTACTTCTAATGCAATCGCAACCTTTACCAAACTGATATCTGATAACCTCGATAAAGGCAATAAACCACTTGCTGTCTTTCTAGATCTGTCTAAAGCCTTCGATACTATTTCACACCATATTCTTCTTAAAAAAATGCAACAGATTGGGATAGAAGGTACTTCCCTGAAATGGTTTGAAAACTACCTAACACAAAGAACACAAACAACTGTCATTCAGTCAAATCAAGAATATAGGAGTAAATGTTTACCAATCTCCTACGGCGTGCCCCAAGGAAGTGTTTTAGGTCCGCTCTTATTTCTCATATATATGAACTCCTTATTAAACTTGAATATTGACGGTAATATAATATCTTTCGCCGATGATACTGTTATCATATTTACAAGTAAAACGTGGAAAACATCAATTGAGAAAGCAAATTGTGGACTTAACATAATTAAAAAATGGTTAGACTCTAACCTCCTTACCTTAAATGTTCAAAAAACACAATACATACTTTTTTCTATCCGAAAATTATTTCTCCCAGAAAACCTTCCTAAACTAATCATCCACACTTGCCCACAAAATCTAGACACTTCCCCACTACTTCTTATAAATAGCTGTTCGTGCCCAATACTTAAACCGTCTAATGAAATAAAGTACCTAGGTGTCATTATAGATTACCAATTACGGTGGGAGGCCCAAATTAGCTCCATAACACAAAGACTCCGTAAGTTATGTCATATTTTTTACTCTCTACGATTAATTCTTGATGCAAAAACTCTGAGAAGTGTGTATTTTGCTCTATTCCAATCTATATTAACATACGGCATTATAGGATGGGGAGGTTGTGCAGCATCCATTCTCTACCCTCTAGTAACCGTTCAAAAACTTTTGCTAAGGATCATCTTCAAATGTCCCCCCTCTCATCCATCAGAGCCACTTTTCAAGAAGCTCGCAGTACTAGACATTCGTCAACTGTATATGAAAATAGCTCTCATATATATATGGAAAAATGGTCTCATAAACTCCACACAAAAAGATATACACACACGCTACTCAACACATGGAAAATGCAAAATACCTAAAACAAAAACCACATTTTCACAGAGACAATACTCATACATCGCACCTAAAATATTCAACGCATTAAATAACAACATCAAAAGATCTGATACAATTACTCATTTTGCATGCGGTGTCCAACAATGGATATCCGGAAAGGGGCGAAGTTTCTTTAAAGATTTTCTTCAAAGAATATAGATTAAAACATTTAAATAGCCGTAAAATAAAACTTTAATTTTTTTTCTATTGAATTCTTTTTACAATTTTCTTTTTCACTCATGACTTTAAATTGTTTGGCACAACTGATATGTTCAATGTACTCTACTCACTCTACTGCCTTACTTGTATTCTGCTGAGATAAAAATTGTTAAAATAAGAATTCACTGCAGTATAAATAGGATGAATACAGGAATTTATTTGTACAAAAATTACTAAAAATTAAAACTCCTTTAGTTATTATTTATTTTAGGGAAATCAACACTTTACAATTGGATTAATTTATACATGTATGATTTACCAAAACGAGAAACCAATTATAGATTTTCGCATCATACCATTATATTGTGTCTAGAAATTAAATACTAATCTTGCAATTACATTATTATAACAAGAGGGAAGTAGTACAAAATATATGTCAATATATTTATGCAGTTTTGTACTCATTTAATACATTTCTAATGCACTTTTGACGGAGTTTTTATATTTATATTTATTTTTTTATAATTATGTTACATTATATTACACGAACGTCTGATTGTTATTGCACTTAATTATGTTAAATCGACCACCATAACACGGGCACCAGCCTAGCATGGTGGTCGAAAAATCCACTAATGTTACCTCAATTTTTGTATTTAATGAATAAAGAAAATTAAAAAAAAAAAAAATCATATAATTATGCAGTAAAATAAATCAATAAATTATCTGGGAAAACTTTGTTTGGGAATTTTAATTTTAGTTTAAATAAAATCATTAAAAAAAAGATCCGCGCACGTGTTTTGTGACGAAAAGACTTCAGTTTGTATATTTATTTACGGTCTTACAAACTAATATTATAAAGTTTTTTTTACATTCTTATTTTGGTTAGACGTTATTGAAAAATTATATATACTTATGATCAAAAAATAATGACACAAATTACATCATTTTAGTAGTTTTATCATCACGCCTTTTAGCATTTTTGAATGTAGATATAAATTAAAGCAAAATTTTAATGAAATAAAATCGATATTGAATTATTATTTCGAAAAGCTTGTTTGAAGATTAATTAATCTTTCTCATTGGAACCGCCCTGTATGAATGTTAGAACATCTTTCGACGAAATTTGAATTCTTGGCCGCTGGCTGGTTAATTTTCCGAATTTTTACCGTTTTATAACTTTTTTTTCTTGAATATTTTAAGTTTTTCAGTTTCTAAAAATACGAAAGCCACGCCGAAACGGTAATTACATTAAATTCCCTCGATAGGAAAAAAAATCGCAAAGTACGCTCCGAAAATTATTTCAAGCACATTATTTTTTTTTTTATTTCTTTTATATATTCAATTATTTTATTATTTAATGTACCTATAAAAAAGTTTATTAAGAATAAGTTCTGCTTTGTAATTGTTCATCAAGGGTTTATTTTATGACATCATTATTGACCAGACCTTCGGTTTGAACAACACAGTAATTGGGAAACTTAACCATTAATATTTTCAATAATTTGACTGGGAAGTTAATAGGGGCACCGGTAATAAAAATAAAATATATAAAATACATGATTACTTACAACATTACTAAAAAAAATGATAACCTGTGTTTCTGCGGCAATATGACTAAAACAAATTTACACTAAAACACGAAATAATACTAATAAGGTTTGTCACTTTAAAACGCACTGTAAATCTGGCAATGGTGTAAAAGGTCATGATTTCTTCGTGAATTTGGTTGTTTAAATTATTTTCCTAAAGGGGCGTTATTGGTGCGCCTGCGCATTTGTAGCCGTGCAGAAAATTAAAGTTTGTTTTATGTATGGTGGGAGTTTTGTTAGTAAAATTGCGGTTTTACTGAATGATTTTTATTATAGTGACCAATTTACTCTTCTATTAATGTAATTATTATATTTTCCGTGTTATTTGTGTGGTTTTTCATCAGTTTAATCAAGTTATTGCATAATAACCGTATTTTAAAAGTTAACTGTCAAAATATTGTTTTATGGGGTACATAAAAGATCAAATTTACATTTTTAAATCTTTATTTTATGAGATTTTCATAAAAGTGGTGTTTTTTTCAAATATTAATATCTAATACGTGTGTTTGTAAACGTATAAAAAAAATTAACGTCTTTACCGACGCAAGAAATTACTTTTAAATGTCGGTTTATTTTTAGGTGATTTTTTTACCATTTAAAGAAAACTTTGAAATTTTTTATAATTTTTTTTTATTGTATAGACGAAGAAAAGGTGAGGTAAAAGTTTCATTCCAATTTCATTGTATAAAAGGACTATATTTTTTAAATTTTGATTTTTTAAATTTCTGTACACATGCATCAAAAATATTTTGGTAAGAATTTTTTTCCATTTTTTCCGTGTTTGAATCTTAAAATATGGCAGTTTCTTAAAACTAAAGTAATTTTATCTAGTTTTTTATAAAAGGTATTTGTTTTTACGACACCTTCAAAATAAGAAATAGAACATTCAAAATATTTTGGAAAATTTCAAATTTTGTTTAGCCATCATTACTAAAACAGAGATAAACTACCCTCTCAGGCCGTGTAAACAGTGTGTATTTCTTTCCAAGAACAATTTTCTAATTAGTATTTTTTTCACATCCGCGGCCGTTTGTCAATTGAATGAAATTTTCACTCGGTTTTTTAATAAGGCTGTTAATGTTTATTTAAGACATTTCCCGGGAGATTTTAGTTCTATTTTAAACAAGTTGTGTTTATTAAACATTTAAACAATTTTCGTTTAAATAATATCTATCGTTTTTAAAATTAGCGCCTCCCTCTTTTTAAATTTTTATTTTATTTATTTATATAGAAACAAACAGTACCTACATTGAGTCATATGACGATAATAATTTACAGCTATAAAGTAATATTTCATGGTGGGTACCTGTGATAATATGTTTCTTTGTAATGTCTTATTTATGGTAAGTATATTTTGAAATCACCGGGTGATGTGCGTAGTTAGTAGGTGTATGTGTATTAGTGTGGGCCGCAACTGTATGGCGAAAATTGTCTTATTTCCTCAACCGCTAGTGATAAAACGTTGTCTTAGGTCTTTAATGTTAATAAACAATAAAAAAAATTGAAAAATATTTTCATTTTTATGTTCCGCGAAGCGATTGAAAAACGATTAAAAAATATTTTTGGTGAATTATTCCCAAAGAGTAAAGTAATGAAAGAGTTAAACTTACAAAATTCAAAATAACAATTCATATACTATTAAATCAGCTACAACATTAAAAATTATAGTCATAATTATAACAGTAATCATGAAGAATTAAGTTCATGGTTGTAGTAAAAATACCTTCCTTGTTCTTCTCAACACACTCTTTCGAAGATGTTTCAGTCAGAATCTTTACACAACGTTCTACAGTATGTGTAAGACAGGGGAACCTTTCAAAGTTGATGAAAATGGAGCTGACTTCTGAAGTAAGGTTAAGTTCTACTAATTCTTCTTCCGTGACATCTTCCAAAATGAGAGGATACGTGATGGGGTATCTTGCCACGATATCGTATCAAAGTAGGATTGTGCATCAAAATTTAATGTGGGTACTTTAAATAGTCAGTTTTCTGTCCGAAATAACTCGCCTTAATTAATGAACGCCTTATACTAAGTTCTTGATGGAAGATAATTCATCTATTATCATTGAAGATAGTATATTTTCAGGATGAACGAAGTAAGCGCTTCGCTGTATCAC
Organism: Limnephilus lunatus; assembly: GCA_917563855.2. Taxonomy (NCBI): domain Eukaryota; kingdom Metazoa; phylum Arthropoda; class Insecta; order Trichoptera; family Limnephilidae; genus Limnephilus; species Limnephilus lunatus. The sequence goes on from OU830592.1 coordinate 128,595,426, forward strand.
AGGATTAATTATTCCTTTTAATTCGCCCGGAAGATAGCGAGAATATTTTATCATGCTAAAAATATGCTTTTTGCACGACCCATGTAGTTTTTTTTATCAAACCACATAGGAACTTATATACTCATGATAAACGTGGCTAACATAACAACCTTTTCTAATGGCGTTGTGCTTCCAATATATTTTCATGGGATTCGACTCGCTGTAGTTATCACTCCTGGGTTCTTCTGGCAATATCAGGATGACAACTGCTTTGAAAATATCAAGCAAGTATTTTTGATCGGTGCTTAAACCATGATGTTAAATACTACAAATCACTTTGAAAAAAAGGTTGTACCGGTAAATTATGACAATTAGGAAGAGTCGAACCTACGGGGGCAGAAAACCCGCAGGGTCCAGTGGTTATACCATTCGACTTCATAATCGAATGGCGTAGAAGCAGCTCGTTGCAATGAAAAGGGCAGATCAGCCACTGTGTTTTCTCAATTGTTTGAATCACACCACCAGTTATTCTCGTATTAAAATTGTTGCCATCACTTTAAATAGTAGAGTAAAATGTTTTAACCAGAAAATATTCCATTATTATTGGTTTGGCTATGTTTACGGCAGTGCCTGAACTAGGCATAATATGCCTCAAGATATGAGAGCTGGTTCCACGATTTATTAATTTGGAATTTCAGGCCCGGCTGGACTCTTACATGCATTTTTTTTATAACAAAGAACATCTAAATCTGAATGTGCATAACAAAATAAAAAACAAAATTTTAAACAAAAAAAAAAAAAACAAAAATCAAAATCAAAATCGAAATCAAAATCAAAATCGCAATCGACATCAAAATCAAAACTAAAATCAAAATCAAAATAATCAAAATTAAAATCAAAATCAAAATCAAAATCAAAATCAAAATCAAAATCAAAATCAAAATCATAATCAAAATCAAAATCAAAATCAAAATTAAAAACAAAATCAAAATGAAAATCAAAATCAAAATCTAAATCTAAATCTAAATCTAAATCAAAATCAAAATCAAAATCAAAATCAAAATCAAAATCAAAATCAAAATCAAAACAAAATCTAAATCTAAATCTAAATCTAAATCTAAATCTAAATCAAAATCAAAATCAAAATCAAAATCAAAATCAAAATCAAAATCAAATACAAAATCAAAATCAATATCAAAATCAAAATCATAACCAACTCTAAAACAAAAATAGAGTAAAAAACAAATTGAAATAAAAACAAAATACTCCATCATGCAAATGGAAAAACTGTAGACTGGGAAAAGTGCAATACATGTGAAATAATTCGAAGCAGAGCCATGCAGTTGGGATTATTACATTTGTGGTTCTTCTTTCTGATATAAATTCTACCATGACTTGTTTATATTTAGTGAATGGTGTGATGTCAACAACATCTTTATAGTCATTACCCAAATTTTGTATACGGTGAACGGGGGTATACAATTGTGATTCTGTGTTGGAGTTGTCACAATAGAATGGTAGATATTGCCTCGATGTTGAATTGCGAATTACGTGTTCTTCAAGTAATGTGCTTTTATAGTAGTTAATTGTGTATTTTTTATATTAGCTATAGTTTTGTCCTTTGACCATAAAAAAATAATCTGGTTACTTTATGCACATAGCTTTGATGAGTACAGATCCGGTTCGCAGAGGTCGGCGACGCAGTCAATTTTTGTCTATTACTTTATTATTTTTATCCTGCGTGATTATGTTGAAATCATTTAAGACATCAGAAGCGATTGCTGCTCCAGCTTGATCCGACATCCTGAACCTGTCATAGATCTCGAAGAGAACTGTACATAAAAGACGGAGAATTGCTGGTTATTCGGAAGGCGGTGTTATTAATCTTAAGTAGCCGACGAGAAGATGAGTTTGAAGTTAAGGTGGAAGATAATACACAATGATACGAAGTGTCTACAAATTCTTAAGCTTTTTCTACTCACACCCGTTTATTTAATTTTGTAAGATCTTTTCAATTTCTCTTCATAGGCTTTTCCAATTGTTACGTAGTCGGTATATCAACACTGCCAATGAACTTATTTCCCTCACCTCTCTGGTCTTCCAAAAACTCTTTTTCTTTAAAGGAAACTTTCGTTTATTGTCTGTAAATTGCATTTATTGTCTTTACATTTACAATTACAAATATCAAACTAGAGGGAGCTTGTGATTTTTTAATGGAGAGAGTCTTCTTTCCAAGGAAACTGTATTTTTTCTACCCTTTTCTGACTTCAACAAGTTTATAATTTTAGTAATTCTTTCTTTAGAAATAGTTGGCAAAGCAGCCTTTCTCCATATTTAAAAAATAATTTTAGTTACCAACACAACAATATCATGAAACGTAGAGTCCTTGGTCGACTAAGGAACGGCCAATATGGCATGCTTCTCAAGCGTGGGCGGGTTTGGGGACTGCGGGCGGAAGCGCTTTAATGCCATATTATTATAAAAATAATAAATGGTACTTATAAACACCGAAGCTATAGACTTTTTTTAACAAGATCTCATAAATGAACATCTTTAAACCATTTCAGCATATTTTTTGCAACGGCTGAAAAAATGGAAAAATTTCGATATTTTCTCAAACTTTAAAAGACCCGCGGAGCCTTGGGATATTTTTTGTTATTTTTTAAACTAAATTATTTTGATGTTTTAGATACAAAGACAACAAGCGGCAAAAGGAATTCGGAAAAAAAAATTGGCCCAAGCTAATGTGTATGTGTGAGTATGTTTGTAGATGTGAGAAGTGGTGATGTGTGAAGGGATGTGTATGCGCATTGAGAAGTTCATGTTATTGGCATGATGCTCTTTTTAAATTTGGGCAGTGAATCGGAGAAATATATATAATAAGATTTAATTCTTTTCTATTAATTTATAAATAAAACACTTGTGTTGCAAAGTTTAACAAAGAAACGATGCCTTTACATCTCCCCCCCCCCCCTGGAAAAAAAATTACTGCAAAATTTTCACTCATCTTCGATGTCCTCTTCATGGTTCATAAATAAAGGTGCTGGAGTTAACTTCGAGATGTGGAAAAAATTTCATTCTAATTTTTTTCGACCAGTGTTTATCTTGTAAATTTAGTTTGATAATTTTTCTATGATTTTGAATGGTCCGATTCTCAATTCGTCGAGCTTCTTCCTGTTAAGTTTGTTTCCATTCTCCACAAAAACAGTATCACCAACTTTGAAGTCAAAGTGTCTCCTGGTTTTATCGTAAATTATCTTGTTGTAATTATGTGACTTCATAGTATTTTCTAGAGCTTTTTTTCTCTCTTGAATCAAATCGATGCCGGTCTTCTTAAGTTTTAACTCATTTGGCAAAATCGTAACATCTGTGCCGTCAAGTAGGTACTGTGGCGCATATCCAGTAACAGTGTGCTCCGTTTCATTATAGTTTTTTACACAATTATGCGCTTTAGTTGTCCAAGCTACTTTTGAGTCATTTTCGTTGATTTTGCATCTAATTTTATTGACCAGCGTTTGGTTCAATCTTTCATTTAATCCATTTGAGGAAGGTGAGTTTACTGCAGTAAAAATTATTGGAATATTTTTTGCATCCAAATTTTTTTTGAATTCTCTAGAATTGATACCCGGGTATTGGTCTGAGAGTATCATGCCAATGTCATTAGTTTCTGTGGAGTGTAAGAGTTTATTGGTATTTTGAGTTCTTGACGTCAAAATATATGCAAACCTCGTGAAATGATCTGATAACAGGTGCAAGTATCTCTTTGTTGATCGTGAACCCCCAAAACCGCCTATTGTATCAATGGAACATATTTCAAAAGGTTTTGTTGCGGGACCCAAGTGAGACATCAATCCATATTTATTTTCACCTCTTGATTTGTTCTTTAAAAATACTGCACAACTTTCGCAGGTTCTCTTTTTATTATTTGTCATGTTTTCTGCTGTGTACCATGAGCTTATCATTTTTTGCATTTATGTAATTCCTATGTGACCTAGTTCTGTATGAACATTTCTGATAAAGTCTATGCTGAATTTTTCTGAAAGAATTTTTTTTCTCTTTTTTTTACTTTCTTGTAATAAACATTATTTTTCGATATCAATTTATCTCTTCTGCACTGAATCTTCTCATTTTTGACCTGATCTTTTAAGATATCTTCTAATTTTATTAAGTTGACAATTTCTAATTGCTCATCTGTATTTTCATTTGACTGCAGCACTGGGTTTCTGCTTAGACAGTCAGCTTCCAAATTTTGTTTTCCTGGAGCATATTTTATGTTAAAGTCATATTGAGAAAGATTATATATTAAATCACCTAGCTCTTCATTGGTTCTAGATTTGAGATGCATGTTTTCCAGTAGTTTGTGATCTGAATAAACTGTAAATGGTTTACCTATCAACCAGTATTGCCAGTATCTCACTGCTTCTTTTATAGCTAAGCATTCTAACTAAATTGCTTTTTTCTTTTTCTGGGCGCCATTTAGTTTTTTCAAAAAGTAAGCTACGGACTGTGTTTGTTTTAAAATAGCTCCAAGGCCTTCAAGAGAAGCATCTGTATATATATTAATTGGTAAATCTTGATTAAAAAATTCCAGGATTGCTTGTGAGCATAATAGGTTTTTAATCGTTTCAAAAGCATTTTGGCATTTATCAGTTCAAATAAACTTTTGGTTTTTCCTTATTAAGTTATGCAAAGGATCTAGTATTATTGCACTCTTCGGAATGTACTCATGATAAAAGTTGATTTTTCCTAGAAATTGTCTCACATTCTTCTGTGTTTTTGGAATAGGAAAAAAATTTGCAATTTCTGGTCTTTGTCATTAGGTCTTCAATCAATGGAAATGGTTGAGCTTGAGGTATTACTATTTTATTTAAGTCTCTGAAATCTATGCATAATCTGGATCTTTTGTTTTCTTCTTTTTTAAATGCTAGAGTGACAGGTGCAGCAAATGGGCTGTACGACTCTTTTATCAGTTTATTGTCTATTATTTTTGCTATTTGCTCATCTATTTCCTTTTTATCTTCTACACTGCATCTGTAAGGCCTCTTACTACAATATTTATCCACCAATAAGTCTATCTTCGCATCATATCCATTAACAGTACCAACATCGTATTTACTTTTCGCAAAAACTGATGTGTATTTGCCTATTAGTTCATTTATTTTTGTTTTTTGATCATTATTTAAATGATTTATTGTTATTTTAAAATCTTCTTCTTTAACATGTTCATTAAAATTAATTTGGTACTTTTCTATAATGTTCTTATTTTCAGAATGATGAAATTCAGTATTTGTTTTCATATTTGAACAATTTTCTTCTTTTTTATTTATATTATTCAGGCAGATTTTCTGTGATATTTGTAAGCCTTCACTTTGGATTAGTTTGAAGTATTTTATCATGTCTAATCCAATCAAAAATCATACTTAAAATTGTGTTCATCAATAATGTACACATCAACATTTTTCTCCAATTCAAAAATTTTAATCTTTAACGTTGTCAAACCACTCGTTCTTTTAACACCATTAATCGTTACTAAATTTGCTTCATTCAAATTGTTTCCTTTTCTTTTTAGTTTCAAAAACTTTGAATTAATTAGAGAAACATTTGAACCCGAATCATAAATTCCGTATATTTTAAATTTGTCATTTAGTAATAGTTTAACTTTGATTAATAATAATAATAATAAAATCGGTGCTTAACAACGCTGTAGAGACATTTGCATTTCATTATCTCTCTTATTTTTCATTATATCAGATAGAAAATAATTAGTTTTGATCCCAAAAAATATAAATATTTGAAAATAAGTGTATTAGATTACGTAATAAATAAACTGCCAGTAAACCATAGGTTATTTAGATAAATAAATAGGATATAAAAAATCGCTTTTGTGAAGGCTCCAGTAACCAAGGTAAACAATAATATTTGAAATTAATTTGTAATATATTTTAAAGGTAAATTTAAATACATATATTTTATTTTGATAGCAGTATTCTAAAATATAATATATTATAGATTTGTAACGTTGAAAGGTAAAAGTTTTAATTAAAATATTTTATTTAACTATTTTTATTTGGGAATTTTGAAAATTATTTGTTGACAATTGACAATTAACAAATGATATTACTAGGTAACGATAGTTGCTTGGTTACTGGAATGTAGGAACTAATAATAATAATCATTTTCGTATTGTTTTGTAAATTGATAATATGTCATTTACAACCAACCGAAATGAAGAGCGGTCTGTTATGTCATCTACACAGATGAACAATGATAGTCTGAGACCACCAAAAACAAAAGCAGGTATTCCTAGGCAGCGTATGAAATGGACGAACGATGTCAATATGTTCATCGTTCGTTCATATTTTTATGTAACTAAATAAGAAACAGATATGTTATTGTATAGGAAAAAATTACATTTAATTTTCTCACAAAATTATCCGATTGCCCAAGTAAACGAACAAAGATTAGCAAACCAAAAGAAGGCAATTTTCAAAAATAATTTAATTCCTGTAGTAACATTAGATCAGATAAAAAAGGAAGTAGCAGATAGATTGCAATTAGAAAATAATTTAGAACAAGTTAATACGAGTAGTAATGTTATATCAGATACATTGAACGTAGATAGTTCAGATAATATTCTAGTCGAAGAAACCAATGATATTACAGTAGACTCAAATAACTTAGACGTTATTTATAATCTTAGGGAAATCAACATTGCAAATTTAAACTTATTAGATGAAAATATTATAGAATTAGCTAACTTACTTCATAATAATATAAATAGATATATAGATATAGAGCCCACAGTTAGACCAAAATTACATACGTCAAAGAAATTATCTAAATTAATTTCTGAATTAAATAATATAATTTTACCAAAAAATATATTTGATGACATTAGTTTTTCAGATCTTCATACAATAGTGTATGCTAGTGCTATCACTATATGTAATAAGTTAGGAGTTAAATTAACGTCTTCTGATGATAGATCATATAATTATAGAAAACCAGAATGGCAGAGTAGATTAGAAAATGATGTAGTATTTTTAAGAAGTAGCATAGCTAGAGTAATAGAATATAAAAACGGCAATAGAATATTTTGAGACATGTAGATGTAATTAGGAGAAAATTTGGTTATAGCATTGGTAGTAATAATAATGAAAATATAATCAATGATTTATTAGGTTTGTTAAAACAAAAATTAGGTGTAAAAGCTAGTAGATTAAAAAGATATAATTATACGTATAATAAAAAAGATAATAATAGATTATTTCAGAAAAATGAGAAAATATTTTATTCCAAACTTGACGATAAACAAAATATTATTTCGAATAATAATAATCCGTTGCCATCTGAATCAGATATGCGCGATTTTTGGACAAATATTTGGAGTAAAGATATAAAACATAATGAGTCAGGTTCGTGGATAGAAAATGAAGAACTCAATTGTTCAGACATTGAACAAATGAGTTTTTCTGATATATCGCTTGAATTGTTAGCCAAAATTATAAAAAATACTCATAACTGGAAAGCCACGGGTTGCGATTGGATACATAATTTTTGGTATAAACGTCTGACTACTTTACATCCCCTTTTGGTAAAAAATCTTTCAAAATTTGTCAGAGAACCTTAAAAATTTTCCAAATTTTCTAACTAAGGGCATTACTTATATGTTGCCTAAAAGCGAACATATTAATAATCCCTCTCAGTAAAGACCCATTACATGTTTACCGACAATATATAAAATTTTAACCTCTTGCTTGACAGATTTAATTTACACTTATTTAGATGAAAAAAATGTTTTATCTGAACAACAAAAAGGTTGTCGCAGAAAACATATGGGATGTAAAGAACAATTAGTTATTGATTCTGTAATTCTAAAACAGATTCAAACCCAAAAACGTAATTTACATATTTGTTATATAGATTACCAAAAAGCTTATGATAGTGTCCCGCACTCGTGGCTGATAAAAGTTTTAAATATATACAAAATTAACCCAATTATTATTAGCTTTTTGGAAAAAATTATGGCATTTTGGAATACCGATTTGCTTTTGAATTTGAAAGATAAGAAAATTATAGTACCGGGCATTTCAATAAAAAGAGGGATTTTTCAAGGAGACTCATTGAGTCGTCTTTGGTTTTGCTTAGCATTAAATCCTCTATCTAAAATGTTAATTAAAAGCAAGTTTGGAATAAAAATTAAAGGTAATACTAAAGAGAGAAATATATTTTCTCATTTATTATGTATGGATGATTTAAAATTATATTCGAATTCTGAACCAAATTTAGAGAAAATGATTAAAGTAGTTAAAATTTTTTCAGATGATATTAAAATGACTTTTGGTTTAGATAAATGTAGAACGATCCATATAGAGAAAGGTAAAATTGTAGATGGAGACGAGGGTATATTTAGAAATTTTAAAATTGAAAGTATGAAAGGGGGTGAGGTTTATAAATATTTAGGATATCCGCAATCAAATAGATTAGATCATACTAGTATTAAAAATGATATTAGGATTAAATTTAAAGCTAGGATCAGAAAAATTTTGAAATGCAATCTATCTGCTAAAAATTTAGTAAAGGCGATAAATACTTGGGCAATACCTCTATTTAATTACTCATTTGGCATAATTAAATGGTCTAATACAGATTTAGATAACTTAGAACGATTAATTAGAACTACATTAACAAAATTTCATTCCCATCATCCAAATTCAGCTATAGAACGTATTAATTTACCCATAAATTTAGGAGGTAGAGGTATAGTCAAAATAACATCTTTAAAACATAATCAGGTAGAAATGCTAAGAAATTTTTTCCATAGGAAAGCTTATAGTTCAGAAATGCACAAAATAATTTGCAAGGCAGATAGAAATATTTCACCATTAAATTTATACGACGAGAATGCCAGCATTCTTATAAATACCAACCAGGAATTATTAGATTCCTGGTCAAATAAAATTCTTCACGCAAAACACTTCAATTATCTCAACCAAACATATGTTGACAAATTTTCGTCTAACAAATGGTTGAGTATTGGAGAGTTGAGCGCAGAAATAGAAGGCTTTATGCTTGCCATACAAGAAAGAGTCATTAATACTAAAAATTATAGGCAGCATATCATCAAAGATGCAAATCAAATTGATGATTTATGTAGAAAATGTTTGGCTTTTCCGGAAACTATAGAACATATTATATCAGGATGTTCTGTATTAGCGCCGTCCGAGTATACATTTAGGCACAATCAAGTTTTAAATATAATTCACCAAAGTTTGGTAATTAAACATAACTTGATTGACTGCCGTAATGCACCATATTATGAATATGAACCAAATTCATTTTTAGAAAATGAATTTTATAAAATTTATTATGATAAAACTATTCTGACAGACAGAACAATTAGTCATAATAGACCCGATATAGTTTAACATGACAAAATTAAGAAAATAACTTATATCATTGATGTCGCTATTCCAAATTCTTGTAATATTCAGAAAACTGTTTCTGAAAAATTAAGAAAATATACAGATTTAGGAAATGAAATTAAAAGAATTTGGGATTCTCAGACTATAAAAATATTACCATTTGTTATTTCGGCTACTGGCATTATACCTAGCTCTCTCATTCAAAATTTAGGCGTATTAGATTTGTCAAAAAATTTGTACATAAAAATGCAAAAGTCGGTCATTTTAAATACATGTAGGATTACGAAAGATTTTTTAAATATTTATATTGAGGGATCAGTAGGATTTATCGGACCAGTTAGGATTTTATCATAGCCGAACCCTCTGATATGAAAATATCTGGAGTCGGTGAAATATTTTTCCATTATGTTTCTGGTGGATTGACGTATTGTTCTTGTATTGTTTTATTCTTATATAGTGCACTTACATTGCGTTAATTTACTAAATATTCATTTGTGGAAAAGTGTGTGGAAAGGTTTAGTCTTTCATTTGGGAAAGATTTAACCCGGACATAAAATCTGGAGCACCGTAAAAATAATCAGGTAGAAATGCTAAGAATTTTTTTCCATAGGAAAGCTGATAGTTCAGAAATGCATAAAATAATTTGCGAGGCAGATAGAAATATTTCGCCATTAAATTTATACGACGAGAATGCCAGCATTCTTATAAATACCAACCAGGAATAATTAGATTCCTGGTCAAATAAAATTCTTCACGCAAAACACTTCAACTATCTCAACCAAACATATGTTGACAAATTTTCGTCAAACAAATGGTTGAGTATTGGAGAGTTGAGCGCAGAAATAGAAGGCTTTATGCTTGCCATACAAGAAAGAGTCATTAATACTAAAAATTATAGGCAGCATATCATCAAAGATGCAAATCAAATTGATGATTTATGTAGAAAATGTTTGGCTTTTCCGGAAACTATAGAACATATTATATCAGGATGTTCTGTATTAGCGCCGTCCGAGTATACATTTAGGCACAATCAAGTTTTAAATATAATTCACCAAAGTTTGGTAATTAAACATAACTTGATTGACTGCCGTAATGCACCATATTATGAATATGAACCAAATTCATTTTTAGAAAATGAATTTTATAAAATTTATTATGATAAAACTATTCTGACAGACAGAACAATTAGTCATAATAGACCCGATATAGTTTAACATGACAAAATTAAGAAAATAACTTATATCATTGATGTCGCTATTCCAAATTCTTGTAATATTCAGAAAACTGTTTCTGAAAAATTAAGAAAATATACAGATTTAGGAAATGAAATTAAAAGAATTTGGGATTCTCAGACTATAAAAATATTACCATTTGTTATTTCGGCTACTGGCATTATACCTAGCTCTCTCATTCAAAATTTAGGCGTATTAGATTTGTCAAAAAATTTGTACATAAAAATGCAAAAGTCGGTCATTTTAAATACATGTAGGATTACGAAAGATTTTTTAAATATTTATATTGAGGGATCAGTAGGATTTATCGGACCAGTTAGGATTTTATCATAGCCGAACCCTCTGATATGAAAATATCTGGAGTCGGTGAAATATTTTTCCATTATGTTTCTGGTGGATTGACGTATTGTTCTTGTATTGTTTTATTCTTATATAGTGCACTTACATTGCGTTAATTTACTAAATATTCATTTGTGGAAAAGTGTGTGGAAAGGTTTAGTCTTTCATTTGGGAAAGATTTAACCCGGACATAAAATCTGGAGCACCGTAAAAATAATCAGGTAGAAATGCTAAGAATTTTTTTCCATAGGAAAGCTGATAGTTCAGAAATGCATAAAATAATTTGCGAGGCAGATAGAAATATTTCGCCATTAAATTTATACGACGAGAATGCCAGCATTCTTATAAATACCAACCAGGAATAATTAGATTCCTGGTCAAATAAAATTCTTCACGCAAAACACTTCAACTATCTCAACCAAACATATGTTGACAAATTTTCGTCAAACAAATGGTTGAGTATTGGAGAGTTGAGCGCAGAAATAGAAGGCTTTATGCTTGCTATTCAAGATAGAGTCATTAATACTAAAAATTATAGGAAGCATATCATCAAAGATGCAAATCAAATTGATGATTTATGTAGAAAATGTTTGGCTTTTCCGGAAACTATAGAACATATTATATCGGGATGTTCTGTATTAGCGCCGTCCGAATATACATTTAGGCACAATCAAGTTTTAAAAATAATTCACCAAAGTTTGATAATTAAACATAACTTGATTGACTGCCGTAATGTACCATATTATGAATATGAAACAAATTCATTTTTAGAAAATGAATTTTATAAAATTTATTATGATAAAACTATTCTAACAGACAGAACAATTAGTCATAATAGACCCGATATAGTTTTACATGACAAAATTAAGAAAATAACTTATATCATTGATGTCGCTATTCCAAATTCTTGTAATATTCAGAAAACTGTTTCTGAAAAAATAAGAAAATATACAGATTTAGGAAATGAGATTAAAAGAATTTGGCATTCTCAGACTATAAAAATATTACCATTTGCTATTTCGGCTACTGGCATTATACCTAACTCTCTCATTCAAAATTTAGGCGTATTAGATTTGTCATAAAATTTATTCATAAAAATGCAAAATTCGGTTATTTTAAATACATGAAGGATTACGAAAGAATTTTTAAATATTTATATTGAGGGATCAGTAGGATTTATCGGACCAGTTAGGATTTCATCAGAGCCGAACCCTCTGATATGAAAATATCTGGAGTCGGTGAAATATTTTTCCATTATGTTTCTGGTGGATTGACGTATTGTTTTGTATTTATTATCTTATATAGTGCACTTACATTGTGTGAATTTACTAGATATTCATTTGTGGAAAAGTGTGTGGAAGGGTTTAGTCTTTCATTTGGGAAAGATTCAACCCGGACATAAAATCTGGAGCACCGTAATAATAATTAGAGCGCCGTTTTTGTGAAAAATCACCTCAAGGGCGCTGTACAATTTATTCATAATTCTTAGGTTCTAACTAATTTTAATATTTACAAATGGATGGTGTTACTATTAGTTTTTTTGATCATTTTCATTTATCTCAGTCTCTATCACTGAATTTTTTACATGTTTAATGGCATTTCTCTTAAATTTTTCATCCTCTTTTGTTTTACACCAGCATGTGGCTTCAGGGTGGTAACGAGCCCTTATTCAATTTTTCCAAAATTTTACATGGCTTTTTATCCTCATTTTTATTATAGTCTGCATTCCCAAATGTTCTCCTATTCATGAATCTTTTTTTGTTGACCATATGTTCATACTTGTTTATTTTATTAAATAAATCCACAGTATCTTGTAATCCTTCTCTATCGATCTTGTTAAGTATGAATTCTGGTAGTCCGGAAGTAACAAGATCTATCAAAGTACCGGTGTCGATTGATCTTCTCATATCCAATAGAAGTTTTTCTTTTCTCATAGTATAATCCAACAGATAACCATCTTTGTATCTAAATAATAGTGCGTAGGTGACAGGATTCCATCCTTTGTTTGCAAATGATTCACAGAATTTTTTTTCCATGTTGACCACTCTGAGTTCATTGTTAGTTTAATAATCATGGAACTATACCAATCTACACAAGTTTTATCCATGAACTGTTTTAGTATTTTTTTTTTCATCCATGGTCACATCAAATCATAAACATTCTTTTTCAAACACTTCTTTCCACTGGCTTGCATTTGTATTTTTACTGCAGAATTTTTCTATAACAAACTTCTCATCAATGTTTTTTAAGCTCTGTTGCTTATCTTCCATTAATTTTACCATCAATCTTCCCAGTGTATCTTCTTTTTGATGTACTTGTAAACTTTCTTTTTCCAATTCTTCGAGGTATTGGTCTCCGAACTGTAGGTTTCCATCTTCGTCTACATATGTTTTTTTAGTTGTTCTGTCATTGTTACCCTGACTCTTCTTACCTGGTATCTTTTTTTTAAACTGTTTTCTACTTTGCCAAAAGCACCACTTTTCATAATCTCCTTGTGATGGCTGGCGGATTGTAACATTTCTGGTATTGTAAACACTTTTTCATCACTTGTGACTATTTTTGTAATGCTAATAATATCTGACTTGCCATCTCCTCCAGGTAGTAGCGTAAATTCAAATTGAAGTTTCTCCATTTTTGGTTACGAAAAATGTCGTTTTATAATAAAATTTAATTATTTTCTATTGATTTATAAATAAAACACTTCTGTTGCAAAGTTTAACAAAGAAACGACATTTAAGGTTATTTATAATAAAATAATAGAAAATAAAACAAGTGACAATTGATAATTACATTCCAACTAACACTACAGGATTCAAATTCAAATGGAATATATTCTCTTTACATATATATGTTACTGTCTAGGCAAATATTATTTAACGTATGAAGTGCACGGTTAATTATCAAATTAGTTGCTGCATTTGTCTTGTAATGCATGTGGAATAGTTCTGTATTGTGTGTACGTCTTAAGGGTATATTGAAATTAATTAGAGGTACAGTCAATGTTATTATTTCAACTTTTGTGAAAAAAAGTTAAATCAACTCGCCTCTGTTGCAAAGTTTAAAATGTACATTCAAAATAATTGTTGAATTTGAAGGCAAGATATTTTATAAATTTATTTTGAATATTTTCTATGCTATCTATGTATGTATACTTTGTACTGCGGGTTACAAATTGGCAACGCATGTGTACTTCTGACTAATGCAAAATATAACATTACTACTGTACGCGGGTTACTGAAAACTTTACTTATACGAAGAACAAAACCAAGCATTGTATATCACATGTTTGTATTGACATATAAGTAGTAGAGTAAATTTGTATTGAGTTTATTGTTACCTTCAAAGTTATCATTGTTTAGAATTACTAAGCAGGTATTACTAATCGGATTTAATTTACTTCAATAATTACCTGTTGTATTCCCTCAAATTGGGCTGATTCAATACCACAAGAGTTTAGCCAATAGAATTTTGATTCCTCTTCTCCTGTTGTCCTCTGTGAGATGTAATCTCGTTGGGGCTCGGAGACAACGTACTTGAATGCGGCTGTATCATCCGTAATATTCGAATTCGGACATTCCGGATCCACCCATCCGGCTTCACAATTTATCAAGAATGGTTGGACTGGTCCTGAAACATATATTCCAAGTATGTTTTATTAAAAAAATATATTCAACGCGATGTTCTGTCTTCAATTTATTATATGGTGTCATGATAACCGCTGGCAACTTAACATAAGCAAATGTCAAATTATGAGGTTTTATCGAATAAATAATCCAATATTTTTTGATTATTTCATTAACAAATGTCGTTAGTATCCGTCTCTGAAATTAATGACTTAGGTATTTGGTTTGACACGAAACTCAACTTTAGCAAGCATATAGAAATAATAACCAATAAAGCTTTGAAAATGTTGGGATTTATTTTAAGGCTATCTAGTTATTTCAATAATATCAATACTGTAAAAATATTATATATATGTCACTAGTAAGGAGTCATATAGAATACAATTCCACGGTTTGGTCCCCAAATTATGAGGTTCATTCACATGCGATTGAAAGAATCCAAAAAAAAAATTTAAGATATGTAAATTTTAAAATGGGCATTCCTAGTGAATGCCTAAATTACGATAACGCACTATGTTCATTAAATTTAATAAAATTATCTGATCGTTGAATCATTTCCGATTTAACCTGTTTGTATATATCAATGTTTGATACCCCTGATTTATTATATGTAATCTCTTTTCATACTCCAGGCAGGTCAGTTAAAAGACAGTACCAACCATATTATTGTAACAATTCCACATCAATATTCCAATATTACACTCCTAAGCGATGGATTCAACAGTTAGGAAACAAATACTCCGATGTTGTTGATATATTTAGTAGGTCAATTTTAATATACAAGCAAACCTTATTGAAGTTTTTTTATATCTAGTAGGGGCATATTTTGATAAAGGTATTTAAATTGACTGAACTCATTAACAGTATTTTGTCGGCTGAAAGAAAAAAAACTTTTTTGGATTTTTTTAATATTTTGTACTTACGTAGGTACTGTGTGGAATAAATTCAATATTATTATTTTTACTTTATATTTTATTTTTGTGAAAGTGTTTTAAACAGTCGTTTTCTGTACTATTTAGGAGTATAATTTTGTAAATATCATTATATGATGATGCATGTGTAAAAGCCGAAATAGGTGTAAATAAATAAATAAAAATCTTGGATTTTTTTTAACAATAATAATTCCAAATTCTTGTATTATTCAGAAAACTGTTTCTGAAAAAATAAGAGAATATACAGATTTAAGAAATAAGATAAAAAGAATTTGGCATTCTCAGACTATAAAAATATTACCATTTGTTTTTTCGGCTACTGGCATTATACCTAACTCTGTCATTCAAAATTTAGGCGTATTAGATTTGTGTAATGTTCTTTAATATTCTATGTTAATTACAACGCAAGTTCGTCTTGTATTCTTATTTATTTAATTGGATTACAGCGGAATTAGTATTGTTGGTAGCGTGTAATTATTAGAGCTCTCAGTTTCAGAATGAATTAGCGATAGCGCCCGAGCGCCCAGCGGCTGTAAGTTCGGCAGCATTCGGCTACGCCCGAATGTCTCCGAACGAACGATAGCCATATACCACACCTTCCTCCCTCTAATTAAGCGCTACCAACACAAATACAATTATTCTTAATTATTAGATATTTCATTTACAAAATCATATGTCTCCTTATTTACATGCTAATACATATTATACACACATTTATATATTATTTTAACCACACATTTATATATTATTTTAACCACACATTTATATATTGTTTTTTTACAATTTAAAACACTCAATGGTTTTTGTTTCTTTCCTGGAGAGGATTTATCTAGGTCGGAGCCTTCCCGCCCATGAAACTGGTTGACACGATGTACTAGGAATTGCCTCATCCACCGTACTTGGTCTCGTCGTGTCTGCACTTTCCAGTGCCGTCTCCTCTCCTCTCGCCAGGCTGAAATCAGGAGAACAAACCGTTAGCTCACTCCACAGATTGGACAACTCCTTCTCAGACTGTTCAGTCCTCGAATCATCAGACGCGGAATTTGGCAAATCATTATCGCTCCAGCTAACCGACAAGCCCCTCATCTGGTCAACATGACGTTTCCATATAAAATGTGACTTACAAATTTTAATCAAATACAATTTTTTTCCAAGTTTCTGTGTAATTATTCCCTTTACCCATGTAAATTTATTATTTTGCCTGAAATCCTTAACAAAACATTTTTGTCCCACAATAAAATTTCTAGTCTTGACACCACCATAATTTTTTGCCTGTTTACGTTGATTGGTCTCAATATTTTTATTCGCCAATTCATGTTGTTTAGACACAAATTGCTCATTATCTCTTGGAATGAGACTGTCAAATGTAGATCTCAGTTTTCTACCAAAAAGCAAAACTGCTGGCTCGACTCCAGTCGTACAATGTGGTGTATTTCTATAATCTGACAAAAATTGTAACAATTTATCCCTGTAATCAAACCGAAATTTATTTCCAACCATAAGATTTTTAAGAAAACCTTTCGTATTTTTAACAGAGTTCTCAGCGGCTCCGTTGCTTTTTGGATGCATGACAGGAGATGTCATGAATTTGATATTGTTTTCCCGTAGGAATTGTCTGAAAATCTCGCTTGTAAAAGATGCACCGTTATCCAAAACAATGAGTTCAGGGTTGCCAAAATTTGCAAATAATTTTCTTAACTCAAAAATAGTATTAGCTGAATCTGCCCTTTGAACTTCAATACAGTCGACCCATTTAGTAAATGAATCGCAGACAACCAAAAACATTTTTCCTGCCAGTGGCCCACTGTAGTCTATGTGTAACCTACTCCAGGCCTTTCCTGAATTTGGCCATACAGATATATCTGACCCGTAGTCCTCTTTGAATTCTACATTAGAATTCTCAACTCTGTTCTTCAACGGTAACCGAGACAGAAAATCTGCCTGGTTCCCCCTTGATACCATCGGTTCCCCAGAAAATAATCTTAGCAATTGAACTACCGTATTCTTTAAATATGGTTTTACGTTTCTATTATTTGCACATGAACTACCATGCTCCGTAAACATGGTTTTATGTTCCATAAGATTAGAACTTCCATACCCTGAAATATATGGTTTTACATTCCCCATTTTCTGAAAATTATTCTTATTCGCGAACGAAACCGAATTAATAGTATTTTGTCCCAGAATAATATTGAGGTTGAAGGTTTCCATGAAATCTCTCCCAACTATTAGTTCTGATCCATTGTTTACAATAATAAAGGTTACAAACCTAACTATATTATTGTACTCGACCTTGAAATTTATCTTACCTACAACATTCAATATACTACCATCATAACCTGAAATCTTTCGTGTTTCGGGTGACAATTCTAAATTACTGAAATGTTTACAAAACAAAATTTCTGGAATAACACAGACTGATGAGCCCGAATCAATCATAGCATTGAAATTTTTACCATTTAATTTCAACTGAGCTGTGATTGCTTTAATAAATGCTACAGTATCAATATTATTATCATTACAGTTCATAACTGATTTCACTGATCCGTACCTGCAATTTTTCCTTAAATGCCCTATTTTTCCACAATTATAGCACTTTGCATCCTTCAATCTACAATTACGCGTGTCATGATTTAATTTCCCGCAAATACTGCATTTCTTTTGAGATGAAACGGTATTAAACTGTTTAAATGATCCGCGCCCGTCGCTACTGTATGAACGTTTATTCGGCGTACGAGCTGGTGAAGGTGATCTTGCACACTTTCTCACAGTATTTACTTCCAATTTAAGTTTAGTTGACTCGATTTCAGGACCTTTCGCGGTAACTGCCAGTTCAACTAACTGATTAAAATTTAACTTAGGGCCTTCAATAAACAATTTTACACGCACTGGACCCGGAAGTAAACCAATCGCAAAAACATCTACCAGATTAGCTTCTAATCTAGCCCCAAATTGACAATAAGTACTTAACCCTCTAAGTCTTGCTGCAAACTCCTTAATCGACTCGTTTTGATCCTGTTTAGCAAGAAAAAACAATTCGCGCTCCCGAAAGATAGATCTGCATTTTACACAATGTTTTTCGAGCAACTCAATTAATTTATCAAATGTAACATCAGTGATTTTAGATGGAAAACATAAATTAGTCAGAAGGGTCAAGGATTCTGCTTCAAGCGAGTTTATCAGATAAGCCTTTTTCTTAATCTCCGTGATATCATCATGCAATAAGAGGAACTGTTCTAATCTGAGCCGAAATACGTCCCAATCTCCATTTATGTGAGAAAACGGTGGAATTCTCCCGGATTCCATTCTCACGAGAGGAAAAAAAATTGACACTAGCCGTACAAGAACACGAACGACAACAATAACTTAACAAGCAAAAAAAAAATACACAATTCGATAAATCCTCTACAAGAAAGAAACAAAAAACCTTAACTTCTGATATTGCGGCTGTTGACTTCCTTCTCGTACTGTGAGAGAGCCCTTTCCTCGGCTTCTCTCGGACTTCAACTTCCGTGGATAGACTCGACTGGTCAATCTGCCAAGCCCCAAAAACGACCACTGCCTCCTTGAGTTTTTTTCTGGGTGCCCTTTCCTCGACAACCCAACAACCCAGACTGTGGCTCCAGGGATAGTATAGCTAGGACTTCCTTCCTCGATTGTAGGTAGCCTTAAAAATCGGGATGACTTAGCCCTCCTTGCTTCGTGTAACAAAAAATAATTTTTTTTTTTTTTGTGTATGCTCCCACAATCCAATTAATTTTTATCCTTTGGCTGCGCCAGTTGTAATGTTCTTTAATATTCTATGTTAATTACAACGCAAGTTCGTCTTGTATTCTTATTTATTTAATTGGATTACAGCGGAATTAGTATTGTTGGTAGCGTGTAATTATTAGAGCTCTCAGTTTCAGAATGAATTAACGATAGCGCCCGAGCGCCCAGCGGCTGTATGTTCGGCAGCATTCGGCTACGCCCGAATGTCTCCGAACGAACGATAGCCATATACCACAATTTGTAAAAAAAATTGTACATAAAAATGCAAAAGTCGGTCATTTTAAATACATGTAGGATTACGAAAGATTTTTTAAATATTTATATTGAGGGATCAGTAGGATTTATCGGACCAGTTAGGATTTCATCAGAGCCGAACCCTCTGATATGAAAATATCTGGAGTCGGTGAAATATTTTCCCATTATGTTTCTGGTAGATTGACGTATTGTTCTTGTATTGTTTTGTATTTATCATACTTATATAGTGCACTTACATTGCGTGAATTAACTATATAATCATTTGTGGAAAAGTGTGTGGAAGGGTTTAGTCTTTCATTTGGGAAAGATTTAAGCCGGACATAAAATCTGGAGCACCGTAAAAATTTATTTTATACAAAATTATACAATAAAACAAGTGGAAACTTTGAATAGCCAACTAGGAATGGATCATGTTTTAGGCCAGTCAAATTGACAAATTTAATTCACATCATAATTTCATATTATATTGTTTAATTATGTACATTTTTTTATTTATTTTTTTAAAGAAAGGCAAACATTCCCGGGTTACGAATAACCCAACAATGTTTGAAAATCTCCTTCTACCACCACAGAAAGCCGAAAATGTTGCTTGTGTTGTGATGGAGGACTAAGCCAGCCGAGGAATCGAACATGCGACGCCCGGGTGGGCCCAAACGCTATGCCCACTCAACCGCTGACCGGTCAGTCATATTATTTATATAAGGAAACAAGTATTAATTATGAATTCCTCACAGGAGCGTGATTACAAATTTTTATAATTACTATAAAAAAGTGAGCTTATGTTTAATAATATTCAAATGCTTAATTCAATGAGACCTATTAATGCAACAAAATATTCATTTCAGAGGTCCATTAAGAATTACTCGATCTTCGGACACATCTTATAGCCCTTAGAGCAACACAAATTATCTTGAAAATGTATTTATAAGAAGAAGATGTAGCACATTTACCAGATTATGCCAAATATCGATGTGTTTAACACGAACCTAGATAAATTCAAAGCATGCATACAAAAAAGAACACTCTATTGAATGCCACTTGTTTAACTACTAACTTAATATTTCATTGATTTCTATATTTCTCTTTTTTTTTATTTTTAGTTCACCACATTTGTCTTTTACCTTCAGCAGTTCGAATTCAAATAAAATCACTTCCTGAAAGACATTATTGATATTTATCAAAATTTAAATGTAAATCCTTGAAAAATTTCATTTATCACTTTTTGTAGATGTATGTACGAAGATGCACTTTATCAGAATAGTTTATATCAGGTATAGGTATTGTTGTGTATTTTTGTATTATGGTTCTAAATTTCAATTTGTCGTTATTTTATTGGTCAATGACATACATATTATTATCATAAACAGACTGTTTATAATGCTAATAAAATGAAATGCTTATGTTTCAACAACAAATATATCATATTAGAATAAGTTAAAAATAATAATCTAAACGAAAATATTAAAGAGAACAAGACACAGAAAAACAGAAAAAAGACAACGGTCGCAACTCGGACTCGAACCCAGACCTCTCCGTCTAACCGGGACGAGCGCGTTAACCAATTCCGGTATTGCCACCTTCTGTCACACCGTCATATTTGTCAATCTCATATTTTCAAATTTTAGAATTAACATTATTATCAACTAATTATTTTTCTCCATATTACGGGCAACTACCATTTTCTTTTTAACATTATTATCAACTAATCATTTTTCTCCATATTACCGGCAACTACCCTTTTCCGTAATATGGAGAAAAATAATTAGTTGATGATAATGTTAACTTAACTTATTCTAATATGATATATTTCGCTGATGAGAATAACCTTCAACAAAGTTATAAAAAAAAAAATTTCTTATAAAAAATGAATAAACATATGCTTTATTATTTAGATCGCTTGCAAAAATCATATACATAAATCACCGCGATTTAAGTGATAATCAATTTATACCGACCTTCCATCTCGAATTATTTTTTGAAGTATAACTTCTTTACGCACGCTTGACTTGAGGAGTAAGTTGGTGAATGAGTGACGAGAGCGTTACGAGAAGTGCGATCAGTCGAGGCAAACGGAAGTTGAAAGGGAGATGTAAATTAGTGAAGATAGAAATAGAGAGAGTTACGTTTCGTATATTACTTTAGGGGCAAGAGAGAGAGGTGCGAGCACAAGGAATAATGTATTGAATAAACATGCCATAGGTCACCCCAAGGTCATAGGTCACCCCAAAGTCATAGGTCACCCCACGGTCGAAGGTCACCTCACGGTCATAGGTCAACTTCCTGTATCACACTGTAGAAGCAAGAGAAAGCAGTGCACGCGCACATTTTATAAGTTAGTGAAGTTTTACCTCAGTCGTGTGGTCTAAAGCACACTCGTTTTTTTTTCCGATCAGAGGAGCGATTCTGTATCTTTTTTGCATACGGGAAAGATCTCATACGGTATCGGCTGTCAAATTTGTGTGATTTTCTACGGCTCTCAATTGCTTTTTAATTTCGGTCAAACATTTAAAACCAACATAAAACATGTACAAATAATTCAAAATGCCACTGTAAAGTTGCTAGCAAGCAAAACCATTTTAAACCAAAGGCGAGACATTAGTTTCTTTTATAAATCAATCAATATGCATGCTATTATTTAGAAAAAATTTGTATTGAATCAAATATGGTCAAAAAACCCTTGGAATATATTATACCATTAATATTTAACAAATTGCCAAACGAATTTAAAGAAAATTGCTCTAAAACAAAATCCTCACTGATGTTAAAATCATGGTTCTTAGCGAGTAAATTTTTTTTTATTGTTTTTATTACTTGCTAGAGCATTCCCGATGAGTTTTAGAAGTCATTTTAGGACAGGAGGAAAATTCATGGATGTGAGAAAATAGTTACAGTTTTACTTGGAAAATGGATATTAAAAATATAAGTTTCACATACAACATAGACTAAAAATAAATTTAAAAAATAGGTTGAGTGAGCAAACAACAATAGAAAATAATTAAAGAAACAAGGAACAAGGTTATACAAATGTGGATGATTATGATTACAAATAAATGGAAAAGAAAAAAAGAGAAAAGGAAACAAGACAATTGAGACATGACAAGAAAAATTACATTTCTTCCTTGAACGTATTTAAAAAAATATTCTTTTAAAGCATTATTCTGAACTTTTTTATTTTGCTGGATTTCCTTGTACATATCTGGAAGCGAATTATATAGTGTGTGTTTGAGGTATGCGGATTTTATTGCTATTTCGAGTATTGTGAGTGTGAATGTCTTGATTGTAAAGTGGCTTGATTTTAGTGTGAGTTGATAGTTGAGTAATTTGTAGAATGGTGCTTGTGATTTCTTGTTTAGGAAGGACTGTGATTGGAAGAATATCGGAAACTGAAAAGATGTCTCTGACATGGGTACCCCATGGAAATCCAAAAACATTTATGAGAGCTCGGTTTTGAACCACCTGCAGTTCAGCTATCAATCAAGCTGAAAAACTAACTAACTAACTAACCATCACGCCGTTTCCCCGCAGGGGTAGGCAGAGAGGACGGACCGCCACACAACTCGATCTTGGCACACACTCTTTGCCTCGTTCACATTCATACATCGTCTCATACATGCTCTTCTATTATTCCGACTCTTCACATGGCCCGACTCAAGTATCTGATTCACTTGGTCGTGCCATGTCTTCCTCGGGCGTCCCCGACTTCTTCTACCATTCACATTTGCATCATATATTCTCCTTACACTCCTTTCCTCGTTCATTCGCTCTACATGCCCAAACCATCGGAGAGTCCCTTTCTTAATCTTACACATCACGCTTACGTCAGCCTTGCATTCTTTGCGGATATCCACGTTTCTCTCACGATCGTACATGGTTTTACCACACATTCGCCTCAGGGATCTCATTTCTACAGCATTCAGTCTGCTTTCATCCTTCCTCTGCCAGTTCCATGCCTCACTGCCATACATCAGGGTAGGTACCAGCACTCCATTATGGACGGCTAGTTTCGCGTCTTTGGACAGTTTTTTATTACCGCCAACGGCATTCAGTCCTCCATTAATGGAGTTACCGGCATTCACCCTTCTTTCAATATCTCTATCAGCCTTCCCATCTTTCGTAAACATACTACCCAGATACACAAACTCATCCACCTGCTCCAAGTATTCATCATTCACAACTATATTGCATACTGTTTTCGTACTCTCTCTTTCAAACACCATGACTTTAGACTTACTTACATTCATCATTAACTCATTCTTCATACATACTTCGTTCATCCTAGACACGAGAGACTGTAGATCTTCCATACTGCTAGAAATTAGCACCGCATCATCAGCATACAAAAGGCAACATACTTCCAGATTACTCAATTTTGCGCCCAATCCCATCTCTTTCAATTCTTGCATACAATTATCCATGTATAGATTGAATAACCACGGTGACATTACGCAGCCTTGTTTAACACCTTTTGTGATGTCAAACCACTCCGTAAAATCGCCGTTCACCCTAACACATGCAACGCTTCCCTTATATATCGACGCAATTGCCTGAATGAGCTTCGTATTCACTCCGTACTTGGACAACACCTTCCATAGCTTTTTCCTGTCAACTCGGTCGTACGCTTTTTGTAGATCTACAAAGGCACAGAAGAGTTTCTGGTTTTTTGCAAGAAACTTCTCAGTGAGCATACGCAATGAGAAAATCTGGTCCATGTACCCCCTTCCACTCATAAAAGCACCTTGCACATCCCATATTTTATTTTTTGTTTCCATTCTTACCCTTTCAATCAATATTCTACCATACAGCTTGCCCACTGAACTTAGAAGGCTAATAGCCCTATGATTCCCACATTCCATACGTGACCCTTTACCTTTGTATAATGGCATGATTACAGCTCTTCTCCAATCTAATGGCGTATAACCCTCCTTTAAACATTGGTTAAAAAGTCTGCACAGCCATGTTAGAAGTTCACTATATTGTATTATGTAATATTTTCAAACAATAAATAAAAAAAAAAAAAAAAAAAAAAAAAAAAAAAAAAAAAAATTTCTTTGAGGCAAATCCCCAGATATAGCCGAGATAAGAAAGGTGTGAATGTATCATGGCGTTGTACACTGATGTTAGTAAAGGAATGGGTAATAATCCTTGGATTCTATACGTATAAAGATTTATTTTGCTCTCTCTTACCGTACAATGCTTTTATGATTATTTAATTTGTGGTTGCTAATAATCTATGAAACTAATTTCCTGCTGACAAGCTACTTGCAGTAGCTTGACGGGTAGCAAATTCCAATTGTACGCAATTTTTTTTAAATAATAAAAATATATCTATATCTTTGACATCTAACATTTTTAAATAAAAGACTTTTCCTATTTCTAGAAGAAGAAAAAAATTCTACATTCTAACCAAAATGGATTTAGACCTAATCTAGGAACTCATGATGCAATTGCAAAATTGACTTCTCTAGTTATGGGGAACTTGGATAGACGTCGGAAGTGTCTGGGAATATTTATCGATCTAAAAAAGGCATTTGATAGTGTGTCGCATTCATTCTAGGCTGATCGCTAAGCTAGAGAAAATTGAACTGGAAGGCAAAGCTTTATCTTGGTTCCAGAGTTACTTAAAAAATATAGAAAAATACGTTAAACTTAATAATTCAAAAGTGAATTGTCTTCTGAATATGGAATTCCACAAGGCACAGTAATTGGGCCTATATTTTTCCTTATATATGTCAATGAAATGTTCACTGTCCCTCTTAATGGAAGTGTCATCTCATATGCGGATGACACAGTCATCATAATCGAAGGAATCACATGGACAGAAGTTAATATAGCTGCGAACGCTGACATTAACATATTGAAAAAACGGTTTGATGATAACTTACTTAGTCTTAATGTAGAAAAAATATCATATATACCTTTTTACCTTAATGATCCTGTCACAGATTCCAATATTAGCGTGATAGTGCACAGTCGTTTGCTTAAAGTAGCAGAATGTAACGATAATAATTGTTAAATCTTGAAGAAAACTCCAGATGTTAAATATCTAGGGATTACTATAGAAAGTAACATGAAATTTAAGAAACATATCGAAAACTGTGTAAAAAGAATTAGAAAACTTACTTACATTTTTATACGATTAAGAAATATCCTAAATCCTTCAAATATTAAAATGATTTACTTTGCTCTTGTACAGTCAGTGTTGCAGTACGGAATGATTGCATGGGGAAACATCTACAATAATAATCTGTATCCGATAGTAACAATACAACAAATGATCATCAAAGTTATTATTAAAAAACCCAGGAAGTTTTCCAACCAACGAACATTTAAAATAAAATAAGGTCCTACCGGTTTCAAAACTATTTCAAAGAAATGCTATTTTAAAAGTTTTTAAAGAATCTGAAATGTCCTCAACGCGAAGTATAAGACTTAAAACTTCTGGGAACATATATGTACCTAGATGCAACACGACAGCTGCACAATACCATTATGAATATGTAGGCCCAAAGTAATTTAACGATTTACCGAAAATAATAAAAAATGAAAAAAACTATTTTAAAATTAAAAAAAAAAACTTTCTTTGTATTTAAACAGAGAAGATTGACGTATTTTTATCGAAGATTTGCAAATATAATAATATGTTGCTAATATTTTTGTCGATTTTTGTTGATTTTTTTGCTGATTTTTGTTGATATTCTGTTTCTTTAATTATATGTAATTTTCTTAGTGTACAATATTATTTTGCAGTATTTTTGAAAATATTATTTTTCCATTTTTGTAATTATACATATTATTATCTATAATCCCAGGCGAATAATTATCTCAGATATTCTACGGACTTACGTAATAGATACTATAATATCATGTAAAAACTTCATTTAATATTCAATTTTTATAAGAAAAACTTTCTTTCTATACTTTTTTTAAGGTTATTCCCATCAGTGAAATATATCATATTCGCTATTGCCACCTTCTGTCAAAGCCGTCATATTTGTCAATCTCATATTTTCAAATTTTAGAATTACATTATTATCAACTAATTATTTTTCTCCATATTACGGGCAACTACCCTTTTTAATTGGAAACAATCGTTCTAAGAATTGGTTTGTAACCTGGATAGCGTCTCGGATAGATATAAACAAATAAACAAATAAATATATTATAAAAGTACATAGACTAGCTCCCCAGTTAGATCCGGGAATATTTTTCTACTAACCAAGAAAAGTGATGTCTGATATGAAATGTAATATGTTTTTATTTATTGTGGGTATTTACTTTTTTTCTAAATTAAAATAAAATAAAAAATCTTTGATGTATCGGAATTTAGCAATTTTATCGTTGTAGGCCTTATTATGGTACAAAATATTGATTCAGCATATATCTGAGTCTGATTATAAGAGGTAAGTGGAACATGAACATAATACAAGGTTAACAAAGAATGAGGGAATGATTGTTCCAAAATTTAATAATAACTACGGACGGCGAATCCTGGAATTTCAAGTGCGAAAAATATTAAAAATATTACCAATTAATATAAAAAATAGTGAATCTACATACCTATAGATTGAGATATATGCCGAAACAATGGTTACTAAATAGAGATAGTTTATATTACGTCCTAACTGGCAACTTTGATCTCAAATATCTTCTCTTTGGTTAGGAATTCCAAAATCAAATTTATACAGCTATTTACTAGTGTATTTGTGTTTTGAAAATTATAATTCATTTGTTTTTTCCTTAACCCGGCGTTCGCACAGTTGGGTCAATTTGACCCGCACCATTTTAAAATTAGCTTATTCATTAGAATTTTTGTGCGACGTTGCCATACTTCTCAGTAGCTGGAGCTAACAATCTCCCCTCCCTGCGGGCTATCGTTGTTCAGTGGTGTAGTGGCCAAAACGGTGGATAGACGTGGCTAAACACGAAAAAGGTAAATAGGACCCAACCTTACATTTTGGGTCACAATTTCGCGCAATTACTTAAAAAGTATGGCATTGATTTGTTTTGTTATTTTCAGAACCTTTGCAATTATGGATCGTGAAGAACGTGAACGGCAGCGAATTTTAAAAAATTTGGAAGAATCTGACTCCAATTATGAAAATTTTACGTCAGAAGCTCTGCAGTCAGCATGCAATTTTGTACTGTGGAGATTGCGCAGATGCAAATGATAATATGTAAGATTAACTCATGGGACTGATGTATTATTCTTACTCCTACTACAGATCTCATTCATATGTGTGATATAAGTTCATATTTTCAGAAAAAGGTTAATGTTGTATTTAAATTTTATAACTTTAAGACAAAGGTTGTCTATTTTGTTAAAATTTTATTATACTTTTATAAAAATTCCATTAAAAGATAGTTTTTTGAGAAGTTGTTTTATTTTACCCCAAATCTCGCAAACAATATACATAGTTGTTTTATCAAAATATTGCAATATGTTACTAAATTTCTTTTTTATATTGAAATCAAAGAAAGTTTTTTATTCGGGTCTTCTAGACCCAACCCTACTATCATTGTTACATATTTTGACTGTACTGACGCCGGGTTAATTGTTTTTTTTCTTTGCGTCACTCAGTTTACAAAATGGAAAACTTGAAATATCGCGTTATTTACGCGTACGAGTTCCATCGTGGTACCAGTGCTGCAGAAACGGCTCGAAAGATTAATGATGTGTATGGCGATGGTGCCGCAAAAGAAAACACAGTGCGTTTTGGGTTCCAACGTTTTCGTTCTGGAAATTTCAACCTGCAGAACAAGCCCCGTAGACGGCCGGAGACCAAAGTTGATAATGAAATATTGAAAGCTATGTGGAAGCGGATCCATCGCAAACCACGTCCGAGTTAGCTGCAGGCTGCGGTGTTAGTGATTAAAATGTTTTAATCCACTTGAAGCAAATTGGAAAGGTGAAAAAGCTTGAAAGATGGGTACCTCATGAATTGAGGTGCCCACCCTTCAGGGAATTGAGGTACCACACACTGCACAACAGACGGCTACTAAATTAGAGGAGCTTCAATTGGAATGTCTAAGACATCCACCGTACTCTCCGGACCTTGTCCCAACAGATTATCATTTTTTTCGAAATTTGGATAACTTCTTGCAGGGGAAAAAATTAAACTCCGATGGGGCAGTCCAAACCGCCTTCAAAGATTTTATTGATTCCCGTCCGAATGGTTTTTTTAGAAAGGGGATCGATGAACTACCTATGAGATAGCAAAAGTGAATAGATAGCAATGGTACATACTGTTTGCGCATTATTATATGGGATTGGTTGGGTATTGCATTCGCAGACTTGGTGGGTAGAATATGTCAAATTCCTGATTTTATCCCACCTACCTAATATTCCTATCCCAAAATGTCACCTTGAAAAAGAGCAATTGTTGCATGAAGAAGAGGTGACACTATTTCAAGCTCAGTATAAATTAATGTCTCAGACAGGGAGCACATATTGAGCATATACTGTTGCAAAAATAATATTGCATGTTACTAAACATAGTGAAGTGTACACTAAACCCTGGAAATCAGAGAGGCCCCATCTGCAACTGGTGAGTCCTATTTTCCTTTTCCGTTCTGGGCTTATCTAATTGTCCAAAAGCCCAGATCTGAACATCGACTGACTATCCATCAGGTTTTGCGAGTGCATGCTATCTAATCGTCCCATATAACATAGCGACCACGTAGTTATCGGGACTGGTCCTTTGAGGGTTGCGTCAGGGCTTTGCTCTGAAGCACAACCGCCAATTTTATAGTGGAGTCGCAGTTTCGCGACACCACATACTTTGATTAAATTAATATATATATTTTTTTTTTTATCGAAGGAAGCAAATACTTTGTGGTGTGAAATTATATATTTAATGAAAAAACACACTTTGTAACACACCATCAGTTAATATAATAGCCCTGATGAAGCTTGAGCTAAGCGAAACCTGTTTGGCTGTTAAATAATTATTAATTCAAATAAATTGTGTTTTTTTATTTAATTTATAATATATTATATTTAAAAAAAATAGACTTTATGTTCCTCCCATGCAAAACCCAATTTCATATGTAAGGACCTAATATTAATTGATGTGTGTTAGTTGTGACAATTTGTATAGTTATAGTAATAATAATATGTATGTATGTTTAAATTGTAATTAAACATTATGTTATGTGTTGCCCATATCCTACGAACAGACTCTACATTAGCAAGCGGATGTGGCCACGCGCGCATTGCGTGTCCTGTTCACGCATATCGGAGCTGTCCTCGACGGGCAAAGAAGAAGCATTACCTTATATGGTCACGTCGCTCGCGGCACAGCCAATAGGAAGAAACATTACCTTATAAGGGCACACGTTCAAGTCTCCCCTCTCGCTCGACTAGAGCAAGCAGCTCCGGCCGCCGGACGGGAAGACAGACACATTCGAGACGGCGCCGCGGGAGGTAGTCCGTAAACACGAGGGCAGTATGCCACACTTCGTCGCGACTAATTAAGTCTCCGCCTACATCCCAAGTATGGCGATATTACATCCGCCGCCTATTTAATACAACAGCCGCACCATTAACTGCCGCCTATGATAACCATGGCCGCCCTGGAAGCGCACGGCTTCTAATCCGCCTTTGTTGCCGACGAGCCGCGTATTTCGCAACCGCCGCCTACTTAACTGCGTACACTAACCGCCTACCGGTTGGGAAAGCTGGCCGATCCGCCCACCATGACGCCAAGGAGCCGCCCATCACCGCCGAGCGCCCAGTGGCCAGGGCACGGTCTGTGAGCAAGGCTCCAGACCTCTCCACTACGTAGGGAAGCTGCCTGCCGCCGCCCATCGCCACGTGAGATTCTAACCTTTCGTATTAGTCTTCCCGAGCCTAGATTCAGTAGCTTTACTAGCTTGCCTCTCTCTCTCCCAAATGCTAGGCCTTAAACTGCTTACTGTCTGCCTGTACTGTTTCACCCTTGCATATTGGAATACATCTGAATTGTAACCAAGCCTTGTTTCATTTGGAGTCAACCATCGACAAGCACGGAGGAACCCTACTTCCCTGAGATGAGCCTTCCAAGCCTAGGCATATGACCCCCGGGGGGTCTGCTTAACACTTGTCCCCCCCCCGGGAGTGACTTATATTACTGGAGACCTTTAATATAACCCTGGCCCCCAGGTAGTATAACAATTAACATCCTGTTAACAAACTATATTATTGTGGTTTAACGGGATTCTTCCTTGAAAACCAATAAAAAAATAAAAATTGATGAATTTTTTGAATAAAATATTCTTTATACATTTGATATAAGGCTTTTCTCTTATACAGTTTTGTGATAGATGGTACTTTAATTTGTCGAAATATCTCTAGAGTAAGGAAGTCTTATGATTTCCTAAGGATGACTTTTGTAATTATTCTTTGAATTATAATTATGGGCTGTAATAATATTTGGCTGATTTATAAAGCGCTGTTTTCGTGAAAAATCACCTCAAGGGCGCTGTACATAAAAGCATACAATAAAATAAAATTAATACGATAGGCTTACAACTAAGGATTAGTAAGGAAGTCTTAAAGGCCCCTCCCTACCCAATAATGCCGTACTGTAATAAGGACTGAATTAATGCATAATAGACAATTTTTATAGTTTTCTTGATTAAAATATTTCGTAAAACTTACATAAGTTTTCTTATTCTTTCCACAGTGAGATTGATATGATCTTTCCATTTAACATTTTTATTTATTAAAATTCCAAGATATTTCCAATTTTTAATTAGCGACAGTTGTAATCGGCCCGCGTTGATGTGTGTTTTATGAGGCTGTGGATGTCGAAATACCTTGAAATGTGTTTTTTGAATTGCGTGAAATGTGTGTGAAAGACCACTGCACGTGTAGAGAGAATGAACAATTGCACATAAGGTAAGGTAAAAAAAAAGACTTACTGCGCTGGCACTTCCCTATTATCTTGGCTGGGTTTATTATGTTTTTATTTTTATTTTAAACTTTTATGAGTAAAATCTCAAATTATAATATTTAATTAAATGAAGACAATATTAGCGAAACTCAATCAAAATCTGAAGACAGAAAAAATCAGAAAACGATATTGGTTCCACTGGGACCAATTCATGGCCAACTGCTCTACCGATTGAGCTATGGAACCCATTTCCAATTCAATCACTTTTAACTGTATCATACTTCGACTAAAAACTACCAACACTATCTTCATTTTTCTTAATGCACATATTATTGGCTGCTATCTTTATATATGATTGTAATATTCAACCCGAACTAAATGCTATCTAGATAATATCTGGATAAATATTTATCCATTTTATTTTTAATACGCGACATCTTTTGACTTTTCTGCAAGTCTAGGATGAAAATTTTTATTTTTTATTTTTTAATTTTATGAGTAAAAACTAAAATTATAATATTTAATTAAATGAAGACAATATTAGCTAAACTCAATCAAAATCTGAAGACAGAAAAATCAGAAAAAGATATTGGTTCCACTGGGACTCGAACCCAGATACCTTAGCATTCATGGCCAACTGCTCTACCGATTGAGCTATTTTTTTTTTGTAATGCCGGTAACCCGGGCGTTTATTAACATCAATAGTATATACAAATCATGTGCGCTACCCGACTCACTAGACAATATCTGTTCTGAGCCGGGTAGCAGTATCTATCTTTACATAAAATTTAAATAAAAATGAAAGTTACTAAAAATACACAAGATAATAAATAAAAATACAAAATACAATAAAAATAAATAATAATAAAATATACAGATTTAGGAAATGAAATTAAAAGAATTTGGCATTCTCAGACTATAAAAATATTACCATTTGTTATTTCGGCTACTGGCATTATACCTAGCTCTCTCATTCAAAATTTAGGCGTATTAGATTTGTCAAAAAATTTGTACATAAAAATGCAAAAGTCGGTCATTTTAAATACATGTAGGATTACGAAAGATTTTTTAAATATTCATATTGAGGGATCAGTAGGATTTATCGGACCAGTTAGGATTTCATCAGAGCCGAACCCTCTGATATGAAAATATCTGGAGTCGGTGAAATATTTTCCCATTATGTTTCTGGTGGATTGACGTATTGTTCTTGTATTGTTTTATTCTTATATAGTGCACTTACATTGCGTTAATTTACTAGATATTCATTTGTGGAAAAGTGTGTGGAAGGGTTTAGTCTTTCATTTGGGAAAGATTCAACCTGGACATAAAATCTGGAGCACCGTAAAAAAAGTAGAAACACAAAAGATTATCTACATAAAATAATCTAAATATTAAATGTATATAAAAATGTTTTTTTTAGTGTGAATGTTTTTTTTTAAATTTTTTTTTCGATCGAATTGGAACCCATTTCCAATTCGATCACTTTTAACTGTATCATACTTCGATGAAGAACTACCAACACTATTTTCATTTTTCTTAACGCGCATATTATTGGCTGCTATCTTATATATCTAATTATCTGGGTTCGAGTACCAGTGGAACCAGTATCTGTTTCTGATTTTTCTGTCTTCAGATTTTTATTGAGTTTCGCTTATATTGTCATAATTTAATTAAAGGGTTTATTATGCACTGGTATGACTATATTAGTCAAGGTTACTTGAGGTATGCGGATTCGGTTTGCGGATGCTGTAAGCGGTATATTAGAGATGTTCATGCGGCGAGTTTCGATTAAGGACCGATGTTGGTAAGAAAAATGACAGGTATATAGGGATGGGTAGGAAGGAACATGTGACAATGCTAGCTTACAAGTACAGGGTCTATGATGTACAGAGATGTATGTTGGTAAGTTTAGCTATGTTTTGTCTAAATGCACAACCACCCGTTGAAAAACAATTGAAAGTCATAGAAAATCACCCAAATTTGACAGTTCTTTTACGTATCTACAAAAGATGTATCTAGAATCGCTTGTCAGCAATATTAAACAATTTATTCAAATAACCAATAAATAATTTCACAAAAAAATGTCCTCGACGCCACCTAGTGGGAGATTTAGCACTTACAATGCCTTTCTCATATAAAATAAAGTTGGTTGTTTGCAGGTGGAAAAATGTAATAAGCAGTAATTGTCGAATGAAATACGATATAAGCCGACGTAGCTCAGTGGATAAGAGCAGTTGACCGGAAATCAGAAGGACGTGGGTTCGAGTCCCGTCGTTGGCATGTATCTTTTCTCGGGAGATTTTTTCAATGTAGATGAGTGTTTCAGACTAATAATTAATAATTTTAATAACTGTTACCAAAAAACATTTTAGTTTCTTACCATGTTGGGCCTCAGCAGGACTCCGTACGAAAGCAAGACCTAGTAATACCACTACATTAGAAATCTGCATTTTGCAAAATGTCAAACTAAATATTTTATGAATACAAATATACTTTAATTAGGTTCTGTAAACGGTGGTTATTTAGAGCGCTTATATACAAATGATCGCTTAATGATTGTGGTTGCAAGTATATATAACATTATAAAGGTAAGATGTACATATTTTCTATTTATTTATTCCGTTTCTAGGTAAGTACATGCTGATCTCTTACTCGAAATTATTTCCAGAGAAAATTGGTTTATTTAATCTCTTCGACAATAATATTCTTTAATTGCATTTACCTGGTTACATTCGAAACGCTAATATACGGAAATCAGTCATGTTAATTTGTAGAAAATCGTAAGAATTCTCTTTTTGAAATAAAAACTTCTTTAGCACCGTTGTGATTTGAAACTCGATGAAGCGGAAACGAGTGACACCAAAAAGAGATAACCACAAAGATCAATAGGATTTAGTCTGGCGGGAGAATGAGATAGTAATAAAATATTAATTCAAGGGTACTTGGTTCCAATATAGTACGATAAATCCACAATCCAGCGCAAGTCTTTTTTGATTTAGTGTTAAGCGTCTGTTAAACCTCTGCAGACATTAAGCGGAACAATGATCAAATCCTACGAAATCAAAAAAAAAAAATGTATTGTGGCATGTCAATGTTCTTTGGGAACAATCGGATTACCTTTTTATTTTTCTAACAGTAAAGCAGGAGAATCTCGTCAGGAATATGGGAATAGAAATACAGGTTTTCGAACCTGTAGGGATTAGATTGACTTGATGAATAAAAAGAGTTCATATTAGAATAAGTTAATAATAATAATCTAAACGAAAATATGAAATAGAACAAAACACAGAAAAACAGAAAAAAGACAATCGTCGCAACTCGGACTCGAATCCAGACCTTTCTTAGAATTCTAAGAATGATTATTTCCAATTAAAAGGGTAGTTGCCCGTAATATGGAAAAATAATTAGTTGATAATAATGTAAATTATAAAATTTTAAAATATGAGATTGACAAATATGACGGTTTGACAGAAGGTGGCAATAGCGAAATTGGTTGACGCGCTCGTCCCGGTTAGACGGAAAGGTCTGGGTTCGAGTCCCAGTTGCGACCATTGTCTTTTTTCTGTTTTTCTGTGTCTTGTTCTATTTCATATTTTCGTTAAGATTATTATTGTTAACTTATTCTAATATGAAATATTTCACTGATGGGAATAACCTTAAAAAAAGTTATAAAAAGAAAGTTTTTCTTATAAAATTGAAAAAGAATTAATTTCAATATAACAAAATCCTAGTATATTTATACAGAAACCATCATAACAAATGTTGCCCTTTGAGGGACCGGGTTTCAACTACCCAAAACATAACTTTTTCTGTAGTAAACCGACAATTAAAATGCAACAGTCAAAATAGCGTACCTGTGGATAGTACCTGTTCTTCGCTAATCAATTAATTAATTTAATAACAACTTTTTTTTATGTATCAGCATGGATATCAGAAAAAGTTATGAGGCCACAGTTAGAGAAAAAATAGTTTTTGGCTCTCCTGAACATTTACCTTTTTGGACTTGCATCCGTATGCTTCTCGGGTACAGAATTTATATTTCGGGCGATGGTAGGCACTACGTATTTTGAATTTTGGATGACGTGTGTGTTATTATTTATGTGTCATGATCGGGATAATGGACTTTTTGTAATCCAAACACTTGAAGTTTTATCAGCCATTTATTCACATATTTACAAATATTATTTTTATTTACAGTGGGTAACATTTTAAATCTTAGCCCGACCCCATAAATTACTTATAATCAACCTTTTATAAAAAGAAATACGAAGAAAGAAGCAAGAGATTTTTTAAGCACTGGCCTTTTATACCAAAACAAAACACAATTAGTAGGAAATTACCCTATTGGTCAGAAAAACATAGGTTTAGTCGGTAAAAACAAACTCTGTAACTCTAGCGACGGATTCTTACATAAATTGCAAGTAGCTAATTGATGATAATTAATAAGACAAGGTACAACAAATGGCGCTAATGCTCCAATTCTTAACCTTTCCCATACCATGCTAAAAATAACCTCGACAAACCGTCATGTTACACAGCGTTACTGTATGGGATTTGGAAATTATTTCGGGTTTTTTGTAAAAATATTGATGTGATATTTTTTATATGGCTTATATTAATTTATTGTAAGAAAAAAACATTGATTTTGTGCTTAATAACTGAAATATTAAAAAAATCATCATTCATAATAAATAATCAAATATTATTTGCAACGCCCAGTGAGGCGTGCGCTTGTGACAGCCGACCGCCTAGGGTCACGTTAGCATTCAGAGTAACACTATTGTTTCAAAAAGCCACATGTGGAATGCGCTAGGTACTGGTAAGGGCTGACACCGACCTACTATCATTTTTTAAATATATTTACAAAAATACTTTATCGTAAAGAGTTTTTTAATGTTTGATTATCTAATTTAATACCAGATTGAATGGTTTTAACACCACTTGCGTAGAGAAATAGATTACAAGAAAAATACAATACTTACAGAATACTCGAATTTAAAAAAAAGTACAGTTTTACGCATAAGCAAACCACGAAAAAAATAATTTTACAATTATTTCGAAGTGAAAATTCTTGAGCACCGTTGTGATTTGAACCTGGTTGAAACGAAAAAGCCACACTAAAAAGAGACAAACACATGCATATGGCATTTATAGAGAATGAGTTAGAATAATCGGCCTCCTCTTTATGCGGTGCTTCGTAGCCTCCCCACTCTTACCTACCTTAATTTTCTGAAGGTTTCGCTTCTACCGGTGTGAACTGCACACTTGTATTTTTTATAATACTTGTATGTTTTAATATTTTTGAGAAATTTATTTATTATAGGAATTGTTAGAAGAAAAAATTTCCTTTTATGAGTTGAAATAGTTAACATAGCAAATAAAAAACATTTATTTGACAGAAACATAACGACAAAAACCAATTAGTAAATTCTTATTTAAACATTAATCTGACATTAATATATATATTTTTTTTATTAACTCCACAAGGAGGCCCTGAGGAAAAAAATTCCCTCAGGGCCTATGTCATCTGAGATGCTGTGTAGAGGGTCGTTTTGAAGAGAGGAAGGAATGAACATTGGTCTTGAAGAGACCCATGTTGTAGGAAGGAGGAAACACAGAGGCCGGCAAATCGATCCACAGCCGAGCTGTTGAACACGGGAACGAGTCGAAGAAACGACCCATTCTCATGTGACAAATGTCAACCGTGTTCATATGTTGGGCACGTGTTTGGCGAGTTTCCCGACTATGCACCGGTGCCGAAGGGATCAATGACGCTAGTTCCTCGGAGCATCTTCCATTGTAATACCGGTAGAATAAGGATAGCATCCCCACCCGACGCCTGTGCTCTAAAGATTGCAATCCGTCTGTTAAGATGGGAGAATCTATCAAACGGACCGCCCGTTTTTGCACAGAGTCGAAGGTATTTTTAGATATATGAAACACTTATTTTTTCTACAAAAAAGCAAAAAAAGGCTTTGTTAGTATATTTACCTACATATGTCATGCATTTGTTTATAGCCTATAGCAAATCTACAATAAATCGTAAAATTAGTAGTGCAGACAAACAGTATTTTTTTTAAATTAGCTCCACACATGAGGCCCTGAGGAAAATAATTCGCCTCAGGGCCTATGTCATCTTTGGGGACGCAATGTGGAGGGTTTTTTTTAGGAAATGAGGGGATATGAATCCGGGGTTCAGTATGTCCAGAGGTGACGGACGTATAAATCCAACCCTCCATCAGTGGCACAAGGTGCTGTTCCGAGAGAGTCCTGCTGGAGAGGTGAAAGGGTCTCCCTCAACCAGTCTCTCCCAACCCGGCCAGCCACTCAGAGTTAGTTGGTAGACAGACGTATCCGCTGCCAAGATCCGCAAGCAAACCTTCCCCTATGAACCTGGGCACCCCTGCTTAGTCACCAAACGTAGCAAACTACTTGAGGTCACGTATGGCAGAAGTGTTTGTTATCCAATAAATGGTTTCCGGGGCGGCGGCATGCCGTTATTATGAAAAAAACGCATTTTAGAAAATGATCGAAATAGAAAGTTAAACAAAGACACTTTGAGCGTTCAAAAATAGTAAAAAAATTATATAAAATATTCTAAGAATCCTAACATTCGTTGCAAATTGTACCTTCAATTCGTTGAAAACTAACCATCTATATTTATTGCTACTTCCTTCCATGTAATAATCATTTGTAAAGATGTCACTTAACTACTGTTTCAATGGAAAGAAATACCTAAATAATTATTTTATGGGGGTAGTTTTAGTAAAAAAAATAAGTAGGTAAGATTCTAAATATTGGACCCGACCCTCACAAAAGAGTTTTATGGTGGTGCAGTAATAAATGTTTACAATCGTTTTTTTGGTTGAAAATTATTAATTATTATGTTATTATGTCTTCGATACCGAAATTACATCATGCTGTGCTGAGTAGATAGGACATATCTACCACCAAAACCCTCTGTCTCGGCACACACTCCTTGCTTCATTCGCATTCATAAATCGTATAATACAGATAAATCTGAATAAATAGATGCTTGGATGCGTTACGGTGCACTCTATCGGAGGACTACAGCGAGGTAAAAGATACATTCAAACGTACTCTCTTTAAAATGATTTATCTGTATATTTCTATTATTCTATCTCTTGGCGTGGCCCGACTGAAAGTATTTGATTCACTTGATCATGCCATGATTTTCTTGGCTTTCTCTGACTTCTTCCACAATTCACTTCGCGTCATATATTATTTTTTTAATGCTAACTAAGCGTACCTTTCAATCCTACCCATCAAGTGCACTAGAGAATATTTATCACATATATTTTTATATTTATCACATTTATCATATTTATTTTATTTATAGAAGTGGTGCTATAAAAAGGTGAAAATTATTATAATTTTTATCGGCCTCGTATTCCTTCCAGATCTCCACAATTTAACACGGCTATACCAATAATTTTTACTATATGGTTTTACAACACATAGGTACATATCAGGAATCTCATTTATACAGCATATCTACATTCATTCTTCCTCTGCCAGTTCAATGCCTCACGTTTCAATTTGGGAGGCGGGTATGGGTATCGCCGCCCCGGGAACTATTATTTGATAACCAAAACCTCTGTCATTGGTTATCCCAAGTAGTTCACTACGTTTGGTGACTTAGTAGGGGTACCGGGTTCGTAGGTTGAGGTTTTTCCGGGTCTTAGCGGCGAATGTATCTGCCTACCAGCTGCATGGCAGGCCGGATTGAGAGAGAATGGTTGAGGGAGTATTTTTGACTTCTCCAGCTGTTATCTCTCGGAACATCGCCTTGCACCGCAGTGGAAGTGATGGATTAATACGTCTGTCACTCCTGGACACACTGACACCCAGATTCCTACCGTCACTTATAACCTTTTCCTTCCCTGAACTTAATTACTTTCCTTTCCGAAACAGACCCTCCACAGATCATCCCCAAAGATGACATAGGCCCCGAGGGGAATTATTTACCTCAGGGCCTCCTGTATGGAGCCAATGTAAAAAAAACACTGCATTTTTATTGTCTAACATCCTTGAAAATCAAGACTTCCACGAAAATATTATTTGATAAAAATAAAATTAAATAATACCTATAAACATTTATTATGAACTAATGTGACATGACCCTGTAAATAACCCAAAACCCATTAAACTAAGCAAAAAACATCCCCCTTATCCAATTGCCTACACTCGTCCCATGTTGTCGTCAATTTTAAGGAAATATGCAGAAAGGGATTAAAAAATTAATCTGGTTTGAGGCTAAGATGGTCGGTCAGCCGAACCTTCCGATGTGGTTCCTTATTTTTTTTGTGGCTTTTTTTTAATGTAAACGGAAAGTCTAGCAACTTAAGTTTTTTGCAGTAAGATAATTAATATTGTCATCTCTGTTTTTAGACATTTCAAATTAATGCACTAGAAAGAGACGACACGTGTAATATCATGTCAACTTTGAGAAGTAAAATAGTCTCTACAGATAGGCAAAATATTTAAACGTTTTATTTTACATCTCTTTTTGTTATACATAACTAAAAAGAGATCGTAATATTGCACGTAGGTTTATGAGGTTGGAATGAATAAATGTTTTGTTTTCTCTGTTATTCCCATATAAATTTGAAATTTGTTGTCTCTATCTGACACAGAAATGTGTCGACATTTAGGAAAACATTTTTATCATTTTATACAGAATCATTACAATTTTTTAAGTATTTTTCACGAATGCAAAAACATATTTTTTAGGAATACCTAAAATTTAGGTTTAATGATTAACATATTTAAGGAGTTATTGATGTTTAAAGAGCGTTGTAGACTAAAATCGCACCGCGGAAACGGGAGTGTTAACAGTGTGCCCTGCTAATAGGTTAACCTACGATTAGAGGGAGGACCAGAAGAATAAAAAAATTAGAGTACGCAGTTGAAGTGAAAACATCAGAAAATTATAGTAGATAAGAGTGGGAAACTACGAGTCACTTTTATAATCAATGTGAAGGAATATCAGTGCACCTTTTTCTATACATTTGGTCATTTTATTTGTATTTGTGTTTTCTTCTTAGAATTCGCTAGATGTCATCTGTAACTCCGATTTTATTCTTTACGCTGTCGATATGAAAATATACAAATACATAAGCTTAGAAGATGATTGCAATAAATTACAAGTAGATATTAATAAAATTAATTAATAATGCATAGAAAATCAACTGTTTCTTAAGAGGCCGGTACTCGAATTTCTACCGATCTCTTGCAAACCTCCTTTAAACATTTGAAGTTTTTAATATCTAGACATTAGTCGTGCCCAAACGTAAATTAAATAAAATTCCCTCGATAGAAAAAAATCGCGAAGTATGCTCCAAAAATTATTATAAACACGTTTGTTTCAGTTGTTTTACAAGTTATATGTATTAAAAAGTTCACAGCGTTTCTTTAAATGATGTTTAAGAAAATTATCGCAAGACTTTTGCTCTATTTATAACGAGTCGTGTTTTATTAAAGATTTTCATGATTTTTGCATCGATATTATCGTTTTAAATGTTAGCGCGCTCTTCTAACATTCGTAATTTCATATCTCTCCGTCTTCTTATTTTTGGGACCGGGAACGGAGCCTTCATATAAATAAATGTAATGCGATAACATTTTCACGTAAAAATCACCCAGTCGTCCATATTTACCATCTGAACAACGTTCCACTTGAACGAGTGGATAGTCCATATTTACCATCTGAACAACGTTCCTCTTGAACGAGTGGATAGTCCATATTTACCATCTGAACAACGTTCCTCTTGAACGAGTGGATAGTCCATATTTACCATCTGAACAACGTTCCTCTTGAACGAGTGGATAGTCCATATTTACCATCTGAACAACGTTCCTCTTGAACGAGTGGATAGTCCATATTTACCATCTGAACAACGTTCCTCTTGAACGAGTGGATAGTCCATATTTACCATCTGAACAACGTTCCTCTTGAACGAGTGGATAGTCCATATTTACCATCTGAACAACGTTCCTCTTGAACGAGTGGACAGTCCATATTTACCATCTGAACAACGTTCCTCTTGAACGAGTGGATAAAATTAGAGATCTTGGAGTATAACTTGACTCTAAATTACTATTCAAAGATCACATTTAGTACATCTTAGAAAAAGCCTATAAACAAATGGGTTTTATCCTTAGAAAAAATTCCCCGATTCCTCGAATATGTGCGCAATACAACGAATTATTTCACAGCGTAGACATTTTTAATTTAAACCTTCAGAAGCATCGAATAGAAGAAACGCGTGCGATATTGGATTGATACGGGAGTGGAAGGTATCGAGAGCATCTCATATCCTTATCCTTTATTCTCCCTCCCATCCCCCTCCTCTCCCCTTCGTCTCCCCTTCCTAAACCTAAAATTTAGTTTAAGGTAAAATAAAACTCCATCTCCAAACAATATTAGCATAAGAAACTCTTTTGGCTTCACTGCAGTTCACATGTATATATTTGTCTATTTTATCTTCATATATAAGCTGTTTGTTTCTTACAAATAAAATAAAATAAAAATCTTGAATTCACATCTCTCATTTGGAATCCACAATACCAAACTTGTATTAACCGAATTGAAAATATTCAAACAAAATTTTTGAAATACTTTTCGTATCGTTTCGTAAATCACCAGTGTAAACCTATTGCTCTTTACAAGTGGATAAAATTTTCTGACGTACTATTTCTATACGAGAAATTGATAGAAGAATATGTGCGGCAAGCAGTGTATTGCGTCCTCTCTACAGCCCAGTAATAAGAAAAGCCGAGCTTAGCACCAAGACAAAGATCGCAGTGTTTAAAACAATTTTCTACAAATTAATATGTCTGATTTCCGTATAATAATAATAATAATAATATTTGGATGACTTGTATAGCGCCGTTTTTGTGAAAAATCACCTCAAGGGCGCTGTACAAATTTATAAAACGTTTATACAATCTTATTTTAAACTATATACAACAACATCTTATGGCTAAAAATTGCATCCATCGGTTCATCGATCACCGATACGAAACTATATGTGCAATGATTTGACCAATGAATGCGATGCTGCTGTAAAAATGCACTGTACAGGCAGAAAATATATACAAGACCATACTTACCTGGAGGGTCACTAGAGATTAACACTGTTATTGTTTATTTAGAGCAATTAAGACACAGTTCGCACGCAGAGGACATAATTGGGAACTATAATTATAATATATAAAATGTTCTGTAATGAGCGTATTTTGAAAACAAAAGCAAAAATTTTATGATACTCCGATAGGTATTTTTATTTAAGGGTATGAGAGCCCAAAAAGGTACGTTTTTAATTTGGACCTAAATTCTGTTGGGCTTGTTATGCATCTAAGTTCCGGTGGGAGTCTATTCCAAGCCTTAGGTCCAGACACTCCGAAAGCGCGATCTCCAAATTTCGTATTTGGCTTGCGTTTATTTGTTTTTGTTTTTGTTTTTGTTTATTAGGGAAACAAACAGTTGTACATATTATAAGGTAATTACATATTACATGGGTGCATTAACCAGTGAAGTTTCCGCAAAAAAATTATAATATATAAACACAGATTAAAACGTTAAAGAAAAAATAAAGTGTTAGAAAAAAGAAAAACAAATACAACAGAAATGAAAAAAAACACAAATTAAAGCATGTGGGAAAGAAAAGATGAAGTTAAACAGCGAACACATATAAAATTAACATATTTTCACATCATTAGAAAACGTTTAAGGATAAATGATTAGCCATTTGCCAGCGCCCTTGAGGGGGTTTTTCACAACAACAACAAAAAATAGCGCTACATAAATCCTCCAAATATTATTATTTTTATAATAAGAAGGAAAAACAACATAATGAGAATGAAAAAACAACAGACAGCAGGGATGGAGGGTTCGCAATTAACAATTGATTTTAATTTTTTCAGTTATGAATTTAATAAATTGGCCTGAGGACAAATGGAAGATATCAGCTTCGTAAAACATATCGTTGTATTTTGTGCACGTCCTTCGGAAAAATGAATGTTGTGTGTAATTTGTTTTTGAGTGTGGGATGTGGAATAGTTGGTTTGACCTTGTATTTCTTGTTGGACAGTGGAAATTAATGTGTTCTAGAAGATAGTTGTTGTCAACATCGTTGTTAATAATTTTGAATAAAAATTTCTGGTCGGATATATTTCTTCTATCTTCTAAGGTTGATAAATTATGGAATGTTAATGAGTCTTGTAGGTTTTCTGATGTTCGAAAGGATTTAAAGTCTAAGTGTTTCAGTATCTTTTTTTGAATTCCTTCTAACCTTAAAATATTAACTTTGTATTGGGGATTCCATATGACTGATCCGAATTCTAATATTGAGCGGACAAAAGAGACATACAGTATTTTGATTACATGTGGTGACCTGAATGGTTTAGTCACTCTTAAGATGAATCCTAGAAGTTTGTATGCCCTGTCACAGATAGAATTTATATGTGTTCGGAAAGACATTCCAGAGTCCATTATTATTCCTAAGTCCCTCACTTCACAACATCTTTTTATTTCTACGTTATTGATTTTGTACGGGAATGTTAGGGGGTTCTTGCTTTTGGTGAACGATATTGTGTTACATTTTTCCAGGTTAAGGAACAGTTGGTTGTTCGCACGTTTAGGTTCCATTAGTCTGCCTATAGCTGATGATGTTGCTGATCTAAGGGTTGACTGCCTCAGACCAGTATTTTCTGGGTCACATAGTTCAGAGATGTAAGATGGGGCCATTTCATTTATTGATTTAAACACCATCCAGCACAATTTGTACTGGATTCTTTGAGGGCACTTGAGCCAGTGAAGATTACGAAGGTGTTCTGAAATATGTGAATATTTAGAGACTCCGGTTATGAGTCGAGCGGCTGCATTAAACACGGATTGAAGTTTGTCAGTTTGATATTTTGGAAGGCTAGCGTAGATACCGTTACAGTAGTCGAGCCGTGAGACTACGTAGGAGTTTACGAGTAGTTGCACAACTTTTTAATAGGAATGACGCATAGACTAAAAAGTCGGGGTTTTAAGATCTGGAGTATTATCTACAAAAACACTGTTTTGAGATAAACGCAAAAGTACATTTTAATGCTTAAAACTCTGAAATTAATTATATTTCAATAAAAATAATTATTAGCGAAGAAATTATAACACTCATTAAAAAATACATCATTAACAAGAAATTGAATTTTACTAGCAGTTAAAAACCCGCTCCACAGGTTTTTGCTCCAGACCCTGCGGGCGGCTTTTAGTTCGGTTTCGCCCAGTTTGAGTGTAGGTAACCA
The DNA here is from genome assembly GCA_917563855.2 of Limnephilus lunatus. NCBI lineage: Eukaryota > Metazoa > Arthropoda > Insecta > Trichoptera > Limnephilidae > Limnephilus > Limnephilus lunatus. Next base: position 128,640,172 of record OU830592.1, read on the forward strand.
TTTTATAAAACCGATAAGAACTGGTTCCAAAAATAGCCAGTTCCTCGGATCCACTGTGATGCAGTGACAGCTAGTCACCTAGTTAAAGTGACATGCAATAACGCCGTATGTAATGTCTCCATATCCGGAAAGATACTTAAATTCTATTAATCCGTAGTACTTATGTATACCTAGGGAATAAACGTCCACATGTGAGCTTCTGACGTAAGTGGCGACATCTTGTTACAAATTCTTGAATTACAATTACAGTTTTGTTTAAAAATTTCACGTACATAGATTTTATTATGCAAAGCGTACGGCGTGGCGTCAACATGCACTTGAAACAGGGTTCTGTAATTCAACCGCGAACTCAAATAACGGAATACAACTAAAGCCTGAAGAAAGTCCGTTATTATTTTCCATTAAAACTTGCGTGATATGTAAAAAAAAAATTATTAAAAAAAAAATACAAGTTGCAGAAGAAATAAAAATATTATATACTGCAATTATAGTACATATAATGTCCTGATGAAGAGAACATCGTTCTCGAAACATGTCGACTTTTTAAATAAAGATTATTGTGGTAAAAACAAAGTGTTTTAATAATTTAAGAAATAATAATAATTTAAAAAAGGACTGAGATATACCAGCAATAATTTGATAAAAGTTTTGATGATTTTAAACCGGAAAATAAAACATGTTTATGTGCAATATTTAGTTTAGAACCACAAAAATATTTATTTATTATTTTTTAACGTCCTAGTTGGCTTTTCATAATTTTTTTACAATATTATATATGAATATTTTGATTTATTCAATACGATGACACAATTACATGTTATATACGTTAAATAATTCGTGTAACACCTATTTTTAGAGCAATGCTCGTATTAAAAAGGCGTAAAAACGTATGTCAGTTTCAGTTTCAGTGCCGGCAACCCGGGCGTTTATTTTATTTTCATTTATGTACATAGATTTCTTTCGCCCACCTCAATAGACAAAGTCTGTCCAGAGGCGGGTAAATAACATAATATTATATTTATTAAGCCGGCGTCATTGTGGCGGAAAAAAGTAACACTAACGTTGAGGTGGGCCATTATGACCCTGTTACAATTGTTACTATTTAATCTTGTATAAAGTAATTTATGATTTTAAAAATTAGATGTTTATAATATTTAACTGTATATATCATCGGCCTACTGGCAAAGTCCACTTAGTCACTAAAACACAATCCTGAGATAATCACATTTCAATATTTAGCAATTTTGGAAAGGCGTGAAAAGTGGATGAATATCTCCAAAATATATATTTTTAAATATTTTATAATTTAGAATGAACCCTTAAGTACCTTATCAATACACAATATCAGTTTAAAGCAATAACAGCAACCTTTAATCAAAGATTTACAAAAAAATGAGCCGGACTTAGTAAGTTTTACCAGTCAATAATGACTTGTAAAACTTAGTGTACATTTCTTGTTAAGATTACTGTTAAAATGTTGAAATTAATGCCGCCAAATGCCTTTAAGATTATTTTAAAGCTGACTTAGTGTATTTTGCTTGTGTTTTAAATATTTTAAAGCTGACTTAGTGGATTTTTCTTGCGTTTTAACGGTCTAAATTGATGTATTATTGACATTTAGAGTATAATATTTGATAACAAATATTATAATCAATAATTATCAGCCTGAAAAACTCATCTACATTGAAAAAATCTTCCGAGAAAAGATACTGGCCACCAACGGGAATTGAACCCGTGTCCCTCTGATTGCCGGTCAGGAGCTTTGACCACTGAGCTAGTAAGTTCGTAGAGTCATTCAAGAGGAAAGTTTATATGTATAAAACTTGCTTATTATAAGAGAAAAGCCGAGAAATTCAAATATTCAATTCAAGCAGCGGGCGGCGGGCAGCTGGCAAGCGGGTCGTGTGGATTTTATAAAGGTTGGGTAATAGCGTTGTGCTTCGTTAGCCATAGCAATGCGTGTCTAGGTCAGCTAGTAAAGAATAAATAAAATAAAATAACAGAGTGTGCAATTCACATGCGGTGGAAAACCTTTAGAAAACTAAAGAAACAAGAGTGAGGAGGCTACGAAAAACCGCACAAAGAGGAGACCGATAGGCCACGACGCACGGCACAAAGAGGAGACCGATTATAATATACTGTAGCGAGCAACGAACAACCATAAAATAATTAATAATCCAATTTTATATAATGGTATCACCGACCACCACTCTCTGGCTGGGTGCATGATATTGCAGATTCATTACGGTTCGCGCAATTGTCTTTCTACCTGCTTTTTCTCTAAGCAAGATAATTATTAAATCTGTAGGTATTCGGATACTACGCCGGAGAGGATGGACAGCAAACTCAGCAGAAGGTTTAAATATATTTAATGGTGAAACAAATTAAATACGTGTAAAATGTAAAGTCGATAAGATTCAGTACAGCGTGTTCGCGAGGGAGCGAGTCGGTCGTGTCGAAGCGAGTGAGTGAGTGAGTAATCTTCCTCCGTTTATATAGGTGATGATCCCTTTGTTCTCGTTTCCATGGTGGGGGTAAAGCGTCTGGACCTCGAACCCGCAGGATCGCTGACGGTGTCATTTTATTTATTATTTTAGCACGAGTACAGTATTTCGTCTACCGGGTCATCATTGAATGAATATTTTGCAATGCCTTTGCCTGGTCAGCGGTTTTCGTCTCGGGTGTCATTGATCGATATTTAAATTAGTGTTTCGTAATGTATTGCTGTCTAATTGTTGATTCAGCTTTTCTTTGCATTCCCGCTCGTGTTGATTTTATGGTTTTGAGGTCGGCATCCTGCAAAGGTATTTAGCTGCGGTGGCAAGCTGCTACAGGGTCCGCCCCCAGTGAGGTGGAGCCTCACGATTCGTTAGGGTTGCGTCGGTCCGCCGCTGACCCTCAGTTCCTCCAATGCTTGACTTCTGTAATGCTTCCGACATCTCCTCCAAGTGAAGTATATGCCTGCCAGTAGCACTGCTACTGACAGTATGATGAGAGTCGTCCATTGCAATCGGTTTGTTTCCACATGGATGTCTCCTGTCTGGGCGATGATGACTTCTTCTTTGCTTGATGCTTGTCCCATGATGAAGGTGTGCTGGTTGTCGACTGAAGTAATTTTTGATTTGTAGCTCCTTTTATAATACGATTGTTTCGAAATAATTTTATTAAAATTTTGCTGACGGAATAATCTTGTATGTGCCCTCCTTTTGAGGTTTTGTTTAAAACAGCTGTGTGCGTCATTTCGTTATCGCACGATTGTTTACGTTGCCGGTGTCGTAATACTTGGTGAATGAACTTGCCATTGTGTCGTCGGTCAGCTGTTTTTACTATTATGTTTTGTTTCGGGTTTCGCTTACGCAATCGTTTATTCATAACAATATTTCTGCATTGTATTTGATTTTAAACTTTGTTATTCTTTCCACGATAATATATTATGCTTGATATTTTTCGGGAAATCTGACGCGTCTTCCACTCCTTGTTATCCCTGAACTTGATTCTTGGTCCGTTATCTTTACCGCTGTGTTCTTATCTGGTACTGACACGGCTGATGGCGTTGTTGAAGGGATTATAGTTGATTTTCCTTCCTCGATAATGTATGCTGGTTTGATTCGGTCTATGGTAACTGTTTTTTCTTTCCCTTTTATGAGAATGACGTATGTTCTCCCATTGCGTTTTATAACCTCGTATGGACCTCTATACGATTGTTGTAGTGGTCCACGAATAGTGTCGTCTCGTAACAGAACGTGGGTGGTCGAATGAAGATCTTTGAATATGAAGGTTCGTCTACTGTTATGTTGTGTTCCTTCTACTGGTCGGAGATTTTGCATTTGTTGACTTAGGATTTTCACAAAACCAGTTAAGTCATCCTTATCGGAAGATCTCGCGTTCAAGAATTCTCCTGGAAGGCGAAGCGGCTCTCCATATACAAGGTCTGCTGATGTGCATTTCAAGTCTTCTCGCCAAGCAGCTCGTATTCCCATTAGCACTGTTGGTAATGTCTCTGTCCATCGGTTAGTCTGGTGGCATTTGATAGCTGCTTTCATCTGGCGATGTAACCTCTCTACCATCCCGTTTGCCACTGGATGATAGGCCGTCGTGTGAATTTGTTTCGTCCCTGCCAAGTGGTTAAGTTGTTTGAATAATTTAGATTCGAATTGTTTTCATTGGTCGGTAGTTATCCGGATTGGTGCACCAAAACGAGTAATCCATCCTTCATAGAATGTGCGGGCGACCGTTTCCGCTTCTTGATCTTTGATGGGGAAAGCTTCAGGCCATCTTGTGAATCGGTCCACACACGTCAAGCAATACCTATGTCCTTCTGACATTGGCATAATAACGATATCGATGTGGACGTGTTCGAATCTTGCCGAATTCAGTGGGAAGTTGCCTTGTGGAGCGTTTACGTGTCGCGTTACTTTGTTAAGTTGACAAGGTAGGCAGTTTTTTGCCCATTTGTTGCAATCTGCTTTAATGGAAGGCCAGACATAACGCTGTGTTATGAGTTTGGTAGTGGCTTTTATTCCCGGGTGAGAAAGGTTATGTATCGTGTCGAATGCGGCTCTTCGGAATCTTGTCGTAACAAATGGTCTCGATTTTCCAGTTGACACGTCACAGTATAAAGATGTGTTCGTGTCAGGAATTATGACCTTTTCCAGTCGTAGGGACGATCCTTCCTGAAGATAATCATTCACCTCTTCGTCGGTTTCTTGATCGTTTGCCAACTTGGCATAGTTAATAGGTGTCTTGATGGCGTCAATTCTGGATAATGCGTCAGCAACTATATTATCCTTGCCGGATACGTGTTGTATATCCGTTGTAAACTGGCCGATAAAGTCGAGGTGTCGGAATTGCCGTGGACTGCATTTTTCTGCTTTTTGCGCGAAAGCATACGTGATTGGTTTGTGGTCTGTGTATATCGTGAATGTCCTTGCTTCAACCATATGGGGAAAGTACTTGACCGCTAAATAAATAGCAAGTAGCTCTCGGTCATACGCTCCGTACTTTCTCTCTGCTGGGCTTAGTTTTTTCGAGAAGAATGCCAAGGGCTCCCACTGGCCATCCACTAGCTGTTGCAATGCTGCCCCGGCAGTGGTATCGGAGGCATCACTTATGATGGCTAGTTGGGCATCGCTCTCCGGGTGTGCCAGCAATGTCGCTTGCGCCAAAGTTTCTCGGCATTCTTCAAAAGCCTTGATGGTGTCAGGTGTCCAGGGCACTGGCGTTTTGCCCTTAGCGTTTCCTTGTAGAAATTCGTTGAGCGGTGCTTGAGACTCTGCGGCTTTGGGTATGAACCGTCTGTAGAAGTTCAATATACCCAAAAAACGTCTCAGGTCCTTTGTGGTTGCCGGCCGTGTGTATTGTTGGATTGCCTCTACTTTGTCGGGTAGCGGTCGCGTACCTTCGCTGGAGACCAAGTATCCTAGGAATTTGACACTTGATTCTCCGAAGTTACATTTTGCAGCGTTGACGACTACTCCATAATCCTGTAAGCGGCGGAAAAGGATTTCTAGGTGCTGCAGATGTTCTTCTTCCGAAGTGGATGCAATAAGTATGTCGTCAATATAAGCATAGCAGAATTCCAGTCCTTGCAAAACTTCGTCGATAAAGCGTTGGAATGTTTGTGCGGCGTTCCGAAGTCCAAAAGACATGTAAGGAAATTCGAACAGTCCGAATGGAGTAGTAATTGCTGTTTTTGCGATGTCTTCCTGCGCTACCGGAATTTGGTTATACGCCCGGACCAGGTCAATTGTAGAAAAAATTTTCCTACCCCGGAGTGATTGGGCGAAGTCCTGGATGTGGCGAACAGGGTACCTGTCTGGTATTGTTCTAGCATTCAAACCCCGATAGTCACCACAGGGTCTCCACTGGTCGTTGGTTTTAGGAACCATGTGGAGTGGTGATGACCAGCAGCTTTCGGAAGGTCTGGCGATTCCCATTCGCATCATGGTCTCGAACTCCTTCTTTGCGACGCGGAATCTCTCTGGTGCGAGCCGCCTGGGTCTTCCGCAGACGGGGGGTCCTGGAGTCGTTCGAATATGGTGTTTGGTTGCGTGCCGGGTCTCTCTCATCTGTCCATCGGGGCGAGTTAGGTCAGGGAATTTTTGTAGTAGTTGGTGGTAGGTAGTCGATCCTCTTACGGTTTTTACAGAAGCAACTTCGCAAGTGCTGTTACGTCCTTGAGTTGATAGTTTTGTGGTCTGGTCTCGCAAGCGGCGATTTTTGACGTCAACCAACAGCTCAAAATGGGCTAAAAAATCGACGCCAATGATGGGTTTGGAGACATCAGCGATGACGAATCTCCAGGTGAAGTCTCGCCTGAGTCCAATGTTCAAGGTCAATGTAAGATTCCCGTATGTAGAAATTATGGTTCCATTGGCCGCTGATAGTTCGTACTGTTGCTTGTCGTAACGTCCACAGAGTTTATTCCTGGGGAAGACGCAGAGGTCTGCGCCGGTGTCGATCAGGTATTGTATTTTGGTATTTTTGTCGGTAATAAATAAGCGGCTGGAAGTCGGGCATGAGTTACTGGCCGTCATCAGTGCTTGCCCTGGTCGTTTCTCGAGCGGAATTTGCAGGGGACTCTGCACTTTTGAGCGGCTTCTCCGAAAGTACGATGGTACCAGCACATGTCCTCCTCTCTTTCTCCGCTCCTGCTTTGAGAACGTGGGCGATAGCCTTCGCCTCTGCTCTTCGAGCGTGTCCTAACCCGATTCCGATTGCGAAGGGTTTCGCGGACGCGTCTGCCGTATGTTGTCTCGGGAGCATTGACGCCTTGGATCTCGTTTCTTAGCGTAGCCCGTAGGTCTTGTATCTCCGATTTTAATGTTATTGTCAGCTTATGCAGTCGGTCTTCTAACTGCGCATCAAGTCCGGGCGTTATCTCTGCGATGTGAGCTCTGCTTGTGGAGTCTGCAATTGCGTCTGCCAAGTCAGCCACCTTGTCCAGGATAACGTCCTTCTGTGTCGTCAGTACCATCTGCATAGTTTGAGGAAGACGGCCCATCCACAGCGTTCGGAGTACCTCGTCTGGTACTGCTACACCCGCTAGGGTGCGTAGGTGGCGCAGGAATTGAGACGGCTTTCTATCCCCAATTTCTTCGTGTTCTAGGAGCCGGCGCGTCTTCTGTTCCTGTGTTGAACTTAACCGGCGGGTCAGTTCAGTCTTCAGCAGGAGGTAGGCACCGGTTTCAGGTGGTTTGAGTATGATCTCTCGTACCTCGGCAGCGTATCTTGGCTCCAAGGCTCCCAGGATGTAGCCAAATTTGGTCTGGTCTGCGACGATGCCTGATGCTTCAAAACTCCTCTCTGCCATGCAGAACCACATCTCCGGGTCGTCTGGGCAGAACGGCGGGATCCTCACCGCCACTCTGTTAATTTCGGCAGCCGCGTTTCCACTCGGTTTTGGCTGCTGCATTTTGGCGCTGTCTTTACTTCGTTGCTGGTGCTGTCACTGGACCTCTCGTTGGCTTAATTGGTTGGTTCTGAAGGCGATGTTGCGTGTGTTCGTCGGGGGTCACCACGACCCCTGTAGATCACGTCGGGGTCACCACTGTAGGTATTCGGATACTACGCCGGAGAGGATGGACAGCAAACTCAGCAGAAGGTTTAAATATATTTAATGGTGAAACAAATTAAATACGTGTAAAATGTAAAGTCGATAAGATTCAGTACAGCGTGTTCGCGAGGGAGCGAGTCGGTCGTGTCGAAGCGAGTGATTGAGTGAGTAATCTTCCTCCGTTTATATAGGTGATGATCCCTTTGTTCTCGTTTCCATGGTGGGGGTAAAGCGTCTGGACCTCGAACCCGCAGGATCGCTGACGGTGTCATTTTATTTATTATTTTAGCACGAGTACAGTATTTCGTCTACCGGGTCACCATTGAATGAATATTTTGCAATGCCTTTGCCTGGTCAGCGGTTTTCGTCTCGGGTGTCATTGATCGATATTTAAATTAGTGTTTCGTAATGTATTGCTGTCTGATTGTTGATTCAGCTTTTCTTCGCATTCCCGCTCGTGTTGATTTTATGGTTTTGAGGTCGGCATCCTGCAAAGGTATTTAGCTGCGGTGGCAAGCTGCTACAAATATTTGCCAATTATTGTAACATAAAGTTCTTTATTTTAAATATATTTGACTCGCGTTAAATAAAGAGTTATCTTTGAAAACCTCCACAATACACGCATCCAGTTTACAGACGTGGCAAGGTTTGTAAACTGCAAGACCCACTGGATAAAATATCTAAATATACCATTATTGCCAAAATCTTCATGCTTGTTGATTACAGTTTGCATTGATGTAAATGTTGTTATCATTTTTTTTATATTAGAGAAAAAAAAATCTTTTATATGGACAGTAAAAGAAGAAATCCAGATAGATATAAATAGTAACAATTTTTATAAGCATCTAGCTGGTACCCGGCATGCGTTGCTATGCCATTTAATGAAGAAATTATTTCTACCTGCGCGTCCTTTCCCATTCGTCCTGTTCACCTTCCTCCTCCCATTCCTCCTCCGTGTCAACTTCCCCTCTCGCGTTCCGACTCCTCTTTCTCCACCTTCCCTCTCCTCACTATACTCCCCCCTCCCTTCCCCCTTCCCACGATCCTCCCTCCCGAGCTCCCCTCCCCACTCCCGCGTATTCGTACTCCGCCCTCATGGGTTCCCCTCCCAGCTTTAAAACAGCTCCCCCCCTTCCCTCGTCCCGCGAACCCCGTTCCCCTCCCTAATACCCCCTCTCACCATCCTCCTTCCCCAAACCTACCCCTCCCCTCTCCTACACCCCTCCCCCATCCTTCCATCCTCCTTCTTCCTCCCACAACCCCTCCAACCCATCCTCAGTTTTATACAAAATAGCTGGTACCCGACATGCGCTGCTATGCTATTTGATAAAGAAATTGTTTCTCCCTGCAGGTCCTTTCCCATTCGTCCCGTTCACCTTACTCTTCCCCTTCCTCCCCCGGCGTCCCCTTCGCCTCTCACGTTCCCACTCCTCCTCCTCCACCTTCCCTCTCCCCACTCCACCCCCCCCCCCCCTCCCGTCATCCCTTTCCCCCACCCCTCCCCCAACCCTACTCCTCCCCCTCCTACACCCCTCCCCCAACCCTACCCCTCCCCCTCCTACACCCCTCCCCCCTTCCTTCCCTCCCCCCTCTCACTCCTCCAAGCCCTCTACACCACCCTCCTCCCTTTCCCCACGACCTCCCCCCTCCCCCTCCCATTTCTCACATTCCCCGCATTCATTCCCGGTACATTCAGTTTTCTAACTGCTCATGTGCCACTTTCTACAATTTTTTATAAAAAGTACAACATTAGTTTTATACATAAACAATTATCCAATTTGGTGCAGTCGTTCGGAAGTTAAGTGCATACATAGAATTCGGCGATTCATTTTTAGAGATAGGTATTAACTACGTCACCAACAAAGCACTATTTTTAGGGTGAATAGCCTAATTAAAAAAAAAAAAACATCGTTTCCAAGGCAACAATTAGTTTGCTTTCTTCTGACGTTTGAAATATTCTGAACATTTTATATGGGAAAATGAAATTGTTGTTTTTACCATCTTTTTGGCAATTTTTCCATATTTTCTCACCGTCAAAAGCTTCCCTGGACTACGACAAACATTTCAAAACCAAAATCAGCTAAATCGGCTTAGCCGTTCTCGAGTTTTAGCGAGACAAACGAACACCAATTGATTTTTATTTATATAGATAGAAGATAGAACATAATTATTAGCCTGAGACACTCATCTACATTGAAAAAATCTCCTGAGAAAAGATACATGCCGCCGACGTACAGTTAGTAATTGGAGGTATCTAGCTCGACTTCATTATTTTAGTACTTTTTGGGACAATATAAATTATCATTTTATGAAAAAATTGTTCAAAAATACATATTGCTCGATTCAACCTGATACAGTCGTTTTTATACTTACAGCAATCTAAATAATATAAAAAATTAGGTTTCGTATGTTTGCGTTCGCAAATCTCGGAAAGTAATCGATATATTGACTCAAAATTTTTACAGAACATTGCATTTTAGCAGAAGAGTGTTTCTGAATATAATGATTCGCGCTAGCGTTATGAAATTTGTAAATAATAATCTGTATATCAAAAATTGCCTTGGTGCTGAAAAAATTTTAAGTTTTTAAACTAAATCCTGAATATATTAAAAAACTAAAGTTAATTTAATACATTAATTTCCATTAAATACAGAAATCGTAAAATTTTGCCGGATTCATTCGGATACATTTTTAAAAGTCTGTTGAATTCTAAACCTAAAGAAAAAATACGATTTGAAAAATGGTTACTTCTAAATTTTTTATCACACTAAAACACAAGTTAAATAATTATAACAATCCCCTTGCATTATAAATATGTGAGCATGAGGTGTGTAAATTCCCCAAGCTCTCTGGGCTTAATACCCAATATACGATTAGGAAATCCTAAAATGAAATTCTACCTGCGCGAACAAATATATCACAAAGGAACAGAGCAGTCTTACACTCCAAGAAAAATAACAAATTCACCAACCTTGATTATGCAATTCTCTGCAGCTCGGGAGGCCTCCAAAATTTCTGATCAATAAGTGTAATCCTTTTGTCTTGAATCGCGCAAGTAATTAGTTGTCCATTACAACATGTTCAATTTCACAATTAGTCTGTTGTCAACATTTTATACAACAGAAATCAGTTTCTTGTCAATGTTACAAAGAGGAATTTTCCATAAAAGAAAAAATAACAATCTCCAAACAAACGCACAATGACAGTTTCTTTTATTTGCTCTATTTTTGAAAATCAATCCATTTCAGGTTCCTTGTTAATTTCAAAGAGCGAGTAACTACCGTTCCCTGTGATAAAAATATATTTAAATATTTTTTCGAACAAACAATAAAAAACAAATTATAATGCTTAACCATGCTCCCCGCCTTGGAAGTTCGCAGAACTTTCAAAAAAAAAAAAAAAAACTCATTGAATATGACAACAAATAAAGATCAAATCACTAAGTAGAAACATGTCTCGGCTAAGTCAGAAACAATTAGATTATAATAGAATATTAACATAAAATAAAATAAAATAAAGACAAAATTATTGCGTTGGGATGGGATATAATTTAACAACAGGACGTTTAAAGAGTCCATATCTAGTCTTTACCGTCGCAACGCGAATGATTTTATCAGTACCAGGATGAACATCCGTGATTACGCCTAAAGGCCAATTTAACGGAGGCGAATCCTCCTGTCCCATAAGTACGACAGTTCCAACCTTAATAGGATGGTCAGTGGTAGCCCACTTCTGCCTGACTTGCAACGTATGCAGATATTCCAAACGCCACTTCTTCCAGAAGGATTGAACCATGCCGTCCAATAATTGCTTGCGCTGAGCAAAGTTTATTTTAGCGTCTGTCAAAACAGAAGCAGGTAAGTACTGTAAAGGAGTCGACATTAAAAAATGTGCAGGCGTAATAACTTCCGGATATGGTTTGGAAGACGCGATTGTGAGTGGGCGCGAGTTCATTATACACTCTATTTGAACCAGAACGGTCTGTAGTTCTTCATAAGTGAGGAGCTGAGTTCCGATTACACGGTACAAATGAGTCTTCATACTCTTTACATTTGATTCCCATATACCCCCGAAATGGGGCGCGCGTGGTGGAATCATTTTCCACTCAACCCGGCGATTAGCGAGTTCACGCTTTAAAGCGGGCTCGAATTCCGACTCAACCAAAAACTTATAGAGATCATCTAATTGTGCCTTGGCACCAACAAAATTGGTACCATTATCTGAATACAAGCATGACACAGGGCCACGCCGAGAAATAAAACGCCTGAAAGCAGCCAGGAAAGCATTTGAAGTTAGTTCAGAGACCAACTCAATATGAATGGCCTTGGTTACAAGACATACAAAAAGACAGACATATGCCTTTTGTGAATGTTGTCCTCTCCGACGAGCAAGCGTGATACGGAGGGGACCTGCATAGTCTACACCGGTATGAACGAAAGCCTTTGCTTCTACAACACGATAGGAAGGTAAATCTGCCATCTTCAGTATAGGATGCGACGGATTTAAGCGGAAGCAGAAATTGCATTTCCGTACTTTTGCCTTAATAACAGTCCTGGCATCTAATATCCAATAGCGCTGCCGTAAGATGGACATAAGAAGTCCAGGGCCTGTATGACAGTTCATGACATGGAAATGATCGATGATAAGATTCACAACACAGTCATTTTTAGGTAGTAAAACCGGATGTTTAACCTCAAATGGTAAATCCGATTTAGAAAGCCGCCCACCAATACGTAACAAATTATCCTCATCGAGAAAAACTGATAAATTCCTAAGCTTTTTTGAAGGCAATTTGCCTTTCTGGAGTGCAGCAATATCTTCTATAAAATGAATACTCTGCACGGAACGAATCACAGCCTTTTCAGCAGTCATAAGATTATTGACCGTTCCAGAAGAGGGTGATACCTTTTTTGCGAATTGGAGGACAAAAACGACAATCCTTAAAAGTTTATTCCATGTGGATATACGCTGAGCCAGTTCACTCAGGACCGATTGTTCACGCTGAACTATTGCAGTGAGCACATTAGTTTTGTGCTCAGGCATTTCACCGATATTTGAGAAATGAAACGGTCTTAATGGCCATCCCGAGGGTGGGCTGCGAATCCACAATGGTCCATTCCACCATAATTCGTGTGAAATAAGCTGGGAAGGAAGCATGCCACGAGAAAGGCAGTCACTAGGGTTTTCACTACCGGCGACATGATAAAAGTTTTCAGGAGACAAATTCTCCTGACATTGAGCCACGCGATTACTAACAAACACCGACCATCGATGAGGCGACGAATGTATCCATGAAAGCGCAATGGTAGAATCTGAAAACGCATAAGTCCCTGCAATAGTAAGACGCGAACGATAACTATTTTGAACCGTCCGAATTAGTTTGGACATCAAGACCGCGGCACACAGCTCCAAACGAGCGAGTGTTGTTACTTTGGTGGGAGAGACTTTTGATTTTGCACACAACAATCTCACGGTTATATTCCCAGACAGATCAGTTGTGTGTAAATATATCACACAGCCATAACCATTCAGGCTCGCATCGCAGAAAGCAACGATGAGCACTGTACTGTCTTTTAGGACACCTACATGACGCGGGATTTTTATCGTAGAAATTAAAGGAAATTCCTGTGTGAGTGCCGAGAACCTTTGAATAACGCTCTCAGGGGGAGTATCATCCCAACCAATGTTGCACAGCCATAGCTCCTTAATAAGCAATTTAGCGTACAGAATGGAGGGGGCGACCAGGCCGAGGACATCAAATAAGCGGGCGACTATAGACAGTATATTCCGCTTTGTACACTTCTCCTGGACATAATAAGTCGTAAAGAAGAAGCTGTCATCAACTGGTTCCCACGAGAGGCCTAACACCTTAGAGGTATTGTTAGAACCAACAGTAAAGTCCACCGTACTGCGGTGAGAATCTGGAAGGTTTTCAAGTACAACTTGAGAATTACTAGTCCATTTGACCAAATCAAAGGCACCGGACTTGAATAACGAGATTAATTCTCGAGAAAGACGTACGGCGCTGGATTCATCTTCAATAGAATAAACCAGGTCGTCCATATACAACTTGGACTCTGCCATATTGGCAGCATCCGGTAAATGTGGTCTCATATCTTGGGCTAACTGACGAACAGTCCGCATTGATAAGTATGGACTTGCCGTTAGTCCGAAAGGGACCCGATTAAATTGAAAAGTCCGTATGAGATCGTTGTTGGAGAATCGAAATAAGATTCTCAAATATCTACGATGCTTGCTTGGAACTTCAATCTGTAAATACATTTGCTTTATGTCCGCAGTCATAGCGATGGGAAAAAGACGAAAGTTAAGTAAAAGCAAAAACAAATCAGCTTGTAGATTGGGACCAGTATGCAAGATGTCATTTAGTGACAGCCCTGTATGTGTCTTAGCACTAGCGTCCAGCACAATCCGAGGCATAGGTTTATCAGAACGAATGACGGCGTGATGCGGGATATAATATCCATCATCTATAATATCAGACTCTGGGACTTCTGACAGGTAATTGTTTTCAATATATTCACTGATAACTTTATTATAATTCTCCTGTAAAGAAGGCGATTGTTTAAATTTCCGCTCCAAGGCCATAAATCGACGCTGAGCGGTAGTTCGAGAATTCCCCAATTGGTTCGGGTCTTTACAGAAAGGTAAAGCAACAGAATACCTCCCGTCGTCAGCGCGAGAAATAGATGAAGTAAACAGATTCTCACATTCCGTCTCCTCTGGACTCAGAAATTGTATGTTAGGTATTTCTTCTAACAGCCAAAATTTTTGCACTAAATCATTTAGCGCGAGTGCGGAAAATGACATATTTGAATTGGTCACTTTATGAGGGTAGTCACCCATTAGAACGAAACCAAACGCGGTCGATAATGCGGGGGGTGCACTAGTCCCTGATTCAACCCTGTCCCCTAAATAGATATGTGGAAATAATTGTGCCCCTAAGACGACATCTATATTCCCAGGAATATTCCACGTTAAATCAGCGAGGGGTATGCCCTCTAAGTACCTCATATCACCATTTGCTATATAGTGATTAGGTAACTTATCGGTAATGCACTCGACAACGAGCGCATATATGTTATATTTATTATTTGGGTATACGCGAGACTCAATGTCCAAATAAACGTAACCAAAAATTGGTCGAGATGCTGAACCAATTCCTTTAACAAAAGAATTACTCAAAGGAATTATTGGCAAATTCAGCGCCTTGCAACAATCAACCGTGATCAAATGATTTTGTGAGCCATTATCAATTAGACACCGAACAACAATTTTATTTCCATTTTTAAGTTTTGCATACACTTGAGCTGTTGATAGTAAAATTGTAGTATTAGGTGCTACTTTAGCTGACAATGAACACGAAGAGTTAAATAGCGAGGACTCCTCTAGTATCACATCACAATTATCCGTTCCACTGACGCTGGATGGTACCAAAGGGGGGGAAGACTGCTCCTCATTGGTAAGTACTTCTGACGTATGTACATGAGTATTTGTTTTCAAATTATTCCCACTACCAAAATGAAGTAAGGTATTGTGTGGTTTTTTGCACAAATCGCACATAAGCGACGATTTACAAGAGCTTACAGCATGTGATGCGCTAAAACAATTTATACACAAATGTTTTGATTTTATAAAATCAAAACGGGCTCATGGAGAACTTAGCCCTTTGAACCGAGAGCAAGCAGTAATTGCATGATCAGTTTTTTTACAAAACATACAAGATTTCGGGGGCGGAGTTGGTACTCGAGGTACATTCTCATTACTCGCGACGAAAGATTTATAATTGTTCGAACGGGATGAAGTCGCTGCAGGCGGCTTATTCATGGCACTTGATGACCCCTTTAAACGCTCTAATATTTTCACTTGATCTTTCACAAATGAGATCAACTCATTGTATGCAGGGATTTCTTGAGTTCTAATTGCCATTTCAAAATTCTGTGACGTTTGGGAATCAATTTTCCTTAACGCACAGTGTAATAATATGAAGTCAGTTAAGTCTTCAATATCTAACTGTTTTAACGCCAAAACAGATGAAGAGTATCTTTCAACAAACGTATCAAGACTAGCAGATGTATTTGTACAACCCTTTATGTCCAGAATATTATTCAAATAAAATGTGCCTAGTGCACGCTTATCTTGATATTTTGATACCAACGAATCCCAAATAATCCTGTACGTCTCTCCAGTAGGTATAATACCCGCAGTAATCTGCAATGCGCTATGCGTTAATTTACCTACCAAATACTGCACACGATGTGAGTCATTCAGCTGTGTATTATTATGGATGTTCGATTTGAATGACTCATAGAATTTCGCCCAGGTATCGATTTTACCGTTAAAAGAGGGAAGCTCTATAGGAGGAAGTTTGATGACCGGTTCGCGAGAATTGCGGACTTTATCCTGTGACATTATTGTTGTTGCATTTTTAATTTTGTCACGTACGCGTTTCACACTACCAAATAAATCCTCAAAAGCATCTAATTGTTGATAATCCGGTACAAATGTCGGGTTTGATATCAATTGGACATCATTGATATCATCAATGACTTTTTCAAAGTCGTTACGCAACTCTTCAATTCTCTCTGACTTAGACAAGAAGCTTTCATTTAGCCTTGATTCAAAGGACGATATGTTCTTCGCCAAATTAAACAAATCGTTTAACCTGGAAAAAAGCCTTTCCTTTTTAGCTGTCAAAATGACCAACCGTCTAACGGTTTGGTCACTCGACTCTTCCGTAGTCAAGGGCATTTTAAATAAAATTATTTTAAAAATGTTCGTCACTTAATTTTCACAAAACTATAAGGTATTTCGTAAATTACCAAAGAATACGTAATCACAAACCTTTATTTGAGTAATTATGAAAAATGAGCAACCAATAAAATTTTTTTAAGTTCTGCTTCAAATTTACCAAAAATATACGTAAATGACGCTTTATAAATAATTCTATAAGAGGTAGGTATTTCGATATTTACCAAAAAATTACGTAAACCGAATTTCCCTTCTTATAAAATTTATGCCGTATAATCAGTCTAATTATAACCAGCAAAACAATAATATAGGTATTTCGATATTACCAAAATTACGTAAACCAAATCTCCAAATTATAATATTATTTTGCCTATCCGGTTATCAGAAGGATCATAATTATGCCAGCAAACAATAAAATAGGTATTTCAAGAATATTACCAAAAAATTACGTAAATCTGAAACCTTTCAAATTATATTAACTTTGCTGGAACTTAATCTGGCGAACGAAGGACCATAACTATGCATTATAAATATGTGAGCATGAGGTGTGTAAATTCCCCAAGCTCTCTGGGCTTAATACCCAATATACGATTAGGAAATCCTAAAATGAAATTCTACCTGCGCGAACAATCACAAAGGAACAGAGCAGTCTTACACTCCAAGAAAAATAACAAATTCACCAACCTTGATTATGCAATTCTCTGCAGCTCGGGAGGCCTCCAAAATTTCTGATCAATAAGTGTAATCCTTTTGTCTTGAATCGCGCAAGTAATTAGTTGTCCATTACAACATGTTCAATTTCACAATTAGTCTGTTGTCAACATTTTATACAACAGAAATCAGTTTCTTGTCAATGTTACAAAGAGGAATTTTCCATAAAAGAAAAAATAACAATCTCCAAACAAACGCACAATGACAGTTTCTTTTATTTGCTCTATTTTTGAAAATCAATCCATTTCAGGTTCCTTGTTAATTTCAAAGAGCGAGTAACTACCGTTCCCTGTGATAAAAATATATTTAAATATTTTTTCGAACAAACAATAAAAAACAAATTATAATGCTTAACCACCCCTGATTTACTATGTAGATTCCATCATAAAGATTCAGAAAACACAGTAGTTATTCTAAATTATCACGATGACGTGCACACGTACACCCGCGTAGAGATCCAAACTTGACTGACATAAAATAACTCGTCCGCGTTTCGAAGTAGTAAGTTTTTGCGGTGTTGTCGTGACGTCGCAAGTAGCTAAAATGTTTTTTTTTTAATTTCTAAAAAGAGAAGACATTTAGGTACCCAATTAAATTAAAATAAAATCCAGAAAGAAACTTAGGGTTTCATAATAAAGTCGAGCTAGATACCTCAAATTGCTAGCTGTGCGACGGGACTTGAACCCGCCTCCTTCTGATTTCCGGTCAAATGCTCTGACCACTGAGCCACGTCGGCTTATCTCCTACCCGCCAAATTATTCAATATATACTAGTGTTTCATTCAACAATGACTGCTTATTACATTTTTCCGAAGGACGTCATAAGGACAAAAGGACGCGGGTTCAAGTCCCGTCGGCGGCATGTATCCTTTCTTGGGAGATTTTTTCAATGTAGATGAGTGTTTCAGGCTAATAATTATTGCTTATAATAATTATCACCCTTTGTGCTATGCATAGAAATCTTGTCTTAAACATTAGTTTATCAATTAAAAAATAATAATTCATATAAATGGTTTATTTCAAAATATTAATTTACTGACCATGCTTTCAAAACATGTAATCAATTTTTTTGTAATTTTTCATTTTCCAGATATTAGTTGTACTTTTAAATTAGGTTTAAAATTGATTTCTTCAAAATCCATACATATTGAAATCTTCCTGAAAACTAGTTCAAATTGTGTGCAAGCACTTACCTTGGTACCAGCCATGGTACCAAGGTTCTGGAACAAAAATAAAAATTTATTAATCATTATTGAAATAACATTTCAAAATTCTAAAATGATACGAAAATTAAAAAATACACCGAAAATCAAAAAAATACGTTTGTGATCGACAAGGCTAATGTTTTAATTTTTTATTATTTAGTAAAAGATACTCACATAAATTACAATAAATTTAATACAATAATTAATTACATAATATATGTATTTGATTTACCCCCATAAATAAGCAGGGCTTGTGTGTATGAGGGTATTCTGTTCAAATTTTTGGTATAATTTTTAAGCTGAGTTTTTTAAATTTTTTTATTACTCTTTATGTTTCTGATTTTTTCAGGTAGTGAATTAAAAAAATTAACTCCGAGATATTTATGATTTAACTGTCTTATTATTTTTTTACATTATGGAGTAGGAAGTGGTGTTGATGTTTGACTAAGATTTCTGTTATTTTTAAAGGGTGCAACTTTATTTTGAATATTATCTTTATACATTTTTAATGTTGCATGATAAAAGTATAATTATTTTACCTTAAATTGTTTGAATAAAAGTATATTTTCAGGTAGTTACAATGATTATAATCTGATAATGGTAACAATAATCGGTCATCTGCTCTGACGATGGACGCTGTAACGTTGTCCGAAAGGTTGGATAAATAATGACGTAGTTCAACTCAAATCATACCTCAATTTTTTTTGCAGTAGCTACACACATCTGGCCTAGTGGAAAATAATTTCCCTCAGGGCCTGTCATCTTTGGAAAAGCTGTGTGAAGAGTATTTTTAGGCAAAGGAAGGAGATAAAGGAAAGGAAATGGCATGAGGGGTGGTTTGGAATCTGGGGGTAAATGTGAGTTGGAGTTACGGACATATGAATCCATCCCTCCAACTGGGGTACAAGGCAATGGATCGAGAGAGACCGGCTGAAGAGATCTAGGTTATGTCTTCAACTATCAATCTCTCTCTATCCGGTCCCCACATGAAATCGGGCACCCTGCTAAGTCACCAAACAAAGCGAACTGTAATTTTTGAAATACATTGATTTGTCAAAAAAACATCTCTAACAACGAGCGCAAGCAACGTACTCGGGAATATAATTTTTTTTATGTGCAAATATTAGAAAAACTCAATTATCAATTGTCTACAGATACAACAATTTGGTAGGCTTACCGCCGTCCGGGAGCCATTTCGTCACTTCATTTGGATAGGGTTATAACTTCACTGCACCTTGTTCTGAGATATGAGGTGTCAAAGTTTGCAAAGACATGCACTCATTATCTTTTTACCATTTTCCGGGTTTGAGGTTAAATCTTGTGTTAAGTAATTTAATTGAACATATTTTAAAGGAAAGTATTTAAATAGGACATCAGGTTCTTATTACATATCCCTAATGCAATTCCTAGCTAGGGCCACGTCCTATTTAAATCGTTTCCATTAAAATATGATTAACTAAATAACTTGAACTAAAATTGTTAAATACATTACGAAAATTCGTCTTTGGAAACTTAGAAACCTTTAAAAATGGTAAGGCGTAGTTAAAACCCTATCCAAATGAAGTGACGAACCATAATGCGCCTCGTATTTACATAGTTCAACTGTCAGATACAAACAAAATAGAGGGTGTAAGTGACGATAGAACCTTGTAAAATTAATTATTATTTGTAATGTCCTTGATAGACTTATACACAAGACAAACAAATGAATTTGTAATGAGGAGAATAAGATCGTCATAGAGTTTATTGACGTTATAAAGTTTACATTGTAACAGTATCTCCTATGCTAAGGTCTAAGAGAGAATCAGCGCTGACCGGCCGATGTACCGCGCGCTGCCTGCCTCCAACTACCGACTTCGGGTGCCATCGGAAGCGTTCGGCTATTTCCGTAAATGTTGCCATGCTGAAGCAAGCTTGCGGATACTACATTATTGAAAATGTTTGAAGTTAGAACTTTGTCATACTTATATCTACGAAAATACAACACGGATGGTTCTGAAATTTATTTTGATAATAGAAATAAGCCAAACAATTGCTTTGGCATTCAAAGGTCATTTAAAAAAAAAAATATCAGTTAAAACCCTTTCCAAATGAAGTGACGATTTATTGGATAACCAACAACCCTGCCATAGGTCAACACAAATGGTTCGCTACATTTTGGTGACCTAGCAGAGATGCCCGGGGTAACGGGGTGAGGTTTGTTCGGGTCTTAGGGTCTGACCACCAATCGTGCAAGATCGGGAGAGACTGGTTGAGGAGATCTTTTGAGACGTCTGCAGCAGGGCTCTCTCGGAACATCAAGATGGAATAATTCATCCGTCACTCCTGGACACACTGACCCATAGATTCCTACCCGCCCCTCATACCTTTTTCCTCCCCAGAATATCCCCTTCTTCCTTTCCTAAAAAGATTCGGCACACATCATCCCCAAAGATGACGTAGGCTCTGAGGGGAATTATTTTCTTCAAGGCCTCCTGTGTGGAGCTAATGTTTTTTTAATATTTTTTATTTATTTAATATTTGCATGTTTTTATAATTAATTTGCTTTTTTTCATGTTAAACAGATTTGTAAAATTAATGTAATAAAAGCCTTTCCTCACCATAAAGAGACAAGGCTCTTGTGTTTGGTGAGTGAATTCATACTTAATTATGTTATCAATGTTATCAATTGAGTAGGTGAATAATAATATTACAACCATTAACAATAGATAAAGTAAGAGAAACCTTCGATTAACAGATTTATATGAAGTGAAATGAAAAATTAATAAAAGTAATGTACTCTTATATTTTTTTTTTCAATTATTTCTGGCTTTCACCCTTCAAGGGTGTTCTAGGCCATCATTTAAAATTACAGAGAAAGAGAAAGGTGAATTTATATATTTATTTTATTTAAATGTACGAATTTCAGAATTATATGGAAGATTGGAGTCGAGTTCAGACTTAGAAGAGATGAAATGTTGAATGGAGGGGAGGCAATTTTAGATAACGTTTGATAGAAGAGAGAATATTTATTTAGAGAGGGACAACCAAAAAATATGTGATCTAAAGAGCCCACATCTAGACCACAGAACGTACAATCTGGGGAGTCAAGGATGTGAATTTTAAAAAGGTGAGAAGGAACGGAACAATGACCGATTCTCTTTCGAATAAGTGAGGAACTTTCTTTTTTGGAAAAATGGGGAAATTTTTTAAACCACGGTTTTGATGGGGTAGTCCTTTGTATTGAGGCGTAGCGAGCTCCCTTGGATTGGCTGGCAATGTTCCAATGCTCTGTCCAAACATTGCGGGATCTATCTTTGATATTGGAAAAAATATCAGATAGGGGAATATGGTTTACGAGGGTAACAATAGGGTTGGACGCTCCTTGTTTTGCCAAAGAATCTGCAATATCGTTACCCACTATGCCAATGTGTCCAGGGATCCAAACAAGAATTACGGTTTTTCCAGAGCTTTGAATGGAGGCTATCAGCACTCTAATGAGACATACAAAGTGATCATCAGGATGAAGAAGAGGACAGGATTTAAGTTTTTGGAGGGAACTAATAGAGTTAGAGAGAACAAGGGAATGTTCACAATTATTTTTGATTATATATTTGAGTGCTTCAATTATTGCAATGCACTCAGCAGAAAATATTGAAAATTGATTTGAAATTGAATAAAATATTCTATCATTAGAATTATTGTGGTAAACGTTAATACCTATACCACAGTTAGGAGAGTCAGGAGATTTGGAGCCATCAGTAAATAAAAGAAAAGAGTTGGGCCATTTAGAAGAAATAATGTCATTGAACATATTATTAACAGTAAGGACTGGGAGATTGGAATGACTTTTAAGGATGCCGATCCCTTCCAAAATTGTTGGGGATAGGGTGACGTGACTATATTTTAATTTGTATAGTGGAAGAAGATCATTTTGGATAATTTGAAGCTCTGAGAGAGAGCGGAAATTTTTACAGATGGCAGGAAGAGGTTTAGTTCGAGCTCTGATTGTAGATGAATGTGTTGAGTCTTTGAACAACGAAACTCTGGGAATAACCTGATGACATTTAGAATTTAAACATTTAAGAACAAATTTGTCAGCAAACAGTTGTCTTCTTAAATAAAGTGGGGGATCAGAACATTCCACTTGAAGAGAATTGATGGGTGACGACTGCATCGCTCTAGTTATTATTCGCAATGACTTTGATTGAATTTTGTCTAATTTACTGAGTGCATTTTTGGAAGCAGTACTAAAAAGTGGGCAGGCATAGTCGAGATGACTTCGAATAAGTGCATTGTAAAGCAACTTAATGCAGGTAAGGTGAGCACCCCACCAAACGCCATTCAATGATCTGATGATATTTAATTTTTTTTCACATTTAGTAACTTTATTGTGAATATGGGAAGACGATTTAAGTTTCCTATCAAATGTGAATCCCAAAAATTTTACTTCAGAGGCGTTGGGAATTGGAGAGTTTTTAAATAAAATTTGAACAGGAGGATTTTTATGACGGTTTGAGAAGGTGACACACTGACTCTTTTGAACTGAAAGTTCCAGACCATTTAAAGTGAGCCATGTGCAAAGGGCATCCATGGCTTCATTAAGATATTTGACGGCAAGTGGATGATAAGAAGAAAGCCAAATCATCTGCGAACTCAATAAATTTTACTTGAGGGGGAAAAGAGAGAGATGCATATCGTACGTGTATATATTATACAGTATAGGGGATAATACATCGCCTTGGGGTAAACCTTTCCAAATTGATCTACTCTGAGGAGTAACATCTGGTAGTTCAATGAAAATTTTTCTATCAAGAAATAGATTTATAATAGACTGGACAAACATGGGGGGAAGGCCAAGGCCTAAAAGTTTTTTTTAAGGATTGGGTTTTTGATTGATTTTGGATGATAAGAAGAAAGCCAAATCATCTGCGAACTCAATAAATTTTACTTGAGGGGGAAAAGAGAGAGATGCATATCGTACGTGTATATATTATACAGTATAGGGGATAATACATCGCCTTGGGGTAAACCTTTCCAAATTGATCTACTCTGAGGAGTAACATCTGGTAGTTCAATGAAAATTTTTCTATCAAGAAATAGATTTATAATAGACTGGACAAACATGGGGGGAAGGCCAAGGCCTAAAAGTTTTTTTTAAGGATTGGGATGGAAACATTTTCAAAGGCACCTTCTATGTCTATAAAGACTGCAAGACATACTTCATGGTTAGAAATGGATAAATTTATATCAGTGCTGATGATGGCAAGGTTATCTTGCGTAGATTTTTTTTTCCTAAATCCAAATTGAGATGGAGAGAGAAACTGATTACTTTCAACAAAAAATTCTAACCGGTTTTTAATTAATTTTTCATAATTTTTACTTAGGGTGGATGAAAGAGCAATTGGCCTGTAGTTGGATCCAGAATTGGGTGATTTGGTTTTATTTAAGGATTGGGATGATTATTGGAGAACTCCAGTCATCAGGCATTATGCCAGACTGGAAGATTTTATTTAAGATCCTTAGGAAGTGATTTAGAACATTATCATTACTATTTTTGATAATGCTATAAGGAATACCATCTCTGCCTGGAGATGAGTCTTTGACTGTTGATAAACAATTTTTTAATTCAATTAAAGTGAATGGAGTGTTAGGTGCATATCTTATTATTCACGTTGGAGCGGCAAGTATTAGGTGAAAAGTGGCATAAGGAGACATATGATGGAGCTAGCTGAAATGAAGGAAGACGGGATGAATACACCTGCGTACTTTTCTATTAATTTAGTGGAGCTAGAGGATTAACGTAGTGGAGCTTGGTGCTTCGTCCAGCAACCAAGAGGCTGCCCTGATGTGATCCTGTTGATGTCGCGATGCCAAACCCCCCTGGGAGCATCAGGACGATGAGAAATGATCCGGTGTATTGCGCCAGCCTGGCCAGCGGTATGATACCCGTCCTATGAGGCCTTCAAGCCCAAACAGATGGATGCCTACGGAATCCGTTGACAGACGGAGTCGGCGACGAATCCGGGGTTGCGGTGAACCAGAATGGTCTGTTCTGCGTATCACGATCGAGTACGCGGTTATTTTATATGAACGCCTCAGTAGGCGGCGGATGAAACAGTTAAAACCGCGAACACTAATTAAATAAACTCCGCCGTGGCTTGCGAGGTGTAGCGGGAGTCCATGTTCGCCAAATGCACATTTTCAGTCGCCCGATCAGCTAGATAAACGACATTAATTATTCTCGTCGCACGAGGCGCCGACGGCCATTGAAGAACCGAAACTTTGTTAATCACGGGACCGAACAATTCGGATCTTTATGTTAATCCCGTTAATTACACATAATGTACGGATCTCTTTGCAACACGGAGTCGTATTGTTCCGGTATATTTTACATTATAAACTTAATTCGCTACGTGACTGTGCCCGAGAAAAAAACAGCGTCCTCCCGCCTTCTTCCCGTCCAGAGTGCCGTTCCAAAGACAAAATCCGTTTTCCCTCCGTCTGCCAACTTGCCGAGTATCTTGAATAAACTCATACCATCATTCAAATAAAGGTACCTGCCTATCCGAGTAATGAATTAAAGTAATTTATATGTAATGATGCATCCACATCATAACATTACCCCCCTCGCCACAAAAATGTTCGCCCTCGAACATAACAACTAATAAGGTTCCTACCCCTAATCTAAAAAAAAGGTCGGTCAAAGGGCCTAAAAAAAAAATTTATTCAAACCTAATCTAGCAATCATTAGTAGACAGCAGTAAAAAGTGATTAGTAGATCAAACATAAATTAAATAGTAATAGCGAATGGGTGTGCCGCAACTCCGATCGCACTCCATCATGCGTAAGGCGCGATGGACGGGCTTGCGATGCAACCATTCTTATTTAAACATAGCTTACAACTAGAAGAACTTAAAACTAAAAGAACTTAATATTAAAAACATGGTGAACTAATGTTCCGTGAACGGGGTCCGTAAACACCCACAGCATTGAAGATACTGGGTGAATAACAGCTGACTTATGTCTTGGATTACCGTTAACGTTACATATACAGCATAATCATCATCAATTATGTAAGTTTAAACACTAATCAGTGAACAACACATCCTTAACATAACTATACCTATGTGTGTCCAGCACAAAAATTATACACAACCATATGCATTATTGCATCACTGACCCACTGAAGAATCATAACATGAAATAGTGTCTAAATCGAATCAAATTTGCTACTGAAGTGCAGTGTTTTTCTCGGGCTATCACCCGGTGTGTCTGTCTTCCGGTATTCTACCGTGATATGCTTATAAAGTGACTTTTTACAAAAAAATTGACAGACAATTTAACTATGAGTTTATCACCTAGAAATGTTTTGAGAATTCGTACTAAAAGTGGTCAACAAACTGAAATTTTGTGTGTATAATAAAACTCTGTGCCGAATTTATATCCTCGTGTGTCTGTTTTATCGATACTCGAACGAGGAGTGCCTCAAAAGTGATATCAAAACTGAAAGTCTAAACTTTAATTGTGTATAAGTGAACTAAAAGATAGTCTAAACTTTAATAAGTGAACTAAATAAAACAATAAACATCGGAAAAACAAAAAATCTGGCAATCTGTGAATGCTTAACAAATTTGAATTGTGAATTAAACAATAATCACAGTGTTTTGTGTTAAAAACTACTAAAATACACTCTAGTACATTTCGTGGACAGTTGTTTAATATTGACTTTAATCTCGCTGACACCCAACAGTGATTTGGCGTAGGAGCAGAGTGTTTGGCTCCCGTATCTTCAGAGAAGGGTTCGATCCTCGAACAAACCAAAATCTTTTTATTTTAATATTATATTTATAAACTACCTGTTCATAGATGGCGGTAAATGCGTAGATACACTAAACCAAAAATAATTTTAACCAGATACCCTACCAGTCAATAGATGGCAGTAAAGTAGTAGAAAAATTAAATAAAACTGCAAACGGGCTTGATAATAGATGGCGGTAAATATACCAATTTAAAGAAATACTACTTACTGATAATATTAACAGATGGAAGTAGGTATATAAAATATATAATTATTTATTTATTAAAATTATTGGAATTTGAAAAATGGAAAAGGGAAATAAAACACCCAGAGTAAAAAATTCAGACCCATTTACGAAATCTTTTATGACCCCAAGATCCCCAACCGAACAAGAGGAAGATAATTTATCGTCTGATTCGGAGAATAATAGAGATGATGAGGAAGAAAAGTCTATATTGATAGAGACAAATCAAGTGAGTAACGCACTTACTAACTCAAGAATCATAATTAATTCCATGAAGACAACCCTCTCAGAAAGTAAAGGAAAAATTTCCATGGGCCAAAAAGAAAAAATTAATGAAGGAATGGATAATTTATTTAACATTATAGCTCATTTAGTAGCAGAAAATAATGAAATGAAGGGCGAATTAAAAATTCTCCGGCCGCTCACAAAAATAGTTACCCAAAATTTTAATGAAATGAAAAAAATAATGCAGGAAAATAAATCGCTTTTCAATAACATGAATACAAAAAATGAAGAAATTAAAAAAGACATAAGAAAAATAATAGTACCCGAAACTTATGCGGAAAAGGTAAAAAAACATGAGCCGATTGTAATCATAAAACCAAAAAAGAAAAATCAAGAAAATGTTGAAACAAAAAACGAAATAAGCGTTGGAGTACCAAGGCCCGCTATCTGCGTCTTTCCAGTAAACGCTGAAGCCACCATGGACAGCGATGCCACAATAAAAATGGTCCAAGATGTCATTCGACCGTCCGAAATAGGCGTTCGGATCACGGGCATGCGCAAAATAAGGAACAAGGGGGTGCTGCTCAACACGGCAACTGCAGGTGAGCAGGAAAAATTATTAAATGCCACTTGTCTTAATAATTCGAGCATACTTAAGGCCCGGTTACCCACCAAACGACTCCCGAGACTGATATTTTTTAACGTGCCGAGGGCTTTAACTGATGCTGAATTTTTGAGGATCGCTCTAACGGGTATTCCCAATGTTCAAGACGTCGAGGGAACACTGGCAAGCTGCAAGCTTAGTCACTTGGCTGGCGCTCGTACAGGAGACACCTGCCATCGAATATATGAGGTGCCTGCTGCTGTGCGCAAAACACTCGTGGAACAGGAGAAAGTGTTTGTCGATTGGACTGTGTGTCGCGTCCGAGACTTTTTTGGGCTTACCGTCTGCACTAAGTGCCATGTGATTGGACACTCCTTCAAATACTGCCGAGATGAAACTTGGTGTGGGCACTGTGGCCAAAAAAATCACACCCGCGAATCCTGCCCAAATGCCGCTTCCGATCCAGTCTGCGCTACATGTACCAGATTTGGTAAGCCTGCTGCTCATTCCACTGGAGACAGGGACAACTGCCCGGCCTACCAAGCTGCACTGAAAAAGGATCTTGCTACAATCGATTATGGAGTGTAACATACGTGAGCATAAGTGCCTCACCATCGAGGATTATAATCCCGTGATGAACTGTCTACGAATAATGTACTTGAACGCGAGAAGCATCCGTAATAAGTTTGATGAGATCGAAGAAAAAGTTAGAAGTTTGCTGTATATTGTGCACGTCCTCGTCATCACTGAAACGTGGCTTAATATTGGAGAGGAAAATTTTTACTCCTTGAGTGGTTACAAAAGTGTTTTTGCCTCTCGCCCCAACGAAGGAGGAGGCGGCGTAGCAATATATGTGATTGATACTATGAAGTGTGCAATTATTGAAAAATTCTCAAATGAAAATTCCTTCTTAGGTATAAGTCTTTGTAGCAGTGATAGGAAACCAGTCAACATTTATGCTATCTATCGAAAACCTAACACAAACATGCAGGATTTTTTAATACACCTAGAAAACATACTGAACGAAAGTAGACAAGATACATTAATATTCGGAGACTTTAACATTGACGTATCCATATCCACACACTCTTCATTAAATTTTTGCAACATCTTAGAATCTTACAATTTCTCAATACACAACAAAACATTTCCCACGAGAGTTACTGATACAAGCAGCACCATTATAGATCACTTCATATCAAATAGGCAAAACATTCAGACTACTATATCGAATATTGATGATCCACTTAGTGACCATAACATACTTATTGTTGACTATAAGAACAACTTAAAAAAATGTTTTAATAATAGAACCAAATCCCGGATTACGAGACCTATCATCAACAGTATGTCAGTAAAATCCTATCTTCTTGATAACAATTTCACGATCGACTTAAGCAACTCAGAAGACCCTTTTAAAAGTTTCAATTATCACATTAAAAAGGCAATAGAATCAGGTACAACCAAACCAAAAACAAGATTAGGAAGTCGGGAACAACTAAATACTCCATGGTTTGATTCCAAATTAAATTCCTTAATCAAAGAACGAAACCAGATTCACAAACAGTGGAAACAAGACCCTGGTAATATTACTCTTGTAACACTTAAAAAGAGATTGAGAAATACCATTACTAATTATAGGCGAAGTCTAAAACACAAATATTATGCGAACAGCTTTCAACAAAACCAAAATAACCCTACTAAAACTTGGAAAATCATAAACTCTATTCTGTCAAACCGAGCACATAAACCAACCAACGAAATAGAATCCCTCATCGTAAATGACTGCGAAATTAAGGATCCGGATCAAATAGCATCGGCATTTAATGAGTTTTTCCTCTCGATAGGAGAAAAGTTAGCAGCTACCATTCCGTCATTCCCGGACGACTGCAATACCGTCCTTGTAGAACCGAAGGCTTGCCAATCCTTATACATGGCTAGGACAAACAAAGATGAGGTATTGAGGATCATCTCTAAAACAAAGCTGAAAGCAGCACCGGGACTCGATGGAGTAACACCATCAGTTCTTAAGGCTTGTAAAGAAGAACTAGCGGGTCACCTAGCAGAACTTTTTAATTGGTCACTGTCCTCGGGAAAGTTTCCGAATGAATTAAAGCTTGCGAAAATAATACCTATACATAAAGGAGACTGTAAAACATGTATTTCTAACTACCGTCCTATATCACTTTTATCGGTATTTTCAAAAGTGTTTGAGACCATAATCAAAGATAGACTCCTAAAATACATATCTGCGAATAATATCCTTACACCACAACAATATGGCTTTCGGAAAAATTCTAGTACTCAATGTGCCACCTTTGATTTTATCTCTACCCTTCAACAGTATATAGACCAGGGTGAATATGTGGCAGCCATATTTATAGATCTCAAAAAAGCCTTTGATACGGTCAATCATGAAATACTCTTAAAGAAATTGGAACATTTGGGTATTGTTGGGAAGCCCCTAAACCTCATACGAAGCTACTTAGATGATAGATTTTGTCTTGTCGAAGTCAAAGGGGTCTCGAGTGGCTTAGGTAGAATCACATGTGGAGTGCCACAGGGATCAATTCTTGGCCCTCTGCTTTTCTTGCTATATGTCAATGACATAACTAAATGTGGTATCTCTGGAAAACTCCAACTTTATGCGGATGATACTGTAATCTACTATCACAGTAAAACCCTGAGTGACCTGGAGTCTCTAATGAATGTAGATGTCTCAATTTTAGCTAATTGGCTCCGTATTAATAAATTGAGCCTCAATATAAAAAAAACGCACTATCTAACATTCGGTAATAAGGATTATGGGTCCATGAATATTTCACTTGGAACTGATAAACTCCAAAATATGGAAGTTACGAAATATTTAGGCCTATTAATAGACTCTAAACTTACGTGGAATTCCCATGTAGAGCATGTGAAATCAAAAATTTCCCCAATTACCGGTGTACTGTACCGACTCCAAGGTCTTCTCTCCATATCTCTACTACGGGCCACTTACAATGCAATGATTCACTCCCATCTGAGTTATTTAGTTAGTATCTGGGGCACTATTACTAAAAAACAAATATCAGAAATACAGGTGATTCAAAATCGAGCTATAAGGAATATCTACCATCTACCGTGGGATACACATATCAAACATATATATTCAAAGACAAACATACTTCCTTTTACGGTTCTACCTAAATACAATATCACTAGTGCAATATTACAAATCATACATAGATCCGCACACACTAACATCAGACCAGCCTTTAATTCAGACATACACCAGCACAAAACACGATCCCAAAATCAAATACACTTAGCATCATCTACCCACACAACTAAATTTGGTATTAACTCGTTACAATATATCGCATATAGACAATACAATGCATTACCTAATGAAATAAAGCATTCAGTAGCTAACAAAAAAATATTTGTTAAAACGCTTAAAGAATATTTCCTGAAAATGTATTTAAACCAGTGAATATTGGCTCGCCTTCATACGTTTGTTTTTTATGTTTTATGTGTATGGATGTCTCTCAGTATTCCTAAAATCTCTATTCTTGACAATGCATTTTTTATTTATTTATATATATTTTTTTATTTTTTCCCTTTTCAATATATTGTATTTTTTAAACGTGTAATATCTGTGTAAAATGTACTTATATCTATCTGTCCTTCCCGTAATGAGTTTTCTTCTCAACTCATTGGGAATAATGTGTTACTTGTCATATTTTTGTAATACATTATAATTAATAAATAAATAAAATAAAATAATAGGGTTTTAGAGAGCCATTTAGGCAACACCTTGGAGTGCAAGCAACCCTCACTTCACTGAATTTACGTCCCTTTTAGGAAAAATAAAATTGTTCACTACGAAGAGTTTCCTATTCTACCTAAATCGGTCGTACGGGTGAGTGTATGAAGTAAAGTAGCATCATAGGTACTTAAACTAATCAATAAATTTAACAAAATAATATGTTTATTACTAAACTATTCTCTTTGTATATTCGCAAGCATATGAGTGGTTACTACGTGTTGAACTCACAACATTTCTCAGAATTTATGTATGTTTGAAAACAGTCATGTTTCATATTGAAAGAGATAAACAGAAAAGAAAACAATGCTCAAAACACAAAGAGGTGTAGGACTGGCATCCCTGTGTGTTTCGAGTCAAAACTTAATAATAAATACAAAATTTAATAACCATGAACGCAGTTCAATGGGATGTACCCTGAACACAAGGGGAAGTGGGCATGTGTTCCACTTGTATTCGAGGTTAACAAACGTAATATTAAAAACAAATTATGTCATTCATCTTGTTTGCTTGCTCGTGCTCAGTCCAAAAAAAAAATGTTACTAAATTAATTTCGAATAAATAACAATAAATAATTACGCCTAACGAAAGCAAAAACTTGTTAAACAACTCGAGTTAATTTTACTAGAGTGGATTTTGATTGCAATGAATCATAAATACTACGTGAGTTTGCATAATCGCACCCCCCCCTCCAAAAACATGAACGAACAAAAAGAAATAACCCTGTGACAGGACTTTGACTGTCAGAATGTCGGGTCGTTTCAACTCGGTTGATCAGGCCGGGTTAAAACTCCCAAGCATTAAATATTAACTAGTAAATAAAATAATTTGCAGTATTCGGTAGGGATGGCCAGACCCTCCGAAGTATTGCCACAATAAGACTATACCGGTATATTATTTAATTTTAATATATCTTTCACATGAAAATCACCCGCAACTTTTCCGTTTAAGTCTGCAAGCGTATAGATTAGATTGGATTTTTTCTTTACTACCACATTCTGAACAAACCGAGGTGCCAATTTCTGTGTGAAATAATTCAATGCGTTAGATTGTGCAAAATTTCTCCGCCACACCACATCACCAACCTGATAGGTGATGTGTTTTCTGCGCAGGTTGTAATGGTCAGCTCCTTTTTGATAAGCTTTAAGAAGAGCATCAGAGACTTGCTCGTAAATCGAAGACAACTCTTCTAGTTTCTGTGCATAAGCTTTAGGTTGAGCATCCACTTGCGAATTGGATTCCTCATCCGCTATTGGATTACGGTGCAGATCACCGTCCAGTATCTGCTCCCGACCGTGCATCAGGAAATAAGGTGTATAACCTGTAGCGCAGTTTACCGTGTTATTCATGGCCGATTGAACTTGCGGAAGAAATTTGGACCAATTTCGGTGGTCTGATTCAACAAGGATAGATAACGCCGTACCCAAGGTTTGATTATAACGTTCGACTACATTGTTTTGAGGCGTATAAGACGAATTGTAAAAAGGTGGTGGTATGTTATAGCTACTAAGTAAGTCCTTAAATTCTTTCGAAACAAATTGACGACCATTATCACAGACGATAGTTCGTGGTACGCCGTGAACAAGAAAGATGTTTTCTTCTAAGATTTTAATTATGCTTCTCGCGGTGCCATTGCGCAGCGGAAATAGCCATGTAAATTTAGAAAAAACGTCTACACATGATAAGATTACGGTAAAACCTGAGTAACTCCTAGGTAAAGGACCTACTTAATCTATCGACAACATTTGCAAGGGTCTTGTGACCTTTTTTGGGTTTGAAGAGATGCCGTTAGGTGGGGCTGTACTTATTTTGTGGGCCTTACAGACTGTACAACGATTAACAAATTGCTTAACATCCTTGTACATATTAGGCCAATAGTAACGCAATTGCACCTTTTTATAGGTTTTGAATACCCCAGGATGACAAGCTCGCGAAGACTCGTGTAAATTTGAAAGGATTGCCTGTCTACCTTCCTGCGGAACTACCTTCTTCCAGGCAGTATCCTCGCACAGGGCTAAGCGAGTCTTTGTGTGTCGGAACAATTCATTATTACGTATTTGAAAGTTCTGGAATCGCTGCGGAAATTCTTGGCATCCTTTCCAAGCTTTCGAATACCACGTATCCTTTGTATGTTCAGTGTCCACACCTTATAATATGGCAAGGTCCATTCGTGAAAGCACGTCTGGAACAACATGTTGTGTCCCTTTGCGATGGACAATGTCAAAAGAAAATTGCGAAAGAAAAAAATCTGGC
Organism: Limnephilus lunatus; assembly: GCA_917563855.2. Classification (NCBI taxonomy): domain Eukaryota; kingdom Metazoa; phylum Arthropoda; class Insecta; order Trichoptera; family Limnephilidae; genus Limnephilus; species Limnephilus lunatus. The sequence continues at coordinate 128,673,325 of OU830592.1, forward strand.
GCAAAAATCTGCGGAGCGGGTTTTTAGCTGCTAGTATTTAATGATCACATAAAATAAAAATTCTTGATGATGATGTATTTTTTATTGAGTGTTATAATTTCTTCGTTATTAATTATTTTTTTTAAATATAATTCACTTCAGAGTTTCAAGCATTTGAATGTACCTTCTTTATCTGTATCTCAAAACAGTGTTTTTGTAGATAGGCCCCAGATCCTAAAACCCCGACTTTGTAGTCTATGCGGCCTTCCTGTTAAAAAATATGTGCACTACTGGGCTAGATAAAATACCATTTTTCTCCCGGAATCACCTTCCCGTGCGTCCCCGTTCCCTTCCCGCGTCTAATACTTTCTTACTTTTCTAATACTTACATTTTTAAACTCGTGATATCTTTCAAATGGTATGTCCGAATTGAATAATTCAAAAAGTTACATAAAGGTATTAAATCATTCTTGAATATGAAGTAATTTATTTTGATAAGGACTAAAACCAAGATACAAATATAGAGCCTTTTCAAGCGGCGACATTTATCTAAATTTTTAAAATAAATAATACTTATTGTGGTATAACTATAATAGTTAGACATATGCTGTCACGACACTTTTTATAAATAATGATGTGTTCTGCAAAGTCGTAGTACATTATTTTATTCTATCATCAATAGTTTTCTCAGCGCACGCGATGTAAAGAATATTTTAGGTAATATGTTTACACCTTGGGTTACATTATTAACATGTTACATACCAACAGTGAAAGAATTTTTCGAATCGGTTCAGTAGTTTCGGAGCCTATTCGATGCAAATAAACAAACAAACAAACAAATTTTTCCTCTTTATATAGTGTAGTAGATAGATAAAACACACAGGTCTGTAAAAAGGTGAAAAAAATAAAAGGCGTTTTTTTTTGCAAATCTTATTATTTTGCGAATATTAAGGTTATGTAAATCCATACAGAATATTAAGACTACGTATAATTTGGATGTACTGTTGTTTGTTTAGTCTTATTGTATTGAACTATTTGTACGAAGAATCTGATCACATCCCAGAGATACTCCAGAAAATTTATGTAGTCTCTAAAGATGATCCAGTCACGTGTCGCCGTATCTGTTTCGTCGAGATGCAGTAACTCATATTTAGGAAATATCAAGGGGGATATATAGTGTTGGGTAAAACGTTCTAAATTATATTCAAATAGGACCAGCTGGAAACAAAAGACAATGCAGATAAGATTTGTGAAATGACAAATAAAAATTACATGCATTTGCTTTTCTTATTAATAATGTTTATCGCCAACTTTTCCGCCTACCGAGGTACTGCAGTGCTAAGGAAATGTTCCTGGAGAGAGGAGTGCACACTTTGCGAGCACTTCTCCGCTAACGCAAGGGAAGTTTATGGCGCAGACTGCGCCAATTGAAGAATAAGATCATCGCAGCAATGATTACCTGGATGGAGTCTGATAGCCCTCTGGAGGCGGGAGGAAATACCCCCCGTAAACGGCTGCTTGTTTCATTTTAGTGATTAATTTTTTTTTTCAGTTTCGTTTCTCATTTTTCATGCTTATTTGTTTTTTTTATTTATTTTTATTTTAACTTTATGATTTAAACCTCAAATTGTAATATTTAACACTACAGTACACGGGTATTGTTTTTGTTCATAACTTCGTGAAATCGCGTGATTTAACTTTGAGTCTCTAGCTAAGCTCCGATTGGTTGTTGTTCGACGCATTCAGTGTGGCGTGAGTGATTGACACTGGCGCACGTGCCAAAAATAACGATTTAAACATAACAAATATTATAATCAATAATTATCAGCCTGAAACACTCATCTACATTGAAAAAATCTTCCGAGAAAAGATACTGGCTGCCAACGGGAATTGAACCCGTGACCATCTGATTGCCGGTCAGCAGCTCTGACCACTGAGCTATGGCGGCTTATCTAATACCCGCCAAATAATTCAATATATACTAGTGTTTCATTCGAAAATTACTTTTTATTACATTTTAAAGTTGTTGGGATACCTTCGTTTGTATACCCATGCGTGCACTGGCGGAACACAAAGAAAACTTGCTCGAAATGCTACAGGCGTATATGTAATGATCACCAAATTTTAATTAATACTTCGTGTAATAAAAATTGAAAAAAAAAGTTTTTTTAAAAATGTAAGAATTAAACCAAAATTGATTGATCTCAAATAAGTAAAAATTATGTGATTTTTTGAGAAATTTGAAGTTCTGTTAATATTTTAAGCAGAAAGAGAAAATATATTTTTTTATTATTTTGGTTTACTTAATAAATGTAATTTATAATAATAAATGTGTTATATTTAAAAATTAAACGATATTTTTCAGTATATTTCAATTTAAAATGAACTACAAGTGAAGCCCACGCGAGCACTAATGAACGTTATAGATGCGCGTGTACCGTAGTGTTAATTAAATGAAGACAATATTAGCGATACTCGATCGAAAATCTGGAGACAGAAAAACCAGAAAAGGATATTGGCAAACTGGGACTCGAACCCAGTACCTTTTGCTTTTATTGCAACAGCTCTACTAACTATATCCAATTCGGTCACTTTTAACTGTATCATACATCGACTAAGAACTACCAATATTATCTTAATTTCCTTAACGCATATATTATTGGCTGCTATTTATATATATATATATACATATATATATGATTGCAAGATTCAAACTCGAACTAAATGTTATAGATAGTGTCTGGAGAATTTTTTTATCTAAAACATAAAAACGTGTACAGAATATCGAGAATTTTACAAACTAATGAGAAATGGAAATCAATTTATTACACAAAACAACTCAAAAGCAAAATCATTATATTTTCCAAGCCACAAAATTCTATAAAAACCTCCCTTCTGAATTCAACCAATCAGAACAAATAATTAAAATTAATCAATTTTTCAAAAAAAACTTACAGAAAAAAGTAAATATTTTATACAAAATATATTATAACTTACAACCTAAGTAAGAATCGTGGCTACCTTATAAGACAGAAGAGCTCCACTTTTCGGATAAGGTATATGTACATGACCAAAAAGGAACTTTATTATAATACTGACGTATTTTTATACGAAAATAAAAAAAAAATAATAATTACATCTGCGAAATTAAATACACTAGAACCTGTGCAGTACTTACTGCAACAAGCAATAATGAAAGTGATACATAGAATTCAGGAATTGGTGCAATTGGCTGGCTCTCACCTAGATCTCAATATGAGAGAATTTAAAAAAATTGCCGTCGAACTATGAGAGTTTAACAGAGGGCAACTTCATCGGCTGTGGGGGAGGGGCAACGATTTCATGGACAGTATAAAATGCGTTCCTCACTTCTTGTAAATCAGTTCATATTATTCAGTAAATAAATACAATCTGCGTTAGTCGTGTAGTAATTTGTATACGGATCATCTGCACACGTGCCTGGATTTTGATGTGTCACGTCAATGTCATCGAGCAACCACAGTTTGTTGTTGATACTCGTTGTAACTGCCAATGTACGTGTTATTTTACCGCAAGCATACTAAATCTCGTTGAATTTAATGTTTCAAAGACCTAATCTTGCCTGATTACGTCTAAAAGGGATCGAAATGAAAGTCTAGTATCCTTAAATGAAAGCAATTTGCTGAACCGGCCCTCCATTGATATGCTTGGTGTAAGCCTAAGTGACCAGCTCAGATATGGGGGCTCCATCGAATCCTCCCAAAAACTGGGCGTACTGTACAGGGCCCGCAGATACTTTAATAGTACACAACTGCTAGCCCTGTACAAATCACAGGTGCGCCCCATGGTTGAATTCAGCAGCCACCTCTGTTCTGGAGCTCCAAAATACCTGAAAAATACCCTCGACTCTGTGCAAAAACGGGCGGTCCGTTCGATAGATTCTCACATCTTAACAGACGGATTGCAATCTTTAGAGTACAGGTGTCAGGTGGGATTGCTGTTCTTGTTCTATTGGTATAACAATGGAAGATTCTCCCAGGAACTAGCGTCATTGATCCCCTCCTCACCGGTGCATAGCCGGGAAACACGCTAAACACGCGCCCAACACGTGTATACACGGTTGACATTTATCGGGCTGGTTTGAACGGGCTGGGGAACGATTTGTTAGGCTATGTGTTTCCTCCCTCCTACAACATGGGTCTCTTCATGACCTATATTCACTTCTTTTTCTCCACAAAAAAGATCGCACATACAGCATCTTAAAAGATGACATACGCCCTGAGGTAAATTGTTTTCCTCGGGGCCTCCGTTGTGTAGTTTAAAATCCGTTGCGTAGTTTAAAAGGTCTAATCGTGCAGACAGCGGGTGCGACTTTGCTTTATACTGTAGCTGAGCAACGAACAACCTTAAAAATATAATTCAAATTCGATTTTACAGACTGGTATCACTGAGCACCGCTTCCCGGTCTAGTGCATGACGATGAAAAACTGTAATGTATAGTAAATAGGTATTTAATATGGAAATAATACGATAAATGGCGGTAAGCATTTAGCTTGCGCCATAGCTCGCCAGATGGCATTAGTGTACAAGAAGTGGTACTAGAGATAGACATTACCAGCTCCCGAGGTGGGAGCGCAGAGATTTACCTACCCCCAAATAGTAAGCAATCGTAGCTATCCAGCAAGGTTATTCAAAGTAATAAACACCTTTATATTTAAAGAACCTTTGTAATAATTAATATATGCCAAGGAAAGGGCAGATATAACAACTGGCGCAGCCGTAAAAGTATAATTGTGTGAAAAGTTACGCGTGCGAATAATAATTTGTGTTGGGCACGGATGACTAAGTCACTGCGGGAGTGACTTGCAGTTTTGGCAAAGGAATCGGAAGAGATTCTGCTCGGGATTAAGGAGCATTTGTTTCTGTGGCTACGGGCTGGATAAGAAGATTTTTTGTTCTAGGAACAAGAAGTAAAACACCGCAAGGAGGCGATCTGGTTGTGGATCATTGGATTGGTTTCAAGGACAAAACAGATTAATCGTTTCAAGGACTAACCATTGGATTAATCAGAGGACAAGGATACAACCCAGAGGGAAGGGAAGGAGAGGACCAGACCAGAAGAGTTCCTGAGTTAAGTTCTTTTGCTTCTTTGAGAGGGATTATTTGTTATTGTTGTTCTTGTTGTTTTTTTTTTGCCGATCTATCTGTTGGGAGTTATGGAATCGGGTAGAATACCTCCGTTTTGCCATCTCTCCGGAGACTGGGAATTGTTTCGACTTCGGATAGAGCAATTTTTCGTGATTCATGATGAAAAAGCGTCTGGTGAGAAAAAACGGGCTTTTTTATTGAATCTCCTAGAATCAGAAACGTTAACCTTACTAATTAATCTGTGTTTTCCAAGTAAGGTAACGGACTTATCTTTTGATAAACTTTTAGCGCTTCTCGACAAACATTGTAACAAAAATCGGTAAGCATTTAGCTTGCGCCATAGCTCGCCAGATGGCATTAGTGTACAAGAAGTGGTACTAGAGATGGACATTACCAGCTCCCGAGGTGGGAGCGCAGAGATTTACCTACCCCCAAATAGTAAACAGTCGTAGCTATCCAGCAAGGTTATTAAAAGTAATAAACACCTTTATATTTAAAGAACCTTTGTAATAATTAATATCTGCCAAGGAAAGGGCAGATAATATAACAAAAACGATTCCGGTTTCAACGTTCGTTCCGTCCTACTACCTTTCCTCCAGGCTATATAATAATTTAATCTGTGTCAACTTATTGTAAAGCAGAGTTTCTTATAAATATATTTGTGTGGAGTTTATGTAAAAAAAGTAAAGGCCTTTAATCTTCAATATAGTTTGAAGCCACCACAAACAGCCCCACTCCTAAAAACTAGAAAAATATTATTGGTTACCTGCATATTACAAAGCACGGCTCTCAGTTGAATCTCAACGTTCATGAAACCTGTTCTCAATTTTCTTCCCTCTACAGTGTGTTTAGGGTGGTTTTTTAGGTCATTTGTAATTTTTTCCATAGCAATGGCATAGTACTGGAGATATCTGTAAGCGTTCTCTAATGTTGCGTTCTGTGTATGCTGTGAAAATAAAAAAGATTATGAAATCTTTAAAAATAAATTTATAAATAAACTAGCAAACCTGTCCACTTGTTGTTGTGGCTAACGAAACACAACGCCATCCACTAACAACGCTATTACTCAAATATTATTAAATTGCACACATATCAAATCCACGAGGCCCGCTTTCCAGCTAGCTCCCTTTATATATTATATATTTCAATAAATTTACACCAAACCTTGACAAATTATATACTTAAACCTTCCTCATGAATCACTCTATATATTGGTGAAAACCGCGTGAAAATCCTTTGTGTAGTTTAAAAGGTCTAAGCGTACAGACACCGGGAGCGATCTTGCTTAGCAGACCCAGCCACACATTGCTGTGGCTACCGAATCACAACGCCATCTGCTTACAACTCCTTCTACTGACAACGCCATTACCCAACTTTTATAACCAATGCCATCTGTTAATTGGCATTCATATCAAATCCACACCGCCCGCTTGCCAGCCCACTCCCTTTATATAACATATATTCCAAACAATTTACACAAAATCTTGACAAATTATAAACCCCAAACTTCCGCATGAATCAGTTTGATGAGGAAGATTGATGTAGTATGTATTCATCAGTAGATCACCTTGCACATCCCATATTTTATTCTTTGTTTCCATTCTTACCCTTTCAATCAATATTCTTCCATGCTGACTAAACTTAGCAGGCTAATAGTCCTATGATACCTTTGTATAACGGCATGATTACAGCCGTTCTCTAATGGCGTGTAACCCTCTAAACACTGGTTAAAAAGTTTGCACAACCATGTGATAATAATATGGCTATCTCCTTAAAGTTTTCGGCATCAGTATTGTTGAAACCACCATTACCATTTTTGATATAATTAACCTCATATTTATTTTACCACAAAGCTTGTCAAGTACCTCGTTTTTTAAAAAATAATTGTCCAGGTGAAACGTCAGTTAACTTTATTTTAAACGTGGAAGCTAAACTACTCACTAATTATTTCGTAAGGATACATATCAGGATTTTGGAAAAACAAGACTTCACTTGTTGGAGAGAGGCCTAGGAGGTAGACCGCCTTCTAAAAGTCAACGCAATTTTTTTCCGTTTTTATAACAAAAATGTAAAATCATTCACTTATGTAACGTAAAGTATTATCCGCGTGTATCGCAAATCTCGGGTTATGAAATTGCGTAAAACAACAATTTCCTTTAATAAAACGAGCACGCGTATTCAGCTAAAGTCTTATCTATCGACAGAACACAATGCTGTCCGTTATTAAATTTTACACAAGGTCAGAGCACTCGTGTATTTTTCGGGAGGGAAACAACGATTACCTTTATTTAAAAAAGCACGCGTATTCAGCGAATATCTTTATTATAGTCGGATCACAATGATGTCCGCTATTAAATCTTACATAAAGTCAGAGCACTCGTGTTTTTTCGTGAGACCACAGACAGATTGATTGACCCATCACCAGCCGACTTTTGTTAACGGGAAACCTGCAGAACCATCATCAGGAGTGGAAGCTGCCCTGAAGACTGTGGGGCACCCTTAGCGGCTCTCACCATGAAGCACTACCTCGGCGTAAGTTGAATTAGATAGCTAGATAATAGATTTGGCCGATTCAAGGGTAAGCCACCATACAATATTATTTTTTGTTCCCATGTTAAAACTGTTATTAATTCATAAATGTAATTTGTTATTCAAATGAATACCGTTTATCATTTGCATTCCTTAGTATTGACTATAAAGTATGTATTTCCCATGGCCCTGATAGAGGATTTTGCTCTCCTCTGCTAGCCTGTTCCAACAACCTAATAAAATAAAAGCTAGCAGATACGGACAACTCACATTCACATTACCTGATTTTAATTTACACCTACATACATCTCATTCTCTTTATAACATTCTTCATACATTTAATCGATTTTTTTTATTTCATCCATGCTGATTTTGATAACATTCAATCTGTCATCGTTCATACACGATTCGCCGCTGGCCTCCTCAAAATATTTCATTCATCTCTCTTTTATTTCTTCCTCATTCGTCAACATTCTTCTATCTTTTGATTTTACCACATTCAGGCTTCCGCTGTCTGAATCACTCCGGGACCTTTTGCCTTCCTTCCAAAACAGTTTAATGTTTTCTTGGAAATGTTTTGTTATTTTTATTCCTTCTTCCTCTTCCAGGAGTTTCTTTCGTTCTTTAACTCCAACATTTACTCGTTTCTTTAAAAAAATATATATAATCTGATTATAAAATAAATTATGTTCCAGTGGCGCTCAGTCCATTAAGCTGCACCTACATGTGGAAAATTAACCGAATGAATTATTATAGAAACATTTTAAAATGCGACTTTTTGAACAAAAGATTTTTTTTATGAAGTAAGAACTTGGACCCTCAAATCTAAGAGATCAATGCACATTACACGCCACTAGTATAAAATAAACCTTGTAGTATTGTATTAAGTCAAAAGTATTTTTTACATAACCACTGGAACGACAGGTAGTTTAAAAACGAATTCTCCGATTGCTCGAGATTTTTGGTGACCATTTTGAATATTTTCACATTAAAAAAAAACAAACCTCCGAATTTTAATGTGAAGCCATAAAAACTGATTATTGTTTTAAATAGCCAATGGATTCACCTTTCTTTTTCGATTATGACATAATCGTAGGATTTATAAAAAAATATATGATAAAATCGTGAACTTCTACTTAATTACTTACAAATAAGGGAAAATTTGCCAAAATTGGCAGCAAAGCAATCCGAGGTATTTTAAATAGTATCATATTGTGGCAAAAAGCGCTCCAGTAGAAAAATAGAAGCAAATACCACTTCACGATCTGATCTCCCCTTCTTTTTAAAATACATTCAGATTCAATCGAAAATAATTAACATAAATTTCTAAGACACATTAAATTTAAACTCGGTATTCCCATTGAAAAGATAAACTATAAATATTTGAATAAAGAATTAAAATTCATTAAGACTCTCAAATCGAAAAATTATAACCGTTTTAATATTTATGTTCAAAATTGTAAATGGCAGAATAGAAAGTTCTTATTTAATTTTATTTATTTATTTATTTATTTATTTATTTATTTATTTCAACGCCATAAAATGGCTTTTACAATCCGGTGATACATGATACATGATACACAGTGGTACACAGGAGGGTAATTATAATGATAACAAAATAAGAATGTACATTAAACCAAGTACATATATACGTGTGATAACAACTAGTATTTAGTTATAGGATACAATTATGTATTACAACAAAAAAAAAGAATATGAGCTCCTATAGAGAATACTCATTTTATGCAGAATAAAAATAAGTAAATAAAGGTGACTTCTTAGAAAAATTGTTAACATCAAGTATAATATATTTTAATTCTTATTGAACATATCGTTGGATTCCAGGAATTGGCTAAAATGTAGTACATGATATTATTGTTACCTTCAGTTTGAAATGACTGCAGTTTGAAATGAATACAGGTACTGCTAATTAGTTCTGCTTTTCAGGGCTGTCAGTTACAGATTCAATAATAACTTTGTTTAAAAAATAATAATTTTGAAAAAAAAATTATACATTTATTAGCTAACACTTAACTAGTCTGCTTGATAGTTAATATAAATGAAGTAAGTGCGTAGTTTGGAATCTATAGTAGAGTATGATATAGACGCCGTGCAGATGAACACTATTTTACCTAACATTGATTATTGTGATTGAGGTATGATATTATAGCCTTCTTATAACTATATTCGGTGCAGTTGAACACATCTACTACTTCTGAGAAAGCATTGCCAACTGCATGCAATCTAGGTATAAGCGAGTATCTAAATGACTCAGTCCTGATATTTTTGTTGCAATTAAAAAGAATTTTGGATCGAGTAGTTCTAGTAGGTATGTGAAAGGTAATTAGGTTTAATAAATCAGGACTGTCTATTATACCATTAACAATTTTAAAAATAAAAGTCAAGTCAAAAGCAAGTCTTCTATCTGAAAGTTTGAGTAAGTTTAATTCTTTCATCAAGTGATTGTAATTTATTGATTCTATTGGTAGACCAAGTTTATAGTTAATGAATCTTAAGAATTTATGCTGAATTTTTTCAATGGAATCGGAGTGGATTTTGAAGTGAGGTGACCATATAGAAGAATTATATTCGACTTGACTTCGAACTAGAGAGGAATATAGGATTTTTAATGTTGAAATGTTTTGAAAGTCTCTGCCATTTCGCAGAATGAAGCCTAGCATTTTTAATCCTTTATTGGTTACTGTATTTATATGTGAAAGAAAGTTAAATTTGGAATCGAAAATAATGCCAAGATCATTAATCTCACTGACAGAGGTGAGGGAAACATTGTTAATATTATATTGATAGTTAAGGGGTTGATTTGTTCTGAAAAATCTTATTATCTGGCATTTACTTATATTCAGATAAAGTTTATTAGTTTTGCACCAATCTTGTAGTTTATTTAAATTTAATTGAATGTGAATACAGTCATTTATCGTTTTTATAAGTTTAAATAGTTTTAAGTCATCGGCGAAAAGCAACACTTCAACATTATTATCAAAAACAGTGATGATATCATTTATAAAAAGTAGGAACAGTATTGGGCCTAGATGTGACCCTTGAGGTACACCGCTAGTCGCCATGAATTTGTGTGATAGGTAAGAGTTATTTTTTACTTGGAGAATTCTATTGGTTAAGTAACTCTTTATCCATTCCAATAGTTTACCCTCTATTCCCATTTTACTAAGTTTATTGAGAAGAATTTCGTGGTTAACTTTGTCAAACGCTTTGATGAAGTCTGTATATATTGAATCGACTTGGGATTTATTTTCAAGCGAACATGCTATAAATTGTTCGTACAAGGAAAGATTTGTCAGGGTGGATCTGCCCGGCATAAAGCCATGTTGATTAGGTACTATGATCTTATTAATATGTATGGAGATTATGTCAAGGATAAGTTTTTCAAACAATTTGGGGATAGTTGAGAGCATGCAAATGGGTCGGTAATTAGTGACATCATGAATATCTCCCTTTTTAAATACAGGTGTTAGATAACAGTTTTTCCATAATTCGGGGAAGCAGCCAGAATTAAGTGATTGGTTAAATATTTGACATAGTGGCTTGGCTAGTATCGATACACAGTTAATTAGAAAAGCAGGACTAACTTTGTCAGGACCAGCTTTTTTCTTTATGTCGAGTGATTTTATTTTGCTTATAACATCTAGAACATTAATATGTAAAGCGGGAATGTGGACCGATTTCTTTGGATGAAAGGATGGAAGTTGAACATTTGGGATATCCTTATCGTACACATTTTTGAAGAAGTCAGCAAAAAAATTAACAATGTCATTAGTATCACTACTACTTTTCCCTTCGAAATACATGTAAGTAGGTATGCTGGGTTTATTCTTTCTCAGTGAGTTTATGTGCGTAAAAAAGTTTTTAGTATCTAGAGAAATAGACTTTTCTGTGTTAAGTATGTATGTTTGATATAATTTACTGGCGAGTATTTTGCAGTCGGTTCTGTGTTTATGAAATATTTTGTAGTCTGAAATGGAGTTGCTCTCTTTGAAGTTTTTGTGCCAAATTTTTTTGTTTTTTATTAAGTGCTTTAAGTCTTTATTAAACCATTTGGGGAACTTTGATGGTTTGAATTGAATAGAGGGTACGTATTTTACGATAGCCGCGTTGATGATGGAGTAAAAAGATTCTAGGTTATGATTAACATTTGTGTTTCTGTCTAAAAAGGACCAATCTGCACTTTCTAAGTATTTTATTATAAGTGGATAATCTGCTTTGGCAAAATTGTAAGAAAAATTAGGAACAGTGTTAGAGTAAGTATTGGGAAAGTTGTTCGTAATGGTTATGTTTAGGGGAGGGTGGTGGGAATCTATGGGGAGAAGAGAGTCTATGGATTTACTTAGTTTTACTGAGGAATCACTACAAAATGCAAGGTCTAATAGGTGTTGATTAGAATTATATACATTATTAATCTGTTTAAGACCTAGGAAATTAGACATATTTATAATTACACGAGCATTAGCAGATATGTTAACATGAATTGTTGGATTATTACTAAGGGTAACCCAGTCTATATTGTTTGGAATGTTGTAGTCACCGGTTAGCAGCATTCTAGCTTCCGGATATTTGAGCTTGAGGGCCTCTACATTTACCTCTACATTTTATTTAACCTCATTGATTTCACATACCCACGAGTGCTACTTGTTCCAAAATCCTGTTTAAATGCAACACCACCAGGTCTGAGTATTCGAAACACTCGCTTGTAACTAGGTTGTGGGAAGTTAGTAATAGATACGCAGATTTGGTGGATATATTTAACTGCACGGTAGATAGGTACATATTTTATAAGAGGGCTATGCTATGAAATCTTTTCAATCAGTATTAATTTTAATCTATGTCTACCTTACTTGTAATGTACCACAGAATTTTGTCTATACTTGAATCTGTGATGTCATTGCACAATCCAATGCCACAATCGGTTATTTCCACATTGTTTTTATTGCTTAATTAAATTAAGCAAAAAATTACGATGATTACAGCATTTTTTGACGAATAATTTTTTTACAGCCAGTTAAAGTTTCCCATTTTTGAATTATCAGGTTTCCCATTTTTTATTTCAGAATCAAGAAAATTCTTAGACAGGTTTTATCTGATGCTAATTAATAAAGCGGTAACTAATTTATGAGACATGTAAATTTAAATAATGTTGATTTTTACCCCCGGCTGGGATATTTCCAATTTATTTTTTTTTAAAACAAAAATACCTAAATGTGCACATCAACATAAAACAAAATCCTTTTTAAAATACAATATACATGTTATATCGTTAATTTTTTTATTTTTTATTAAAAAATATATATTTTACATTACAATGACAGAGGGTTCTTCGAGGAATGTCACAAACTGATTTTCAAACCAATTCTTGAAGACTTTGGAATTCATTTCAGAATGGTAATCTGTATTCGACATAACCTTTTATGTACGGAATATTAATTTACTCCCCGTGATAAAACCCGTTTTTGCTGAACCACAATGCAAAATGATCAGCCGGATTCCTCCAACTGGGACTTTTAAACCCCCATTGCCCTCACTATTTTGCCACATGTGTGTAATCGAGTTATTTTGATTCACCCAAGTCTCGTCCAAATAGACTATTTGCCGTCCATCGCTGGGTGATTTTATTTGATTCATTTTTCTCAAAAAGTCTAAACGAGCTGTAGCAATGTCTAATCTTCCCAATTAAATACTTTCTTCCATCTTCACTTATTTTGAATTGAAAACCAATTTCCATTGACGGCGTTTTTTAAAGTATAACAGAAAATGTCATTTTGGAAAGGGGAAAGCCCCTACTGTGATGCTGCTATCTTGATGGTGGCTGCTCTCCACGATAAAAGCGTAAATGATGGTTACAAGTAACGGCACTTTTCATTAGTATTTTACGATTATACATAAAAGCGAGATTTCGAGAGCGAGACGTTAAGGATTTCATGACGAATTTTCAACTGATTAATATGGGTAATTTTCGATTTTTTAGATGTGTACTAAGTAGATAGTCAACATCTTTTTCTTCTTGTTGTAAATAAGAAGGGACTTTCAAGGAAAAGAGAAAAACAAAGAAAAAAAATAACAATGCAAGGACTTGGGAAAATGGGTTTCAGTTTTTTAGCTGTTTCCGAACTAAACAATATTTTTAAAGGTTATTACAGTACTATGCGAATTAATGTGAACACAAGTGATTAAATGGAAAAAAAATAATAAATATTCTTTATTGAGGAAAAAAATAGAGAAACAATTACAATTATTTTTTTTAATTCCAAGTGTGTCCTCCCTTAACCTTTTTAACTTCTTGTACACCGTTCGGCATAGAATCAGCGAGTTTTTTTTTTACAAATTTCTGATATTTGCGTGTCTCTCAACCATATCTGAATTAATGTCAAAATCAGCTTGGTTTTTGTTGTGCTTGTCTTGCTTTAACTATAGCCCACCGATTTTCAATTGGATTAAGATCCGGAGAGTTACCTGGCAAATCAAGGTATGTATTTTTTTTTGTCTTTGAAATATTAACAATCTTAGTGCGTTTTTTAAGAGAAATATCCATCTTCAAAAATTAGAAACAAAAAAGCTTTAGTTATGTTTGCCTCTGCAAAAAAACTGTTATTCTAAAAAATTACAAAATTTAACGCATCTGTAGTTTGGTGTGTCTCGTAACTCATTGAATTATGGAACTAGAACACAAAATGTCCGTTATTAAAATATGCTGCATAGAACTGCGAAAAGCAAGATTATTGTGCTAATTATCACGTGTTCACATTAATTCGCGCAGTACTGTAACTCCTTGGAGTTTTGGAATCATTCATACACCCCAAACTCATATGTATTATGATGCAATAACTGAGACACGTAATCATTTCTTAAAATGTATCTATACCGTTGAAATTAAATAAATATATTGGTATTGAATGCCACACGAAAAGACCGCGTTCGTTCGGAGATAGTCGGGTGGCGCCGAGTGTTTACGAACGTGCGTACAAGTACAGCATTCGACCGTTTGGCGAATTGTCGTCAGACCTAATTAGAGATCGCCTCAGGCGGGTATAACTCCGAGCCAAAACGTGGTCAGAATCTTTAAGTGACTTCATAAGTCCACTTCGATTTGTTTATGGTCACCGGCTACTAAATCAACCAATGGGAATCTTTTGTTTTTGTTGCATTTTTCTGCTTTATTTACCTTTCATTGACAATTGACATTTACACTTCCGACGCAATAAGTAACGATTATATGAATTTTGGGAATTCACGATCGAATGAAAAATGGGAGAACAGGACCCGCAATTGGAACAAAATTACAGGTGGGAGTCTTCCTTTGGTTGTTATTTCAGTGTTCCTAAAGTATTTTTTGAAATGTATTGCTTAATTGTATTTTAAACTGATGAACATGTTTCCGTTTTCAGAACATATTTATGTTTCACCTGGGATCTAATAATTGACGCTATCCAACATCACGATTACATCTTAAAAAGGTAAATATGTTTTCTATATTGCATTTTCTGTTCTTATTTTTAACATTTTTTATATTTTTATCAGTATATTATAAATATATTCATATTTTTCAGTGGAATCTGAACCGACAAAACTTTACTTGTTTACAATATAACATTCTTTATCCACACTTCAATACATTCGCTTCTGTTTCTGGAGATGGTTACATGAGGTTAAGGGAAATACTATCAGTCATGGTGCATGATGCAGAGGTAATTATTATTTTTCATTTTTCAAAAACGTCAGTCAAATTTAATGTATTTGAGTAGGCTTCTTTATATAAGTAAGTAGGTATCCTAGAACTTGGTTTAATATGGGAGTTATCATAAATTAAAAGTTAAAAGACATGGGAGGAAATGTAACTACATACATAGGTATGTACTATAATACACATACACAAATACAATAAAAATTGCATTATTTTACAAATTTCCATAACTGAACCAATGTAGTTTTTAGAAAAATAACTTAATCCTATTTTTTATGATTTCAGGGAAAATTTGGTGAGCTGAGCTACTTTAAATGCCAAATAAACAAATATAATGTTTTTTTGAGAACCTTATGAAGAATCAACCATCTTATGCAAACTAATGTCTCCGTTAATCTTGGAAATATGATAAATTTATTTTTACCTGCCGAAAGATGTAATAGGTACGTTCAAAAGATAAATTTATCTTTAAAACAACGTCTTCATGTGGCAATTTTGCTACAGAAATATGACCTGCTTATATTGTATCCTTGTTTAAAATATATGTACATGTGATTCTGAATTTTTAAATTTTTCTGTTAAAACTTGAAAATATTTTAAATTCAGTAGTTTTGTAGGAACGCATAATCATATTTTAATTATATATTCTTGTATTTCTTTTTTCTACATGTTTATAATAAAATTCTTATCATGTAATTACGAGTTTTATTTTTAAAATAATATTTTAGGCTAATGATTTGGGTGGTATTGGGTAGGCCCCGAACGAAAATTATACTGTCTATGGTCGCGCATTGTTTTGTTATTGCTTACTCTATCTTCGTCTATGGTGTGTGACGTCACAGGTGATAAAATTATTGCATTTTGGTGGTGAAATAGTGACCAAAATATTTACGTACTACCCGAAGTTATCGATCTAGTGGGTGGTTTGGTATATTTATGGATCGCCTGTAAACAGACGCCACAAACAATATTTGTTCCTAATATAATTCGCAATAAACCAGTAAAAAGAACTTACGTTGTAATCATCACATTGCGGGCTAGAGAGCCACAACACAAAACAAAGGACATTATAAGTATCATATATCTAGTAACATAATAACAGCAAAGGTACTTTACCAGAACTTTATAAAAATAACTTATAGGCAATGTCTTTCCGAGAGTTTTGGGGATTTGTTCTATCGACGGCAGCCAATAAAAGCAGAAGTGCTTAAACGATTTATGTAACTCTTCCGACGTTAATCGAAATTGAACCATGGCCTGAAAAAATAAATGCGCATATCTTTTAGTTTCTCGTCAATTATTTTAATAATCTTTCTTTTTTTTACATGCTTAGACAACTTTTTTTTCCCAATTTTAACATTTCGTCACTTCAATTAGATAGTGTTTTAACTTCACTGCACCTTGTTCTGAGATATGAGGTGTCAAAGTTTGCAAAGACATGCACTCATTATCTATTTGCCGATTTCCGGGTTTGAGGTCAAATCTTTTGTTAAGTAATTTAATTGAACATATTTTAAAGGAAAATATTTAATTAGGACGTATATCTACCATTTTAGAACATACCTTAACATGCAAATAGAACCTTGTGCAACAAGTTGAGGCGTAATAATTCATTGCACAAGGTTCTAATTACATATCTAATTAATTATTAGTAAGGTGGCATCATGAAATTATGCATTGCTAATAGTCTAAGATCCGAACTAGAAATGACCTGCACCCATCTGTTTAATGGATGAAAAGAATTTTATATCAAATTTAATATATTAGAAAACAAATCTCAAGTTATGAATGTGAACGAGGCCAGGAGTGTGTGCCAAGACCGAGTTGTTTGGCGGTCCATCCTCTCTGCCCACCCCTACGGGGAAACAGCGTGATGGTTAGTTAATTTGTTTATGTCAAGTTGGTTGTCTAAAAAAATCCTGGTAAGACTATGATTAATTAAAAAAATATACATTGAAAGAGAGTGCGTATGCTATTATTCGTGCAACAGCGAAGGAAAGCGATACTGAGCATTATTTTTGAGTAGTTAATTACGAGCATTTACTAATTTTATTTTATCTTATTTATTAACAGAAAAAAAACAGTACATTATTTACATTGGTGAAAAAAGTTTACAGTTAATAAGTATATTTCAAGTTAGGTACCTATAATATGTTTCATTGAAGTATCTTGTTTATATTATATTTTTACCGAGTGATGTGCGTTGTGGGAGGGTGTGTGTGTGTGTGTGTGAGAGGGTGAGTATGTTTGTGGATGTGAGAAGTGGTGATGTATGTATATATGCGCCTTGAAAAATTTACATTACTGACATGATGCTCTTTTTTAAATTTGGGAAGTGAATCGGAGAAAATGTCGATATTAGAATTTAGACAAACATTATTCAACATATGAAAAGCACGGTTAATTGGCGAAATAGTTCCTGCATTTGTTTTATAATTAAGCGTTTGGAATAATTCTGTATGGCGTGTACGTCTTAAGGGTATGTTAAAATTGATTTGGGAAAGAAGTTCGGTACAGTCGATGTAATTATTTAAAATTCAGTGTATAAATGTTACATCAGCTATTGTTCTCCTTTGTTGCAAAGTTTGAAATGTGCGTCCAAAGTTATTGTTGAATTTGAAGGCAAGATATTTTATAAATTTGTGTTGAATATTTTCTATGCTATCAATATACAGTTTTTACTGCGGGTTCCAAATTGGTGAGGCATATTCCAGTGTACTTCTGACTAATGCAAAATATAACATTACTATGTACGCGGGTAATGAATCACCATCCTTCTCTGTTGCACGAATAATAACATACTCGCTCTCGTTCAATTATTTTTTTTTTTTAATTAATCATAGTCTTGCCAGGAGTTTTTTAGACTACTCACTCGAAATATATTTTCTAATATATTAAATTTGATATAAAATACTTTTCATCCATTAAACATGTGGGTGCAGGTCGTTTCTAGTACGGATCATCTACTACAACCATTCATCCGATTGCGATGAAACCTTGGGTATTTGATGTGCGCATGCCCGCGTAGGCTATATGTAATGTTCCAATTTGGGAGGCGGAAATGGGTACCGCTGCCCCGGAACCTTTATTGGATAACCAACACCTCTGCCATGTCACCCCAAGTGGTTCACTACGTTTGGTGATTTATGCCCGGGTTCATGAGGTTTGTCTAGCTCTTGGATGCGGATGACCAGGACACACTTAACCACAGATTCCTACCAACCCCTTAAACATTTTTCCTTCGCAGTACTGTCCTCTCCTTCCTTTCATTAAAAAATCCCCTCCACACAGCAACCCCAAAGACGAAAAGAGGCCCTGAAGGAAATTGTTCTCCTCAGGGCGTCCGGTGTGGAGCTTATATAAAAAAAGTAATCTCTGGCATTGTATAATGAATTTTGTATAAAAAATGCAAAAGGTGAATTTTTGGAAGAAGTGGGAGGGGCGGGGGAACTCGAGGAGAGGGTTCGAAGAATGGTGGAAGTGGGAGAGGGGAGTGGGAAGAGGGAATGCGGAGAAGGCGGAGTGGGAACGCGTGAGGGGAAGGGGAGGCGGCAGGGGAACGGGACGAATGCGAAAGGACACGCAGTGAGAAATAATTTATTTATTAAGTGGTACAGCAACGCATGCTGGGAAATTGCTATAATTAAAACATTAATAAATTCAAAGTGTACTTACAAAATAATCTTTAAGATTGTTGGCTTTTTGTTTGGCAACCTTGAGTATATGAAGTAAATCATTCAACTGGTCTTCTTTGTCATCAAGTGTACCTAAATCCTGAAAATAAATAAATACCAAAAAGAGTGGCACTTCAAATTAAAACTCAGTGGTTGATGGGCGAGACTCTTGACGACCAACCCGAAGGTCGCAATAACACCGATAAGTTTATAGTTAAAAAACGTTTTATAAAATTTTCAAACCGTTTTACGTAAAATATTTTTAAGGTAAGGTACAATTTTTCTTAAATTTTTTTTTATTTTACGAAAAAAAAGGTACACTTTTAGTATAATTTCACCCGCAACGCTAGGAATATCCCTGTGTAAGTACAAGTGAAGTTAACAGAAATTAACATGTAAAATATTTACAATATTGGTAATTCGAATATATATATATATATTTTATTTTTTTACGCCCGGAGGGCTTTTACATAAATAAATAAATGCAGTACATCTGTAACATGAGAAAGCAATAATATATATAAGGTTATGATAGAATCAAACTAAAACATTAAGTAGCTACATTGAGGACATAAAATATTGGCTGAAGGAACTATCGGAAAATAAACTTACTATAATATACTTAGAAACATCGTCGTAGAAGTTTCTGGAAAACCTTACCCAACCATGAAATTAAACCATAGAAGTAATAGATTATAATAAAACAAATAAAAAACTTTATTCCACTTAATTTTATTTGACCGTAACCGGTTTCAGCTCGTCAGAGCCATCTTCAGACTGGTACAAATATTTCTTAGCCTACGGTTTATATACATAACATATGGGGGAGGGGGAGAGGGGTAGTCTACAAGGATTTTAATGAATTATTTTTGTTACTGAGTCGTTTTAGACTGTCGAATTTCTAAGTATTTTGGTAATTCCAGTGGGCTAATTACTTTGGGTTTGTAGCTCACTTCAATATCTATTGATTAGGGAAAAACCTTACAAGTAATTTGAATTATTAATGGACTAATTTTATTGTCAAATCGTTATTATACATATCTATGTTCAATGGGATTTTTTAATTGCTTTTTGAAGGGATGCATGTTTACATTGGAGTGGGAATGGTCAAACCTAACTACATATTTTAATTTCAAAATTATTATGAAAATTATACCGGATAAAAACCTGGTGTTTCAGTAAATGATTCTAATAGCTTATTAATTACAAAGTTACTTTTTGAAGGGATGCATGTTTACATTAGATTAGGAATGGTTTAAACTAAATACATATTTTAAATTTCGAAATTATTATAAAAATTACAATGGATACAAAAGCGGAGACTTAGCAAATGATTCTAATTGTTTATTCATTACAAAGTTAGGGTCTATTTTTTTAGTTAAGCGAGTAATTTCTAAAGATTCTAGTCTATCTAGTTTATGACCTTTATTGCAAGTATGAAGAACTTTAACATCTCTGTCTTTATCAAACGAGTGTTTATTTTCTAATAAATGTGATGCTACATTCGACAATTCTCCTTTGTCATTCACCCAGTTAGTAAAGTGTTCTTTAATTCGGGTTTTGAATGATCTCCCTGTTTGACCAACGTAATACGATGGGCAGTCAGCGCAGTTTACTTGGTAAACGCCTGAGTTTTCAAGTTTTTCTCTCTTATCTTTATTATTGATTAAAATTCTCCCTAGAGAATTCACATTATAAAAAGCTGTTTTGCATTTATCATTATTAGTTAATCTGGATATTTTTGTTGATATTTCGCCAATATAAGGGATTTTAACCCATTGTTTAGTGATATCTTTTTCATTTTTAAGGCCTTGTGAAATAATTGTTAATGTAAGTTTTTTGTCCTTTTTCTTTAATAAGTTATCAATAGTTTCGCTTTTGTATCCATTGTTCTTTGCTATGGTTTTTATTATATTTAATTCATTATTATAATTTATATAATTCAAAGGCACATGTAAAAGTCTGTGAATGAGTGAATAGAATACTGATAATTTATGTGAAATATGGTGTCTAGATGTATTGTGTATGATATTATCACTATATGTTGGTTTTCTATAGATTGAAAATTCTAATTTTTTATTAATGATTTCAATACCTATGTCGAGAAAGTTAATCTTATTTCCCCCCATTTCCATTGTAAACTGGATCGATTTGTTAATTTTATTAATTTCTTTTAGAAAAATATCTAATTGTCTATTTGTGCCTGTCCAGATGATATGTAGATGACGTTCTAATCATCTGGACAGGCACAAATAGACAATTAGATATTTTTCTAAAAGAAATTAATAAAATTAACAAATCGATCCAGTTTACAATGGAAATGGGGGGAAATAAGATTAACTTTCTCGACATAGGTATTGAAATCATTAATAAAAAATTAGAATTTTCAATCTATAGAAAACCAACATATAGTGATAATATCATACACAATACATCTAGACACCATATTTCACATAAATTATCAGTATTCTATTCACTCATTCACAGACTTTTACATGTGCCTTTGAATTATATAAATTATAATAATGAATTAAATATAATAAAAACCATAGCAAAGAACAATGGATACAAAAGCGAAACTATTGATAACTTATTAAAGAAAAAGGACAAAAAACTTACATTAACAATTATTTCACAAGGCCTTAAAAATGAAAAAGATATCACTAAACAATGGGTTAAAATCCCTTATATTGGCGAAATATCAACAAAAATATCCAGATTAACTAATAATGATAAATGCAAAACAGCTTTTTATAATGTGAATTCTCTAGGGAGAATTTTAATCAATAATAAAGATAAGAGAGAAAAACTTGAAAACTCAGGCGTTTACCAAGTAAACTGCGCTGACTGCCCATCGTATTACGTTGGTCAAACAGGGAGATCATTCAAAACCCGAATTAAAGAACACTTTACTAACTGGGTGAATGACAAAGGAGAATTGTCGAATGTAGCATCACATTTATTAGAAAATAAACACTCGTTTGATAAAGACAGAGATGTTAAAGTTCTTCATACTTGCAATAAAGGTCATAAACTAGATAGACTAGAATCTTTAGAAATTACTCGCTTAACTAAAAAAATAGACCCTAACTTTGTAATGAATAAACAATTAGAATCATTTGCTAAGTCTCCGCTTTTGTATCCATTGTAATTTTTATAATAATTTCGAAATTTAAAATATGTATTTAGTTTAAACCATTCCTAATCTAATGTAAACATGCATCCCTTCAAAAAGTAACTTTGTAATTAATAAGCTATTAGAATCATTTACTGAAACACCAGGTTTTTATCCGGTATAATTTTCATAATAATTTTGAAATTAAAATATGTATTTAGGTTTGACCATTCCCACTCCAATGTAAACATGCATCCCTTCAAAAAGCAATTAAAAAATCCCATTGAACATAGATATGTATAATAACGATTTGACAATAAAATTAGTCCATTAATAATTCAAATTACTTGTAAGGTTTTTCCCTAATCAATAGATATTGAAGTGAGCTACAAACCCAAAGTAATTAGCCCACTGGAATTACCAAAATACTTAGAAATTCGACAGTCTAAAACGACTCAGTAACAAAAATAATTCATTAAAATCCTTGTAGACTACCCCTCTCCCCCTCCCCCATATGTTATGTATATAAACCGTAGGCTAAGAATTATTTGTACCAGTCTGAAGATGGCTCTGACGAGCTGAAACCGGTTACGGTCAAATAAAATTAAGTGGAATAAAGTTTTTTATTTGTTTTATTATAATCTATTATAATGGACTTCCACCACGAATTAACAGTTTCAAAAATAGAAATATCATAGAAGTAATGTTTATTGGCAGGTTTATTAAATTTTCAAACAAAAATTTGTATTATGCAACACACATATCAAATCATATAATTATGCAGTAAAATAAATCAATAAATTATCTGGGAAAACTTTGTTTCGGAATTTTAATTTTAGTTCAAATAAAATCATTTAAAAAAAGATCCGCGCACGTGTTTTGTGACGAAAAGACTTCAGTTTGTATATTTATTTACGGTCTTACAAACTAATATTATAAGGTTTTTTTTACATTCTTATTTTGCTTAGACGTTATTGAAAAATTATATATACTTATGATCAAAAAATAATTACACAAATTACATCATTTTAGTAGTTTTATCATCACGCCTTTTAGCATTTTTGAATGTAGATATAAATTAAAGCAAAATTTTAATGAAATAAAATCGATATTGAATTATTATTTCGAAAAGCTTGTTTGAAGATTAATTAATCTTTCTCATTGGAACCGCCCTGTATGAATGTTAGAACATCTTTCGACGAAATTTGAATTCTTGGCCGCTGGCTGGTTAATTTTCCGAATTTTTACCGTTTTATAACATTTTTTTCTTGAATATTTTAAGTTTTTCAGTTTCTAAAAATACGAAAGCCACGCCGAAACGGTAATTACATTAAATTTCCTCGATAGGAAAAAAAGTACGCTCCGAAAATTATTTCAAGCACATTATTTTTTTTTTTATTATTTCTTTTATATATTCAATTATTTTATTATTTAATGTACCTATAAAAAAGTTTATTAAGAATAAGTTCTGCTTTGTAATTGTTCATCAAGGGTTTATTTTATGACATCATTATTGACCAGACCTTCGGTTTGAACAACACAGTAATTGGGAAACTTAACCATTAATATTTTCAATAATTTGACTGGGAAGTTAATAGGGGCACCGGTAATAAAAATAAAATATATAA
Organism: Limnephilus lunatus; assembly: GCA_917563855.2. Taxonomy (NCBI): domain Eukaryota; kingdom Metazoa; phylum Arthropoda; class Insecta; order Trichoptera; family Limnephilidae; genus Limnephilus; species Limnephilus lunatus. The sequence goes on from OU830592.1 coordinate 128,697,085, forward strand.
AATACATGATTACTTACAACATTACTAAAAAAAATGATAACCTATGTTTCTGCGGCAATATGACTAAAACAAATTTACACTAAAACACGAAATAATACTAATAAGGTTTGTCACTTTAAAACGCACTGTAAATCTGGCAATGGTGTAAAAGGTCATGATTTCTTCGTGAATTTGGTTGTTTAAATTATTTTCCTAAAGGGGCGTTATTGGTGCGCCTGCGCATTTGTAGCCCGTGCAGAAAATTAAAGTTTGTTTTATGTATGGTGGGAGTTTTGTTAGTAAAATTGCGGTTTTACTGAATGATTTCTATTATAGTGACCAATTTACTCTTCTATTAATGTAATTATTATATTTTCCATGTTATTTGTGTGGTTTTTCATCAGTTATTGCATAATAACCGTATTTTAAAAGTTAACTGTCAAAATATTGTTTTATGGGGTACATAAAAGATCAAATTTACATTTTTAAATCTTTATTTTATGAGATTTTCATAAAAGTGGTGTTTTTTTTCAAATATTAATATCTAATACGTGTGTTTGTAAACGTATAAAAGAAATTAACGTCTTTACCGACGCAAGAAATTACTTTTAAATGTCGGTTTATTATTTTGATTTTTTAAATTTCCGTACACATTCATCAAAAATATTTTGGTAAGAATTTTTTTCCATTTTTTCCGTGTTTGAATCTTAAAATATGACAGTTTCTTAAAACTAAAGTAATTTTATCTAGTTTTTTATAAAAGGTATTTGTTTTTACGACACCTTCAAAATAAGAAATAGAACATTCAAAATATTTTGGAAAATTTCAAATTTTGTTTAGCCATCATTTCTAAAACAGAGATAAACTACCCTCTCAGGCCGTGTAAACAGTGTGTATTTCTTTCCAAGAACAATTTTTTAATTAGTATTTTTTTCACATCCGCGGCCGTTTGTCAATTGAATGAAATTTTCACTCGGTTTTTTAATAAGGCTGTTAATGTTTATTTAAGACATTTCCCAGGAGATTTTAGTTCTATTTTAAACAAGTTGTGTTTATTAAACATTTAAACAATTTTCGTTTAAATAATATCTATCGTTTTTAAAATAAGCGCCTCCCTCTTTTTAAATTTTTATTTTATTTATTTATATAGAAACAAACAGTACCTACATTGAGTCATATGACGATAATAATTTACAGCTATAAAGTAATATTTCATGGTGGGTACCTGTGATAATATGTTTCTTTGTAATGTCTTATTTATGGTAAGTATATTTTGAAATCACCGGGTGATGTGCGTAGTTAGTAGGTGTATGTGTATTAGTGTGGGCCGCAACTGTATGGCGAAAATTGTCTTATTTCCTCAACCGCTAGTGATAAAACGTTGTCTTAGGTCTTTAATGTTAATAAACAATAAAAAAAATTGAAAAATATTTTCATTTTTATGTTCCGCGAAGCGATTGAAAAACGATTAAAAAATATTTTTGGTGAATTATTCCCAAAGAGTAAAGTGATGAAAGAGTTAAACTTACAAAATTCAAAATAACAATTCATATACTATTAAATCAGCTACAACATTAAAAATTATAGTCATAATTATAACAGTAATCATGAAGAATTAAGTTCATGGTTGTAGTAAAAATACCTTCCTTGTTCTTCTCAACACACTCTTTCGAAGATGTTTCAGTCAGAATCTTTACACAACGTTCTACAGTATGTGTAAAACAGGGGAACCTTTCAAAGTTGATGAAAATGGAGCTGACTTCTGAAGTAAGGTTAAGTTCTACTAATTCTTCTTCCGTGACATCTTCCAAAATGAGAGGATACGTGATGGGGTATCTTGCCACGATATCGTATCAAAGTAGGATTGTGCATCAAAATTTAATGTGGGTACTTTAAATAGTCAGTTTTCTGTCCGAAATAACTCGCCTTAATTAATGAACGCCTTATACTAAGTTCTTGATGGAAGATAATTCATCTATTATCATTGAAGATAGTATATTTTCAGGATGAACGAAGTAAGCGCTTCGCTGTATCACAGGATTAATTATTCCTTTTAATTCGCCCGGAAGATAGCGAGAATATTTTATCATGCTAAAAATATGCTTTTTGCACGACCCATGTAGTTTTTTTATCAAACCACATAGGAACTTATATACTCATGATAAACGTGGCTAACATAACAACATTTTCTAATGGCGTTGTGCTTCCAATATATTGTCATGGGATTCGACTCGCTGTAGTTATCACTCCTGGGTTCTTCTGGCAATATCAGGATGACAACTGCTTTGAAAATATCAAGCAAGTATTTTTGATCGGTGCTTAAACCATGATGTTAAATACTCAAAATCAATTTGAAAAAAAGGTTGTACCGGTAAATTATGACAATTAGGAAGAGTCGAACCTACGGGGGCAGAAAACCCGCAGGGTCCAGTGGTTATACCATTCGACTTCATAATCGAATGGCGTAGAAGCAGCTCGTTGCAATGAAAAGGGCAGATCAGCCACTGTGTTTTCTCAATTGTTTGAATCACACCACCAGTTATTCTCGTATTAAAATTGTTGCCATCACTTTAAATAGTAGAGTAAAATGTTTTAACCAGAAAATATTCCATTATTATTGGTTTGGCTATGTTTACGGCAGTGCCTGAACTAGGCATAATATGCCTCAAGATATGAGAGCTGGTTCCACGATTTATTAATTTGGAATTTCAGGCCCGGCTGGACTTTTACATGCATTTTTTTTATAACAAAGAACATCTAAATCTGAATGTGCATAACAAAATAAAAAACAAAATTTTAAACAAAAAAAAAAAACAAAAATCAAAATCAAAATCGAAATCAAAATCAAAATCGCAATCGATATCAAAATCAAAACTACAATCAAAATCAAAATAATCAAAATTAAAATCAAAATCAAAATCAAAATCAAAATCAAAATCAAAATCAAAATCATAATCAAAATCAAAATCAAAATCAAAATCAAAATTAAAATCAAAATCAAAATGAAAATCAAAATCAAAATCAAAATCTAAATCTAAATCTAAATCAAAATCAAAATCTAAATCTAAATCAAAATCAAAATCAAAATCAAAATCAAAATCAAAATCAAAATCAAAATCAAAATCAAAATCAAAATCAAAATCAAAATCAAAATCAAAATCAAAATCAAATACAAAATCAAAATCAATATCAAAATCAAAATCATAACCAACTCTAAAACAAAAATAGAGTAAAAAACAAAATACTCCACCATGCAAATGGAAAAACTGTAGACTGGGAAAAGTGCAATACATGTGAAATAATTCGAAGCAGAGCCATGCAGTTGGGATTATTACATTTGTGGTTCTTCTTTCTGATATAAATTCTACCATGACTTGTTTATATTTAGTGAATGGTGTGATGTCAACAACATCTTTATAGTCATTACCCAAATTTTGTATACGGTGAACGGGGATATACAATTGTGATTCTGTGTTGGAGTTGTCACCATAGAATGGTAGATATTGCCTCGATGTTGAATTGCGAATTACGTGTTCTTCAAGTAATGTGCTTTTATAGTAGTTATTTGTGTATTTTTTATATTAGCTATAGTTTTGTCCTTTGACCATAAAAAAATAATCTAGTTACTTTATGCACATAGCTTTGATGAGTACAGATCCGGTTCGCAGAGGTCGGCGACGCAGTCAATTTTTGTCTATTACTTTATTATTTTTATCCTGCGTGATTATGTTGAAATCATTTAAGACATCAGAAGCGATTGCTGCTCCAGCTCGATCCGACATCCTGAACCTGTCATAGATCTCGAAGAGAACTGTACATAAAAGACGGAGAATTGCTGGTTATTCGGAAGGCGGTGTTATTAATCTTAAGTAGCCGACGAGAAGATGAGTTTGAAGTTAAGGTGGAAGATAATACACAATGATACGAAGTGTCTACAAATTCTAAAGCTTTTTCTACTCACACCCGTTTATTTAATTTTGTAAGATCTTTTCAATTTCTCTTCATAGGCTTTTCCAATTGTTACGTAGTCGGTATATCAACACTGCCAATGAACTTATTTCCCTCACCTTTCTGGTCTTCCAAAAACTCTTTTTCTTTAAAGGAAACTTTCGTTTATTGTCTGTAAATTGCATTTATTGTCTTTACATTTACAATTACAAATATCAAACTAGAGGGAGCTTGTGATTTTTTAATGGAGAGAGTCTTCTTTCCAAGGAAACTGTATTTTTTCTACCCTTTTCTGACTTCAACAAGTTTATAATTTTAGTAATTCTTTCTTTAGAAATAGTTGGCAAAGCAGCCTTTCTCCATATTTAAAAAATAATTTTAGTTACCAACACAACAATATCATGAAACGTAGAGTCCTTGGTCGACTAAGGAACGGCCAATATGGCATGCTGCTCAAGCGTGGGCGGGTTTGGGGACTGCGGGCGGAAGCGCTTTAATGCCATATTATTATAAAAATAATAAATGGTACTTATAAACACCGAAGCTATAGACTTTTTTAACAAGATCTCATAAATGAACATCTTTAATCTATTTCAGCATATTTTTTGCAACGGCTGAAAAAATTGAAAAATTTCGATATTTTCTCAAACTTCAAAAGACCCGCGGAGACTTGGGATATTTTTTGTTTTTTTTTAAACTAAATTATTTTGATGTTTTAGATACAACGACAACAAGCGCCAAAAGGAATTCGGAAAAAAAAATTGGCCCAAGCTAATGTGTATGTGTGAGTTGTGATAAACCCCCCCCCCCTCCTCTACGCAGTAACGTCTACCTTTTGAATCCAAATGCTGCTACATTGCTACAGCTACCCCGCTCGTAGCTCGCCCGTTCTCGCGTCTCTCCCCTGCATTTCTTTTTTGCAGCGCCTTTTCAACCCCATCACGTAATACTTTTATGCAAACGTGACGAGATGCTCTCAATTAATCAATTGTAATTAACCCCACAACGTTGTGTACTTTTTTGTTTTAGTGGTTTGGTATAGTTAATCCAATTTAATTAATAATTTGTTTGTGGTAAACCCTTGTTCTTTTAGGTATGGCGTGTTACAATTTGCAAGGCTTCGAATAACAAGGACTGGGTCTGACTAACTTGAAAAATAACTAATTATCTATCTATATTCAACCAGCTTCCTCCCCTAGCACCTGTTATACACCTACGCTCTTCGACGACTATTTTTATTGAAGTAATCTGCATTTTCCCTCCTAGCATCTAGTAAATAAATTTACATTCAAACGGCGAATTGAAAAGATCCTACCTTTCGATGCGATGTCGCGTACTCTCTGCAGCTCTATAAAATGCTATCATGAAAATAATTTGACATTTATTTATATTCTAACAAAAGATTTACACTCAAAGCAGTACGGAGTGCAATAATTCTACACTTACAGTTCTAGATGCAGTTTGTTAGTTAGCTAGCTTGTTTTATTTTGTTAATTTGATTCTACGGGTAGGTATTTTGGATTAACATGAGACAGAACATGTGCTGTTTAAATAATTGGACTCCTCCATAGCCCAACTGATAAGGTGATGGTCATAGACCGCCGAATCAGCTTCCAATTCCAACGCCTCCGGAGAATGTTAAGGTCGCAAGCGACGAATGAAAATCGACATGTTTTGCCTTCTGTCGGGAAAGAGTTTGATGTGTATTTCTGGTTCATAGAGTGGTAATGGGAATAATATCGACCACTACGCCGCCAAATTATAAATGTGTTGATGATGATGATGAAAGGTCATCTCATACCGTTTGATATGAGGGTCTGCTCCGATTAATGGTGTGATAGCCGATGGCAGGAACTGTTCAGGAAATGTGTGGGTGGCACGAGGTTTTGGAACGTGACATCCTACTCTGGATTGATGATGATGTTGAAGTTCTTAAGCATGCCGATGACTTGAGTTCCATTAACTCCTAAAGCATCGGCATAAACATTAAACCGAAGTTGATTAGACAATCGGCAATGTCAGGAGATCGGTGGGGCCGCTCTCTCCTCTGATCTGGCGATGTATGAATTTAATTAAGGAAGATTTTGATGTCACCGATCCTCGCCTTGGCAGTCACTCATGTCCTCAATAGTCCCGTTCTCCGTCCAGCACGCCGCCTCGAACCAGTAGAAATAATGATTACGTTTTTCCTAGGCACGCTACAAAACATGCGCCAGCCTGCAATCGCGATGGTCATCGGTATTTGATTTGATTGAAAAATATGTCCTCTCGCATAACATACACAAGCGTAACTTGGGACCTTCCCCTATATGTGTTACGGGCATATGCTCTACGATAGGCGTACCCCAACCTCAAGCTCAAATATCAGCTCAAAGAAAGGAATGTCAAGCTCGGCTTCCAGGGTGCTGGGTCCAAGAATGAAAGGCACCAGGTCGTGAATCTGGCTTCCTTTCCTTCTATTTCCCCCGCTGCTCTTTCGTCCAGAGTACAATCCCACCCTGATGCTGGATGATCCCTATTCCTAGTGTGAGGGAGTTAAGAAAACTTTTGCTACTTATGTAGGTGGATATAACGCATTACGCTTAAAATATGAATACCTACCGACGGCTTCATTCAACCGACAATGTGAAAGTTTTTGCTAAATCGAATATCGAATGAAATATACCTACCTAAGCGTAAACCAAAAGGTAGTTAAGAAAACTTATCCGGATTCCAACAGAGAACCGCCGATCGGTTGCCAAACGATTCCATATGTCATGTTCCCTTCGTTCCGCCGACAAGGCAGACCCCACACGAGCGTAACCTAAAAGGTAGTGAAGCCCACGCAAATTTCGTCACTTCGTTTCCCCCATGACGAAGGTAGTCCGGCCAGATCGTAATCTTCGTCCTGCATCAAACTGGCCTCCCGCGACGACAACTTTTATCCGCTGGTACCTCGGAGCGGCGGTAGAGGGAGGGCGAAATGGGTGCACGTCCTTTGTTCTCCTGAAGTCCCCCAATGCCTTAGTGACGTACATACGTCGACATCATGAAATGGCTCCGGCCACGCTTCCAATCCAGTCTAGAGCGGGTACGAGATCCACGTTACCGAGATGTGATCACAAGGGATTCCAATTTGCTCGGACCAGACACGACCATCGCTTACTTCGCCTCCACATTAGAAAAATAGTGTAAGCCCACCTGCATTTCGATCACATCGCCCCCGATAAAGTCGCGTGAGATACTTCCTCATGGTGGAATAGGAAAGCCGGACCCGTTAATCCATTCGACAACTGCCGTCCATTCTCGAGTCGTCACCCGCTTAATTAAGTTTGAAGAAAAAGAGTTTGTTAATTAAGTAGGTGGATATAGCGCATCACGCTAAAATGTGAATACCTACCGACGGCTTCATTCAACCGACAATATGAAAGTTTTTTTTGCTAAGTCGAAAGAAATATACCTAACCGTGAACCAAAGGTGATTATATGATAAGATATCGAACCAAGTTTATGCAAAGTCCTATGTAATAGACTTATTGTGATACCTAAAATTTGGAATAAGGTGTGGGAAACTTTTGGAATGGGAATTTAATTATGTCAGATTTTGTTAGTAAGCAAAGATGCCCATGCTACGCACCATTCTATAAACTGTTAAATTACCCAATGCCTTTTCAAAAAAACCCTTCCTGAATATAGTCCCCTAGCTACGTTTAAAATATTATTGCGAGACTCGAAAATAATGATTATCACCTCAAAGGCGCTTTACACATTAATTTATACCTACATTCTATACCTATGTATTTTGGTACCCGTTATGTATTGGAGAATACCCAGTAACCTAGTTTTCTAGATCACCAACAAAGCACTTTTAAAGGATTTTATTATTGTTTTGTGGTTTCAAAATCCCGTCTTTTAAATGAAGTCTCTCGTCTAAGATTTATTGCCCGAAAGTGTCTTTTGTGCATCAAATAGTACTTTAGTTCATTGAACCCCAAATTATTATCTTACAACGGTATTGTCTCAAGAATCGTCGCCGGTCAACATCAGGCAGCTCCGGATCGACTTACGGAGGGAACGCTCCTTTTTTACGATTACCGATAATTACCCGATAGCTTTTTAAATGTTACCGTTATAATTTTCCGATTAAATCATCCGACTTAGATGACATGGTTCCTTATTAAAGGCCCCATTAAGGTAGCCATAATAATAATACTAATATTTGAACGATCCACATAGCACCGCTTTTATGGAAAATCACCTCAAGGGCGCTATATAACCTATAATACATGTTTAAATCTAGAAAACTACAAGCTAGACGAACAATTATAAACAATTAAAATACTCGGGGAGTAATGATGATTCTATTGTTTTAACCCTGCTTTGTACGAAATCCAAACATCAATGTTGTTAATAATTAATTCAATTTTTCAAACTTACCAAATTCGCCATGTTGCACAAAATAATTTCACAAATCAATTCACTACTCTAATATTTAACTCAAACAAGCATTTCTAAACCACAACCCGTCATGCAGTTATTTATTCCAAGATGCAGCCGTCGAACACATTTCTCGCGTTGATTTGTTTTATCCTGACTCTGCTAAGTGCCCCGTAAGTACGTCCCAACCGCCTCAATTTACAAATTATATTACAAATATTATAATCAATAATTATCAGCCTGAAACACTCATCTACATTGAAAAAATCTTCCGAGAAAAGATACTGGCCGCCAACGGGAATTGAACCCGTGACCTTCTGATTGCCGGTCAGGTGCTCTTGACCACTGAGCTATGGCGGCTTATCTAATACCCGCCAAATAATTCAATATATACTAGTGTTTCATTCGACAATTACTTATTATTACATTTTTTTTTTTTTTTTTTTCCAACTGAAAACAACCAACTTTATTTTTGTGAGAGAGGTATTGTTAATACTAAATCTCCCGCTAGGTGGCGTCGAGACTAATTATGTCTGCATTTATTGCTGAAATACTTTAACTTGTCAAATATTAATTATTATTTTTAATTGATAAACTAACGTTTAAACAAGATTTTTATGCATAGCACAAAGGGTATATAACAAATATTATAATCAATAATTATCAGCCTGAAACACTCATCTACATTGAAAAAATCTTCCGAGAAAAGATACTGGCCGCCAACGGGAATTGAACCCGTGACCTTCTGATTGCCGGTCAGGTGCTCTTGACCACTGAGCTATGGCGGCTTATCTAATACCCGCCAAATAATTCAATATATACTAGTGTTTCATTCGACAATTACTTATTATTACATTTTTTTTTTTTTTTTTTTCCAACTGAAAACAACCAACTTTATTTTTGTGAGAGAGGTATTGTTAATACTAAATCTCCCGCTAGGTGGCGTCGAGACTAATTATGTCTGCATTTATTGCTGAAATACTTTAACTTGTCAAATATTAATTATTATTTTTAATTGATAAACTAACGTTTAAACAAGATTTTTATGCATAGCACAAAGGGTATATAACAAATATTATAATCAATAATTATCAGCCTGAAACACTCATCTACATTGAAAAAATCTTCCGAGAAAAGATACTGGCCGCCAACGGGAATTGAACCCGTGACCTTCTGATTGCCGGTCAGGTGCTCTTGACCACTGAGCTATGGCGGCTTATCTAATACCCGCCAAATAATTCAATATATACTAGTGTTTCATTCGACAATTACTTATTATTACATTTTTTTTTTTTTTTTTTTCCAACTGAAAACAACCAACTTTATTTTTGTGAGAGAGGTATTGTTAATACTAAATCTCCCGCTAGGTGGCGTCGAGACTAATTATGTCTGCATTTATTGCTGAAATACTTTAACTTGTCAAATATTAATTATTATTTTTAATTGATAAACTAACGTTTAAACAAGATTTTTATGCATAGCACAAAGGGTATATAACAAATATTATAATCAATAATTATCAGCCTGAAACACTCATCTACATTGAAAAAATCTTCCGAGAAAAGATACTGGCCGCCAACGGGAATTGAACCCGTGACCTTCTGATTGCCGGTCAGGTGCTCTTGACCACTGAGCTATGGCGGCTTATCTAATACCCGCCAAATAATTCAATATATACTAGTGTTTCATTCGACAATTACTAATTATTACATTTTTTTTTTTTTTTTTTTTTCCAACTGAAAACAACCAACTTTATTTTTGTGAGAGAGGTATTGTTAATACTAAATCTCCCGCTAGGTGGCGTCGAGACTAATTATGTCTGCATTTATTGCTGAAATACTTTAACTTGTCAAATATTAATTATTATTTTTAATTGATAAACTAACGTTTAAACAAGATTTTTATGCATAGCACAAAGGGTATATAACAAATATTATAATCAATAATTATCAGCCTGAAACACTCATCTACATTGAAAAAATCTTCCGAGAAAAGATACTGGCCGCCAACGGGAATTGAACCCGTGACCTTCTGATTGCCGGTCAGGTGCTCTTGACCACTGAGCTATGGCGGCTTATCTAATACCCGCCAAATAATTCAATATATACTAGTGTTTCATTCGACAATTACTTATTATTACATTTTTTTTTTTTTTTTCCAACTGAAAACAACCAACTTTATTTTTGTGAGAGAGGTATTGTTAATACTAAATCTCCCGCTAGGTGGCGTCGAGACTAATTATGTCTGCATTTATTGCTGAAATACTTTAACTTGTCAAATATTAATTATTATTTTTAATTGATAAACTAACGTTTAAACAAGATTTTTATGCATAGCACAAAGGGTATATAACAAATATTATAATCAATAATTATCAGCCTGAAACACTCATCTACATTGAAAAAATCTTCCGAGAAAAGATACTGGCCGCCAACGGGAATTGAACCCGTGACCTTCTGATTGCCGGTCAGGTGCTCTTGACCACTGAGCTATGGCGGCTTATCTAATACCCGCCAAATAATTCAATATATACTAGTGTTTCATTCGACAATTACTTATTATTACATTTTTTTTTTTTTTTTTTCCAACTTAAAACAACCAACTTTATTTTTTTGAGAGAGGTATTGTTAATACTAAATCTCCCGCTAGGTGGCGTCGAGACTAATTATGTCTGCATTTATTGCTGAAATACTTTAACTTGTCAAATATTAATTATTATTTTTAATTGATAAACTAACGTTTAAACAAGATTTTTATGCATAGCACAAAGGGTATATAACAAATATTATAATCAATAATTATCAGCCTGAAACACTCATCTACATTGAAAAAATCTTCCGAGAAAAGATACTGGCCGCCAACGGGAATTGAACCCGTGACCTTCTGATTGCCGGTCAGGTGCTCTTGACCACTGAGCTATGGCGGCTTATCTAATACCCGCCAAATAATTCAATATATACTAGTGTTTCATTCGACAATTACTTATTATTACTTTTTTTTTTTTTTTTTTTTTTCCAACTGAAAACAACCAACTTTATTTTTGTGAGAGAGGTATTGTTAATACTAAATCTCCCGCTAGGTGGCGTCGAGACTAATTATGTCTGCATTTATTGCTGAAATACTTTAACTTGTCAAATATTAATTATTATTTTTAATTGATAAACTAACGTTTAAACAAGATTTTTATGCATAGCACAAAGGGTATATAACAAATATTATAATCAATAATTATCAGCCTGAAACACTCATCTACATTGAAAAAATCTTCCGAGAAAAGATACTGGCCGCCAACGGGAATTGAACCCGTGACCTTCTGATTGCCGGTCAGGTGCTCTTGACCACTGAGCTATGGCGGCTTATCTAATACCCGCCAAATAATTCAATATATACTAGTGTTTCATTCGACAATTACTTATTATTACATTTTTTTTTTTTTTTTCCAACTGAAAACAACCAACTTTATTTTTGTGAGAGAGGTATTGTTAATACTAAATCTCCCGCTAGGTGGCGTCGAGACTAATTATGTCTGCATTTATTGCTGAAATACTTTAACTTGTCAAATATTAATTATTATTTTTAATTGATAAACTAACGTTTAAACAAGATTTTTATGCATAGCACAAAGGGTATATAACAAATATTATAATCAATAATTATCAGCCTGAAACACTCATCTACATTGAAAAAATCTTCCGAAAAAAGATACTGGCCGCCAACGGGAATTGAACCCGTGACCTTCTGATTGCCGGTCAGGTGCTCTTGACCACTGAGCTATGGCGGCTTATCTAATACCCGCCAAATAATTCAATATATACTAGTGTTTCATTCGACAATTACTTATTATTAAATTTTTTTTTTTTTTTTTTTTGTTCCAACTGAAAACAACCAACTTTATTTTTGTGAGAGAGGTATTGTTAATACTAAATCTCCCGCTAGGTGGCGTCGAGACTAATTATGTCTGCATTTATTGCTGAAATACTTTAACTTGTCAAATATTAATTATTATTTTTAATTGATAAACTAACGTTTAAACAAGATTTTTATGCATAGCACAAAGGGTATATAACAAATATTATAATCAATAATTATCAGCCTGAAACACTCATCTACATTGAAAAAATCTTCCGAGAAAAGATACTGGCCGCCAACGGGAATTGAACCCGTGACCTTCTGATTGCCGGTCAGGTGCTCTTGACCACTGAGCTATGGCGGCTTATCTAATACCCGCCAAATAATTCAATATATACTAGTGTTTCATTCGACAATTACTTATTATTACATTTTTTTTTTTTTTTTTTCCAACTGAAAACAACCAACTTTATTTTTGTGAGAGAGGTATTGTTAATACTAAATCTCCCGCTAGGTGGCGTCGAGACTAATTATGTCTGCATTTATTGCTGAAATACTTTAACTTGTCAAATATTAATTATTATTTTTAATTGATAAACTAACGTTTAAACAAGATTTTTATGCATAGCACAAAGGGTATATAACAAATATTATAATCAATAATTATCAGCCTGAAACACTCATCTACATTGAAAAAATCTTCCGAGAAAAGATACTGGCCGCCAACGGGAATTGAACCCGTGACCTTCTGATTGCCGGTCAGGTGCTCTTGACCACTGAGCTATGGCGGCTTATCTAATACCCGCCAAATAATTCAATATATACTAGTGTTTCATTCGACAATTACTTATTATTACATTTTTTTTTTTTTTTCCAACTGAAAACAACCAACTTTATTTTTGTGAGAGAGGTATTGTTAATACTAAATCTCCCGCTAGGTGGCGTCGAGACTAATTATGTCTGCATTTATTGCTGAAATACTTTAACTTGTCAAATATTAATTATTATTTTTAATTGATAAACTAACGTTTAAACAAGATTTTTATGCATAGCACAAAGGGTATATAACAAATATTATAATCAATAATTATCAGCCTGAAACACTCATCTACATTGAAAAAATCTTCCGAGAAAAGATACTGGCCGCCAACGGGAATTGAACCCGTGACCTTCTGATTGCCGGTCAGGTGCTCTTGACCACTGAGCTATGGCGGCTTATCTAATACCCGCCAAATAATTCAATATATACTAGTGTTTCATTCGACAATTACTTATTATTACATTTTTTTTTTTTTTTTCCAACTGAAAACAACCAACTTTATTTTTGTGAGAGAGGTATTGTTAATACTAAATCTCCCGCTAGGTGGCGTCGAGACTAATTATGTCTGCATTTATTGCTGAAATACTTTAACTTGTCAAATATTAATTATTATTTTTAATTGATAAACTAACGTTTAAACAAGATTTTTATGCATAGCACAAAGGGTATATAACAAATATTATAATCAATAATTATCAGCCTGAAACACTCATCTACATTGAAAAAATCTTCCGAGAAAAGATACTGGCCGCCAACGGGAATTGAACCCGTGACCTTCTGATTGCCGGTCAGGTGCTCTTGACCACTGAGCTATGGCGGCTTATCTAATACCCGCCAAATAATTCAATATATACTAGTGTTTCATTCGACAATTACTTATTATTACATTTTTTTTTTTTTTTTTCCAACTGAAAACAACCAACTTTATTTTTGTGAGAGAGGTATTGTTAATACTAAATCTCCCGCTAGGTGGCGTCGAGACTAATTATGTCTGCATTTATTGCTGAAATACTTTAACTTGTCAAATATTAATTATTATTTTTAATTGATAAACTAACGTTTAAACAAGATTTTTATGCATAGCACAAAGGGTATATAACAAATATTATAATCAATAATTATCAGCCTGAAACACTCATCTACATTGAAAAAATCTTCCGAGAAAAAATACTGGCCGCCAACGGGAATTGAACCCGTGACCTTCTGATTGCCGGTCAGGTGCTCTTGACCACTGAGCTATGGCGGCTTATCTAATACCCGCCAAATAATTCAATATATACTAGTGTTTCATTCGACAATTACTTATTATTACATTTTTTTTTTTTTTTTTTCCCACTGAAAACAACCAACTTTATTTTTGTGAGAGAGGTATTGTTAATACTAAATCTCCCGCTAGGTGGCGTCGAGACTAATTATGTCTGCATTTATTGCTGAAATACTTTAACTTGTCAAATATTAATTATTATTTTTAATTGATAAACTAACGTTTAAACAAGATTTTTATGCATAGCACAAAGGGTATATAACAAATATTATAATCAATAATTATCAGCCTGAAACACTCATCTACATTGAAAAAATCTTCCGAGAAAAGATACTGGCCGCCAACGGGAATTGAACCCGTGACCTTCTGATTGCCGGTCAGGTGCTCTTGACCACTGAGCTATGGCGGCTTATCTAATACCCGCCAAATAATTCAATATATACTAGTGTTTCATTCGACAATTACTTATTATTACATTTTTTTTTTTTTTTCCAACTGAAAACAACCAACTTTATTTTTGTGAGAGAGGTATTGTTAATACTAAATCTCCCGCTAGGTGGCGTCGAGACTAATTATGTCTGCATTTATTGCTGAAATACTTTAACTTGTCAAATATTAATTATTATTTTTAATTGATAAACTAACGTTTAAACAAGATTTTTATGCATAGCACAAAGGGTATATAACAAATATTATAATCAATAATTATCAGCCTGAAACACTCATCTACATTGAAAAAATTGATTATAATCTTCTGATAATTATTGATTATAATATTTGTTATATACCCTTTGTGCTATGCATAAAAATCTTGTTTAAACGTTAGTTTATCAATTAAAAATAATAATTAATATTTGACAAGTTAAAGTATTTCAGCAATAAATGCAGACATAATTAGCCTCGACGCCACCTAGCGGGAGATTTAGTATTAACAATACCTCTCTCACAAAAATAAAGTTGGTTGTTTTCAGTTGGAAAAAAAAAAAAAAAAAAAATGTAATAATAAGTAATTGTCGAATGAAACACTAGTATATATTGAATTATTTGGCGGGTATTAGATAAGCCGCCATAGCTCAGTGGTCAAGAGCACCTGACCGGCAATCAGAAGGTCACGGGTTCAATTCCCGTTGGCGGCCAGTATCTTTTCTCGGAAGATTTTTTCAATGTAGATGAGTGTTTCAGGCTGATAATTATTGATTATAATATTTGTTATATACCCTTTGTGCTATGCATAAAAATCTTGTTTAAACGTTAGTTTATCAATTAAAAATAATAATTAATATTTGACAAGTTAAAGTATTTCAGCAATAAATGCAGACATAATTAGTCTCGACGCCACCTAGCGGGAGATTTAGTATTAACAATACCTCTCTCACAAAAATAAAGTTGGTTGTTTTCAGTTGGAAAAAAAAAAAAAAAATGTAATAATAAGTAATTGTCGAATGAAACACTAGTATATATTGAATTATTTGGCGGGTATTAGATAAGCCGCCATAGCTCAGTGGTCAAGAGCACCTGACGGGCAATCAGAAGGTCACGGGTTCAATTCCCGTTGGCGGCCAGTATCTTTTCTCGGAAGATTTTTTCAATGTAGATGAGTGTTTCAGGCTGATAATTATTGATTATAATATTTGTTATATACCCTTTGTGCTATGCATAAAAATCTTGTTTAAACGTTAGTTTATCAATTAAAAATAATAATTAATATTTGACAAGTTAAAGTATTTCAGCAATAAATGCAGACATAATTAGTCTCGACGCCACCTAGCGGGAGATTTAGTATTAACAATACCTCTCTCACAAAAATAAAGTTGGTTGTTTTCAGTTGGAAAAAAAAAAAAAAAAAATGTAATAATAAGTAATTGTCGAATGAAACACTAGTATATATTGAATTATTTGGCGGGTATTAGATAAGCCGCCATAGCTCAGTGGTCAAGAGCACCTGACCGGCAATCAGAAGGTCACGGGTTCAATTCCCGTTGGCGGCCAGTATCTTTTCTCGGAAGATTTTTTCAATGTAGATGAGTGTTTCAGGCTGATAATTATTGATTATAATATTTGTTATATACCCTTTGTGCTATGCATAAAAATCTTGTTTAAACGTTAGTTTATCAATTAAAAATAATAATTAATATTTGACAAGTTAAAGTATTTCAGCAATAAATGCAGACATAATAAGTCTCGACGCCACCTAGCGGGAGATTTAGTATTAACAATACCTCTCTCACAAAAATAAAGTTGGTTGTTTTCAGTTGGAAAAAAAAAAAAAAAAAAAAAAAAAAAAAAAAAAAAAAAAATGTAATAATAAGTAATTGTCGAATGAAACACTAGTATATATTGAATTATTTGGCGGGTATTAGATAAGCCGCCATAGCTCAGTGGTCAAGAGCACCTGACCGGCAATCAGAAGGTCACGGGTTCAATTCCCGTTGGCGGCCAGTATCTTTTCTCGGAAGATTTTTTCAATGTAGATGAGTGTTTCAGGCTGATAATTATTGATTATAATATTTGTTATATACCCTTTGTGCTATGCATAAAAATCTTGTTTAAACGTTAGTTTATCAATTAAAAATAATAATTAATATTTGACAAGTTAAAGTATTTCAGCAATAAATGCAGACATAATTAGTCTCGACGCCACCTAGCGGGAGATTTAGTATTAACAATACCTCTCTCACAAAAATAAAGTTGGTTGTTTTCAGTTGGAAAAAAAAAAAAAAAAAAAAATGTAATAATAAGTAATTGTCGAATGAAACACTAGTATATATTGAATTATTTGGCGGGTATTAGATAAGCCGCCATAGCTCAGTGGTCAAGAGCACCTGACCGGCAATCAGAAGGTCACGGGTTCAATTCCCGTTGGCGGCCAGTATCTTTTCTCGGAAGATTTTTTCAATGTAGATGAGTGTTTCAGGCTGATAATTATTGATTATAATATTTGTTATATACCCTTTGTGCTATGCATAAAAATCTTGTTTAAACGTTAGTTTATCAATTAAAAATAATAATTAATATTTGACAAGTTAAAGTATTTCAGCAATAAATGCAGACATAATTAGTCTCGACGCCACCTAGCGGGAGATTTAGTATTAACAATACCTCTCTCACAAAAATAAAGTTGGTTGTTTTCAGTTGGAAAAAAAAAAAAAAAAATGTAATAATAAGTAATTGTCGAATGAAACACTAGTATATATTGAATTATTTGGCGGGTATTAGATAAGCCGCCATAGCTCAGTGGTCAAGAGCACCTGACCGGCAATCAGAAGGTCACGGGTTCAATTCCCGTTGGCGGCCAGTATCTTTTCTCGGAAGATTTTTTCAATGTAGATGAGTGTTTCAGGCTGATAATTATTGATTATAATATTTGTTATATACCCTTTGTGCTATGCATAAAAATCTTGTTTAAACGTTAGTTTATCAATTAAAAATAATAATTAATATTTGACAAGTTAAAGTATTTCAGCAATAAATGCAGACATAATTAGTCTCGACGCCACCTAGCGGGAGATTTAGTATTAACAATACCTCTCTCACAAAAATAAAGTTGGTTGTTTTCAGTTGGAAAAAAAAAAAAAAAAAAAATGTAATAATAAGTAATTGTCGAATGAAACACTAGTATTTATTGAATTATTTGGCGGGTATTAGATAAGCCGCCATAGCTCAGTGGTCAAGAGCACCTGACCGGCAATCAGAAGGTCACGGGTTCAATTCCCGTTGGCGGCCAGTAACTTTTCTCGGAAGATTTTTTCAATGTAGATGAGTGTTTCAGGCTGATAATTATTGATTATAATATTTGTTATATACCCTTTGTGCTATGCATAAAAATCTTGTTTAAACGTTAGTTTATCAATTAAAAATAATGATTAATATTTGACAAGTTAAAGTATTTCAGCAATAAATGCAGACATAATTAGTCTCGACGCCACCTAGCGGGAGATTTAGTATTAACAATACCTCTCTCACAAAAATAAAGTTGGTTGTTTTCAGTTGGAAAAAAAAAAAAAAAATGTAATAATAAGTAATTGTCGAATGAAACACTAGTATATATTGAATTATTTGGCGGGTATTAGATAAGCCGCCATAGCTCAGTGGTCAAGAGCACCTGACCGGCAATCAGAAGGTCACGGGTTCAATTCCCGTTGGCGGCCAGTATCTTTTCTCGGAAGATTTTTTCAATGTAGATGAGTGTTTCAGGCTGATAATTATTGATTATAATATTTGTTATATACCCTTTGTGCTATGCATAAAAATCTTGTTTAAACGTTAGTTTATCAATTAAAAATAATAATTAATATTTGACAAGTTAAAGTATTTCAGCAATAAATGCAGACATAATTAGTCTCGACGCCACCTAGCGGGAGATTTAGTATTAACAATACCTCTCTCACAAAAATAAAGTTGGTTGTTTTCAGTTGGAAAAAAAAAAAAAAAAATGTAATAATAAGTAATTGTCGAATGAAACACTAGTATATATTGAATTATTTGGCGGGTATTAGATAAGCCGCCATAGCTCAGTGGTCAAGAGCACCTGACCGGCAATCAGAAGGTCACGGGTTCAATTCCCGTTGGCGGCCAGTATCTTTTCTCGGAAGATTTTTTCAATGTAGATGAGTGTTTCAGGCTGATAATTATTGATTATAATATTTGTTATATACCCTTTGTGCTATGCATAAAAATCTTGTTTAAACGTTAGTTTATCAATTAAAAATAATAATTAATATTTGACAAGTTAAAGTATTTCAGCAATAAATGCAGACATAATTAGTCTCGACGCCACCTAGCGGGAGATTTAGTATTAACAATACCTCTCTCACAAAAATAAAGTTGGTTGTTTTCAGTTGGAAAAAAAAAAAAAAAAATGTAATAATAAGTAATTGTCGAATGAAACACTAGTATATATTGAATTATTTGGCGGGTATTAGATAAGCCGCCATAGCTCAGTGGTCAAGAGCACCTGACCGGCAATCAGAAGGTCACGGGTTCAATTCCCGTTGGCGGCCAGTATCTTTTCTCGGAAGATTTTTTCAATGTAGATGAGTGTTTCAGGCTGATAATTATTGATTATAAT
Organism: Limnephilus lunatus; assembly: GCA_917563855.2. Lineage (NCBI taxonomy): Eukaryota > Metazoa > Arthropoda > Insecta > Trichoptera > Limnephilidae > Limnephilus > Limnephilus lunatus. Next base: position 128,716,428 of record OU830592.1, read on the forward strand.
ATTTGTTATATACCCTTTGTGCTATGCATAAAAATCTTGTTTAAACGTTAGTTTATCAATTAAAAATTATAATTAATATTTGACAAGTTAAAGTATTTCAGCAATAAATGCAGACATAATTAGTCTCGACGCCACCTAGCGGGAGATTTAGTATTAACAATACCTCTCTCACAAAAATAAAGTTGGTTGTTTTCAGTTGGAAAAAAAAAAAAAATGTAATAATAAGTAATTGTCGAATGAAACACTAGTATATATTGAATTATTTGGCGGGTATTAGATAAGCCGCCATAGCTCAGTGGTCAAGAGCACCTGACCGGCAATCAGAAGGTCACGGGTTCAATTCCCGTTGGCGGCCAGTATCTTTTCTCGGAAGATTTTTTCAATGTAGATGAGTGTTTCAGGCTGATAATTATTGATTATAATATTTGTTATATACCCTTTGTGCTATGCATAAAAATCTTGTTTAAACGTTAGTTTATCAATTAAAAATAATAATTAATATTTGACAAGTTAAAGTATTTCAGCAATAAATGCAGACATAATTAGTCTCGACGCCACCTAGCGGGAGATTTAGTATTAACAATACCTCTCTCACAAAAATAAAGTTGGTTGTTTTCAGTTGGAAAAAAAAAAAAAAAAAAAAAGTAATAATAAGTAATTGTCGAATGAAACACTAGTATATATTGAAATATTTGGCGGGTATTAGATAAGCCGCCATAGCTCAGTGGTCAAGAGCACCTGACCGGCAATCAGAAGGTCACGGGTTCAATTCCCGTTGGCGGCCAGTATCTTTTCTCGGAAGATTTTTTCAATGTAGATGAGTGTTTCAGGCTGATAATTATTGATTATAATATTTGTTATATACCCTTTGTGCTATGCATAAAAATCTTGTTTAAACGTTAGTTTATCAATTAAAAATAATAATTAATATTTGACAAGTTAAAGTATTTCAGCAATAAATGCAGACATAATTAGTCTCGACGCCACCTAGCGGGAGATTTAGTATTAACAATACCTCTCTCACAAAAATAAAGTTGGTTGTTTTCAGTTGGAAAAAAAAAAAAAAAAAAAAATGTAATAATAAGTAATTGTCGAATGAAACACTAGTATATATTGAATTATTTGGCGGGTATTAGATAAGCCGCCATAGCTCAGTGGTCAAGAGCACCTGACCGGCAATCAGAAGGTCACGGGTTCAATTCCCGTTGGCGGCCAGTATCTTTTCTCGGAAGATTTTTTCAATGTAGATGAGTGTTTCAGGCTGATAATTATTGATTATAATATTTGTTATATACCCTTTGTGCTATGCATAAAAATCTTGTTTAAACGTTAGTTTATCAATTAAAAATTATAATTAATATTTGACAAGTTAAAGTATTTCAGCAATAAATGCAGACATAATTAGTCTCGACGCCACCTAGCGGGAGATTTAGTATTAACAATACCTCTCTCACAAAAATAAAGTTGGTTGTTTTCAGTTGGAAAAAAAAAAAAAAAAAATGTAATAATAAGTAATTGTCGAATGAAACACTAGTATATATTGAATTATTTGGCGGGTATTAGATAAGCCGCCATAGCTCAGTGGTCAAGAGCACCTGACCGGCAATCAGAAGGTCACGGGTTCAATTCCCGTTGGCGGCCAGTATCTTTTCTCGGAAGATTTTTTCAATGTAGATGAGTGTTTCAGGCTGATAATTATTGATTATAATATTTGTTATATACCCTTTGTGCTATGCATAAAAATCTTGTTTAAACGTTAGTTTATCAATTAAAAATAATAATTAATATTTGACAAGTTAAAGTATTTCAGCAATAAATTTATTTATTTTTATTTATTTATTTATTTATTTATATGCATACATATTACAATAAGTTAGAAAATTATACTTTGTCTGTCCAACTGGGAAGGATACCCGTTTCAGGACAGCCAAATTGTATATTCAGTTCATAATATTTTTAACATGTGAATGGTTTCTTTCAAGATATCATAGGATATCTTGAAAGAAACCATTTATATACTCAATATATTATGACAAATGATATATAAATACTTTTTTTTTTATATACGTAACTTTTTTATATACGTCACTTTATTTGTTCTATTTTTTTTAAGAGAAAAAAAACTAGAACAAATAAAGTTATGATGGAAATAAAAACATATACATGAAATAAAGATATGAGCAAAAAAAATATATAAATTTAAGTACAGTGAGATATGTGTTATCAATAAGTTACGATAAGAAAGAATACAAACATAATATAAAAATGTATACAACCAAAATTTAAAGTAAGGTGATCTTAGGTTTGCAAAATTGCAATAATAACTTTCAATAACACCTTAGTATGTTTCGAGTTCCAATGCGCCGCAGCGCGCTGTTTCGATGGTACCTACGAGTACCTTCAGTACCTCCCACTGCAAGTTGCAGGAGTTCGGAACTGTGGATTTTTATATTTTAGATATAATATTTTAAATTTACTACATTTAATTACATCAATAATTGTCTTCAGAATAGGTAAATAGCTTCTTTCGGGCGATCACAATTTTGAAATTCTTTCGAGGTCTTTTTGGAGAACATTAACAATTGCATATTAGAATTTACACATTTATATTTATAATTTGCCAATATTTGACATATTAGTTCCCAATTTATTTTTGACTATTTAATTTTAATAAGTACCATAAGTAAGTAATAGAAATAATCCATTTAAACCAGAATATAATTATGACATGACATATGAATTTCCTATGTATTTATATAGATAATTTCAGGACTTATTTTTGAAACGCCTGGTCGTTATTTTACAAGAATCAAAGAACAGTCGTTATATTACAAGGATAAGAAAACAGAGCAAAAGATTTTTTTTTTTGAATAACATAAACTTTTTAGTACATATTAGGTATGTGAGATTGTGTTAGCATATGTTCGCTCTTGACTCTCCCCATATCTAGAAGCCAATTGCTAACCCATTTCCGTAAAGTGCTTGTATTTTTCGATTTCCATGCATCGGGTATGATGTTGAACAATTTAGGCCCTAAGTAGGAGTATTGTCTTTGGGCATGTGATGTGTTTGTAGTAGGTGGAACCACTGGATTCCTCCCTGCATGGCGGGTGTTGTGGAGATGATCAATGGATGAATATTGGTGTCGGTGTTTTTGTGTATGTAAAATAATTTTTCTTATGTATAGTTGCCGTACATCAAGAACTCGTATCTCTTCAAATAATAGATCACTGGGATACCTGAAGGGTTTCTTAAGGATGACCCTTAGAAGTGATTTTTGTGCTTTTGCTAAAGGATCCATTATTGTTTTGGAACAGCCGCCCCATCCCAAGGAAGCATATTCTAGCAATGAGTTGCACAAGGCATGGTACATTTGTTTCAGATCTTTTACGCGAAGAATATTTCTAACAGACATGAATAGATGAGTAAGTTTTCTGATCTTTATGGAAGTTGAGACTATATGTTCGTCCCATCTCAGAGACTTATCTATCATGATTCCAAGATATTTTATGCTATCGACACATTCTAAGTTTAAGCATTTACAAGTGGTTTGGTCATTACAATGGTGTATAAGGATGTTGTGTATTTCTTTTGGTTTTCCTGCTTGTGTTGCACTGAAACGGAGGAATTTGGTTTTATCTAAGTTAAGCGTGAGGAGATTGTTGTCTAACCATTGTTTAACCTTAATTAAACCCACTTCTGCTTTACTGTGAACAACATTCCAGTTTTTGCTTTCAAATAATAAAACTGTATCGTCAGCAAAGGTAATAATGTGGTCGGCAAAGGAACTGTTACATAGATCATTTATATATATATTAAATAAAAGTGGTCCTAAAGTACTTCCTTGGGGTACACCGAATTTAATATTAGCTGAATCACTTATAGTGTCGTTGATAAGCACTCTTTGGCTCCTGTTATCTAAATAGCTACACAACAGATTGAAGAGCTGACCTTGTATACCAATGCGCTGTAGTTTATTCAACAGGATTTTATGAGAGATAGTGTCGAATGCTTTGGCTAGATCCAGGAAGAGCGCAATGCATTTTGTACCTCTATCTATGTTATTAGAGATAATTTTTGTCAATTTAGCAATGGCATTTTCAGTGCCTAAACCTGGACGGAAACCGTATTGACTATTGGAAAGGATGTTATTGTTTTCTAGGTATAGGGTGAGCCGATTCTTAACAATTTTTTCAATAATTTTAGACACAGAGTTGATCAAAGAAATAGGTCGGTAGTTGTTGATCTGTGATTTATCCCCATTTTTGTGATGAAGAATAACAATTGATTGTTTTAAATGATTGGGGAATTTTCCAGAGTTAAAACTTAGATTACAAATGAACGTTATGGGTGATACTATGGCGGATTTTATAATTTTTAACAGGTTTGTAGAGATCTTATCTGGGCCACACGCATTGGATGACTTAAGTTCGTCAATTGTTTTCATCACTTCGTGTGACGTTGTTCGAATATTATCTATTTTATGCTCGAGATTACAGCCAGTTTTCTTAGCGAGATCAGTTTCAGTTGTGTTAATTTTGTCGAGAATTTTTTTGGCCAGAGTGGTTCCCACTGACGTGAAATAGTTATTTGCAAAGTTTACTATCTTTTTTAGGTCTGATGTGATAGTGTTATCAATGTGTAGTGATTTAATTTCAGATGATTTATTGATTTTGGTTTTAGTTATACTGCGAAATGCTTCCCATAGCCTTTTTGGTGTATAGTTATTTTCGTAAATAATGTTTTTAAAATAGTTTTCTTTAGTTGAAATGATTATTTTTTAACACAAGTTCCTATACTTTTTATAGCGGGTTTGTAATATATTATTCTCTGGGCTACTTTTCGCCTTTTTATGTAGTTGGTTCCTTCTATGAATTGATTTGACAAGGCCAGGGGTGATCCATGGTGTAAGTTTTAATTGTTTATTAGATATGAGTTTCTTACTAGTGTGTTTGGCTATATAATCATGTAACTTGGTGATGAATTCTGTCATTGCTGAGTCAGTATCTCTTTGGTCTAGAACGTTTTCCCATTTTTCTGAATTTAAGTCCTCAAGTAGATTGAAGTAGTTTATTCGAGGTATGTATTTAATTTTGACTGCGGTGGGAGGCTTATTTTTAAGACAGAGAGCTGTAGTGTAGTGGTCAGAAATTGTAGTGTGAATAACAAATGAGTCGCAATGTTTAATTTTTTTAACGTTAATGTGGTCAAGACAAGATTTACTTGAGCCCTGTTCTCGAGTAGGGCTGTTAATTGTTTGCATGAACCCATTTTCCGTTAACAGACACAGATAATCTTCGGATTGACGGTGGTACTCGGGGATCGTGTTAATATTTAAATCGCCTAAAATTATTTGCCGTTCTAATTGTTTTGAACTGTTGATGTTAGATTGTAGAGAATTCAAAAAAGTGTCAATATTTTGGAAAGAGGGTGACCTATAGATTGCGAAAATACATAAGTTATTGTTCAATACGATTTTCATACAGTTTGCTTGTGGTAGTAATATTTCATCGACTTGTGCTTGTAGACCGTCTCTGATGTAAATTACAATTCCACTTGATTTATTTAGAATTATGTTAGTGTGATATTCTGAGTAATTTTGAATTGCTTTTGAGGTGTACTCTTTATTTATCCAGCACTCCGATAAGATTATTACATCGAACGCGTTATTAAATTGATCTAAGAAAATTAGGAAATCGTCAAGTTTAGATATGCTTCTTATGTTCTGATGTATAATCTTTAGACTGTAGGAGCCCCAATTATAGTTTTTTATATTATTCAAGTTATCAATAATATTTGAGTTACAGAATGTACCTGAATGGTTATTAATATCATAAGGTAAATCAAACATAATTAAAAGTTAGTTGAATGTAGAATAGCAAACAGCGTTCCAATAATATGTTATTAAAATTAAAACTCTTCTCAATGTAGTTGAATAGATAGGTGTGTGTGGAAATAAGTTGACAGTGATTTGATAATATAAAGCAGAATGTTTGCAACCGCTGAAACTTTGTGATAAAAAAAATTATAATATGTTGATGGTAACAAAATAATAAGTGTAAATGAGCGGGATGGGGTGTGTTCGTACAATTGACTAGTGAAATAATTAATCAACGCTAATCGTTTTACATCATTGTAAATAGTGTAATGAGGACTGGTAACTTCGCTGTATCGCTGAGTTTCGGCTTTATTGCATATACCTGTAGACGGGCGAGACGGTACATACCTCGATATTTTGGTTCTTTCCGTTGTATTACATCGCTGCGAGCTTGCTTTCATCAGATATACATATTGCATTAGCACCTGTATCGTGTCTAACATATATCTGACCCGCTCGGGTCCACGTGAACCGGTACCCCTTTCCTTTCGCTTCTTGTCTAGCCTTCCAAAATAGTTGCTTGCCCCGAAATGTCAGCTGTTCGGAAACGTAGATTCTTGAAGTCGGGCCAGCAATACCAATGTTCGAGGTATTTAATTTGTCTTCCAAATTCGGGTTGTTTTTGTTATATGATTTCACATCCGCTAATAGTTGTTCTTTTGCTATATTCGATTTGAGTTTGATTATTATTTCTCTCGGATATTTGTTATTTAATTTTTTTGCTCCTCGATGAATAGCGTCTATGTCTTTGATTTGGATGTTGGACTTAGTTTTTTGGCAGATGTTAAAAATGACGTCTTGTAGTATTTCTCCTTTATTTTCCGGGATTCCTCTGATTTCTAAGCTGTTGGCCTTAAGAGCTCTCTCTTGGAATTCAAGACGGTCCTCCAGTACATTAATCCTGGCTTCCAAATCGATGTTCTTTTTTGTAAGCGCCTCGTTCCTTGATTCAATTTCACGGATCCTGACTAGGAAGTCCTCGTATTGTGAGCTCATGAATTGAATGCTTTCTAAAATTTTATTGTTTTGTTCCATGATGTCATTTTGTTTCCTTTCAAGATTGGATGTCTTATCCAAGACTAACCCTTGCAGATCTTCTAAGTTTGCTTGGGCCTGAGCGGTGATCGTCGGTCCTTTATTGTTCATTTTTCTACCTGGCTCCAAAGGTTCGTTACCGCTAATTGTCTCCGCTACGCCCGAAGCGGCCGCCACTGCTGTCTTCGTATTTTTGCACTGTTTGCATTTTAGTAGCGCACGCCGTTCCTGAGTGAGCCTACGGAAACTGTTCTCAGTTATTCCCCCGCAGGCTAGATGAAATGTGCCTTTGCACGTAGAGCACATAAAAATTGACTCTTCTGTTATAACTGGATAAATGCAGACATAATTAGTCTCGACGCCACCTAGCGGGAGATTTAGTATTAACAATACCTCTCTCACAAAAATAAAGTTGGTTGTTTTCAGTTGGAAAAAAAAAATAAAAATAAAAATGTAATAATAAGTAATTGTCGAATGAAACACTAGTATATATTGAATTATTTGGCGGGTATTAGATAAGCCGCCATAGCTCAGTGGTCAAGAGCACCTGACCGGCAATCAGAAGGTCACGGGTTCAATTCCCGTTGGCGGCCAGTATCTTTTCTCGGAAGATTTTTTCAATGTAGATGAGTGTTTCAGGCTGATAATTATTGATTATAATATTTGTTATATACCCTTTGTGCTATGCATAAAAATCTTGTTTAAACGTTAGTTTATCAATTAAAAATAATAATTAATATTTGACAAGTTAAAGTATTTCAGCAATAAATGCAGACATAATTAGTCTCGACGCCTGCTAGCGGGAGATTTAGTATTAACAATACCTCTCTCAAAAAAATAAAGTTGGTTGTTTTCAGTTGGAAAAAAAAAAAAAAAAAAAATGTAATAATAAGTAATTGTCGAATGAAACACTAGTATATATTGAATTATTTGGCGGGTATTAGATAAGCCGCCATAGCTCAGTGGTCAAGAGCAGCTGACCGGCAATCAGAAGGTCACGGGTTCAATTCCCGTTGGCGGCCAGTATCTTTTCTCGGAAGATTTTTTCAATGTAGATGAGTGTTTCAGGCTGATAATTATTGATTATAATATTTGTTATATACCCTTTGTGCTATGCATAAAAATCTTGTTTAAACGTTAGTTTATCAATTAAAAATAATAATTAATATTTGACAAGTTAAAGTATTTCAGCAATAAATGCAGACATAATTAGTCTCGACGCCACCTAGCGGGAGATTTAGTATTAACAATACCTCTCTCACAAAAATAAAGTTGGTTGTTTTCAGTTGGAAAAAAAAAAAAAAAAATGTAATAATAAGTAATTGTCGAATGAAATACTAGTATATATTGAATTATTTGGCGGGTATTAGATAAGCCGCCATAGCTCAGTGGTCAAGAGCACCTGACCGGCAATCAGAAGGTCACGGGTTCAATTCCCGTTGGCGGCCAGTATCTTTTCTCGGAAGATTTTTTCAATGTAGATGAGTGTTTCAGGCTGATAATTATTGATTATAATATTTGTTATATACCCTTTGTGCTATGCATAAAAATCTTGTTTAAACGTTAGTTTATCAATTAAAAATAATAATTAATATTTGACAAGTTAAAGTATTTCAGCAATAAATGCAGACATAATTAGTCTCGACGCCACCTAGCGGGAGATTTAGTATTAACAATACCTCTCTCACAAAAATAAAGTTGGTTGTTTTCAGTTGGAAAAAAAAAAAAAAAAAATGTAATAATAAGTAATTGTCGAATGAAACACTAGTATATATTGAATTATTTGGCGGGTATTAGATAAGCCGCCATAGCTCAGTGGTCAAGAGCACCTGACCGGCAATCAGAAGGTCACGGGTTCAATTCCCGTTGGCGGCCAGTATCTTTTCTCGGAAGATTTTTTCAATGTAGATGAGTGTTTCAGGCTGATAATTATTGATTATAATATTTGTTATATACCCTTTGTGCTATGCATAAAAATCTTGTTTAAACGTTAGTTTATCAATTAAAAATAATAATTAATATTTGACAAGTTAAAGTATTTCAGCAATAAATGCAGACATAATTAGTCTCGACGCCACCTAGCGGGAGATTTAGTATTAACAATACCTCTCACAAAAATAAAGTTGGTTGTTTTCAGTTGGAAAAAAAAAAAAAAAAAAATGTAATAATAAGTAATTGTCGAATGAAACACTAGTATATATTGAATTATTTGGCGGGTATTAGATAAGCCGCCATAGCTCAGTGGTCAAGAGCACCTGACCGGCAATCAGAAGGTCACGGGTTCAATTCCCGTTGGCGGCCAGTATCTTTTCTCGGAAGATTTTTTCAATGTAGATGAGTGTTTCAGGCTGATAATTATTGATTATAATATTTGTTATATACCCTTTGTGCTATGCATAAAAATCTTGTTTAAACGTTAGTTTATCAATTAAAAATAATAATTAATATTTGACAAGTTAAAGTATTTCAGCAATAAATGCAGACATAATTAGTCTCGACGCCACCTAGCGGGAGATTTAGTATTAACAATACCTCTCTCACAAAAATAAAGTTGGTTGTTTTCAGTTGGAAAAAAAAAAAAAAAAAGTAATAATAAGTAATTGTCGAATGAAACACTAGTATATATTGAATTATTTGGCGGGTATTAGATAAGCCGCCATAGCTCAGTGGTCAAGAGCACCTGACCGGCAATCAGAAGGTCACGGGTTCAATTCCCGTTGGCGGCCAGTATCTTTTCTCGGAAGATTTTTTCAATGTAGATGAGTGTTTCAGGCTGATAATTATTGATTATAATATTTGTTATATACCCTTTGTGCTATGCATAAAAATCTTGTTTAAACGTTAGTTTATCAATTAAAAATAATAATTAATATTTGACAAGTTAAAGTATTTCAGCAATAAATGCAGACATAATTAGTCTCGACGCCACCTAGCGGGAGATTTAGTATTAACAATACCTCTCTCACAAAAATAAAGTTGGTTGTTTTCAGTTGGAAAAAAAAAAAAAAAAATGTAATAATAAGTAATTGTCGAATGAAACACTAGTATATATTGAATTATTTGGCGGGTATTAGATAAGCCGCCATAGCTCAGTGGTCAAGAGCACCTGACCGGCAATCAGAAGGTCACGGGTTCAATTCCCGTTGGCGGCCAGTATCTTTTCTCGGAAGATTTTTTCAATGTAGATGAGTGTTTCAGGCTGATAATTATTGATTATAATATTTGTTATATACCCTTTGTGCTATGCATAAAAATCTTGTTTAAACGTTAGTTTATCAATTAAAAATAATAATTAATATTTGACAAGTTAAAGTATTTCAGCAATAAATGCAGACATAATTAGTCTCGACGCCACCTAGCGGGAGATTTAGTATTAACAATACCTCTCTCACAAAAATAAAGTTGGTTGTTTTCAGTTGGAAAAAAAAAAAAAAAAAATGTAATAATAAGTAATTGTCGAATGAAACACTAGTATATATTGAATTATTTGGCGGGTATTAGATAAGCCGCCATAGCTCAGTGGTCAAGAGCACCTGACCGGCAATCAGAAGGTCACGGGTTCAATTCCCGTTGGCGGCCAGTATCTTTTCTCGGAAGATTTTTTCAATGTAGATGAGTGTTTCAGGCTGATAATTATTGATTATAATATTTGTTATATACCCTTTGTGCTATGCATAAAAATCTTGTTTAAACGTTAGTTTATCAATTAAAAATAATAATTAATATTTGACAAGTTAAAGTATTTCAGCAATAAATGCAGACATAATTAGTCTCGACGCCACCTAGCGGGAGATTTAGTATTAACAATACCTCTCTCACAAAAATAAAGTTGGTTGTTTTCAGTTGGAAAAAAAAAAAAAAAAATGTAATAATAAGTAATTGTCGAATGAAACACTAGTATATATTGAATTATTTGGCGGGTATTAGATAAGCCGCCATAGCTCAGTGGTCAAGAGCACCTGACCGGCAATCAGAAGGTCACGGGTTCAATTCCCGTTGGCGGCCAGTATCTTTTCTCGGAAGATTTTTTCAATGTAGATGAGTGTTTCAGGCTGATAATTATTGATTATAATATTTGTTATATACCCTTTGTGCTATGCATAAAAATCTTGTTTAAACGTTAGTTTATCAATTAAAAATAATAATTAATATTTGACAAGTTAAAGTATTTCAGCAATAAATGCAGACATAATTAGTCTCGACGCCACCTAGCGGGAGATTTAGTATTAACAATACCTCTCTCACAAAAATAAAGTTGGTTGTTTTCAGTTGGAAAAAAAAAAAAAAAAATGTAATAATAAGTAATTGTCGAATGAAACACTAGTATATATTGAATTATTTGGCGGGTATTAGATAAGCCGCCATAGCTCAGTGGTCAAGAGCACCTGACCGGCAATCAGAAGGTCACGGGTTCAATTCCCGTTGGCGGCCAGTATCTTTTCTCGGAAGATTTTTTCAATGTAGATGAGTGTTTCAGGCTGATAATTATTGATTATAATATTTGTTATATACCCTTTGTGCTATGCATAAAAATCTTGTTTAAACGTTAGTTTATCAATTAAAAATAATAATTAATATTTGACAAGTTAAAGTATTTCAGCAATAAATGCAGACATAATTAGTCTCGACGCCACCTAGCGGGAGATTTAGTATTAACAATACCTCTCTCACAAAAATAAAGTTGGTTGTTTTCAGTTGGAAAAAAAAAAAAAAAAAATGTAATAATAAGTAATTGTCGAATGAAACACTAGTATATATTGAATTATTTGGCGGGTATTAGATAAGCCGCCATAGCTCAGTGGTCAAGAGCACCTGACCGGCAATCAGAAGGTCACGGGTTCAATTCCCGTTGGCGGCCAGTATCTTTTCTCGGAAGATTTTTTCAATGTAGATGAGTGTTTCAGGCTGATAATTATTGATTATAATATTTGTTATATACCCTTTGTGCTATGCATAAAAATCTTGTTTAAACGTTAGTTTATCAATTAAAAATAATAATTAATATTTGACAAGTTAAAGTATTTCAGCAATAAATGCAGACATAATTAGTCTCGACGCCACCTAGCGGGAGATTTAGTATTAACAATACCTCTCTCACAAAAATAAAGTTGGTTGTTTTCAGTTGGAAAAAAAAAAAAAAAAAAAAAATGTAATAATAAGTAATTGTCGAATGAAACACTAGTATATATTGAATTATTTGGCGGGTATTAGATAAGCCGCCATAGCTCAGTGGTCAAGAGCACCTGACCGGCAATCAGAAGGTCACGGGTTCAATTCCCGTTGGCGGCCAGTATCTTTTCTCGGAAGATTTTTTCAATGTAGATGAGTGTTTCAGGCTGATAATTATTGATTATAATATTTGTTATATACCCTTTGTGCTATGCATAAAAATCTTGTTTAAACGTTAGTTTATCAATTAAAAATAATAATTAATATTTGACAAGTTAAAGTATTTCAGCAATAAATGCAGACATAATTAGTCTCGACGCCACCTAGCGGGAGATTTAGTATTAACAATACCTCTCTCACAAAAATAAAGTTGGTTGTTTTCAGTTGGAAAAAAAAAAAAAAAAATGTAATAATAAGTAATTGTCGAATGAAACACTAGTATATATTGAATTATTTGGCGGGTATTAGATAAGCCGCCATAGCTCAGTGGTCAAGAGCACCTGACCGGCAATCAGAAGGTCACGGGTTCAATTCCCGTTGGCGGCCAGTATCTTTTCTCGGAAGATTTTTTCAATGTAGATGAGTGTTTCAGGCTGATAATTATTGATTATAATATTTGTTATATACCCTTTGTGCTATGCATAAAAATCTTGTTTAAACGTTAGTTTATCAATTAAAAATAATAATTAATATTTGACAAGTTAAAGTATTTCAGCAATAAATGCAGACATAATTAGTCTCGACGCCACCTAGCGGGAGATTTAGTATTAACAATACCTCTCTCACAAAAATAAAGTTGGTTGTTTTCAGTTGGAAAAAAAAAAAAAAAATGTAATAATAAGTAATTGTCGAATGAAACACTAGTATATATTGAATTATTTGGCGGGTATTAGATAAGCCGCCATAGCTCAGTGGTCAAGAGCACCTGACCGGCAATCAGAAGGTCACGGGTTCAATTCCCGTTGGCGGCCAGTATCTTTTCTCGGAAGATTTTTTCAATGTAGATGAGTGTTTCAGGCTGATAATTATTGATTATAATATTTGTTATATACCCTTTGTGCTATGCATAAAAATCTTGTTTAAACGTTAGTTTATCAATTAAAAATAATAATTAATATTTGACAAGTTAAAGTATTTCAGCAATAAATGCAGACATAATTAGTCTCGACGCCACCTAGCGGGAGATTTAGTATTAACAATACCTCTCTCACAAAAATAAAGTTGGTTGTTTTCAGTTGGAAAAAAAAAAAAAAAAATGTAATAATAAGTAATTGTCGAATGAAACACTAGTATATATTGAATTATTTGGCGGGTATTAGATAAGCCGCCATAGCTCAGTGGTCAAGAGCACCTGACCGGCAATCAGAAGGTCACGGGTTCAATTCCCGTTGGCGGCCAGTATCTTTTCTCGGAAGATTTTTTCAATGTAGATGAGTGTTTCAGGCTGATAATTATTGATTATAATATTTGTTATATACCCTTTGTGCTATGCATAAAAATCTTGTTTAAACGTTAGTTTATCAATTAAAAATAATAATTAATATTTGACAAGTTAAAGTATTTCAGCAATAAATGCAGACATAATTAGTCTCGACGCCACCTAGCGGGAGATTTAGTATTAACAATACCTCTCTCACAAAAATAAAGTTGGTTGTTTTCAGTTGGAAAAAAAAAAAAAAAAAAAAAAATGTAATAATAAGTAATTGTCGAATGAAACACTAGTATATATTGAATTATTTGGCGGGTATTAGATAAGCCGCCATAGCTCAGTGGTCAAGAGCACCTGACCGGCAATCAGAAGGTCACGGGTTCAATTCCCGTTGGCGGCCAGTATCTTTTCTCGGAAGATTTTTTCAATGTAGATGAGTGTTTCAGGCTGATAATTATTGATTATAATATTTGTTATATACCCTTTGTGCTATGCATAAAAATCTTGTTTAAACGTTAGTTTATCAATTAAAAATAATAATTAATATTTGACAAGTTAAAGTATTTCAGCAATAAATGCAGACATAATTAGTCTCGACGCCACCTAGCGGGAGATTTAGTATTAACAATACCTCTCTCACAAAAATAAAGTTGGTTGTTTTCAGTTGGAAAAAAAAAAAAAAAATGTAATAATAAGTAATTGTCGAATGAAACACTAGTATATATTGAATTATTTGGCGGGTATTAGATAAGCCGCCATAGCTCAGTGGTCAAGAGCACCTGACCGGCAATCAGAAGGTCACGGGTTCAATTCCCGTTGGCGGCCAGTATCTTTTCTCGGAAGATTTTTTCAATGTAGATGAGTGTTTCAGGCTGATAATTATTGATTATAATATTTGTTATATACCCTTTGTGCTATGCATAAAAATCTTGTTTAAACGTTAGTTTATCAATTAAAAATAATAACAAATTATATTATCTAACTTTACAGATATGAACTCGCAAGCCTCAATCTCTGACTTCCTTATTCGCGTAGACTCTTTTTGTTTAATAAAACGGAATTTCCTTTGTTTAATTAAAATGAAATATCCCCGATTTAGGCGCACCAAACTGGTCTCCTCGCGACTATCGAACCTCGATCCCTTAATTTAAACCTTGCTTCCCAACGACCAAATCTTGACTCCCCTCAATCGCGTGAACTATTTTCCTTTAATTTTATGAATTATTCCCGGTTTACGCGCACAGAGTTATTATTCTATCGTGTATTCAACCTCGATGATTTTTCGCTAGCCCGTGCGTCTCCAGAATCTCTCCCCGACTGTCCTGTTCCAACTCTCTGCCCCCTGACTCCCATCCATCTACTTGTGTGGTTTCAATAATATATTAGCCACTTCTTCAAATCTTAAGTGATAAACACATCTCCCAATATGCATATTTCAATCGTTTTAATAGTGTTCTGTCACATTAGGTCCCAAATTCCAAGAAATCAGTGCAACTTTCATGTTTGCTATTTTTTTGTGTGTAACCTTTAGATAACAGAATACAAACTAATTTTGTCTGCGCCGGAGTCATAAATTATCCCAATAGCGCTTAAAAGAAGAGCTCAGTGGCGTACTTCAATCTAATACTCTTTCTTATTACTTGCGTCGACTTTATTGGTTATATAATAACATTATATAAGCATTGTCTGTACACGTTTTCGTTCTTTCTGCGTGCGTCACTATTTAACGAATTCTGCAATCTTATTTTGACAAATATGTTAAATATTTTAACCCCTACTCGGCGCGTCGCTCTAGTATATTTAAATGCACCAACGATCAATCCTTATTGCCTAATTTTCAACTCCCCACTGCCATAGAAAATTCACCAGATAATTGTTTCGTAAATCCAATCTGCTCGCGTTAAGATCAACCACCACACGGGCAAATATTCATAGGCCGCCTCTGGTTTTGTTAACGATCCTGATATATCCTTTAAATGTTCTTCTGGGTTCCTTCTTAGTTTTGTGAAGAATGGCCTCTATCGGGGCTCGCATGCACTCAAACACTTGTGGTTATTTAGTGGTAAGGACCCATAAATCACCCCCATGAATTGGAAACAGAGAATCGTATGCTGAAACCATTCCATGTTAAAAAATTAAAATTATTTCGTAGGCCCAAAGGCGAGATCATCACAGAGTATGTTTGTAGATGTGAGAAGTGGTGATGTGTGAAGGGATGTGTATGCGCATTGAGAAGTTCATGTTATTGGCATGATGCTCTTTTTAAATTTGGGCAGTGAATCGGAGAAATATATATAATAAGATTTAATTCTTTTCTATTGATTTATAAATAAAACACTTGTGTTGCAAAGTTTAACAAAGAAACGATGCCTTTACATCTCCCCCCCCCCCCCCCTGGAAAGAAAATTACTGCAAAATTTTCACTCATCTTCGATGTCCTCTTCATGGTTCATAAATAAAGGTGCTGGAGTTAACTTCGAGATGTGGAAAAAATTTCATTCTAATTTTTTTCGACCAGTGTTTATCTTGTAAATTTAGTTTGATAATTTTTCTATGATTTTGAATGGTCCGATTCTCAATTCGTCGAGCTTCTTCCTGTTAAGTTTGTTTCCATTCTCCACAAAAACAGTATCACCAACTTTGAAGTCAAAGTGTCTCCTGGTTTTATCGTAAATTATCTTGTTGTAATTATGTGACTTCATAGTATTTTCTAGAGCTTTTTTTCTCTCTTGAATCAAATCGATGCCTGTCTTCTTAAGTTTTAACTCATTTGGCAAAATCGTAACATCTGTGCCGTCAAGTAGGTACTGTGGCGCATATCCAGTAACAGTGTGCTCCGTTTCATTATAGTTTTTTACACAATTATGCTCTTTAGTTGTCCAAGCTACTTTTGAGTCATTTTCGTTGATTTTGCATCTAATTTTATTGACCAGCGTTTGGTTCAATCTTTCATTTAATCCATTTGAGGAAGGTGAGTTTACTGCAGTAAAAATTATTGGAATATTTTTTTCATCCAAATTTTGTTTGAATTCTCTAGAATTGATACCCGGGTATTGGTCTGAGAGTATCATGCCAATGTCATTAGTTTCTGTGGAGTGTAAGAGTTTGATGAAATCATTGGTATTTTGAGTTCTTGACGTCAAAATATATGCAAACCTCGTGAAATGATCTGATAACAGGTGCAAGTATGTCTTTGTTGATCGTGAACCCCCAAAACCGCCTATTGTATCAATGGAACATATTTCAAAAGGTTTTGTTGCGGGACCCAAGTGAGACATCAATCCATATTTATTTTCACCTCTTGATTTGTTCTTTAAAAATACTGCACAACTTTCACAGGTTCTCTTTTTATTATTTGTCATGTTTTCTGCTGTGTACCATGAGCTTATCATTTTTTGCATTTATGTAATTCCTATGTGACCTAGTTCTGTATGAACATTTCTGATAAAGTCTATGCTGAATTTTTCTGAAAGAATTATTTTTCTCTTTTTTTTACTTTCTTGTAATAAACATTATTTTTCGATATCAATTTATCTCTTCTGCACTGAATCTTCTCATTTTTGACCTGATCTTTTAAGATATCTTCTAATTTTATTAAGTTGACAATTTCTAATTGCTCATCTGTATTTTCATTTGATTGCAGCACTGGGTTTCTGCTTAGACAGTCAGCTTCCAAATTTTGTTTTCCTGGAGCATATTTTATGTTAAAGTCATATTGAGAAAGATAATATGTTAAATCACCTAGCTCTTCATTGGTTCTAGATTTGAGATTCATGTTTTCCAGTAGTTTGTGATCTGAATAAACTGTAAATGGTTTACCTACCAACCAGTATTGCCAGTATCTCACTGCTTCTTTTATAGCTAAGCATTCTAACTAAATTGCTTTTTTCTTTTTCTGGGCGCCATTTAGTTTTTTCAAAAAGTAAGCTACAGACTGTGTTTGTTTTAAAATAGCTCCAAGGCCTTCTAGAGAAGCATCTGTATATATATTAATTGGTAAATCTTGATTAAAAAATTCCAGGATTGCTTGTGAGCATAGTAGGTTTTTCATCGTTTCAAAAGCATTTTGGCATTTATCAGTTCAAATAAACTTTTGGTTTTTCCTTATCAGGTTATGCAAAGGATCTAGTATTATTGCACTCTTCGGAATGTACTCATGATAAAAGTTGATTTTTCCTAGAAATTGTCTCACATTCTTCTGTGTTTTTGGAATAGAAAAATTCTTTATTGAAATCAAATTATGCTTTACTGGCTTGACTAAATTATTCTGAATTATATGACCCAGATATTTTACCATGTCTGATGCAAATGTGCATTTTGTAAATTTTTATCCAAAACCTTCAGTTTTGATTGTATTCAGCAACTTTGATAAATGATCGATGTGTTCAGCAAAAGTTTTTGAAAATATAAGTATGTCATCTATCTAATTGACAGCAAAATCGGTTAGTTTATATTTTCTCAATATAATGCTTAATATTCTCTGAAAAATTGCCGGAGAGGTCTTTAATCCAAAAGGTAGGCAGGTCCACTGATAATGCCTCTCCTGTGTTACAAATCCTGTTTTTTTTTTGTCTTCAATCCGCAACGGAATAGACCGAAAAGCTGAGTTTATATCCAGCGTTCAAAAAAATTTGCAATTTCTGGTCTTTGTCATTAGGTCTTCAATCAATGGAAATGGTTGAGCTTGAGGTATTACTATTTTATTTAAGTCTCTGAAATCTATGCATAATCTGGATCTTTTGTTTTCTTCTTTTTTAAATGCTAGAGTGACAGGTGCAGCAAATGGGCTGTACGACTCTTTTATCAGTTTATTGTCTATTAATTTTGCTATTTGCTCATCTATTTCCTTTTTATCTTCTACACTGCATCTGTAAGGCCTCTTACTACAATATTTATCCACCAATAAGTCTATCTTCGCATCATATCCATTAACAGTACCAACATCGTATTTACTTTTCGCAAAAACTGATGTGTATTTGCCTATTAGTTCATTTATTTTTGTTTTTTGATCATTATTTATGATTTATTGTTATTTTAAAATCTTCTTCTTTATGAGAAAGATGACATTAGAAGCAACGAAGAGACTCAACCTCAATCTGAATCAATAGACCATTCGAACAGCTCTCTGCACACAGTAAACATTAGTGTACACGATGTAAAAAGAGAAATGCTAAACCTTGACCAGAGCAAAGGCCCTGGCCCCGACAAAATTCCGCCACTCCTAATAAAAAAATGTGCACACAGTCTCGCACTCCCTCTGACTATCATTTACAGAAAATCATTGTCTTCATCCATTTTCCCAACAAGATGGAAACAGGCTAATATTGTACCAATACCTAAAAGCGGAGATATTCAGCGAATAGAGCGAGTTCAAAAACATTTTATGTACCACCTAGCGTATACCGATAAGCGAGCTCGATCACTTCCTCACTACACCGATAGACTAAAATTCTACAATGTACGCACCCTTGAACAGAGAAGACTAAATACAGATTTAAATTTTCTTTTCAAAATTGTTAATGGTTTAATAAACTGCCCTTTTCTACTTCATCAAATCAGGTTCAATGTTCCTAGAATTGGTTCACGACTTGTAAATCATGTTCCGTTAAATATTAAAAAATATCGAACTAAGCTGGGGTATGACTCAGCTTTATCAAGAATGTGCCGTAATTTTAATGAGGCTTATAAAAAACATTCAATTAATTTGACAATGTCAACATTGGCCAACTTCAAATCGTCTATTAACAAGATTTAAAGCTCCTTTTTATATTGTTATATAAACTTATAAACTAAACCTTTAAACTTTATTATAATATTATTGTTCTAAAAACTTGTTTCAAAATTTTGTAATATATGGTTATAAACTAAACCTTTAAACTTTATTATAATATTATTGTTCTAAAAACTTGTTTCAAAATTTTGTAATATATGGTTTATTTATTATAATATTATTGTTCTAAAAACTTGTTTCAAAATTTTGTAATATATGGTATGTGTGTGTGTGAATGATTGTATATATATGTAAGTATTATGTTATCAATGTTGTGTTTGTCTTTAATTAGTGATAGCATCAACCATGGTTCAGTGTAATTGTATCTGTGAAAGCTTTCATGTAAATCACTGTTGACAAACCTAATAAAAAAAAAAAAAAAAAAAAAAAAAAAAAAAAAAAAAAAAAAAAAAAAACCATGTTCATTAAAATTAATTTGGTACTTTTCTATAATGTTCTTATTTTCAGAATGATGAAATTCAGTATTTGTTTTCATATTTGAAGAATTTTCTTATTTTTTATTTATATTATTCAGGCAGATTTTCTGTGATATTTGTAAGTCTTCACTTTGGATTAGTTTGAAGTATTTTATGATGTCTAATCCAATCAAAAAATCATACTTAAAATTGTGTTCATCAATAATGTACACATCAACATTTTTCTCCAATTCAAAAATTTTAATCTTTAACGTTGTCAAACCACTCGTTCTTTTAACACCATTAATCGTTACTAAATTTGCTTCATTCAAATTGTTTCCTTTTCTTTTTAGTTTCAAAAACTTTGAATTAATTAGAGAAACATTTGAACCCGAATCATAAATTCCGTATATTTTAAATTTGTCATTTAGTAATAGTTTAACTTTGATTAATAATAATAATAATAAAATCGGTGCTTAACAACGCTTTAGAGACATTTGCATTTCATTATCTCTCTGATTTTTCATTATATCAGATAGAAAATAATTAGTTTTGATCCCAAAAAATATAAATATTTGAAAATAAGTATATTAGATTACGTAATAAATAAACTGCCAGTAAGCCATAGGTTATTTAGATAAATAAATAGGATATAAAAAATCGCTTTTGTGAAGGCTCCAGTAACCAAGGTAAACAATAATATTTGAGATTAATTTGTAATATATTTTAAAGGTAAATTTAAATACATATATTTTATTTTGATAGCAGTATTCTAAAATATAATATATTATAGATTTGTAACGTTGAAAGGTAAAAGTTTTAATTAAAATATTTTATTTAACTATTTTTATTTGGGAATTTTGAAAATTATTTGTTGACAATTGACAATTAACAAATGATATTACTAGGTAACGATAGTTGCTTGGTTACTGGAATGTAGGAACTAATAATAATAATCATTTTCGTATTGTTTTGTAAATTGATAATATGTCATTTACAACCAACCGAAATGAAGAGCGGTCTGTTATGTCATCTACACAGATGAACAATGATAGTCTGAGACCACCAAAAACAAAAGCAGGTATTCCTAGGCAGCGTATGAAATGGACGAACGATGTCAATATGTTCATCGTTCGTTCATATTTTTATGTAACTAAATAAGAAACAGATATGTTATTGTATAGGAAAAAATTACATTTAATTTTCTCACAAAATTATCCGATTGCCCAAGTAAACGAACAAAGATTAGCAAACCAAAAGAAGGCAATTTTCAAAAATAATTTAATTCCTGTAGTAACATTAGATCAGATAAAAAAGGAAGTAGCAGATAGATTGCAATTAGAAAATAATTTAGAACAAGTTAATACGAGTAGTAATGTTATATCAGATACATTGAACGTAGATAGTTCAGATAATATTCTAGTCGAAGAAACCAATGATATTACAGTAGACTCAAATAACTTAGACGTTATTTATAATCTTAGGGAAATCAACATTGCAAATTTAAACTTATTAGATGAAAATATTATAGAATTAGCTAACTTACTTCATAATAATATAAATAGATATATAGATATAGAGCCCACAGTTAGACCAAAATTACATACGTCAAAGAAATTATCTAAATTAATTTCTGAATTAAATAATATAATTTTACCAAAAAATATATTTGATGACATTAGTTTTTTTAGATCTTCATACAATAGTGTATGCTAGTGCTATCACTATATGTAATAAGTTAGGAGTTAAATTAACGTCTTCTGATGATAGATCATATAATTATAGAAAACCAGAATGGCAGAGTAGATTAGAAAATGATGTAGTATTTTTAAGAAGTAGCATAGCTAGAGTAATAGAATATAAAAACGGCAATAGAAGTAGGAATATTTTGAGACATGTAGATGTAATTAGGAGAAAATTTGGTTATAGCATTGGTAGTAATAATAATGAAAATATAATCAATGATTTATTAGGTTTGTTAAAACAAAAAATAGGTGTAAAAGCTAGTAGATTAAAAAGATATAATTATGCGTATAATAAAAAAAATAATAATAGATTATTTCAGAAAAATGAGAAAATATTTTATTCCAAACTTGACGATAAACAAAATATTATTTCGAATAATAATAATCCGTTGCCATCTGAATCAGATATGCGCGATTTTTGGACAAATATTTGGAGTAAAGATATAAAACATAGTGAGTCAGGTTCGTGGATAGAAAATGAAGAACTCAATTGTTCAGACATTGAACAAATGAGTTTTTCTGATATATCGCTTGAATTGTTAGCCAAAATTATAAAAAATACTCATAATTGGAAAGCCACGGGTTGCGATTGGATACATAATTTTTGGTATAAACGTCTGACTACTTTACATCCCCTTTTGGCAAAAAATCTTTCAAAATTTGTCAGAGAACCTTAAAAATTTTCCAAATTTTCTAACTAAGGGCATTACTTATATGTTGCCTAAAAGCGAACATATTAATAATCCCTCTCAGTAAAGACCCATTACATGTTTACCGACAATATATAAAATTTTAACCTCTTGCTTGACAGATTTAATATACACTCATTTAGATGAAAAAAATGTTTTATCTGAACAACAAAAAGGTTGTCGCAGAAAACATATGGGATGTAAAGAACAATTAGTTATTGATTCTGTAATTCTAAAACAGATTCAAACCCAAAAACGTAATTTACATATTTGTTATATAGATTACCAAAAAGCTTATGATAGTGTCCCGCACTCGTGGCTGATAAAAGTTTTAAATATATACAAAATTAACCCAATTATTATTAGCTTTTTGGAAAAAATTATGGCATTTTGGAATACCGATTTGCTTTTGAATTTGAAAGATAAGAAAATTATAGTACCGGGCATTTCAATAAAAAGAGGGATTTTTCAAGGAGACTCATTGAGTCGTCTTTGGTTTTGCTTAGCATTAAATCCTCTATCTAAAATGTTAATTAAAAGCAAGTTTGGAATAAAAATTAAAGGTAATACTAAAGAGAGAAATATAATTTCTCATTTATTATGTATGGATGATTTAAAATTATATTCGAATTCTGAACCAAATTTAGAGAAAATGATTAAAGTAGTTAAAATTTTTTCAGATGATATTAAAATGACTTTTGGTTTAGATAAATGTAGAACGATCCATATTTATTTATTTATTTATTTATTTATTAATTTTCAACGCCCTGGTGGGCTTTTACATTACATGTTTATAATACAGAGACAGGTTTTTAAAAACAAAAGATAAACTATAAAAAATAACTAGTACACGTCATAAAGAGTATACACATAAATTAAGGAAAGATAATACATTACAATAAAGGAGAAAGTTTGTAAGTTGTAAGTTGTAAATACATGACAAAATGCAAGATACATAAAAATAAAATGGCAACAAGTTTTTACATTGTGTATTAATATAGAATTATACGAATAAATGCATTAGCCCCTATGTGATGCCCCTTATATATCAAAATATTCTACATAAAAGTGTCGTTCAGGTATTTCTTAAATAATGGTAAACTTGTGTTAAATACATCGATATTAGAGGTGAATTTGTTTCCTAATGTGTGAAGTCGAGAAATAGGTGCATGTATATGGTAGTTCGTCCCAGAATTATTGTTGTAGAATAAAACATTTTGCCTTGTTGCTCGATTGGGTACCCTGAAATCGATGAGATGCAGGAGTTCGCAACAATCTAATTCAGAATGAATAATTTTAAACAAAAAAGTTAGGTCATTTATTTTTCTTCTGTTTTCTAGGGAATGCAATTTAAGTGTATTTAGTAAGGATGTGTAGTTAATGTGTTGAATAGGTATGTGTAGCTTGAAGTTAATAAATCTTAAAAATTTGTGCTGCACTCTTTCGATATTTTTTATATGAATTTGATAATATGGGGACCAAACTATGGAATTGTATTCCAACAAGCTGCGTACGAGTGACAAATATACCATTTTAATAACTTCTAACGAGTTAAAGTCTTTGATTGTTCTAATTATAAATCCTAGTGTTTTCATGCCTTTGTTGGTTATTTGTTGTATGTGATTTATAAAATTTAATTGCGTGTCAAACACAACTCCAAGATCTCTAATTTCATTGACTTTTTCTAAGATTTTGTTATCTATTGTGTATTTGAAAGATAGTGGGGTCTTTGTTCGACAAAACGTTAGTGTCTTACATTTATCGATATTGAGGAACAAGTTATTTGTGACACACCAATTTTGCAATTTGTCGATGTTTGACTGTAGGATTAGGCAGTCACCTATATTGGATATTTCTTTGTATAATTTGATGTCATCGGCAAAAAGCAGAACTTCTACATCGTTGAAACAGCTTATGATATCATTTATGAATATTAAGAAAAGGATGGGGCCGAGATGACTCCCTTGCGGTAGACCACTAGTTGCATATAATAACTTAGATAAAGAATGTTTAATTTTAACAAATAAGATTCTGTTAGACAAATAATTTGAGAACCAATCCAACAACTTGCCTCTCAGTCCTAAGGCATACAATTTACTAAGTAATATTTTATGTGATACTTTGTCGAAAGCTTTTGAAAAATCTGTGTAGATACTGTCAACTTGTTTTTTTTTTGTAAAAGATTCTGTAATATAGTTATGGTAAAGTAACAGGTTGGTAGCAGTTGACCTACCGGAAACAAATCCGTGTTGGTTTTTATCAATTACTTTTAATATTGATGGATAAATTAAATCAAGAACAAGGGATTCAAAGATTTTCGGGAGCGCTGATTGTATACATATAGGACGGTAGTTTTTAATGTCAGTGTCGTCACCTTTTTTGAGAATCGGGGTAATATAACTAGATTTCCAACGGAAAGGTTAAATTGTAGATGGAGACGAGGGTATATTTAGAAATTTCAGAATTGAAAGTATGAAAGGGGGTGAGGTTTATAAATATTTAGGATATCCGCAATCAAATAGATTAGATCATACTAGTATTAAAAATGATATTAGGATTAAATTTAAAACTAGGATCAGAAAAATTTTGAAATGCAATCTATCTGCTAAAAATTTAGTAAAGGCGATAAATACTTGAGCAATACCTCTATTTACTTACTTATTTGGCATAATTAAATGATCTAATACAGATTTAGATAACTTATAACGATTAATTAGAACTACATTAACAAAATTTCATTCCCATCATCCAAATTCAGCTATAGAACGTATTAATTTACCCATAAATTTAGGAGGTAGAGGTATAGTCAAAATAACATATTTAAAACATAATCAGGTAGAAATGCTAAGAAATTTTTTCCATAGGAAAGCTTATAGTTCAGAAATGCACAAAATAATTTGCAAGGCAGATAGAAATATTTCACCATTAAATTTATACGACGAGAATGCCAGCATTCTTATAAATACCAACCAGGAATTATTAGATTCCTGGTCAAAAAAAATTCTTCACGCAAAACACTTCAATTATCTCAACCAAACATATGTTGACAAATTTTCGTCAAACAAATGGTTGAGTATTGGAGAGTTGAGCGCAGAAATAGAAGACTTTATGCTTGCCATACAAGATAGAGTCATTAATACTAAAAATTATAGGCAGCATATCATCAAAGATGCAAATCAAATTGATGATTTATGTAGAAAATGTTTGGCTTTTCCGGAAACTATAGAACATATTATATCGGGATGTTCTGTATTAGCGCCGTCCGAGTATACATTTAGGCACAATCAAGTTTTAAAAATAATTCACCAAAGTTTGGTAATTAAACATAACTTGATTGACTGCCGTAATGTACCATATTATGAATATGAACCAAATTCATTTTTAGAAAATGAATTTTATAAAATTTATTATGATAAAACTATTCTGACAGACAGAACAATTAGTCATAATAGACCCGATATAGTTTAACATGACAAAATTAAGAAAATAACTTATATCATTGATGTCGCTATTCCAAATTCTTGTAATATTCAGAAAACTGTTTCTGAAAAAATAAGAAAATATACAGATTTAGGAAATGAAATTAAAAGAATTTGGGATTCTCAGACTATAAAAATATTACCATTTGTTATTTCGGCTACTGGCATTATACCTAGCTCTCTCATTCAAAATTTAGGCGTATTAGATTTGTCAAAAAATTTGTACATAAAAATGCAAAAGTCGGTCATTTTAAATACATGTAGGATTACGAAAGATTTTTTAAATATTTATATTGAGGGATCAGTAGGATTTATCGGACCAGTTAGGATTTTATCAGAGCCGAACCCTCTGATATGAAAATATCTGGAGTCGGTGAAATATTTTCCCATTATGTTTCTGGTGGATTGACGTATTGTTCTTGTATTGTTTTATTCTTATATAGTGCACTTACATTGCGTTAATTTACTAAATATTCATTTGTGGAAAAGTGTGTGGAAAGGTTTAGTCTTTCATTTGGGAAAGATTCAACCCGGACATAAAATCTGGAGCACCGTAAAAATAATCAGGTAGAAATGCTAAGAAATTTTTTCCATAGGAAAGCTGATAGTTTAGAAATGCATAAAATAATTTGAGAGGCAGATAGAAATATTTCGCCATTAAATTTATACGACGAGAATGCCAGCATTCTTATAAATACCAACCAGGAATAATTAGATTCCTGGTCAAATAAAATTCTTCACGCAAAACACTTCAACTATCTCAACCAAACATATGTTGACAAATTTTCGTCAAACAAATGGTTGAGTATTGGAGAGTTGAGCGCAGAAATAGAAGGCTTTATGCTTGCTATTCAAGATAGAGTCATTAATACTAAAAATTATAGGAAGCATATCATCAAAGATGCAAATCAAATTGATGATTTATGTAGAAAATGTTTGGCTTTTCCGGAAACTATAGAACATATTATATCAGCGCCGTCCGAATATACATTTAGGCACAATCAAGTTTTAAAAATAATTCACCAAAGTTTGATAATTAAACATAACTTGATTGACTGCCGTAATCTACCATATTATGAATATGAAACAAATTCATTTTTAGAAAATGAATTTTATAAAATTTATTATGATAAAACTATTCTAACAGACAGAACAATTAGTCATAATAGACCCGATATAGTTTTACATGACAAAATTAAGAAAATAACTTATATCATTGATGTCGCTATTCCAAATTCTTGTAATATTCAGAAAACTGTTTCTGAAAAAATAAGAAAATATACAGATTTAGGAAATGAGATTAAAAGAATTTGGCATTCTCAGACTATAAAAATATTACCATTTGTTATTTCGGCTACTGGCATTATACCTAGCTCTCTCATTCAAAATTTATGCGTATTAGATTTGTCATAAAATTTATTCATAAAAATGCAAAAGTCGGTTATTTTAAATACATGAAGGATTACGAAAGATTTTTTAAATATTTATATTGAGGGATCAGTAGGATTTATCGGACCAGTTAGGATTTCATCAGAGCCGAACCCTCTGATATAAAAATATCTGGAGTCGGTGAAATATTTTCCCATTATGTTTCTGGTGGATTGACGTATTGTTTTGTATTTATTATCTTATATAGTGCACTTACATTGTGTGAATTTACTAGATATTCATTTGTGGAAAAGTGTGTGGAAGGGTTTAGTCTTTCATTTGGGAAAGATTCAACCCGGACATAAAATCTGGAGCACCGTTATAATAATTAGAGCGCCGTTTTTGTGAAAAATCACCTCAAGGGCGCTGTACAATTTATTCATAATTCTTAGGTTCTAACTAATTTTAATATTTACAAATGGATGGTGTTACTATTAGTTTTTTTGATCATTTTCATTTATCTCAGTCTCTATCACTGAATTTTTTACATGTTTAATGGCATTTCTCTTAAATTTTTCATCCTCTTTTGTTTTACACCAGCATGTGGCTTCAGGGTGGTAACGAGCCCTTATTCAATTTTTCCAAAATTTTACATGGCTTTTTATCCTCATTTTTATTATAGTCTGCATTCCCAAATGTTCTCCTATTCATGAATCTTTTTTTGTTGACCATATGTTCATACTTGTTTATTTTATTAAATAAATCCACAGTATCGTGTAATCCTTCTCTATCGATCTTGTTAAGTATGAATTCTGGTAGTCCGGAAGTAACAAGATCTATCAAAGTACCGGTGTCGATTGATCTTCTCATATCCAATAGAAGTTTTTCTTTTCTCATAGTATAATCCAACAGATAACCATCTTTGTATCTAAATAATAGTGCGTAAGTGACAGGATTCCATCCTTTGTTTGCGAATGATTCACAGAATTTTTTTTCCATGTTGACCACTCTGAGTTCATTGTTAGTTTAATAATCATGGAACTATACCAATCTACACAAGTTTTATCCATGAACTGTTTTAGTATTTTTTTTTTCATCCATGGTCACATCAAATCGTAAACATTCTTTTTCAAACACTTCTTTCCACTGGCTTGCATTTGTATTTTTACTGAGAATTTTTCTATAACAAACTTCTCAGCAATGTTTTTTAAGCTCTGTTGCTTATCTTCCATTAATTTTACCATCAATCTTCCCAGTGTATCTTCTTTTTGATGTACTTGTAAACTTTCTTTTTCCAATTCTTCGAGGTATTGGTCTCCGAACTGTAGGTTTCCATCTTCGTCTACATATGTTTTTTTTAGTTCTTCTGTCATTGTTACCCTGACTCTTCTTACCTGGTATCTTTTTTTAAAACTGTTTTTTACTTTGCCAAAAGCACCACTTTTCATAATCTCCTTGTGATGGCTGGCGGATTGTAACATTTCTGGTATTGTAAACACTTTTTCATCACTTGTGACTATTTTTGTAATGCTTATAATATCTGACTTGCCATCGCCTCCAGGTAGTAGCGTAAATTCAAATTGAAGTTTCTCCATTTTTGGTTACGAAAAATGTCGTTTTATAATAAAATTTAATTTTTTTCTATTGATTTATAAATAAAACACTTCTGTTGCAAAGTTTAACAAAGAAACGACATTTAAGGTTATTTATAATAAAATAATAGAAAATAAAACAAGTGACAATTGATAATTACATTCCAACTAACACTACAGGATTCAAATTCAAATGGAATATATTCTCTTTACATATATATGTTACTGTCTAGGCAAATATTATTTAACGTATGAAGTGCACGGTTAATTATCAAATTAGTTGCTGCATCTGTCTTGTAATGCATGTGGAATAGTTCTGTATTGTGTGTACGTCTTAAGGGTATATTGAAATTAATTAGAGGTACAGTCAATGTTATTATTTCAACTTTTGTGAAAAAAAGTTAAATCAACTCGCCTCTGTTGCAAAGTTTAAAATGTACATTCAAAATAATTGTTGAATTTGAAGGCAAGATATTTTATAAATTTATTTTGAATATTTTCTATGCTATCTATGTATGTATACTTTGTACTGCGGGTTACAAATTGGCAACGCATGTGTACTTCTGACTAATGCAAAATATAACATTACTACTGTACGCGGGTTACTGAAAACTTTATTTATACGAAGAACAAAACCAAGCATTGTATATCACATGTTTGTATTGACATATAAGTAGTAGAGTAAATTTGTATTGAGTTTATTGTTACCTTCAAAGTTATCATTGTTTAGAATTACTAAGCAGGTATTACTAATCGGATTTAATTTACTTCAATAATTACCTGGTCTGCAAGTATTGCCTCAAATTGGGCTGAGTCAATACTACAAGAGTTTAGCCAATAGAATTTTGATCCCTCTTCTCCTGTTGTCCTCTGTGAGATGTAATCTCGTTGGGGCTCGGAGACAACGTACTTGAATGCGGCTGTATCATCCGTAATATTCGAATTCGGACATTCCGGATCCACCCATCCGGCTTCACAATTTATCAAGAATGGTTGGACTGGTCCTGAAACATATATTCCAAGTATGTTTTATTAAAAAAATATATTCAACGCGATGTTCTGTCTTCAATTTATTATATGGTGTCATGATAACCGCTGGCAACTTAACATAAGCAAATGTCAAATTATGAGATTTTATCGAATAAATATTCCAATATTTTTTGATTATTTCATTAACAAATGTCGTTAGTATCCGTCTCTGAAATTAATGACTTAGGTTTTTGGTTTGACACGAAACTCAACTTTAGCAAGCATATAGAAATAATAACCAATAAAGCTTTGAAAATGTTGGGATTTATTTTAAGGCTATCTAGTTATTTCAATAATATCAATACTGTAAAAATATTATATATATGTCACTAGTAAGGAGTCATATAGAATACAATTCCACGGTTTGGTCCCCAAATTATGAGGTTCATTCACATGCGATTGAAAGAATCCAAAAAAAAAATTTAAGATATGTAAATTTTAAAATGGGCATTCCTAGTGAATGCCTAAATTACGATAACGCACTATGTTCATTAAATTTAATAAAATTATCTGATCGTTGAATCATTTCCGATTTAACCTGTTTGTATATATCAATGTTTGATACCCCTGATTTATTATATGTAATCTCTTTTTATACTCCAGGCAGGTCAGTTAAAAGACAGTACCAACCATATTATTGTAACAATTCCACATCAATATTCCAATATTACACTCCTAAGCGATGGATTCAACAGTTAAGAAACAAATACTCCGATGTTGTTGATATATTTAGTAGGTCAATTTTAATATACAAGCAAACCTTATTGAAGTTTTTTATATCTAGTAGGGGCATATTTTGATAAAGGTATTTAAATTGACTGAACTCATTAACAGTATTTTGTCGGCTGAAAGAAAAAAACTTTTTTGGATTTTTTTAATATTTTGTACTTACGTAGGTACTGTGTGGAATAAATTCAATATTATTATTTTTACTTTATATTTTATTTTTGTGAAAGTGTTTCTAACAGTCGTTTTCTGTACTATTTAGGAGTATAATTTTGTAAATATTATTATATAATGATGCATGTGTAAAAGCCGAAATAGGTGTAAATAAATAAATAAAAATCTTGGATTTTTTTTTAACAATAATAATTCCAAATTCTTGTATTATTCAGAAAACTGTTTCTGAAAAAATAAGAAAATATACAGATTTAGGAAATGAGATAAAAAGAATTTGGCATTCTCAGACTATAAAAATATTACCATTTGTTTTTTCGGCTACTGGCATTATACCTAACTCTGTCATTCAAAATTTAGGCGTATTAGATTTGTAAAAAAAATTGTACATAAAAATGCAAAAGTCGGTCATTTTAAATACATGTAGGATTACGAAAGATTTTTTAAATATTTATATTGAGGGATCAGTAGGATTTATCGGACCAGTTAGGATTTCATCAGAGCCGAACCCTCTGATATGAAAATATCTGGAGTCGGTGAAATATTTTCCCATTATGTTTCTGGTAGATTGACGTATTGTTCTTGTATTGTTTTGTATTTATTATACTTATATAGTGCACTTACATTGCGTGAATTTACTAGATATTCATTTGTGGAAAAGTGTGTGGAAGGGTTTAGTCTTTCATTTGGGAAAGATTTAACCCGGACATAAAATCTGGAGCACCGTAAAAATTTATTTTATACAAAATTATACAATAAAACAAGTGGAAACTTTGAATAGCCAACTAGGAATGGATAATGTTTTAGGCCAGTCAAATTGACAAATTTAATTCACATCATAATTTCATATTATATTGTTTAATTATGTAAATTTTTTTATTTATTTTTTTAAAGAAAGGCAAACATTCCCGGGTTACAAATAACCCAACAATGTTTGAAAATCTCCTTCTACCACCACAGAAAGCCGAAAATGTTGCTTGTGTTGTGATGGAGGACTTAGCCAGCCGAGGAATCGAACATGCGACGCCCGGGTGGGACCCAAACGCTATGCCTACTCAACCGCTGACCGGTCAGTCATATTATTTATATAAGGAAAAAAGTATTAATTATGAATTCCTCACAGGAGCGTGATTACAAATTTTTATAATTACTATAAAAAAAGTGAGCTTATGTTTAATAATATTCAAATGCTTAATTCAATGAGACCTATTAATGCAACAAAATATTCATTTCAGAGGTCCATTAAGAATTACTCGATCTTCGGACACATTTTATAGCCCTTAGAGCAACACAAATTATCTTGAAAATGTATTTATAAGAAGAAGATGTAGCACATTTACCAGATTATGCCAAATATCGATGTGTTTAACACGAACCTAGATAAATTCAAAGCATGCATACAAAAAAGAACACTCTATTGAATGCCACTTGTTTAACTACTAACTTAATATTTCATTGATTTCTATATTTCTCTTTTTTTTATTTTTAGTTCACCACATTTGTCTTTTACCTTCAGCAGTTCAAATTCAAACAAAATCACTTCCTGAAAAATATTATGGATATTTATCAAAATTTAAATGTAAATCCTTGAAAAATTTCATTTATCACTTTTTGTAGATGTATGTACGAAGATGCACTTTATCAGAAAAGTTTATATCAGGTATAGGTATTGTTGTGTACTTTTGTATTATGGTTCTAAATTTCAATTTGTCGTTATTTTATTGGTCAATGACATACATATTATTATCACTGTCATTTATGAATTTAAACAGACTGTTTATAATGCTAATAAAATGAAATGCTTATGTTTCAACAATAAATATATCATATTAGAATAAGTTAACAATAATAATCTAAACGAAAATATGAAAGAGAACAAGACACAGAAAAACAGAAAAAAGACAACGGTCGCAACTCGGACTCGAACCCAGACCTCTCCGTCTAACCGGGACGAGCGCGTTAACCAATTCCGGTATTGCCACCTTCTGTCACACCGTCATATTTGTCAATCTCATATTTTCAAATTTTAGAATTAACATTATTATCAACTAATTATTTTTCTCCATATTACGGGCAACTACCATTTTCTTTTTAACATTATTATCAACTAATCATTTTTCTCCATATTACCGGGCAACTACCCTTTTCCGTAATAATAAATTTAAATAATAATAAAAATAATTAGTTGATAATAATGTTAACTTAACTTATTCTAATATGATATATTTCGCTGATGAGAATAACCTTCAACAAAGTTATAAAAAGAAAGTTTTTCTTATAAAAATTGAATAAACTTATGCTTTATTATTTAGATCGCTTGCAAAAATCATATACATAAATCACGGCGATTAAAGTGATATTCAATTTATACCGACCTTCCATCTCGAATTATTTTTTGAAGTATAACTTCTTTACGCACGCTTGACTTGAGGAGTAAGTTGGTGAATGAGTGACGAGAGCGTTACGAGAAGTGCGATCAGTCGAGGCAAACGGAAGTTGAAAGGGAGATGTAAATTAGTGAAGATAGAAATAGAGAGAGTTACGTTTCGTATATTACTGTAGGGGCAAGAGAGAGAGGTGTGAGCACAAGGAATAATGTATTGAATAAACATGCCATAGGTCACCCCAAGGTCATAGGTCACCCCAAAGTCATAGGTCACCCCACGGTCGAAGGTCACCTCACGGTCATAGGTCAACTTCCTGTATCACACTGTAGAAGCAAGAGAAAGCAGTGCACGCGCACATTTTATAAGTTAGTGAAGTTTTACCTCAATCGTGTGGTCTAAAGCACACTCGTTTTTTTTTCCGATCAGAGGAGCGATTCTGTATCTTTTTTGCATACGGGAAAGATCTCATACGGTATCGGCTATCAAATTTGTGTGATTTTCTACGGCTCTCAATTGCTTTTTAATTTCGGTCAAACATTTAAAACCAACATAAAACATGTACAAATAATTCAAAATGCCACTGTAAAGTTGCTAGCAAGCAAAACCATTTTAAACCAAAGGCGAGACATTAGTTTCTTTTATAAATCAATCAATATGCATGCTATTATTTGGAAAAAAATTGTATTGAATCAAATATGGTCAAAGAACCCTTGGAATATATTATACCATTAATATTTAACAAATTGCCAAACGAATTTAAAGAAAATTGCTCTAAAACAAAATCCTCACTGATGTTTAAATCATGGTTCTTAGCGAGTAAATTTTTTTTTATTGTTTTTATTACTTGCTAGAGCATTCCCGATGAGTTTTAGAAGTCATTTTAGGACAGGAGGAAAATTCATGGATGTGAGAAAATAGTTACAGTTTTACTTGGAAAATGGATATTAAAAATATAAGTTTCACATACAACATAGATTAAAAATAAATTTAAAAAATAGGTTGAGTGAGCAAACAACAATAGAAAATAATTAAAGAAACAAGGAACAAGGTTATACAAATGTGGATGATTATGATTACAAATAAATGGAAAAGAAAAAAAGAGAAAAGGAAACAAGACAATTGAGACATGACAAGAAAAATTACATTTCTTCCTTGAACGTATTTAAAAAAATATTCTTTTAAAGCATTATTCTGAACTTTTTTATTTTGCTGGATTTCCTTGTACATATCTGGAAGCGAATTATATAGTGTGTGTTTGAGGTATGCGGATTTTATTGCTATTTCGAGTATTGTGAGTGTGAATGTCTTGATTGTAAAGTGGCTTGATTTTAGTGTGAGTTGATTGTTGAGTAATTTGAAGAATGGTGCTTGTGATTTCTTGTTTAGGAAGGACTGTGATTGGAAGAATATCGGAAACTGAAAAGATGTCTCTGACATGGGTACCCCATGGAAATCCAAAAACATTTATGAGAGCTCGGTTTTGAACCACCTGCAGTTCAGCTATCAATCAAGCTGGAATGTCCTAAAACGGGCAATTGCCTAGTTGGACATTTTAAGTTCACTATATTGTATTATGTAATATTTTCAAACAAAAAAAAAAAAAAAAAAAAAAAAAAAAAAAAAAAAAAAAAAAAAAAAA
Organism: Limnephilus lunatus; assembly: GCA_917563855.2. Classification (NCBI taxonomy): domain Eukaryota; kingdom Metazoa; phylum Arthropoda; class Insecta; order Trichoptera; family Limnephilidae; genus Limnephilus; species Limnephilus lunatus. The sequence continues at coordinate 128,750,950 of OU830592.1, forward strand.
AAAAATTCTTTGAGGCAAATCCCCAGATATAGCCGAGATAAGAAAGGTGTGAATGTATCATGGCGTTGTACACTGATGTTAGTAAAGGAATGGGTAATAATCCTTGGATTCTATACGTATAAAAATTTATTTTGCTCTCTCTTACCGTACAATGCTTTTATAATTATTTAATTTGTGGTTGCTAATAATCTATGAAACTAATTTCCTGCTGACAAGCTACTTGCAGTAGCTTGACGGGTAGCAAATTCCAATTGTACGCAATTTTTTTTAAATAATAAAAATATATCTATATCTTTGACATCTAACATTTTTAAATAAAAGACTTTTCCTATTTCTAGAAGAAGAAAAAAATTCTACATTCTAACCAAAATGGATTTAGACCTAATCTAGGAACTCATGATGCAATTGCAAAATTGACTTCTCTAGTTATGGGGAACTTGGATAGACGTCGGAAGTGTCTGGGAATATTTATCGATCTAAAAAAGGCATTTGATAGTGTGTCGCATTCATTCTAGGCTGATCGCTAAGCTAGAGAAAATTGAACTGGAAGGCAAAGCTTTATCTTGGTTCCAGAGTTACTTAAAAAATATAGAAAAATACGTTAAACTTAATAATTCAAAAGTGAATTGTCTTCTGAATATGGAATTCCACAAGGCACAGTAATTGGGCCTATATTTTTCCTTATATATGTCAATGAAATGTTCACTGTCCCTCTTAATGGAAGTGTCATCTCATATGCGGATGACACAGTCATCATAATCGAAGGAATCACATGGACAGAAGTTAATATAGCTGCGAACGCTGACATTAACATATTGAAAAAACGGTTTGATGATAACTTACTTAGTCTTAATGTAGAAAAAATATCATATATACCTTTTTACCTTAATGATCCTGTCACAGATTCCAATATTAGCGTGATAGTGCACAGTCGTTTGCTTAAAGTAGCAGAATGTAACGATAATAATTGTTAAATCTTGAAGAAAACTCCAGATGTTAAATATCTAGGGATTACTATAGAAAGTAACATGAAATTTAAGAAACATATCGAAAACTGTGTAAAAAGAATTAGAAAACTTACTTACATTTTTATACGATTAAGAAATATCCTAAATCCTTCAAATATTAAAATGATTTACTTTGCTCTTGTACAGTCAGTGTTGCAGTACGGAATGATTGCATGGGGAAACATCTACAATAATAATCTGTATCCGATAGTAACAATACAACAAATGATCATCAAAGTTATTATTAAAAAACCCAGGAAGTTTTCCAACCAACGAACATTTAAAATAAAATAAGGTCCTACCGGTTTCAAAACTATTTCAAAGAAATGCTATTTTAAAAGTTTTTAAAGAATCTGAAATGTCCTCAACGCGAAGTATAAGACTTAAAACTTCTGGGAACATAAATGTACCTAGATGCAACACGACAGCTGCACAATACCATTATGAATATGTAGGCCCAAAGTAATTTAACGATTTACCGAAAATAATAAAAAATGAAAAAAACTATTTTAAAATTAAAAAAAAAAACTTTCTTTGTATTTAAACAGAGAAGATTGACGTATTTTTATCGAATTTTTGCAAATATATTATGTTGCTAATATTTTTGTCGATTTTTGTTGATTTTTTTGCTGATTTTTGTTGATATTCTGTTTCTTTAATTATATGTAATTTTCTTAGTGTACAATATTATTTTGCAGTATTTTTGAAAATATTATTTTTCCATTTTTGTAATTATACATATTATTATCTATAATCCCAGGCGAATAATTATCTCAGATATTCTACGGACTTACGTAATAGATACTATAATATCATGTAATAACTTCATTTAATATTCAATTTTTATAAGAAAAACTTTCTTTTTATACTTTTTTTAAGGTTATTCCCATCAGTGAAATATATCATATTCGCTATTGCCACCTTCTGTCAAAGCCGTCATATTTGTCAATCTCATATTTTCAAATTTTAGAATTACATTATTATCAACTAATTATTTTTCTCCATATTACGGGCAACTACCCTTTTTAATTGGAAACAATCGTTCTAAGAATTGGTTTGTAACCTGGATAGCGTCTCGGATAGATATAAACAAATAAACAAATAAATATATTATAAAAGTACATAGACTAGCTCCCCAGTTAGATCCGAGAATATTTTTCTACTAACCAAGAAAAGTGATGTCTGATATGAAATGTAATATGTTTTTATTTATTGTGGGTATTTACTTTTTTTCTAAATTAAAATAAAATAAAAAATCTTTGATGTATCGGAATTTAGCAATTTTATCGTTGTAGGCCTTATTATGGTACAAAATATTGATTCAGCATATATCTGAGTCTGATTATAAGAGGTAAGTGGAACATGAACATAATACAAGGTTAACAAAGAATGAGGGAATGATTGTTCCAAAATTTAATAATAACTACGGACGGCGAATCCTGGAATTTCAAGTGCGAAAAATATTAAAAATATTACCAATTAATATAAAAAATAGTGAATCTACATACCTATAGATTGAGATATATGCCGAAACAATGGTTACTAAATAGAGATAGTTTATATTACGTCCTAACTGGCAACTTTGATCTCAAATATCTTCTCTTTGGTTAGGAATTCCAAAATCAAATTTATACAGCTATTTACTAGTGTATTTGTGTTTTGAAAATTATAATTCATTTGTTTTTTCCTTAACCCGGCGTTCGCACAGTTGGGTCAATTTGACCCGCACCATTTTAAAATTAGCTTATTCATTAGAATTTTTGTGCGACGTTGCCATACTTCTCAGTAGCTGGAGCTAACAATCTCCCCTCCCTGCGGGCTATCGTTGTTCAGTGGTGTAGTGGCCAAAACGGTGGATAGACGTGGCTAAACACGAAAAAGGTAAATATGACCCAACCTTACATTTTGGGTCACAATTTCGCGCAATTACTTAAAAAGTATGGCATTGATTTGTTTTGTTATTTTCAGAACCTTTGCAATTATGGATCGTGAAGAACGTGAACGGCAGCGAATTTTAAAAAATTTGGAAGAATCTGACTCCAATTATGAAAATTTTACGTCAGAAGCTCTGCAGTCAGCATGCAATTTTGTACTGTGGAGATTGCGCAGATGCAAATGATAATATGTAAGATTAACTCATGGGACTGATGTATTATTCTTACTCCTACTACAGATCTCATTCATATGTGTGATATAAGTTCATATTTTCAGAAAAAGGTTAATGTTGTATTTAAATTTTATAACTTTAAGACAAAGGTTGTCTATTTTGTTAAAATTTTATTATACTTTTATAAAAATTCCATTAAAAGATAGTTTTTTGAGAAGTTGTTTTATTTTACCCCAAATCTCGCAAACAATATAGTTGTTTTATCAAAATATTGCAATATGTTACTAAATTTCTTTTTTATATTGAAATCAAAGCGAGATTTTTATTCGGGTCTTCTAGACCCAACCCTACTATCGTTGTTACATATTTTGACTGTACTGACGCCGGGTTAATTGTTTTTTTTCTTTGCGTCACTCAGTTTATAAAATGGAAAACTTGAAATATCGCGTTATTTACGCGTACGAGTTCCACCGTGGTACCAGTGCTGCAGAAACGGCTCGAAAGATTAATGATGTGTATGGCGATGGTGCCGCAAAAGAAAACACAGTGCGTTTTGGGTTCCAACGTTTTCGTTCTGGAAATTTCAACCTGCAGAACAAGCCCCGTAGACGGCCGGAGACCAAAGTTGATAATGAAATATTGAAAGCTATGTGGAAGCGGATCCATCGCAAACCACGTCCGAGTTAGCTGCAGCTGCGGTGTTAGTGATTAAACTGTTTTAATCCACTTGAAGCAAATTGGAAAGGTGAAAAAGCTTGAAAGATGGGTACCTCATGAATTGAGGTGCCCACCCTTCAGGGAATTGAGGTACCACACACTGCACAACAGACGGCTACTAAATTAGAGGAGCTTCAATTGGAATGTCTAAGACATCCACCGTACTCTCCGGACCTTGTCCCAACAGATTATCATTTTTTTTGAAATTTGGATAACTTCTTGCAGGGGAAAAAATTCAACTCCGATGGGGCAGTCCAAACCGCCTTCAAAGATTTTATTGATTCCCGTCCGAATGGTTTTTTTAGAAAGGGGATCGATGAACTAACTATGAGATAGCAAAAGTGAATAGATAGCAATGGTACATACTGTTTGCGCATTATTATATGGGATTGGTTGGGTATTGCATTCGCAGACTTGGTGGGTAGAATATGTCTAATTCCTGATTTTATCCCACCTACCTAATATTCCTATCCCAAAATGTCACCTTGAAAAAGAGCAATTGTTGCATGAAGAAGAGGTGACACTATTTCAAGCTCAGTATAAATTAATGTCTCAGACAGGGAGCACATATTGAGCATATACTGTTGCAAAAATAATATTGCAAGTTACTAAACGTAGTGAAGTGTACACTAAACCCTGGAGATCAGAGAGGCCCCATCTGCAACTGGTGAGTCCTATTTTCCTTTTCCGTTCTGGGCTTATCTAATTGTCCAAAAGCCCAGATCTGAACATCGACTGACTATCCATCAGGTTTTGCGAGTGCATGCTATCTAATCGTCCCATATAACATAGCGACCACGTAGTTATCGGGACTGGTCCTTTGAGGGTTGCGTCAGGGCTTTGCTCTGAAGCACAACCGCCAATTTTATAGTGGAGTCGCAGTTTCGCGACACCACATACTTTGATTAAATTAATATATATATATTTTTTTTTATCGAAGGAAGCAAATACTTTGTGGTGTGAAATTATATATTTAATGAAAAAACACACTTTGTAACACACCATCAGTTAATATAATAGCCCTGATGAAGCTTGAGCTAAGCGAAACCTGTTTGGCTGTTAAATAATTATTAATTCAAATAAATTGTGTTTTTTTATTTAATTTATAATATATTATATTTAAAAAAAATAGACTTTATGTTCCTCCCATGCAAAACGCCAATTTCATATGTAAGGACCTAATATTAATTAATGTGTGTTAGTTGTGACAATTTGTATAGTTATAGTAATAATAATATGTATGTATGTTTAAATTGTAATTAAACATTATGTTATGTGTTGCCCATATCCTACGAACAGACTCTACATTAGCAAGCGGATGTGGCCACGCGCGCATTGCGTGTCCTGTTCACGCATATCGGAGCTGTCCTCGACGGGCAAAGAAGAAGCATTACCTTATATGGTCACGTCGCTCGCGGCACAGCCAATAGGAAGAAACATTACCTTATAAGGGCACACGTTCAAGTCTCCCCTCTCGCTCGACTAGAGCAAGCAGCTCCGGCCGCCGGACGGGAAGACAGACACATTCGAGACGGCGCCGGGGGAGGTAGTCCGTAAACACGAGGGCAGTATGCCACACTTCGTCGCGACTAATTAAGTCTCCGCCTACATCCCAAGTATGGCGATATTACAACCGCCGCCTATTTAATACAACAGCCGCACCATTAACTGCCGCCTATGATAACCATGGCCGCCCTGGAAGCGCACGGCTTCTAATCCGCCTTCGTTGCCGACGAGCCGCGTATTTTGCAACCGCCGCCTACTTAACTGCGTACACTAACCGCCTACCGGTTGGGAAAGCTGGCCGATCCGCCCACCATGACGCCAAGGAGCCGCCCATCACCGCCGAGTGCCCAGTGGCCAGGGCACGGTCTGTGAGCAAGGCTCCAGACCTCTCCACTACGTAGGGAAGCTGCCTGCCGCCGCCCATCGCCACGTGAGATTCTAACCTTTCGTATTAGTCTTCCCGAGCCTAGATTCAGTAGCTTTACTAGCTTGCCTCTCTCTCTCCCAAATGCTAGGCCTTAAACTGCTTACTGTCTGCCTGTACTGTTTCACCCTTGCATATTGGAATACATCTGAATTGTAACCAAGCCTTGTTTCATTTGGAGTCAACCATCGACAAGCACGGAGGAACCCTACTTCCCTGAGATGAGCCTTCCAAGCCTAGGCATATGACCCCCGGGGGGTCTGCTTAACACTTGTCCCCCCCCCCCGGGAGTGACTTATATTACTGGAGACCTTTAATATAACCCTGGCCCCCAGGTAGTATAACAATTAACATCCTGTTAACAAACTATATTATTGTGGTTTAACGGGATTCTTCCTTGAAAACCAATAAAAAAATAAAAATTGATGAATTTTTTGAATAAAATATTCTTTATACATTTGATATAAGGCTTTTCTCTTATACAGTTTTGTGATAGATGGTACTTTAATTTGTCGAAATATCTCTAGAGTAAGGAAGTCTTATGATTTCCTAAGGATGACTTTTGTAATTATTCTTTGAATTATAATTATGGGCTTTAATAATACTTGGCTGATTTATAAAGCGCTGTTTTCGTGAAAAATCACCTCAAGGGCGCTGTACATAAAAGCATACAATAAAATAAAATTAATACGATAGGCTTACAACTAAGGATTAGTAAGGAAGTCTTAAAGGCCCCTCCCCACCCAATAATGCCGTACTGTAATAAGGACTGAATTAATGCATAATAGACAATTTTTATAGTTTTCTTGATTAAAATATTTCGTAAAACTTACATAAGTTTTCTTATTCTTTCCACAGTGAGATTGATATGATCTTTCCATTTAACATTTTTATTTATTAAAATTCCAAGATATTTCCAATTTTTAATTAGCGACAGTTGTAATCGGCCCGCGTTGATGTGTGTTTTATGAGGCTGTGGATGTCGAAATACCTTGAAATGTGTTTTTTGAATTGCGTGAAATGTGTGTGAAAGACCACTGCACGTGTAGAGAGAATGAACAATTGCACATAAGGTAAGGTAAAAAAAAAGACTTACTGCGCTGGCACTTCCCTATTATCTTGGCTGGGTTTATTATGTTTTTATTTTTATTTCAAACTTTTATGAGTAAAATCTCAAATTATAATATTTAATTAAATGAAGACAATATTAGCGAAACTCAATCAAAATCTGAAGACAGAAAAAATCAGAAAACGATATTGGTTCCACTGGGACCAATTCATGGCCAACTGCTCTACCGATTGAGCTATGGAACCCATTTCCAATTCAATCACTTTTAACTGTATCATACTTCGACTAAGAACTACCAACACTATCTTCATTTTTCTTAATGCACATATTATTGGCTGCTATCTTTATATATGATTGTAAGATTCAACCCGAACTAAATGCTATCTAGATAATATCTGGATAAATATTTATCCATTTTATTTTTAATACGCGACATTTTTTGACTTTTCTGCAAGTCTAGGATGAAAATTTTTATTTTTTATTTTTAACTTTTATGAGTAAAAACTAAAATTATAATATTTAATTAAATGAAGACAATATTAGCTAAACTCAATCAAAATCTGAAGACAGAAAAATCAGAAAAAGATATTGGTTCCACTGGGACTCGAACCCAGATACCTTAGCATTCATGGCCAACTGCTCTACCGATTGAGCTATTTTTTTTTTTGTAATGCCGGTAACCCGGGCGTTTATTAACATCAATAGTATATACAAATCATGTGCGCTACCCGACTCACTAGACAATATCTGTTCTGAGCCGGGTAGCAGTATCTATCTTTACATAAAATTTAAATAAAAATGAAAGTTACTAAAAATACACAAGATAATAAATAAAAATACAAAATACAATAAAAATAAATAATAATAAAATATACAGATTTAGGAAATGAAATTAAAAGAATTTGGCATTCTCAGACTATAAAAATATTACAATTTGTTATTTCGGCTACTGGCATTATACCTAGCTCTCTCATTCAAAATTTAGGCGTATTAGATTTGTAAAAAAAATTGTACATAAAAATGCAAAAGTCGGTCATTTTAAATACATGTAGGATTACGAAAGATTTTTTAAATATTTATATTGAGGGATCAGTAGGATTTATCGGACCAGTTAGGATTTCATCAGAGCCGAACCCTCTGATATGAAAATATCTGGAGTCGGTGAAATATTTTCCCATTATGTTTCTGGTGGATTGACGTATTGTTCTTGTATTGTTTTATTCTTATATAGTGCACTTACATTGCGTTAATTTACTAGATATTCATTTGTGGAAAAGTGTGTGGAAGGGTTTAGTCTTTCATTTGGGAAAGATTCAACCTGGACATAAAATCTGGAGCACCGTAAAAAAAGTAGAAACACAAAAGATTATCTACATAAAATAATCTAAATATTAAATGTATATAAAAATGTTTTTTTTAGTGTGAATGTTTTTTTTTAAAAATTTTTTTCGATCGAATTGGAACCCATTTCCAATTCGATCACTTTTAACTGTATCATACTTCGATGAAGAACTACCAACACTATTTTCATTTTTCTTAACGCGCATATTATTGGCTGCTATCTTTATATATCTAATTATCTGGGTTCGAGTACCAATGGAACCAATATCTGTTTCTGATTTTTCTGTCTTCAGATTTTTATTGAGTTTCGCTTATATTGTCATAATTTAATTACAGGGTTTATTATGCACTGGTATGACTATATTAGTCACGGTTACTTGAGGTATGCGGATTCGGTTTGCGGATGCTGTAAGCGGTATATTAGAGATGTTCATGCGGCGAGTTTCGATTAAGGACCGATGTTGGTAAGAAAAATGACAGGTATATAGGGATGGGTAGGAAGGAACATGTGACAATGCTAGCTTACAAGTACAGGGTCTATGATGTACAGAGATGTATGTTGGTAAGATTAGCTATGTTTTGTCTAAATGCACAACCACCCGTTGAAAAACAATTGAAAGTCATAGAAAATCACCCAAATTTGACAGTTCTTTTACGTATCTACAAAAGATGTATCTAGAATCGCTTGTCAGCAATATTAAACAATTTATTCAAATAACCAATAAATAATTTCACAAAAAAATGTCCTCTTTAATAATTAATTTCATAAAATAAAGTTGGTTGTTTGCAGGTGGAAAAATGTAATAAGCAGTAATTGTCGAATGAAATACGATATAAGCCGACGTAGCTCAGTGGATAAGAGCAGTTGACCGGAAATCAGAAGGACGTGGGTTCGAGTCCCGTCGTTGGCATGTATCTTTTCTCGGGAGATTTTTTCAATGTAGATGAGTGTTTCAGACTAATAATTAATAATTTTAATAACTGTTACCAAAAAACATTTTAGTTTCTTACCATATTGGGCCTCAGCAGGACTCCGTACGAAAGCAAGACCTAGTAATACCACTACATTAGAAATCTGCATTTTGCAAAATGTCAAACTAAATATTTTATGAATATAAATATACTTTAATTAGGTTCTGTAAACGGTGGTTATTTAGAGCGCTTATTTGTATATACAAATGATCGCTTAATGATTGTGGTTGCAAGTATATATAACATTATAAAGGTAAGATGTACATATTTTCTATTTATTTATTCCGTTTCTAGGTAAGTACATGCTGATCTCTTACTCGAAATTATTTCCAGAGAAAATTGGTTTATTTAATCTCTTCGACAATAATATTCTTTAATTGCATTTACCTGGTTACATTCGAAACGCTAATATACGGAAATCAGTCATGTTAATTTGTAGAAAATCGTAAGAATTCTCTTTTTGAAATAAAAACTTCTTTAGCACCGTTGTGATTTGAAACTCGATGAAGCGGAAACGAGTGACACCAAAAAGAGATAACCACAAAGATCAATAGGATTTAGTCTGGCGGGAGAATGAGATAGTAATAAAATATTAATTCAAGGGTACTTGGTTCCAATATAGTACGATAAATCCACAATCCAGCGCAAGTCTTTTTTGATTTAGTGTTAAGCGTCTGTTAAACCTCTGCAGACATTAAGCGGAACAATGATCAAATCCTACGAAATCAAAAAAAATAATGTATTGTGGCATGTCAATGTTCTTTGGGAACAATCGGATTACCTTTTTATTTTTCTAACAGTAAAGCAGGAGAATCTCGTCAGGAATATGGGAATAGAAATACAGGTTTTCGAACCTGTAGGGATTAGATTGACTTGATGAATAAAAAGAGTTCATATTAGAATAAGTTAATAATAATAATCTAAACGAAAATATGAAATAGAACAAAACACAGAAAAACAGAAAAAAGACAATCGTCGCAACTCGGACTCGAATCCAGACCTTTCTTAGAATTCTAAGAATGATTGTTTCCAATTAAAAGGGTAGTTGCCCGTAATATGGAAAAATAATTAGTTGATAATAATGTAAATTATAAAATTTGAAAATATGAGATTGACAAATTTGACAGTTTGACAGAAGGTGGCAATAGCGAAATTGGTTGACGCGCTCGTCCCGGTTAGACGGAAAGGTCTGGGTTCGAGTCCCAGTTGCGACCATTGTCTTTTTTCTGTTTTTCTGTGTCTTGTTCTATTTCATATTTTCGTTTAGATTATTATTGTTAACTTATTCTAATATGAAATATTTCACTGATGGGAATAACCTTAAAAAAAGTTATAAAAAGAAAGTTTTTCTTATAAAATTGAAAAAGAATTAATTTCAATATAACAAAATCCTAGTATATTTATACAGAAACCATCATAACAAATGTTGCCCTTTGAGGGACCGGGTTTCAACTACCCAAAACATAACTTTTTCTGTAGTAAACCGACAATTAAAATGCAACAGTCAAAATAGCGTACCTGTGGATAGTACCTGTTCTTCGCTAATCAATTAATTGATTTAATAACAACTTTTTTTTATGTATCAGCATGGATATCAGAAAAAGTTATGAGGCCACAGTTAGAGAAAAAATAGTTTTTGGCTCTCCTGAACATTTACCTTTTTGGACTTGCATCCGTATGCTTCTCGGGTACAGAATTTATATTTCGGGCGATGGTAGGCACTACGTATTTTGAATTTTGGATGACGTGTGTGTTATTATTTATGTGTCATGATCGGGATAATGGACTTTTTGTAATCCAAACACTTGAAGTTTTATCAGCCATTTATTCACATATTTACAAATATTATTTTTATTTACAGTGGGTAACATTTTAAATCTTAGCCCGACCCCATAAATTACTTATAATCAACCTTTTATAAAAAGAAATACGAAGAAAGAAGCAAGAGATTTTTTAAGCACTGGCCTTTTATACCAAAACAAAACACAATTAGTAGGAAATTACCCTATTGGTCAGAAAAACATAGGTTTAGTCGGTAAAAACAAACTCTGTAACTCTAGCGACGGATTCTTACATAAATTGCAAGTAGCTAATTGATGATAATTAATAAGACAAGGTACAACAAATGGCGCTAATGCTCCAATTCTTAACCTTTCCCATACCATGCTAAAAATAACCTCGACAAACCGTCATGTTACACAGCGTTACTGTATGGGATTTGGAAATTATTTCGGGTTTTTTGTAAAAATATTGATGTGATATTTTTTATATGGCTTATTTTAATTTATTGTAAGAAAAAAACATTGATTTTGTGCTTAATAACTGAAATATTAAAAAAATCATCATTCATAATAAATAATCAAATGTTATTTGCAACGCCCAGTGAGGCGTGCGCTTGTGACAGCCGACCGCCTAGGGTCACGTTAGCATTCAGAGTAACACTATTGTTTCAAAAAGCCACATGTGGAATGCGCTAGGTACTGGTAAGGGCTGACACCGACCTACTATCATTTTTTAAATATATTTACAAAAATACTTTATCGTAAAGAGTTTTTTAATGTTTGATTATCTAATTTAATACCAGATTGAATGGTTTTAACACCACTTGCGTAGAGAAATAGATTACAAGAAAAATACAATACTTACAGAATACTCGAATTTAAAAAAAAGTACAGTTTTACGCATAAGCACACCACGAAAAAAATAATTTTACAATTATTTCGAAGTGAAAATTCTTGAGCACCGTTGTGATTTGAACCTGGTTGAAACGAAAAAGCGACACTAAAAAGAGACAAACACATGCATATGGCATTTATAGAGAATGAGTTAGAATAATCGGCCTCCTCTTTATGCGGTGCTTCGTAGCCTCCCCACTCTTACCTACCTTAATTTTCTGAAGGTTTCGCTTCTACCGGTGTGAACTGCACACTTGTATTTTTTATAATACTTGTATGTTTTAATATTTTTGAGAAATTTATTTATTATAGGAATTGTTAGAAGAAAAAATTTCCTTTTATGAGTTGAAATAGTTAACATAGCAAATAAAAAACATTTATTTGACAGAAACATAACGACAAAAACCAATTAGTAAATTCTTATTTAAACATTAATCTGACATTAATATATATATTTTTTTTATTAACTCCACAAGGAGGCCCTGAGGAAAAAAATTCCCTCAGGGCCTATGTCATCTGAGATGCTGTGTAGAGGGTCGTTTTGAAGAGAGGAAGGAATGAACATTGGTCTTGAAGAGACCCATGTTGTAGGAAGGAGGAAACACAGAGGCCGGCAAATCGATCCACAGCCGAGCTGTTGAACACGGGAACGAGTCGAAGAAACGACCCATTCTCATGTGACAAATGTCAACCGTGTTCATATGTTGGGCACGTGTTTGGCGAGTTTCCCGACTATGCACCGGTGCCGAAGGGATCAATGACGCTAGTTCCTCGGAGCATCTTCCATTGTAATACCGGTAGAATAAGGATAGCATCCCCACCCGACGCCTGTGCTCTAAATATTGCAATCCGTCTGTTAAGATGGGAGAATCTATCAAACGGACCGCCCGTTTTTGCACAGAGTCGAAGGTATTTTTAGATATATGAAACACTTATTTTTTCTACAAAAAAGCAAAACAAAGGCTTTGTTAGTATATTTACCTACATATGTCATGCATTTGTCTATAGCCTATAGCAAATCTACAATAAATCGTAAAATTAGTAGTGCAGACAAACAGTATTTTTTTAAAAATTAGCTCCACACATGAGGCCCTGAGGAAAATAATTCGCCTCAGGGCCTATGTCATCTTTGGGGACGCAATGTGGAGGGTTTTTTTAGGAAATGAGGGGATATGAATCCGGGGTTCAGTATGTCCAGAGGTGACGGACGTATAAATCCAACCCTCCATCAGTGGCACAAGGTGCTGTTCCGAGAGAGTCCTGCTGGAGAGGTGAAAGGGTCTCCCTCAACCAGTCTCTTCCAACCCGGCCAGCCACTCAGAGTTAGTTGGTAGACAGACGTATCCGCTGCCAAGATCCGCAAGCAAACCTTCCCCTATGAACCTGGGCACCCCTGCTTAGTCACCAAACGTAGCAAACTACTTGAGGTCACGTATGGCAGAAGTGTTTGTTATCCAATAAATGGTTTCCGGGGCGGCGGCATGCCGTTATTATGAAAAAAACGCATTTTAGAAAATGATCGAAATAGAAAGTTAAACAAAGACACTTTGAGCGTTCAAAAATAGTAAAAAAATTATATAAAATATTCTAAGAATCCTAACATTCGTTGCAAATTGTACCTTCAATTCGTTGAAAACTAACCATCTATATTTATTGCTACTTCCTTCCATGTAATAATCATTTGTAAAGATGTCACTTAACTACTGTTTCAATGGAAAGAAATACCTAAATAATTATTTTATGGGGGTAGTTTTAGTAAAAAAAATAAGTAGGTAAGATTCTAAATATTGGACCCGACCCTCACAAAAGAGTTTTATGGTGGTGCAGTAATAAATGTTTACAATCGTTTTTTTGGTTGAAAATTATTAATTATTATGTTATTATGTCTTCGATACCGAAATTACATCATGCTGTGCTGAGTAGATAGGACATATCTACCACCAAAACCCTCTGTCTCGGCACACACTCCTTGCTTCATTCGCATTCATAAATCGTATAATACAGATAAATCTGAATAAATAGATGCTTGGATGCGTTACGGTGCACTCTATCGGAGGACTACAGCGAGGTAAAAGATACATTCAAACGTACTCTCTTTAAAATGATTTATCTGTATATTTCTATTATTCTATCTCTTGGCGTGGCCCGACTGAAAGTATTTGATTCACTTGATCATGCCATGATTTTCTTGGCTTTCTCTGACTTCTTCCACAATTCACTTCGCGTCATATATTATTTTTTTAATGCTAACTAAGCGTACCTTTCAATCCTACCCATCAAGTGCACTAGAGAATATTTATCACATATATTTTTATATTTATCACATTTATCACATTTATCATATTTATTTTATTTATAGAAGTGGTGCTATAAAAAGGTGAAAATTATTATAATTTTTATCGGCCTCGTATTCCTTCCAGATCTTCACAATTTAACACGGCTATACCAATAATTTTTACTATATGGTTTTACAACACATAGGTACATATCAGGAATCTCATTTATACAGCATATCTACATTCATTCTTCCTCTGCCAGTTCAATGCCTCACGTTTCAATTTGGGAGGCGGGTATGGGTATCGCCGCCCCGGGAACTATTATTTGATAACCAAAACCTCTGTCATTGGTTATCCCAAGTAGTTCACTACGTTTGGTGACTTAGTAGGGGTACCGGGTTCGTAGGTTGAGGTTTTTCCGGGTCTTAGCGGCGAATGTATCTGCCTACCAGCTGCATGGCAGGCCGGATTGAGAGAGAATGGTTGAGGGAGTATTTTTGACTTCTCCAGCTGTTATCTCTCGGAACATCGCCTTGCACCGCAGTGGAAGTGATGGATTAATACGTCTGTCACTCCTGGACACACTGACACCCAGATTCCTACCGTCCCTTATAACCTTTTCCTTCCCTGAACTTAATTACTTTCCTTTCCGAAACAGACCCTCCACAGATCATCCCCAAAGATGACATAGGCCCCGAGGGGAATTATTTACCTCAGGGCCTCCTGTATGGAGCCAATGTAAAAAAAACACTGCATTTTTATTGTCTAACATCCTTGAAAATCAAGACTTCCACGAAAATATTATTTGATAAAAATAAAATTAATTAATACCTATAAACATTTATTATGAACTAATGTGACATGACCCTGTAAATAACCCAAAACCCATTAAACTAAGCAAAAAACATCCCCCTTATCCAATTGCCTACACTCGTCCCATGTTGTCGTCAATTTTAAGGAAATATGCAGAAAGGGATTAAAAAATTAATCTGGTTTGAGGCTAAGATGGTCGGTCAGCCGAACCTTCCGATGTGGTTCCTTATTTTTTTGTGGCTTTTTTTTAATGTAAACGGAAAGTCTAGCAACTTAAGTTTTTTGCAGTAAGATAATTAATATTGTCATCTCTGTTTTTAGACATTTCAAATTAATGCACTAGAAAGAGACGACACGTGTAATATCATGTCAACTTTGAGAAGTAAAATAGTCTCTACAGATAGGCAAAATATTTAAACGTTTTATTTTACATCTCTTTTTGTTATACATAACTAAAAAGAGATCGTAATATTGCACGTAGGTTTATGAGGTTGGAATGAATAAATGTTTTGTTTTCTCTGTTATTCCCATATAAATTTGAAATTTGTTGTCTCTATCTGACACAGAAATGTGTCGACATTTAGGAAAACATTTTTATCATTTTATACAGAATCATTACAATTTTTTAAGTATTTTTCACGAATGCAAAAACATATTTTTTAGGAATACCTAAAATTTAGGTTTAATGATTAACATATTTAAGGAGTTATTGATGTTTAAAGAGCGTTGTAGACTAAAATCGCACCGCGGAAACGGGAGTGTTAACAGTGTGCCCTGCTAATAGGTTAACCTCCGATTAGAGGAAGGACCAGAAGAATAAAAAAATTATAGTACGCAGTTGAAGTGAAAACATCAGAAAATTAAAGTAGATAAGAGTGGGAAACTACGAGTCACTTTTATAATCAATGTGAAGGAATATCAGTGCACCTTTTTCTATACATTTGGTCATTTTATTTGTATTTGTGTTTTCTTCTTAGAATTCGCTAGATGTCATCTGTAACTCCGATTTTATTCTTTACGTCGATATGAAAATATACAAATACATAAGCTTAGAAGATGATTGCAATAAATTACAAGTAGATATTAATAAAATTAATTAATAATGCATAGAAAATCAACTGTTTCTTAAGAGGCCGGTACTCGAATTTCTACCGATCTCTTGCAAACCTCCTTTAAACATTTGAAGTTTTTAAGCTCTTAAAAAAATATATGTTATTTTTGAAGATAATATCTAGACATTAGTCGTGCCCAAACGTAAATTAAATAAAATTCCCTCGATAGAAAAAAATCGCGAAGTATGCTCCAAAAATTATTATAAACACGTTTGTTTCAGTTATTTTACAAGTTATATGTATGAAAAAGTTCACAGCGTTCCTTTAAATTATTTTTAAGACAATTATCGCAAGATTTTTGCTCTATTTTAAACGAGTCGTGTTTTATTAAAGATTTTCATGATTTTTGCATCGATATTATCGTGCTCTTCTAACATTAGTAATTTCATATCTCTCCGTCTTCTTATTTTTGGGACCGGGAACGGATCCTTCATATAAATAAATGTAATGCTATTATATTTTCACGTAAAAATCACCCAATAGTCCCTATTTACCATCTGAACAACATTCCTCTTAAACGAGTGGATAAAATTAGAAATCTTGGAGTATTACTTGACTCTAAATTACTATTCAAAGATCACATTGAGTACATCTTAGAAAAAGCCTACAAACAAATGGGTTTTATCCTACGCGACACAAAACCGTTCAATAAACCTTTTAAACTTGAACTTACATATATGGCGTATGTAATATCTCATCTCATCAACGTAAAAACTCTATATTCCCTTTACACCGCATATATCCGCCCACACTTAGAACACTGCACACCCACCTCGACTCCTTTCTACCAAGCTCATATTGATAGGATCGAAAGAATTCAAAAAACTTTTTTTAAACACTTAAATTATAAACTTAACCTACTCTTTCTAAATTACACCGATTCTATTAAATTTCATCACTTCAACTCCCTTCATACACGACGATTAATTTTTGATCAAATTTTATTATTTAAAATTCTAAACAATGGCCTGGACTCGCCAGAGCTTACAAATTTAATAAAAATCTATATTCCTTCAAGATTAACCCGACAATAAAAATTACTTAATTTGCCCACTTGCAGAACAAACCTTAGAAAAAATTCCCCGATTCCTCGAATATGTGCGCAATACAACGAATTATTTCACAGCGTAGACATTTTTAATTTAAACCTTCAGAAGCATCGAATAGAAGTAACGCGTGCGATATTGGATTGATACGGGAGTGGAAGGTATCGAGAGCATCTCATATCCTTATCCTATATTCTCCCTCCCATCCCCCTCCTCTCCCCTTCGTCACCCCTTCCTAAGCCTAAAATTTAGTTTAAGGTAAAATAAAACTCCATCTCCAAACAATATTAGCATAAGAAACTCTTTTGGCTTCACTGCAGTTCACATGTATATATTTGTTTATTATATTTATTTATTTTATATTCTTACGCTCGTAACGGCAGCCCGTGCCTCGGTACTGTCCTAGCGCTCGCGTTACCGTAACACTTTCATGACGGTAGAAGAATTATTAATAACGTTGAAAAATGAAGTTCAAAAAATCCAAACGATTAAAGACTCGAAAACCAAAACCAACATCGAAAAAATTATTGGTGATCTTGATAATGAAGGAAAATCTGACATATTAAAAATGCAACAACAAATAATTCAACTACAAGAAAAACTAATTGAAAAAAACGACCAACTGGTGGGAAACATTGAAAAAATAATGAAAAACGCAACAATACCATCCTATGCCCAGGTATTATCAACAACTAAAGTTACTCCTCGAGAAGAAGAGAGATTCTCAATCATCATTTCGTCGACCAAAAATAATGCTAAAGCAGAAGAAATTGAAAGGATAATAAAAAAAGAAATAAATTTAAGCAACATAAAGATAGGAATAAATGGGTTGAGAAAAACAAAAGAAGAAAAAATAATAATATCATGCCCAAAAAAGGAATATGCAAATACCCTAACTGCCGAAATAAAAAAACTGAATACCGAATTGGTGGTAAATGAAATTCAAAAGAAAAGACCAAAAATAATAATAAAAGGCTTAAAATCAAATCTTACTGAAGACGAAATAGTTTGCGGAATAATTACCCAGAACGAAGGAATTGAAGATGTTTACAAGGAAAGTGAAGACAATAAAATCACACTAATAACGGAAATAAAAAATACAAACGTAAATGAACAACAGCGCCAATTCACTAGCTACATCTTGGAAACCAGTGGCAAAATGCGGAAAAGTCTTCTTGCACTCGGTAAACTAAATATACAGTTTCAACGAGTAAAAATTGAAGATTGCAGTCCATTAACTCAATGTTTTCATTGCTGTATGTTCATGCATACAGCTAAAAAGTGCCTACACCGAACCGGCCCTCCAATTTGCCCACACTGCATGGGCGACCACATCCTTTCAAAATGTCCGGGAAGAGAAACAATACCAGCGTGTGTAAACTGCACCAGACAAAATTCTAAATATGGAGAAAAAAACACCACGGACCACACAGCCAACAGTATTAAGTGCAACTATAGAAACAAAATGCTGAATATTGCGAGGGATCGCATCGATTACGACTAATTATGCATATTATTAATTACAAGTCTAACGAAAACCTAAATAATATCTACAATATTTCAAAAAAATATTTCCAAAAGCCCGCCCGCAAAGTGTTAACACGCAGTGATAATATACACACATATAATACCTACTATAATTGCAAATGTGAAGTGTATTCCCAGCGCCAACATTATTGTTATAATAATTATTACTACCTCAAAATGAACGAATTTATAATAAACGCAATAGATAACTCATATAAAATAGACGAAAGGATTTTAAACACGGTAAATAAAACAAACGATTTTATTGATATAAAACCTACAGTCAGCCTAATAATAATATACATGAACGTTAGATCTTTGGAAAAAAAATTCGAAGAATTTCTAATAACTATTAAACAATTAAATAGAATTGACTCTATAATATTATCAAAAACGCATTCATCGAATGAAATTAATTATAATATACCGAGTTACTTGTACTACGCAACAAAATATATAATTAACAGAAATAACGGCGTTGCCATATTTATATCAAATATTTACGCTGTCACAAGTGTAAATGAAATAATGGTGAATATTGTCAATTTATTAAACTTGGAGATAAATTCAAAAAATTATTCATTTAATATAATTATTATTTATCGGACACATTCTTCTGCTTTAACCACATACATAAAAGAACTAAAAAATATATTACAATATCATAAAAACAAAAAAAAAACAAACAACTATGGATGACTTCGTAAACACGCAACTGGACAACTGCTTCAAAATCAGTGAATTCAATAGTCAAAGTGCAAAAGAGTGCAACGAAATCATCACTGACAAATTCTCTGGTATACAAATACTCCATCTTAACATCCGCAGCCTTCAAAAAAACATAGAAGAATTTATACTCAATATAAATAATCTTAATGTAAAGCCGGATGTTATAGTATTAACTGAAACATACACAAACAGTGACTCACCACATTATAATTTAAGTGATTATATCTACATGCAAACAAACACAAACATAAATAAAAACAGTGGCATTGCGATATTCGTAAGTAAGAAATATAATATTGTTACACATTCAGAACACAACTTAGATTCATCAAACTGCATAGAAATCCATCTTAACCACAATAAAATCAATTATTATTTGTTAGCAATCTATAGAACGCATGAATCGAACGCTTATTTATTTATCGAACAAATACGAAATATAATATCAAATTTAAAAAACAAAACTTGCATAATAACAGGGGATTTTAATATCAATATTAACAAAAATATAGACAATAGAATTAAACATGAATATTTGAACTGTATGACTGAAAACAACTTTAAATCGTGTATAAATGAAAATACGCGCGAAATTCAAGGTCAGAAACCATCTTGCCTAGATCATTTTTGGACGAATATTAACATAAAAGATCTTCATAAAATAAAAACCAT
Organism: Limnephilus lunatus; assembly: GCA_917563855.2. Classification (NCBI taxonomy): domain Eukaryota; kingdom Metazoa; phylum Arthropoda; class Insecta; order Trichoptera; family Limnephilidae; genus Limnephilus; species Limnephilus lunatus. The sequence goes on from OU830592.1 coordinate 128,770,943, forward strand.
TGTCTGGAAAAATAACATCACCGATCATCATACGTGTATATTTTTGTACGAGGAAGAAAAAACAATACAAACAAAAAATAAATCAATAAAAAAATCATATACCAGAATAAATCTGCAAAAATTAATTGAAAACTTGAAAACGGAACATTGGCAACCTGTAATCAACTGCGAAGAAGTTGAAATATGCTCAAAGTACTTTGAAAACATTTTATCCAAACATGTAGAAAACTCAAAAACAGATATTCCATATCGTAATTTAGATAAAAATAAATACTTGAAACCATGGATCACACCGGGTTTATTAAATTCAATCAAAGAAAAAGGTAAGCTTTACAAAAAAACAATAAAATTCCCAAACGACAAAAAAATAGAATTTAATTATAAAAAATATAAAAATAAATTGACACGCTTAATAAAAATTAGTAAAGATGAATATTACAAACATAAAATAATAAGTTCTGAAAACAATCCAAAAATAATCTGGCAAGCAATTAACTGTGCAATAGATAACAATAAACAAAAACATTCAATCAAGGTAATTGTAGACGAAAATGACGTAAAAATAAATGCAGAGGAAAACCCTAAAAAATGCGCGGATATATTCAACTCCTTCTTCGCGAAAGTTGGACAAAACCTCGCTAAAAAAATTAATGTAACAAAGGGAGCGACAACTCAACAAATTATTGAAGATATACATAGTGTAAACTCACTGTCCCATTTTAAAATGATCAAGGAAGTAGATATTCTAAACATTATTGAAAATATGAAAGGAGGGTCGTCACCGGGTTTTGACAACATAACTGCAAATATGTTAAAATCTATTAAAAGCCACGTGATAAAACCATTAACTCACCTAATTAATTTAAGTTTAAAAAATGGAATATTTCCGTCTAATTATAAGAGGACAATTATCTCACCTATATTCAAAAGTGGAAACGCACAAAATGTAACTAACTATCGACCAATTTCCCTCATTTCAAATATTGGAAAAATATTTGAAAAAATCGTAAAATCTCAACTAATGGAATTTATTGAAAATAACAAAATACTTCACGACAATCAATACGGATTCCGAAAAGCGCGCAGCACACAAGACGCGATTGCAAATGTCACATCACGCATATATAAAAACCTTGATATGAGCAATAAATGTATAGGTATTTTTATAGATCTGAGAAAAGCGTTTGACAGCATATCCCATAAAAAACTTATGAAAAAATTAGATAATTTGAACATTAATGAAAACGTAGCAAATTGGATAAAAAGCTACCTAAAAAATCGCCCTCAATGTGTCAAAATAAATAACATTTATAGCGACGAAGAGACATCTGAATATGGAATTCCACAAGGTACTGTGCTAGGTCCTATATTATTCATCTTATATGTAAACGGTATATTCTCACAGTCACTTCATGGTAGTATAACCTCTTATGCCGACGATACAGTACTTATAGAAAGTGGAATCACATGGCAAGTTGTAAAACAAAAAGCAACAGAAGACATAAACATACTTAAACACTGGTTTGATATAAATCTACTATCTCTTAATAGTGAAAAAACTCACGTTATACCATTTGCAATAAAATCAAAGGACGTTCCGGTAAATTTTGATATAATTATACATGACAATTCTAAAGATCACAAAAAAAATAACTGTAAAATAAACTGTTCCACATTAAAAATTTCGAATAAAATCAAATACTTAGGAATAACAATAGACAAAAACCTGAACTGGAAAGATCAAATCAACCTTACCGTTAACAAAATAAGGAAATTAATTTACATATTTTTAAAAATCCGAAACTTTCTCTCATTAGAAAATCTAACATCAGTCTACCATGCTATAGTACAGTCAAATCTCCAATACTCTGTAGTAAGCTGGGGAGCTGCATACAAAACAAATCTACTCCCTGTTGAAATTGTGCAACGTCTAATTATAAAAATTATATTGAAAAAACGAAGAGATTATCCAACTCACCTTATTTTTGAAGAATTTAAAGTATTAAAATTTAATGATCTAATTCGAAAAAATATAATAATCCAAATAATAAAAGAAAAACAAAATCATAGCTTTTTAACTGAAAGTCGTACTCGTCAAAAGCATATATTTCCAACACAAAAATGTAACACCTCATTTGCACAACATCATTACACATATCTAGGAAAAAAATACTTCAATAGCCTACCTGAAAAAATAAGAACAATCGAAGACGATAAATGCCTACTAAAAGCAATTAAAGAGCAATTTAAAGTAAAAATAACAAATTGATAAAATTTATCATCATAACTTATATAACTTGTAAATTTGTTTTTTTTTTTTTTTTAAGTATCTACCACAATTAAATCAAAAGATTCAAAATATATTTTGTTAATATATTTTAAATATTTTTTCATCCCGATACTCGTCCCTCTTTAATCACAAGCGTCTGCTTCTATAGAAGAGAAATATCATACAAAAAAAATAAAAAAATCAGTGAAAATTTATTATATAGTTTTATTTGTATAAAAAAAAGATAATTTTGAAATATAAATATTATATTTTATATGTTATTTTTGCTGTATAAATAATGTATCTTCTGTAATAAATAAATGAAAAAAAAAAAAAAAAAAAAAAAAAAAATATATACACATATAAGCTGTTTGTTTCTTACAAATAAAATAAAATAAAAATCTTGAATTCACATCTCTCATTTGGAATCCACAACACCAAACTTATATTAACCGAATTGAAAATATTCAAACAAATTTTTTTTTCAAAACACTTTTCGTATCGTTTCGAAAATCACCAGTGTAAACCTATTGCTCTTTACAAACGGAGAAAAATTTCTGGCGTACTTTTTCTATACAAGATTGTGAACTGCCTTATTGACTCACCATATCTATTAGGAAGGATTGCATTTCGTTGCGCCGAACGCAATACCAGAACGAATACCCTATTTTTTATACAATATTTCAAATTGAAATATGCACGAAATTCTTTGCTCGGACGTATCTGCAAATCTTACAATGCGATAAGAGATATCGATATTTTCCACTGTTACCTTAAAATGTACTTAAAACAAAACTATTATTTCTTTATTGTTTACTTTTTCTTTTTACTCACTTTTTACTAAAACTATATAACATTATAACTAACAATATCTACTTGCTTCCTTATCTGTAACCATTTCTTATTTTAAATCATTAATGGAACTTCACTGGTTTATAATTATATTCACTATTCAATGTAAAATGAATGTATATTTACAACTGTATGTTTCCTAAATAAACTTAAATAAAAATCAAAATGTCGCTTTTTCTTGTGTTTTTTTGGCCTGTTCATAAAGGTGGGAAAGACTGAATGGATTTTTTCTTTCTTGTTTTGATTTGTCTAATAGTGATAAAAAAGTGTTAAATGGATATATAAAATTAGGTAATTTTTAAAATAATATTTGAATATCATCTTCTTCCTACAGATTGACTTTCAAATTTCACATAATAGAGAAAAACCCACCCTTGTTAAATCTTTAAAAATGATTTTTTTTTCAATAAAACACGAAATGGACGGAATATTTTGATTAATCTTAAAAAAATATATATAAATATAATTCAAATTATCTCAAGGCAGAGATAATTTCAATCAATTTAATACCAGCAAATTCCTCCATATTCTCAAATTTCGGCATTATCTTGCAAGACTCAATTTTGGAACTTTTTGTAAATGATTTCGTAAATATATACTACATTTGCCATGGAAGATTACAAAAAATATGTTTTAAAGGATTCATAGAGGATTAAAGAATTTAAAGGATTCGTAAAAACTAAAAATAAACACTTAAAATGAAAATTTTAAAAGCTTTAAAATGAATCCGGAGGAAAAAAATCGTATCAGAAACAATGACATTAATACTGGACACGGGGTAGAAATCTCAAAATGGGAAGCCAAACACAAGACGATTGTAGCTGTCTCTATTTCTAGTACTTTAGTACTAAACTGCTACCTGTCCAGTGAGGTTGTGTCTTACCAGTAAGTAAATTGCATTGCGAAGCGCCAAAATGCCCTACTGTGCGATGAGAAAATGCTTCAATTACACGGAAAATAGTCGTTAAGGCGAAGGAATAACACTTCATTTATAAGTAAGCGAAAATTACTTATTATTATCAATTATTATAATTATTACAATTAGTTTTATAATAATACGTCATTGTATTCTTTACCCTTCCTTGTCCATCGTGTAACCGAGTGAGAGTATCTTGTTATCTCAGTCACACCCATAGGTCCCACCCGTGATGTGAAAGCAGTATTCGGCGAAGAAATCAATAAGCCACCCTACCATATATCTATGACATTCACACGCGTACATTCTTTGATTGTCTATCTTTATCACACAGGAATAAAGTTTTGAATTTAGAAATTATACTGAAAACCGCTGAAAACAAAATAGTGTTGCTTGCTTTCCACATTATATTGTGAGTATGTGAGACTATGGCGAGTCTATTTATATAACGTCATTGATCAGAAATTTGAAAAACTTTATACACGTCGTTTTGAATCCATTTGGCGGCCTTTTATCGCTCTTAGAATTTGAAAATAACATATTTTTAAATGATTCACCTTACTGTTCATTTTGGAGTTGTTTGAGTATTTTTTTTTTGATTTCGTAGAATTTGATCCCCGTTCCGCTAATTGTCTGCAGATGTTTGTAAAACGCTTTATACCACAAAACCAAAGAAGACTTGCGTTGGACTGTGGATTTATTGTATTATATTGGAAACGAGTACCCTTGTATTAAATATATTTTTTATTGCTATCTCATTCTTTCGCAGACTAAATCCTATAGATCTATGTGATTGTCTCTTTTTGGTGTCGCTCGTTTCCGTTCCATCGAGTTTCGAATCACAACGGTGCTAAAGAAGTTTTCACTTCAAAAAGAGAATTCTTACAATTTTCTACAAATTAATATGTCTGATTTCCGTATATTGGCGTTTCGAATTTAACCAGGTAAAAGCAATAAAAAATATTATTGTCGAAGAGATTAAATAAACCAATTTTCTCTGGAAATAATTTGGAGTAAGAGATCACATGTACTTACCTAGAAACAGTATAAATAAATAGTACATATATACCTCTAACCTATATAATGTTGTGTACACTTGCAATCACAATCATTAAGCGATCATTATTTGTATATAAGCGCTCTAAGTAACCACCGTTTTCAGTACCTAACTAAAAATATATGTATTTATAATATATTTAGTTAGACATTTTGAAAAATGCAGATCTCTAATATAGTGGTATTACTAGGTCTTGCTTCCATATGGAGTCCTGCTGAGGCCATATTTGGTAAGAAACTAAAACTATATTTTACTAGCTGAACCCGGCCACGCTTCGCTGTGGCTTTGTCTGATTTTAATTATTTTTAGCGGAGTTAACTAAAATTGTCTAGCAACTGTGCATTTACAAAAAAGACACATTGCTTTATTTAATATCTGCTTTGACTATGCTGTAGAATATAAGGAAATAAAGAAAGAAAAACATTCATAAAAGTTTTTAATTTATTGATTCACACCTTAGAGGCTTTTACAATATCACGTTATTATAGAAACAGTTAATATAGATCTAGTTATTTAGGAGTATAATTATAAGCATGTCGTATATAACACAATAAACTGAAAAAGTTGTACAAATGAGTTAATTTATTTTATTTTATTTATTTATTTACATACATATTACAATACGTTACAAAATGATCCTTTGTCTGTCCAACTGGGAAGGATACCCGTTTCAGGACAGCCAAATTGTATATTTAGTTCATAATATTTTTAACAAGGGAATGGTTTCATTCAAGATATCATAGGATATCTTGAAAGAAACCATTTATATACCCAATATATGACAAATGATATTTTTTTTTATATACGTAACTTCTTTATATACGCCACTTCATTTGTTTTATTTTTTTTAAGAGAAAAAAACTAGAACAAATAAAGTTACGATGTAAATAAAAACATATAAATGAAATAAAGATATGAGCAAACAAAAAAAATAAATTTAAGTACAGTGAGATATGTGTTATCAATAAGTTACGATAAGAAAGAATACAAACATAATATAAAAATATAAACAATAAAAATTTAAAGTAAGGTGATCATAGGTTTACAAAATTGCAATAATACCTCTAATAACACCTTAGTATGTTTCGAGTTCCAATGCGCCGCAGCGCGCTGTTTCTATTGTATGAATACCTTCAGTACCTCCCACTGCAAGTTGCAGGAATTCGGAACTGTGGATTTTTATATTTCAGATATTGTATTTTAGATATAATATTTTAAATTTACTACATTTAGTTACATCAATAATTGCTTTCGAGGTCTTTTTGGAGAACATTAACAATTGCATTAAAGAATTTACACATTTATATTTATAATTTACCAATATATGATATATTAGTTCCCAATGTATTTATGACTATTTAATTTTAATAAGTACCATAAGTATGTAATAGAAATAACCCAATTATAACCCATTTATAATTAGTTTTGCGTAATAAAGGTAAAACTGTTGTTATGGAGGAATGTGTATTTGCTATGTTGCATGTAAGCCATATTAAAATGTGAACATGTGGCAATCCTCTTTTTTGCCACTCCACAGAGTACATCCAGCATTATGTTTCTCCGAAAATGGTTAGTGAAGTGATTAAATTCAACTTCTTTAGCTTTTGTTTGACAACACGTGCTGTTATGTCGTGGCGATCAATCGGAGATTGGAAGTAGTAACTCTTTTATTTTATCCCATGTTGGATTACACGTAAATTTATTTATTTATATAATACATGTTACATATATTTGACATTTCCATAGATAAGATTTATTAAATCAACATACTAGGCTAATGCCTGTTTCATGGTGATTAATTAAGGATAGTAACTTTGAGTGTAGTCTAGTGTAAACACATGGTTAAATTGGTAAAGTTATAATAAAAAATAGAAAAGAGAAAAAGAAGTTCGTAAAACAAACATGTAAATAAAATAAACCTGTAAACATATGGTATTAGTATGTAATGATGTTGAAAATTTATATCTTTATCTGAGTATATGGAACAAGTTGTAAACACTGTCATAGTCACTCATCAGAAGGTCAGTAAGCGCCTTTCTGAAAGTGAGATATTTGGCTTTAGACTTCTTTTCAATTGATAAGTTATTAAAAATTTTGGGTTCAAGAAAGTTAAACTGGGACAGTGCCAATGAAGTTTTTGTTGTTGGAATAATATAATTCGATTGGCTTGAATATCTTGTGTTGTATTTTGAATTTATAATATATTATTTTGTAAATTTGAATTTAAAATAAGAGGTGATATTTTTACAAATATGGATTTTATATTAAGAACTTTGAAGTCTTTAAAAAGGTCTTTCGTGGGGTGTATATAATGTACTTTATAAATAGTGCGTATTATCAATTTTCGGGCTTTTATTGATGGATCTTATACAGTTTTAGAGCATCCTCCCCAGACAATTATACCGTACGATAAAATTGATTGATACAGGGAAAAATATACTGTTCTCAGTGTATTTTTTTAAAATGTAATGAAAAGATCAGGACAACCATATTTCCGCACATATGTAATAGCGTCATGTGCATATTCGTGCATATGTCGGGGACTACCACTATATGTTGCCGGCAAAATGGTCAACTTCCCTTTTTGCTTACACCACCATCATTTCACACTTCAATGATCAATGGATACCTGAAGAATTTAGACGTTAGTAACGGTGCTGGCAGTGACGGCACTCCGCCATACTTTGTCTCAAAATGTGCCGAAAATCTTTCATACCCTTTAACTAACATATTTTTAATGTCACTAAAAGCAGGAAAATTTCCCACAAAATTTAAAGAAGCAATTATAATCCCTATTCATAAATCAGGTCCTAAAAGCAACATTGAAAATTATCGCCCCATCTCAATACTCACGGTATTTTTTTTTTTTTTTTTTTATGTTCTTTATTCAGTAAAGTTTATACAATATTACAGAAAATGGGTAATTTTTTGGCCATCACACTAGGCACATGCCCGTGTTGTAGTGGCCATTATAGTGGCCATATTTAGCAAACTATTTGAGCGCATTGTCTACGATCAAATGTATACTTCAATTATTCGCAACATTCAAAACCAACAACACGGATTTTTACAAAAAAGATCGGTACTAACAATTTGGTAAATTTTACCGATTATTTATTGAGCAATATGGACAATAGAAACCAAATAGATGTGATCTATACTGACTACTCGAAGGCCTTCGATAAGGTAAACCATATAATTTTAATTAAAAAATTAATTTAATAAGGCATTCATGGTGACTTCCTCCGATGGCTCACTTCATACCTTTTGAGTAGACTCCAATGCGTCTTAGTTGAGGGATCAAAGTCCAAATTCTTTTCCGTGCCCTCCGGCGTACCTCAAAGTTCTCACCTAGGCCCATTATTATTTAATTTGTATATTTATGATATTCACAAATGTTTTTTACACTCTAATTATCTAGCATACGCAGACGATAAAAAAATATACCTAGTTGTCAAATCAATAGAAGACTGCATTAAACTTCAAGAGGACCTCAACCGTCTTTTTGTCTACTGTGAATTGAATAAACTAGTCATAAATATCTCAAAATGTAATAAAATATCATTTACACGTAATAAAAATAAAATTTCATTTAATTATACACTAAACGGGACACTTATCAACGAAGTTGAATCTATCAGGGACCTTGGGGTAACACTTGATTTTAAATTAAACTTTATCCAACACACTAATGAGATCATCAACAAAGCCAACAAAATGCTGGGATTTATAATTCGTATATCGAAACCGTTTCGAAACATAAAAACTCTATATTCCCTTTACACCGCATATATCCGCCCACACTTAGAACACTGCACACCGATCTGGACTCCTTTCTACCAAGCTCATATTGATAGGATCGAAAGAATTCAAAAAACTTTTTTAAACACTTAAATTATAAACTTAACCTACACTTTTTAAATTACACCGATTCTATTAAATTTCATCACTTCAACTCCCTTCATACACGACGATTAATTTTTGATCAAATTTTATTATTTAAAATTCTAAACAATGGCCTGGACTCGCCAGAGCTTACCAATTTAATAAAAATCCACATTTCTTCAAGATTAACCCGACAATCAAAATTACTTTATTTGCCCACTTGCAGAACAAACCTTAGAAAAAATTCCCTGATTCCTCGAATATGTGCGCAATACAACGAATTGTTTTATAACGTAGACATTTTAAATTTAAACCTTCAGAAGTATCGAATAGAAGTAACGCGTGCGATATTGGATTGATACGGGAGTGGTAGGTATCAAGGGCATCTCATATCCTTATCCTATATTCTCCCTCCCATCCCCCTCCTCTCCCCTTCGTCTCCCATTCCTAAGCCTAAAATTTAGTTTAAGGTAAAATAAAACTCCATCTCCAAACAATATTAGCATAAGAAACTCTTTTGGCTTCACTGCAGTTCACATGTATATATCTTTCTATTATATGTATATAAGCTGTTTGTTTCTTACAAATAAAATAAAATAATGTATATATTCTTCTGATCTAAGTTTCTTTTGATTGGGCCTAATGAATAGTAGTCGTTTCGATTTTATTTTCCATACCATGAAGCTGGGTCCATATATGTTATTTTGTCCGTACCGTACCTCCGCTCCGTATCAGCGTCGCAATCAAGAACGCTAGTTTAAACGCCAGTTCGGTACGGAACGGTTGTACGGCGTCTCGATACGGATACAGGTACGCTCCGATCCATCGCGAGTCGGTTTTTTCGACCCGTTCAAAGGCGATACGATACGGGTACGCGCCAGTCTGGACGCGATCGCGGCATGCGCAGGTCCGTGCTCTATGTCACTACCCGAATCAGCATAAAAATGCATATTTTTATTTTTTTTTATTTTTGGCCCAATTAAATTAATGACGTACTCGAAGTCGCTTGGTGACACGCGAGTGAAGTTTTTGTATTTTCCACTTATGTTTTGAAATTTAAATCTCTCATTAAAGCTCTTCTGAGCCGAGGTGTTGAACTCAAGAACGAGTCGTAAAAACAACCCGTTCTCATGTGACTAATGTCAACCGTGTACAAATATTGGGCGCGTATATGGCGTGTTTCCCGACTATGCACCGGTGCCGAGGGGATCAATGACGCTATTTCCTCGGAGCATCTTCCATTGTAATACCGGTAGAACAAGGACAGCATTCCCACCTGACGCTTGTGCTCTAAAGATTGCAATCCGTCTGTTAAGATGGGAGAATCTATCAAACGGACCGCCCGTTTCTGCACAGAGTCAAGGGTTTTTTTAAGGTATTTTGGAGCTACAGACCAGAGGTGGCTGCCAAATTCAACCGTGGGGCGCACTTGCGATTTGTACAGGGTTAGCAGTTGTGTACTATTAAAGTATCTGTGGGCCCTGTACAGTACGCCCAGTTTCTGAGAGGCTAACTTAACTCTGGTTTTTATGGAGCCCCCATACCTGAGCTGGTGACTTAGAGTTACACCAAGCATATCAATGAAGGTCCTATTCGGAAGAATGCTTCCGTTGAAGGAGATTAGATTATCATTTCGATCCCTTTTAGACGTTATCAAACATGATTGGGTCTTTGAAACATTAAATTCGACGAGGTTATTCTTACCCCAAGAGAAAACACTCTCGAGGTAACCGTCCATTCTCTGCTTCAAAGCCCTACGAGCTATTGGGGTTAAGTGCTCTTTGGAGGCTTGTCAAATAAAAAGCTATCATGGACTGTACTGTCATCCGCGTAACAATGAATCGGTGCACATGACAAGAGTGTTGACAAGACATGCTTTTTTTTGACAAGCGCTCGATGCCCAGTCCAACCGTTTGGATCTCACCAAAACGTTCCAGGCACCATCCCCAAACATGCGTCACATAAGCGAGAAGATCGCCGCACGAGCGGTTCCACCGGAATCCGTATTGACGGTCGTTAATAATTTTGTTCTTCTCGAGGTATGTGAGCAGTTTGTCATTGATCACACGTTCCATCACTTTTGACAGAACAGATGTGATCGCTATGGGGCGGTAGTTGGCTGGGTTAGAGCGGTCACCCTTCTTTGGAATGGGGTGAATGATCGCTTTTTTCCAACCAGAGGGCACAAAGCCAGATTTCAGGGATATCTTGAAAAGCTTCGTCAAAATTGGAGCTATTTCTAAAGCGCGCGGAGGTATTCCGTCAGGCCCGCTAGCTTTTTTAACATCAAGCCCTCGTAAGACTTGGAGTACATCCCGATGCCGAATTCTCAGCTTTTTCATACGAAAACTGCAACTGGGGAAGCACCTTGATCATCGAGGGTCGAGTTTACCACGAAAATTTTGCCTAATAAGTTAGCCTTTTCGGCGGCGATATTTGCTAGAGAGCCGTCAGGTCTGGTAAGAGGTGGCAGACTGGGTTTGCAGAAATTGCGACCTATTGAGTCCGCAAGCTACCAAAACGCTCTGCTGCTGTGCGGGCAGGCAGCCAGCTTTCAAGATACCTAATTTGTAAGATACTAGCTGGTTCCCGGCATGCGTTGCAATGCCATATTCAAATAAATAATTTTTTCTCCAGGAATCACCTTCCCGTGCGTCCCCGTTCCCCTCCCCACGTCCAATACTTTTTTACGTTTCTAATACTTACATTTTTAAACTCGTGATATCTTTCAAATGGTATGTCCGAATTGAATAATTCAAAAAGTTACATAAAGGTATTTAAGCATTCTTGAATATGAAGTAATTTATTTTGATAAGGACTCAAACCAAGATACAAATAAAGAGCCTTTTCAAGCGGCGACATTTCATTTTAATTTTTAAAATAAAATAACACTTATTGTGGCATAACTATAATAGTTAGACATATGCTGTCGCGACACTTTTTGTGAATAATGATGTGTTCTGAAAAGTCATAGTACATTATTTTATTCTATCATCAATAGTTTTCGCAGCGCACGCGATGTAAAGAATATTTTAGGTAATTTTTTTACACCTTGGGTTACATTATTGGAGTTTCAGTAAGGATCCCTATTTTTTTTGAAAATATAATATAGCCTATGTCACTTGGGGATAGTGTAGCTTCCCAACAGTGAAATAATTTTTCAAATCGGTTCAGTAGTTTCGGAGCCTATTCAATGCAAACAAACAAACAAACAAACAAATCTTACCTCTTTATATAGTGTAGTAGATAATTCTTTTTTTAAATCCGATTAAATTCTTTTTATTCCTAATTGTACGTATCATAAATTTTTGTAAATTTTGATAAAATTAATAAAATGGCAACACTGTCTAGAACTGTCATTCCGTTGCTTACTATGACAATTTATGAGTCAATTAAAAACGCATAAAATTTTCCTTTTCCTTTAGAACTTCCAAATAAAAAGTATATAGAAACACTCTTCTGCTAAAATGCAATATTCTGTAAAAAAAATTGAGTCAACCCATCGATTACTTTCAGAGATTAGCGAAGGCAAACATACGGAACCTAAATTTTTATATATATAGATTTTTTGTTGTTTAAATAAATTGTTTAAAGTTGTTTAATTCTGAGAAGCGATTCTGTGTCTTATGTGGATTCTGAAAAAAACTGTCAAATTTGCGTGATTTTTTATGACTTTCAATTTTTTTTTAACGGGTTCATTCACACAATACATAGCTAAACTTATCTACGAAGATCTCTATACATCATAGACCCTTTGCTTGTAAGTTGGTATTGTCTCATGTTCCTTTCTACCTATGCCTGGGTTCCTTTCTACCCATGATGTGGGTAAATACCTGTCATTTTTCTTACCCACATCAGTCTTTAATCGAAACTCACCGCATGAACATCTCTAATATACCGCTTACCGCATCCGCAAACCGAACCCGCATACCGCAAGTGACCGCAACTAATATAGTCATACCAGTGCATAATAAACCCAGCCAAGATAGTCGGGAAGTGCCAGCGCAGTAAGTCTTTTTTTTTACCTTTCCTTATGTGCATTCTCTCTACATGTGCAGTGGTCTATCATCACTCTATCACACACATTTCACGTAGTTTAAAAAACACATTTCAAGGTCTTTCGACATCCACAGACGCATAAAACACGCACAGTACAACGGATATCTTGGGCCGATGATAACTGCCGCTAATTAAAAATTGGAAATATCTTGGAATCTTAATAAATAAAAATGTTAAATGGAAAGATCAAATCAATCTCATTGTGGAAAGAATATGAAAACTTATGTTTATTTTCTATAACATACGAAATATTTTAAACAAGAAAACTATCAAAATTGTCTATTGGGCATTAATCGGTCCTCATTACAGTATGGTATTATTGGGTGGGGAGGGATCTTTAAGACTTCGTTACAGCCCATAATTATTATTCAAAGAATAATTATAAAAGTCTATAATTATAAATGCAAAAAGGCAGTTATTTTATATACATGTAGGATTATGAAAGATTTTTTTAATATTTATATTGAGGGATCACTAGGATTTATCGGTCGAGTTGAGATTTCATCAGAGCCGAACCCTCTGATATGAAAATATCTGGAGTCGGTGAAATATTTTCCCATTATGTTTCTGGTGGATTGACGTATTGTTCTTGTATTGTTTTGTATTTATTATACTTATATAGTGTACTTACATTGCGTGAATTTACTAGATAAATATTTGTGTAAAAGTGTGTGGAAGGGTTTAGTCTTTCATTTAGAAAATCAGGGAGATACTCCAGGTTCACAAATTCGTAGAACTTGTACCTTGGAATGCAACTTCCCTTTATGTTCGAATTCTTGTGAACGAATTCTTGAATTAGAAATTGAACAACGATAGTAGCTTTGTGTGAAACTCCACGTACACAGATGTTATTTAAGACGCGGCCGAAAGGCGTGGCTGGGTTCTGAAATTCAATCACACATTTTTTTTTTTTTTTTTTTAGAAAAAAAGTAAATATTCACAATAAATACATATTACATTTCATATCAGACATCACTTTTTTTGGTTACCCAATTAGTAGAGAAATATTCTCGGGTCTAACTGGGGAGCTAGTCTATGTAATCATATATATAGATAATAATATGTATAGTTACAAAAATGGAAAAATAATATTTTAAAAAATACTGCAGAATATTACAAAATATTGTACATTAAGAAAATTACATATAATTATAGAAACAGAATATCAACAAAAATTAACAAAAAATCAACAAAAATCATCAAAAATAATAGCAACAGAATATATCTGAAAATCATCGATAAAAGTAAGTCAATCTTCTCTGTAAAAATACAACGAAAGTTTTTTTTTAAATTTAATATAGTTTTTTTCATTTTTTATTGTATCTGGTAAATCGTTAAATAACTTTGGGCCTACATATTCATAATGGTGTTGTGCAGCTGTCGTGTTGCATCTAGGTACATATATGTTCCCAGAAGTTTTAAGTCTTATACTTCGCGTTGAGGACATTTCAGATTATTTAAAAACTTTTAAAATAGCATTTCTTTGAAATAGTTTTGGAACTGGTAGGACCTTAAATTTTTCAAAAAGTTCTTTGGTTGGAAAAATTCTTGGTTTTTTAATAATAACTTTGATGATCATTTTTTGTGTTGTTACTATCGGATACAAATTATTCTTATAAATGCCTCCCCATGCGATTATTCCGTACTGCAAGACTGACTGCACAAGAGCAAAGTAAACCATTTTAATATTTGAAAGATTTAGGATATTTCTTAATCGTAAAAAAATGTAAGTAAGTTTTCTAATTCTTTTTACACAGTTTTCGATATGTTTCTTAAATTTCATGTTACTTTCTATAGTGATCCCTAGATATTTGACCTCTAGGGTTTTTTTCAGGATTTTACAATTATTATCGTTACATTCTCCTCCTTTACACGAACGACTGTGCACTATCACGCTAATATTGGAATCTGTGACATAGATACTGTTTGGTGATGTTTGATGATGATTGATGCTAGAGTGTTATGTTTCTGGTGGATTGACGTATTGTTCTTGTATTGTTTTGTATTTATTATACTTATATAGTGTACTTACATTGCGTGAATTTACTAGATAAATATTTGTGTAAAAGTGTGTGGAAGGGTTTAGTCTTTCATTTGGAAAAGATTTAACCCGGACATAAAATCTAGAGCACCGTAAATAGGAAACCATACGACTTTCCTACTCTAGAGATATTTCGTAAATTTAATGTACCATCTATCACAGAATTGTATAAAAGGAACGCCTTATTTATATCAAATTTATAAAGAATATTTTATTAAAAAAATTCACCCTTTTATATTTTTTTATTGGTTTTTAAGGTAGAATCCCGTTAAACCACAATGAAGCATTTTGTCAACAGGATGTTAATGTTCCATTACAATTTAAACATACCGACAAACATTATATTATTACTATAACTATACAGATTGTCACAATTAATACACATTAATTAATTTTAACTATCTCTATTTAGTAACGATTGTTTCGGCATATATCTCAATCTATAGGTATGTAGATTCGCTATTTTTTATATTAATTGGTAACATGTTAAATATTTTTGGCACGTTAAATTCCAGGGTTCGCCGTCCATAGTTATTATTGAATTTTGGAACAAGCATTCTTTCATTCTTTGTGAACCTTGTATTATGTTCATGTTCCACTTTCCTTTTATAATCAGACTCAGATATAATATGATGAATCAATATTTTGTACAATAATAAGGCCTGCAACGGTAATATTGTTAAATTCCGATACAACAATATATAATATAATATAATATATACAAAGGGTTGGTCCCAAAATTGACCCCTGCGGGACTCCAGCACAATTTTTTCCTTCCACTTATTTTTTCTAATACTATTACACAGATATGTGTATTAAATAAATAATTTTTAAACAAATTAAGTAGGTTTCCTCTAATTCCAATTGCTTCTAAGATTTTTAATAATTTTTGTGGCTCAATTGTATCAAACGCTTTGGAGTTATCGATAAATAGTACTAAAACATGTATTTTATGGTTTAATTCATTATTTATATAATTTGAAAAATCCTGTAATAAGTTCTCTGTACTTTTTTTCTTTTGAAAGATATATTGTTTTTGGTCTATAATGCCAAATTTTTCTAAGTATTTATTTAATTTTAAGGAAATATATTTTTCAAAAAAAATTTCAAGTGCAGGCAAGATACTGATAAGTCGATAGTTTCCTATTTCTTAGTGTTTTTCTCATTTGTATTTAGGTCTAATAATAGCACATTTAAAATCATTAGGTAGTTCAGCTTCTATAATAAGTCTATTAACTAAGTGCGTTATAATGGGTCCTAAAATATCTATATGTCTTTTTATGTCGTACATTCTTATGTTGTCCATTCCCAAGGATTTTGAATTTTTCATTTTTTTAACAATATTTTTTATCTCAGTAAGAGTTGCCTTTGGTAAATACATACTGTGAGGTAATTCTATTTGTAATAAAATAAAATACTTTTTTGTTTAAAACCATGAGTTTTATTAATTTTTTGAACCGACCGGTTTCGCTTTACTCAAGCATCATCAGGGTACAAATTAATACTCACAAAAATATATATATATATATATTAATAAAACTCGTGGTTTTAAACAAAAAAGTATTTTATTTTATTATAATATGTCAAACCACAAAGTGATTGCTTTCTACAATAATAATTCTATTTGATTAACATTGGATGCTTTAAAATCACATCTGTGCAACATTTGGCTTACACTACCTGAGAAATAATTTACATATTGGTTTGTTACACTTTCCACCGTTTGTTCCTTAAACACAATTTACTTTTAGTTTTTCTTCCCAATATTTTATTGACTTTTTATGTCGTACATTCGTATGTTGTTTATTCCCAAGGATTTTGAATTTTTCATTTTTTTAACAATATTTTACTCAGATAGCATAAGCAATAGATTCAAAACTAATGGCTTAATAGCCATTCATATGCTTAGAACTACCATGGCTTAGCTCCACTATTTTTATTTAGGTGTAAGATGGTACAATTTATTATTGTGCAAAAACAAATTTAATATAACTGAAACCTTGAAATGTGAACAATTCAAAAAGCAAATTAAGTCCCTGAAATTGGATAATGACATATCGTACCCTTACTTATATTGTAATATTGAACATATAAAAACATAAATGTTGTTATTGTCCTTCTATAACTATTTTTGTTCTAAATTATAAACCTTTGTCAAATAATGTTTGTATTTATTTATAATTTTTTACACATTTCATTAGAACATTATTAATTTATTTTTTGCATATAAATACTCCTCCCATAAACACGAGCTCTTAGAGACTAGAGCTCAATTTATGGAGTATTAGAATAAAAAAATGAACTATTGTACAACTTTGCTTTATTGTAATCATTTGTACTGTAAAAACAGAATTCTTGATATAAATAAATAAATATTTTTCACTACTTTGAATACGAAATACACTAGTTTGAACACGAAATACACTAGTGGGGTGACCTACGACCGTGGGGTGACCTATGACCTTGGCGTGACCTATGACCTTGGGATGACCTATGACCTTGGCGTGACCTATGACCTTGGGGTGACCTATGGCATGGTTATTCAATAAATGATTCCTTGTGCTCGCACCTCTCTCTCTTGCCCCTACAGTAATATACGAAACGTAACTCTCTCTCTTTCTATCTTCACTAACTTGAATCTCCCTTTCAACTTCCGTTTGCCTCACCCGATCACACTTTTCGTAACGCTATCGTCACGCGTTCACCAGCTTACTCCTTAAGTCAAGCGTGCGTAAATAAGTTTTACTTCAAAAATAATTCGAGATGGAAGGTCGATAAAAATCAAGCATATATTTATTATTATAAGCAATAATTATCAGCCTGAAACACTGATCTAAATTGACAAAATCTTCTGAGAAAGGATACTTGCCGCCAACGGGACTTGAACCCGTGTCCTTCTGATTGTTCTGACAGTTGGAAAAATGTAATAAGAAGTAATTGTCGAATGAAACACTAGTATATTTTGAATTATTTGGCGGGTATTAGATAAGCCGCCATAGCTCAGTGGTCAAGAGCACCAGACCGGCAATCAGAAGGACACGGGTTCAAGTCCCGTTGGCGGCAAGTATCCTTTCACGGAAGATTTTTTCAATGTAGATGAGTGTTTCAGGCTGATAATTTATGCTTACAATAATAATAATAATAATAATAATAAAAGTTTATTCCAGAATAATTGTTACCCTTTGTGCTATGCATAAAAATCTTATCTTAAACGTTAGTTTATCAATTAAAAATAATAATATATTTATTGTTGAAACGTTAACATTTTATTTTATTTTATTTATTAGCGTTATAAACAGTCTGTGTAAATTCATAAATGACGGTGATAATAATATGTATGTCATCGACCAATAAAATAACGACAAATAGAAATTTAGAACCGTAATACAAAAATACACAACAATTCCTATACCTGATATAAACTATTTTGATAAAGTGCATCTTCTCGCTTAAATCTACAAAAAGGTGTTAAATGAAAATTTTCAAGGGTTTACATTTAAATTTTGATAAATATCAATAATATCTTTCAGGAAGTGATTTTATTTGAATTCGAACTGCCAATGAGAGAAAATGTGGTGAACCAAAAATTAAAAATAAAAATACAGAAATCAATTAAATATTAAGTTAGTAGTGAAAAATGCTTTTAATTTATCAAGGTTCGTGTTAAAGACATAGATATTTGGGCATAATCTGTTAAATGTGCTACAGTTTCTTCTTATAAATACATTTTAAAGATAATTTGTGTTGCTCTTAGGGATATAAAATGTGTCCGGAGATCAAGTAACTCTTAATGGACATCTGAAATGAATATTTTGTGGTAAGTATGGGCTATCAATGAAGTTATGAATAATCGTATAGAGCATTATTAGGTCTCATTGAATTAAGCATTCGAAAATTGTTAAACATAAGCTCACTTTTATTATAATATTTTGTAATCACGCCTCTTTGAGGAAATCATAATTAATATTTTTTCCTTCCATAAATAATATGCATATAATGTGAAATTACGATATGAATTAAATTTGTCAATTTGACTGGCCTAAAACAGGATCGATTCTTAGTTGGCTATTCAAAGTTTCCACATGTTTTATTGTATAATTTAACGGTGCTCCAGACTTTATGTCCGGGTTAAATCTTTCCCAAATGAAAGACCTAATCCTTCCACACACTTTTCCACAAATGATTATCTAGTAAATCCACGCAATGTAAGTGCACCATATAATTATAATAAGTACAAAACAATATATTTTTTCCGACTCCAGATACTTTCATATCAGAGGGTTCGGCTCTGATGAAATCCTAACTGGACCGATAAATCCTACTGATCCCTCAATATAAATATTTAAAAAATCTTTCGTAATCCTACATATATTTAAAATGGCTGACTTTTTCATTTTTATATATAAATTCTTTGACAAATCTAATACGCCTAAATTTTGAATGAGAGAACTAGGTATATGCCAGTAGCCGAAATAACAAATGGTAATATTTTTATATTCTGAGAATGCCAAATTCTTTTAATCTCATTTCCTAAATCTGTATATTTTCTTATTTTTTTCAGAAACCGTTTTCTGAATATTACAAGAATTTTGAATAGCGACATCAATGATATAAGTTATATAGAATGAAACAAATACTTTGTTTAAAAACCACTTTATTTGTATTTATATTCGTCTACCGGTTTCGGTAGAACTCAACCTTCTTCAGGACAATAAACATATAAACTAAATTAAGGTACAGAGTTAAGATAAAAGTAATCAAAAGAAAGAGATAGCATATAAGAAAGGGAGAGAACATCAGATACTGGTTGGTGGAAGGGTAGGGGGCGGAGTCACGGGCGGGTGGGGTTGGGGGTTACATAGGGAGAAAGGGAATAACTTTAAAATCGGACTGTTGGTTAATTCTAACTGTTTGTTTAAAATTTGGCAATTACGTTTCTTTGATTTGGATATTTCTAATGCTTCTAGGTTATTAAGACGTATTCCTATTTTATTGATATGTATTATTTTTACTCCTGTATTTATGTTAAATATATGGTCAGTGTCAATTAAATGGTCTGCAAATTCAGAGAAACCTGTGCTTGTAAGGCACCTGACGTGTTCTTTAACTCTAATCTTAACATTACGCGCTGTTTTACCTATGTATGTGGCTGGGCAATCGTTACAATTAAGTTTATAAATGCCAGAGTGCCTTAATTTATCCTCTGTATCTTTAGAATTAGTAAGAAGTTTAGCTAAATTATTGTTAGTATAGAAGGCCGGCCTTATTTCTGATGGAAGTGTCGACGTGCACTGGGAAGAGAATTTACTTATGTACAAAATTCTACGCCATTGAGTAGTTATATTATTATTATTAATAGGTAGGGCATTATACAGAAATTTATTTGATGCGATTAGTCGAAGTTTTTTTGAGAGGATTTTATCTATAACTACTTATGTATGTTGTTACCTTGGCTGACACCAACTCCAAAAATAACAATCGTACGAAATTATTTTTTTTACTTTTTAGTGCATTTTTTGAAGTCGTTTTTTGTTTTGTTAAAATTTTTGTTTATTTTACTAACACATACGTGGAACATTTGTTGCAGGGCCAGTCCAACCATTCTTGATAAATTGTGAAGCTGGATGGGTGGATCCGGAGTGTCCGAATTCAAATATTACGGATGATACAGCCGCATACAGGTACTTTGTCTACGAGCCCCAACGAGATTACATCTCACAGAGGACAACAGGAGAAGAGGGATCAAAATTCTTATGGCAAAACCCTTGTAATATTGATTCCGAAGGTTTTGAGGCAATACTTGCACACAAGGTACTTATTGAAGTAAATGAAATCCGAACGATAACATATTAGCTAATTAGCAATACCTGCTTAGTAATTTTCCAAACAATGATAACTTTGAAAGTAACAATAAACTCAATACAAATTTATTCTACTACTTACGGCCGCTGTTCCCAATTCTACTAAGCCAAAACTAAGGTTCAAAACTGCTTAAGCATTACTTAATCTAGACTAAGTGATGATTAAGTGATGCTTAAGCATTTTTGAACCTTAGTTTCGGCTTAGTAGAATTGGGAACAACGGCCGTTAGCCTCTAAATTTATTACTGTTGACAACTTTTCTGACAACTCCCCTTTGTTTAAATCTTTTTTATTCTAAACTAGCTGAACCCGGCTTCGCTGTGGCTTTGTCTGATTTTAATTATTAGAGGAGTTAACAAAAATTGTCTACCAAGAAGACACATTGCTTAATTTAATATCTGCTGTGACCTGTGACTATGCTAAAGATTATAAGAAAAGAAAAAAAAAAACATTAATAATTTTTTATTTTTTTATTTATTCACACCTTAAAGGATTTTACAATATAATGTTATTATAGAAAACGTTATTATATATCTAGTTATTCAGGAGTATAATTATAAGCATGTCGTATATAACACAATAAACTGAAAAATTTGTACAAAGGAGTTAATTAGTTTAGCATAATAAAGGTAAACCGAGGTGCGTAAGGTACAATGAAAGCATTTATAGAGGAATATGTATTAATAGACAACATAGTAACATGTTGTATGTAACTATGTTGTCTATTTTCCATTCCACATGGCATGGGGCATACCACGAACCATTCCACATGGCATGGGGCATACCACGAACCATTCCACATGGCATGGGGCATACCACGAACCATTCCACATGGCATGGGGCATACCACGAACCATTCCACATGGCATGGGGCATACAACGAACCGCGATCAATTTTGAAAAAACTTACACATCAATCAACTGGTCACAGTTAAACTTTTTTTGACAGTTTCAAAATTTGTCATATAAATATAATTCTTAATTAATTTTTTGTAGGTTTTGTTAAGTTACGAACTGACGACATTCAGTACAATTATGAGTCAATTTAAAACCCATAGAGAAAACAAATGAGTGAAAATAGTAATATAATTTGAAGAAAATTATAAGAAAATTATAGTACCGGGCATTTCAATAAAAAGAGGGATTTTTCAAGGAGACTCATTGAGTCCTCTTTGGTTTTGCTTAGCATTAAATCCTCTATCTAAAATGTTAATTAAAAGCAAGTTTTGAATAAAAATTAAAGGTAATACTAGAGAGAGAAATATAATTTCTCATTTATTATTTATGGATGATTTAAAATTATATTCGAATTCTGAACCAAATTTAGAGAAAATGATTAAAGTAGTTAAAATTTTTTCAGATGATATTAAAATGACTTTTGGTTTAGATAAATGTAGAACGATCCATATAGAGAAAGGTAAAATTGTAGATGGAGACGAGGGTATATTTAGAAATTTCAAAATTGAAAGTATGAAAAGGGGTGAGGTTTATAAATATTTAGGATATCCGCAATCAAATAGATTAGATCATACTAGTATTAAAAATGATATTAGGATTAAATTTAAAACTAGGATCAGAAAAATTTTGAAATGCAATCTATCTGCTAAAAATTTAGTAAAGGCGATAAATACTTGGGCAATACCTCTATTAACTTACTCATTTGGCATAATTAAATGGTCTAATACAGATTTAGATAGCTTAGAACGATTAATTAGAACTACATTAACTAAATTTCATTGCCATCATCCAAATTCAGCTATAGAACGTATTAATTTACCAAGAAATTTAGGAGGTAGAGGTATAGTCAAAATAACATCTTTAAAACATAATCAGGTAGAAATGCTAAGAAATTTTTTCCATAGGAAAGCTGATAGTTCAGAAATGCACAAAATAATATGCAAGGCAGATAGAAATATTTCACCATTAAATTTATACGACGAGAATGCCAGCATTCTTATAAATACCAACCAGGAATTATTAGATTCCTGGTCAAATAAAATTCTTCAAGCAAAACACTTCAATTATCTCAACCAAACATATGTTGACAAATTTTCGTCAAACAAATGGTTGAGTATTGGAGAGTTGAGCGCAGAAATAGAAGGCTTTATGCTTGCCATACAAGATAGAGTCATTAATACTAAAAATTATAGGAAGCATATCATCAAAGATGCAAATCAAATTGATGATTTATGTAGAAAATGTTTGGCTTTTCCGGAAACTATAGAACATATTATATCGGGATGTTCTGTATTAGCGCCGTCCGAGTATACATTTAGGCATAATCAAGTTTTAAAAATAATTCACCAAAGTTTGGTAATTAAACATAACTTGATTGACTGCCGTAATGTACCATATTATGAATATGAACCAAATTCATTTTTAGAAAATGAATTTTATAAAATTTATTATGATAAAACTATTCTGACAAACAGAACAATTAGTCATAATAGACCCGATATAGTTTTACATGACAAAATTAAGAAAATAACTTATATCATTGATGTCGCTATTCCAAATTCTTGTAATATTCAGAAAACTGTTTCTGAAAAAATAAGAAAATATACAGATTTAGGAAATGAAATTAAAAGAATTTGGCATTCTCAGACTATAAAAATATTACCATTTGTTATTTTGGCTACTGGCATTATACCTAGCTCTCTCATTCAAAATTTAGGCGTATTAGATTTGTCAAAAAATTTGTACATAAAAATGCAAAAGTCGGTCATTTTAAATACATGTAGGATTACGAAAGATTTTTTAAATATTTATATTGAGGGATCAGTAGGATTTATCGGACCAGTTAGGATTTCATCAGAGCCGAACCCTCTGATATGAAAATATCTGGAGTCGGTGAAATATTTTCCCATTATGTTTCTGGTGGATTGACGTATTGTTCTTGTATTGTTTTATTCTTATATAATGCACTTACATTGCGTTAATTTACTAGATATTCATTTGTGGAAAAGTGTGTGGAAGGGTTTAGTCTTTCATTTGGGAAAGATTCAACCCGGACATAAAATCTGGAGCACCGTAAAGATATAATTCTATTTTTAATTCCGATTAAATTCTTTTTATTCCTAATTGTAGGTATCATGCATTTTTGTAACTTTTGATAAAATTAATAAAATGGCAACATTGTCTAGAACTGTCATTCCGTTGTTTACTATGACAAATTATGAGTCAATTTAAAACGCTTAAAATTTTCCTTTTCATACTAGTATCCTATACCTAAATACTTGAATGTAAAGGCCATTCTATGGCGTTCAAATAAATAATCAGAAACGATGTGGTTGATACGAGTACTCCTAAGGCCAAATAAGGGGAGATATGTCAAAAAAAATGTAAGAATCTGGCATCTCTAAGAATTTAAAGATCTTCTTCTGTGCCTTTGAAAGTAGATCTACAAAGAGCATACGACCGAGTTGACAGGAAAAAGCTATGGAAGGTGTTGTCCAAGTATGGAGTGAATACGAAGCTCACTCTATATGAGGGAGAGTTGGAAAACAATGTGCAACATAGTTGTCAATGATGAATACTTGGAGCAGGTGGATGAGTTTGTTAATTTGGGAAGTATGTTTACGAGAGATGGGAAGGCTGATAGAGATATTGAAAGGAGGGTAAATGCAGGTAACTCTATTAATGGAGGACTGAACGCCGTTAGCACCAACAAAAAACTGTCCAAAGAGGCGAAGCTAGCCGTCCATAGTGGAGTGCTGGTACCTACCCTGATTTATGGCAGCGAGCATGGAACTGGCAGAAGAAGAATGAAAGAAGACTAAATGCTGTAGAAATGAGATTCCTGAGACGTATGTGTAGTAAAACCATGTACGATCGTGTGAGAAACGTGGAGATCCGCAAAGAATGCAAGACTGATGTAAACGTGATGTGTAAGATTAAGAAAAGGACTATCGAATGGTTTGGGCATGTAGAGCGAATAAACCAGGAAAGGAGTGTAAGGAGAATGAGAAGGACGCCCAAGAAAGACGTGGCACTCATTTTAAAAGTCGCTAATTTTAAAAACGATAGATATTTTTTAAACGAAAATTGATAAAATGTTAAATAAAACACGACTTGTTTAAAATAGAATAAAAATCTCGTGGGAAATTTCTTAAATCCATTTATATTTTTTTCATTAAGATAACTTGCAAAATAACAGAAAAAAATGTATTTATTTATTTTTATTACGTTTATTTTGTAGAACACCATTTTAATTTTTTATTTCTTTTGAATATTCAATAATATTATTATTTAATGTAAAAAAACATTTTATTATAAACAAGTTCTGCTTTCTAATTTTTATTATGCGTTACAGTTGTTTCGCCCTCTGAAGGCATTATCAATCAATGTTCAGGATGGATCAATGTTCAGGATCTTAACTTCCGCTCTCCTGACAGAGCAATCCGGCGTAGTAACACCAGATTCCGAAAGGAAGTGTGGCTGGAGTAACTCTTCAATAATAACTCCAGCTCTTGAATATTGGTCTTTATTCAAACAATAAAAGACCCTGTTATACTACTGGTCCCTTCTGCCAAGCGCCAGGGTTACACTAAAGCCACGTTGGGCCCAGTGTTATACTTCCTGGGGCCAGGGTGATATTTTAAGGTCTCCAGGAATATAAGTCACTCCCGGGGGGGGACAAGTGTTAAGCAGACCCCCCGGGGGTCATATGCCTCGGCTTGGAAGGCTCATCTCAGGGAAGTAGGGTTCCTCCGTGCTTGTCGATGGTTGACTCCAAAGGAAACAAGGGTTGGTTACAATTCAAATGTATTCAATATGCAAGGGTGAAACAGTACAGGCAACCAGGTAAGCAGTTTAAGGCCTAGCATTGGAGAGAGAGAGAGGCACTAGTAATGCTACTGAATTTAGGCTCGGGAAGACTAATAAGAAAGTTAAGAATCTCACGTGGCGTCGGACGGATGCAGGCAGCTTCCCTACGTAGTGGAGAGGTCTGGAGCCTAGCTCACAGACCGTGCTCAGGACACTGGGCGCTGGGCGGTGAGGGGGCGGCTTCTCGGCGTCATGGTGGGCGGATTCGGCCAGCTTACCGAACCGGTAGGCGATATCGGTGAATTACGCGGCTATCGGCAACGAAGGCGGATTAAAAGCCGTGCGCTTTCAGGGCGGCCATGGTATTAAATAGGCGGCAGTTGTGAAATACTCGGCTCGTCGGCAACGAAGGCGGATTAAAAGCCGTGCGCGTCCAGGGCGGCCATGGTATTCAATAGGCGGCAGTGGTATTATATAGGCGGCTGTGGTGATAACGCCATACTTGGATGTAGGCGGAGACTTAATTAGTCGCGTCGAAGTGTGGCATACTGCCCTCGTGTCAGTACAACCGCTCGCGCTGCTGTCTCGAATGTGTCTGTCCTTGCCGATCGGCGGCCAGAGCTGCTAGCTCCCGATGAGCGAGAGGGAAGACTCGAACGTGTGCCCTTATAAGGTAATGTCTCTTCCCATTGGTTGAATCCCGAGCTGTGTGACCATATAAGGTGATGCTTCTTCTAGCCTGAGAAGGACAGCAATAAAATGCGAGACTGGACATGTCATGCACGCGTGAACAACGGCTGCCCGCCGCTTGTAGAGTCTGTTCGTAGGCTATGGGCGACACATAACAACCCGTAGGGTAGCTCATGTACGGCGAGCCCAATAATGCTATCTCTCTCCGCGGTTTTATAACCCACATGAAGTGAAAACCTGGCAGCAGACGTTTTGCCAAAAACGACCCGCCCAAGACGGATGGTAACAAGAGAAGAGAGAAAAAAATCCGTGGCAATACAAAATTGCCTTGGCAATCGCCAACACAAAAAATGTTGCCACAACCATTAGGGTGACAATCACAAATATTAATATTTCAGTACCAGAAATCTTAACAAGTAGTAAATTTCAGTAAATTATTCTATAAATTTTATCAAATTATCATATTATTAATAATATTAATTTTATCAAATTATTATATTCAGTAAATTATAAAATGTAAGTAGTAAAGGACATTTTTCAGTTGTAAATTATAAAATATAAAATGTAAGTAGTAAAAAAAAAACAAACAGTGGTCTTAGTTAATATAAAGAAAAAACAATAAAAATCAAAATATACAGAACCAATAAAAATTAAAATATAAACTATAAAATCGACTTCTCTGCGACAAAATTATAAATTAAAATTTAAAAGGATTTTAGCCAGTTCCGTGTGTTTTTTTTGTATTCAATAATATTAATTGTTTTATATTGTGTTAAAAGTGATTTTTTTTATTTTTATTATTATTTATTAACAAAGATATTGCAATACATATATACAAAATACAATTTACATTTTATTTTTTGGTATAAATCACCTCACTAGGCTGAGCCTTAGGCTATTAACTATTTTTCCACGCTATTAACCTGAATTTTATAGGTTAATAGCCTGGAATCTGTAGTGTTTTTGTCCAAAGGATGTGTTTGTTTTTGGTATTTGTAGTTGGTGTGCATGTCTTGTTCTAGTATTGCGAAAATTTTGTGAAGTGTTGAATGTGTTTTAGTTCTTGTAAAGGAAAGTTAGTATTTGTTTTGAATATAATTTTTGAATTTTCAGCACTTGGAAGTTTTCGAATATGATTGAAGTGGGTGTTAGTATTGGTAATTTAAGTATTACTTTTATGAGTGTTTTCTGATCTTTAAACAGTGTATTAATGTATTTTTTACTGGCACAGCCCCAGGCAATAATGCCGTATTCCATTATGGATTGTGCTAGTGCGAGGTATATATTTTTGTTATATCATATATGTTTAGAATATTTCTCACGTTTTTAAAGAAGTAAATCAACTTGTTTATTTTTCCTATTACTAATCTATATGCCTATTCCATTTTATATAACGGTCGAAGTATATGCCAAGATATTTAATATTTTCCGTTTGTGTTTTTGGGAGACAATCGCATAGGGTGTGTGTTGATTGACAAGAATGTATTTTAAGATGGACGTTATTGGAGGGTTGGCCTCTTGAGTTTATGCTTGTAATGAACCTGTTTCACTCCGGTATAGGTGGGTAAAATTTTTTTTTTAAATATAAAATATGATCACACTATCGACATCTTTCGGGTGGTTTTAAAATCAATATTAAAGGAATCTTTTTTAAACTTTTGGGGTTTCCTTGCCACGAAGGGGTGTAAGCAGTTAGGAAAAAAACCGACTATCCAATCAGAATAGAGATGAGGACAGTAGGTGCGTCTTAAACCAATCACAGGCTGGGGGCGTGGGATGAGGGATTTGCAAAATTAAGATTCAAAGATTATCTCACGGTTTGGTCGGGCAGATATTTTAAGAGGATAGTACCACTTCTAACTTGGTCATAAATCGCGTTTTTATGGGAGCAGGAGGGGATCGACAACAGTTGATTTCACGTCTGGAATCGGAAAGTTTTGCGGGGATCTCGGTGGAGGAAAATTCAAAAGGACAAATATCATGCACTGATAACTAAAGTAGCAAGCGATCTCGATTACTTAGTAATCGTGAAACGGGAGTGGACATTGACGGTCTTAACCACTTTTTACAGACAAATATCTAGCGGATTCTGCAGGTAGACGTTGGGGGAAAGTGTTAGACGTGGAAAACCCACAGGAGCCGATCTCTTCGAGGTAGTCGAGGGAAATCAATTCATGTTAGTGACCATATGAAATCTAAGATTTTGTATTGGATTTTTGTCCGTTAGTTTAGAGGAGAGGGAAGGTTTACGATCTCTTGTTACTTAATTGGGTCTTGAGTGTGAGACATCTGACATGATTTTGGGTCTCTAAGGTACGCATTAAGCTGAAATCACCACTTGATTTTACATACAGATGATAGGAGAAAGAAATTAGTGAAAAAGCATAAAATTTAACGACCTGTCAGGATTTTAAATTATTTGAAAACTCAAGTATTTTCTTGATCACTAGGCGAGAAACTACGGGAGATTTATCGGTTTTGGTGCCAGAGAGGGATGTAAAATGTAGGAGGAACTAGGAAAAAGGGAAAAAAAAACGTTCGAAGGCAGTGTTGGAATGGGATCTTGGCAGAGGTTATAGCCCTTGAGAAGGGAGAATCGAGGTCATAAAAGGTTAGATTATTATAAAATAAGGTCCTACGAGCATCGCGACTTTGCTGGGAGATGACCAAGTAATTGGAGTTTGCACATGAGCATTTGCAAACGCGAGAAATATTAAAATTGTATACGAACACAAGAAACGCGACATATAGCCAGGAACGAACACAGCTGAGTGTGCACACTAGCGGTACGTTCGATAAAGGATATTCAGTCACAAATTTATTAGAAAATCCATAGCCAAATGTTAAAACGACGGAATATCTAGGCAGTGACGTGTTGGGAGAATTTTATAATAATGAATGCTTAATAGATAACTGCCGAAATATGTTGTAGGTTAATGAGTTGAAATTGGATTTGGGTTAAGCCAAGAAAGTAGGGCAGTTATATCGAATATTCAGGATACACCGTATTTGAAAGCAAATTAAAAGGGAGTAGAACGGACACTATAGATTTTAGAGAAAAGTTGAATTAATTAGTCACATGATAAAAGGTAGATTATATTGACTAATCATGCGGAGATTCGTGTGGGAATCAGATGTTTAGAACCAAATACGCCCCTGATCGATTGCATCAGAGGAGTTACGTCGGTAGAAGGCGGGTCGGTTGGAACCGGACGTTGGAAGGAAAAGGGATAACCGGCGGGATAGGATTATGGAAAAAAAAAGGACGATATTACGCGTTCATAAGGTTGTAAGTTGCAAAATTTAAATTTGATTGATGGGAGAAACAGGTTATAAAAGACGTAGTTTGGTCGAAAGAAAAAAAAAGTTCGGTGCTAGATTTTGGGAAAGGAAGGCTGAAAAATATCGTGCGCGAATCCGAAAGATCGGGAATTGATTGCTGTGCTTCGAGACTGTGTAGTGTTAAAACTTACTTCGTTAATTTTCTTTGCAAGTGTTAGTGAATTAGAATTCAGTGGAAATCACATGACTTGATTCACGAGACAGTGGTGAAAAGTGTAAATTGATTAAAGAGGAGAATACTTAAATCAATAAATTCTAATAATAACATTTAACCTATCGATTGGACGAAATAAAAGTCAGTAAATACGTATTATGAGAATGACGGTCTTATATCTTATCTGGTGTTGTGTTAATTATTCACATAAATAATCGTCGGTAAAAGTTCGTGATTGTTATCGTTTATTATGTAGAGAGATAAAAGATATCTATAAATATTTACCCTAAAAGAAAAATATCGGCCTTGAATTTTAATAATAATAATAAATGGTGCAAATTCGGATGGGGGAGGGGGGACTTAACTAACTTAATTTAAAGTAATAACGGATCAACGAATAAACAGTCGTTCTAGGTTTACAATAATGGCCCCAGTTTTGCGATAATAAATTTCATTCCTTTTATAAAAATGTCGTGATAGACCGCGAAAGAACGAAATTAATAATAAACTTAACTAGATTTAAATAATCTCAGCAAGGGTTCGGGAGTCAGGAATGATATCGAATTTGGTATAATTAAATTTCAATAGTTAGAACATATCTAGTAATCTACGAAAACGTTCAATTTGCGAAAGCTCACATAAACGGCGTCGAGCGGTTAATTACCATATTTAGTTTACAAATAAAAGTTTAGAAGTTCGTAGGAAGTTTTGTTTTCTCCACAGGTCTACGGCATACGTAATTAAGAATTGGTCGTGTATATCTCCGACCGGGATTTTTAGCAATTACGTATTCGGTAAGTGGTTATACCTAATTTAAATTCCCAGGCCATCTCGGAACGCGACGCAGAGATGCCAGAACCGAAGCTGCCTCGTGAAACTGAAGATTTAAATAAATGACAACATTTCATAATATTTCAGGATATGTTCAACGGTGTTATCACCAAGGACAGTGACCCTTTCTTGCAGACAGCTGATGGCACGGGCGGGGGAGCAAAAAAAATGAACGAGTGTTGTACCCTCAACCAAATGGGGAGTTCATCGGGGAATACGACATACCCAATAGAAAGCGACTGTCTGCAACCTAAAGAAACGTAAATTTAAAACTAACAGGTACTCCTTTGAATTCCTATTTGTTGAATTGCGCCTTTTAAACTTTATGGTTGAACAATGTGACGATGACACCGAGGCTATACATACCACAAATGTCTGGTCCATCGGTAAGGGTCTTCCCACATTGTCCTGTTAGGAGGGGATGCTCACCATAGACTGATCGGGTCACGCGAGATGCTGGAAGCAATTCCCTTTCGCGGAACCGTGTCGAGAGAATGGGCGTGACGAGACGGATATGAAATGAGTTGCCAAACGGTATGTAAGGACGTGGTTCGCTGACGGAGGCGTCTTGGCCAAAAGCATCTCGGGTTGCCGGCAAGGTAGTGTGGGAGGAGCATAAGCAGTTCATTTTGTGGAAGCAACCCTGCAGCGTCTGCACATTTTTTAATTCTATCGACCTAGAAGCAATCATAACGCCTAGACAATACTTAGGTTGTATGTTCGCTACTAGAGGTGGTTTATTCGTTGGCCCGGTCACGCAGGAGGAAGGATCTGTCTATCACAAGCGGTAGCCACATGTTCGCGAGTAGAGCCGTGACAAGGGACGAATTGGATTACCCCTTCTAGAGCCAGTAACGTAGTCCCGGAGGTGTTCGATACTGGGGTTGATCGGGAAAGGTTTGAAGGCATGCCGTCCTTCCTTGGTTATGGAAGGGTCCGGGTATCTGGTTGGTCGTCAAGAGATCTTCTGGGTGCCATGGGTATAGCCTTGACATGCTTTGGTCGGGAGGTCGTGTCCGGAGAGCCGACCACCTGGTCAATTTGGTCAAGTGGAGGAGCCAGTACTAGATTGCAAAAAATGCATGACCCACACCATCCCTCCCTATCCCTTCCATCTTAGGTACGAATTTTGCGTTTACTAACAATAGAATATTATCATAATTATGCATAGGGTCCAGTCATGGAGAGCGGCGCGAAGGATCCGCCAAATAACTAAATGAAACATTCTAGGTATGTATTTTAAAATCTATTAAGACGTATAGGATCATAGATCAACTTTATAGGCTTCCCAGAATTACAGGGGGTACTGCGAGAGTATTAAAACAATGTACAACATTAGAGACGTAATGGGGATATATTTAGGATAGATTTAGACAATAAGTATCCTTCATACGTTCAAGAGATACAGAGAAATTCTTCCACACCTTACCTAAAAGAACCAAAAGTTACCACATATAGTCATTAAATACCTATTCTAGATTTTCTAGTACCTTTGAAACAAAAATAAAACACAACGTAAAGGAAAGGGTTTATTGTAAAGTTTCCCGGAAGGAGAAAGCCTTTTGCTGTGTTCAGTCACAGGGGTGGGAAAAGCGAGTCATGATTCAAGACATTATTGGTGAATCATACAGTACGAGAGAGGGGTCTACCGTCCGGAGATCGAAACGCGAGAGAGGAGAGGTATTAAAACCCAAGTAAGGGCTTGACCCATCACATGCTGAAAGTTATGAATTTCGTTTTAACTATATTTAAAGTTAATAAGTTAGAGTTAAGCCATTTTTAGTAATATTTAAACCAAGTTCTGCTTTTGTGATCAGTGTTTTCCAGTCATTTGCCTTAAAAAGTAACACAGTATCATCAGCGAAACTTATAATTTCCCCGTCTATTTGGAGGTGACACAGGTTATTAATATATATAAGGAATAGGATTCGACCAAGCACGCTGCCTTGGGGTACTCCGTAGGATACTTGTTCCTTGTCACTACATGTGTTTTCTATTGAGGTATACTGAGTGCGATTTCCCATATAGCTTTCGATTAATTTGAGTTCTGTTCCCTTGATTCCGATGTTTTTAAGTTTTAATGAATAGGTTTTGATGGTGAATTGTGTCAAACGCTTTAGCCAGATCTAGGAATATTCCAATGCATTTTTTGCCCTGATCTATATTTGTTTTGAGGAAATCTGTTACTGAGGCTATTGCACGTGAGGTACTCATATTTTCCCTGAATCCAAATTGATTGGGTGGTAGTATATTATTTTTGTTGAGAAAAGTTAACAGATTGTTTTTGATATGTTTCTCGATAATTTTAGAAAGTGTGTTCAGAATTGTAATTAGTCTGTAGTTATTTATTTCTTCCTTGTTTCCATTTTTGTGGATTGGAATCACTTTGCCCGTTTTTAAAGTTGTTGGGAAAATGCCTTCTTTAATGGACCGATTTATCAGTAAAGTTAGCGGGATATGAAGTGCGGAGTTTAATATTTTTAGTGTTATCGGTGATATTCTGTCACTGCCTTGTGAGTTTGTATTTTTTAGGTCGTTTATAAGTTTAAGTGTTTCTTTTTGGGTAATGTATGGTATTTTAAATGGAGAAATTCCGGTGTGTGTATGATGGTTTGCGAATTCAGGGGTATCGACTTTACTTGCTAAAACCCTGCCTACATTCGCGAAATAATTAATAATATAATTAAATACTTTCTGTAGTTGATCTGATGTTTTAATAATTTTACCTTAAATAAAATTTTACCTTAAATATCCTTGTAACTACAATATTCATTTATATACCTGTACGCCTGTCTCGACACAGCTATACCCTAGTGAGACAGGCATACAAATAAAACCAATGTAAATATTTGTTATTATAGATAAATAAATAAAAAATAAAAAAAATCGTTAACTATTTTAATCGCAGTTATGGCTTCGTTTTTCTTTGTAGTTGTGTGGGATATTTCTTTTAGAATTTGCCATATTTTTTTGGGATCCTTGTTGCTTTTAACTAATTAATTTTTATAATACATTTCTTTTGATATATGTGCAAGCCGTGTGCAGAAGTTTCGATATCGTTTATAGATATTTATGATATAGATATCACATGGGTTTGATTAACATTGTTTGTGAAGTGTGTCTCTTTTACTGAAACTTGTTACAAGTCCTTTTGAAGTTTAGTTGGAGAGTTTTTTTCGGTAGCGACAGTATTATTATTAAGTTCCTCTTGGATATATTGTATAAAAAGTTTCCATGCTTTATTAAGTGTATTATTTTCTACAAGTTCTTCCCATTTTTTTTTATGTAGTGTGTCATTTAGATTTTAAAAATCAGTTTTATTGTATATTTTAGTGGTACTGGAATGTTTTACTTGTGAATTATTTGTGGTGTTTATTTTCAGGGTAAGTGTGTAATAATAATATTTTTTTATTTATTTTTATTTTAGTTTTTATTCCAGCAGGGCTGGGAGGGTAGTGCAATCCCAGCCTGCCATATTAGATACAGAGTAAATAAAAATCATATTATTAGGTAGGAGCCTAATGAAAATAAAATTTGAACATAAATAAAAACAACAACAAAAAATAACTATAAAATTAAAAATAAAATAAAGTTAATTAATTATTTATCGTCCATCAGGGAGGTCGCCTCATCATCTGCATCCATCGCTCATTTAGTGGGGAACTGAGCCACTCGGATGCAGCCACGACAATGATGTTGGTTGATTTCCGTGTCCTGCTCCAGAAGCTGGCTAGTCGGTGGCGAAGTAAGGCTGGGAATGAGTGCACCCTCCCTTCGGTGAATATCGTGGAGGCGCTGCAGAACCTCGGTAGTTGCATAAGTTGCCTGTATGCATTGTTGTAGCACACCCTCAGTTTATCCCATTGCACTGCTGGATATTGCGTCCACAGTTCAGATGTGTACAGGGCGGTGCAGTATGTCTTGAAGAGTAATTTTCTGACATCGTCGCTACAGTGGTAGAACCGCCTTGATAGCATTCCGGCCCGTATGTTAATTGCTCTCCTTCGTCGTTCCATATCTTCTACATCCTTCATGTCTTCGGTTAGGATATGTCCCAGGTACTTAACATGTGCGGCCACAAGCAGTTCGTTTCCTTCTAGATATATTGGAGGAATATTTAATGGCTCCTTATTGTGTTTGAAAGCGACGATGACTGACTTTTTAGAATTGTACAACAAGTTATGAGAGTTTGCGTACTCTTCGCATATTTGCACAAGTCTTCTCATCGCTTTAATCGAAGGTGCAAGCAGCACCATGTCATCCGCATAATTAATGTTATTACTGCCTTGTCCGCAGATATGACAACCGATTCGTGTATCGTTCAGCTCCTGTAAGAGGTCGTTAATGTACACATTAAATAGAGTTGGAGACATATTTCCCCCTTGCCTGACTCCGCTTTTAAGGAACAAAGGTCTTGAAGAAGCTCCTGCCCATTGAATTTGATTTTCCTGTTGTCCGTACCAAATAGCCAGCATATTGACCACTGCTGCTGGAACATCTCGTTTTATGAGTTTTTCCCACAATAATTTCTGAGAAACACGATCAAAGGCCTTGCTTAGGTCCAGAAAACACCCATAAACGGTGGTTTTTCTTTTTTTGTAGTAGGCTATTGTTTGTTTTACCCTATAAATGGCCATATCAGTTGATGAGGCGCTCTTGAAGAAGAATTGGTTGTCCAGGGTAAATAGTTTTTCTTTGACTAGCGCGAATAAGATTTTTTCAAACAGTCTCGAAAGCATTGTCGCCAAGGAGATCGGTCGGTAATTTCTAATATCGAAGCATCCAGCTGATTTATTTATTTATTTATTTATTTATTTATTTATTTATTATTACATTTATTACATACAAGAAATAACAATATAAAAGGAAGCTTTGACTGCCCAACTAGGAAGGTTTCCAGTTTTAGGACAGTCAGATTGGATTTCAGGATTGGTACGATGATAGTTTGGCTCATGTCCATCGGCATATGTGTGTGTTTTAAGAGGCTTGAGTACAGGGCGGCTAGAATAGTATGAAGTTGATCTCCTGCGTATCTTATGTGCTCAATACCAATGGCGTCGTACCCTGGACTTTTACCGTGGGCGGTTTGCTTAATTGCGCTTTCGATCATTTCAGGAGTAATATTCATGACCAGGTCGTCATTGGCTGCAGGTGGACATGTCATTATCGAAGGTTTCATGGTATCTCCTTGATCCGCGCTTAAAGAAAAAAAGTCTCTAAATTCGTTAGCTATGTTTTCATCCCCCGTGATGTTGTTGACACATAGTGGAACTTTGCTCTTGGCTTTCAGGATAGTTGAAGTTTTATGCCAAAGCTTTCTGAAATCTTTGTTATGCATAGATGTAGCTATGCTATCCATTCGTGCTTTGTTTTCCGAGTGTTGGCATTTTCGGAGAGCAATTTTAAAAGATTTCTTACTTGTTTTCCTTTCGTCTGCGAAACGGCCTTCCGTGGGCCTTCCGGCTTCAATCCAGCATAGGAATGCATGTCTTGATTTTCGGTACAAAGTGGAGACATCATTATTCCACCCAGGAACAATGTCATACTTTTTTTTGGGTCCTTTACTTCTGAACGCTTTTATGGCGGAGTTTCTTAGTATATGCACAATATTACCGTAGAGAGAATCTAGTTCAAGTTTATGAATCTCGTTATCACAGTTCTGCCTTTGACATCTTACGGCATCTGGGGGTTTTATTTTTAATAGTAGTTTATTGGCCAAGGCGTTGTAAGTTTTAATATCATTTTCAGACTTTGCCGTCCATTTTCCAAGATCCCTTGGTCGATCCTGTCTGTTGGAAATAATGGGGGTTAGATTTAGATCTATTTCCACAGTTAGTGGGAGATGATCTGACCACGTTGCATTGGCTGTGATTTTTACGCTCTTTACTGCACAATTCAGCCCCTGTGTCATAATTCAGTGATCAAGCCATCTGGTGGTTCAGACTTTGCCGTCCATTTTCCAAGATCCCTTAGTCGATCCTGTCTGTTGGAAATAATGGGGGTTAGATTTAGATCTATTTCCACAGTTAGTGAGAGATGATCTGACCACGTTGCATTGGCTGTGATTTTTACGCTATTTACTGCACAATTTAGCCCCTGTGTCATAATGCAGTGATCAAGCCATCTGGTGGTTCCGTGGGCGTCACTTATATAAGTGAATGTATCAGAGCTTAAACGCACAATATCAGTGTATGTATAGTTATTTTCTGTACAGAACTGTGCAAGTTCACGGCCAAAAAGTGACCTCGGATCTGCATTAAAATCTCCTATAATCATTGAGTTGGAGCTGTTTTGTTCTTCAATAATGGCGTGTATTTTTCCCAGACAGTCTGCGAATTCCGGTAAGTTCTCAACTGAATTGGTCGGCATATAAACCGTTACTATTAGAAGAGTTCCATTTGCTGACTCCATTTCAATAGCCGTGATTCTAGGATCTCTACAGTCAATCAGAATGGCTTTTATTGTATTGCGCCATAAAATTGCAACGCCTCCGTAGGGGCGGCCAATTAATGGGGCGTCTGAGAGATTCACCGCAGATGTTCCATGACTGAGAATTTCTGGATGTATTGACGACAAATATCCCAAGTCTGTAGGTAACAGCCAGGTTTCCTGTAATGCAATGACGTCATTACAATTACATAATTCGTTAATGAAGTGCTCTGTTCGACGAATTGATCTGCAATTGAATGAGATAATTTTTAGAGTCTTGGTACTTATGTGATCCATTATGAATATTATACTGGAACATTGGTTTGCGTTGTCGGCATTCGGAAAATGTATTTCCTCACAACTGAGAATTTTGGCCATATGCTCGCATCCATAAGTTTTTCGTATGTTGACTCAGGAGTCCCAACTTTGAACGCCCGATATTCGCCAGATTTCGTCTGTAGTTCGTAAGCAACCGCATCAATGCCGCTTTGCTTGAGAAAAGAGATAACATCTTCACAGGTTGTTGTTTTCTCCAGTCTTGTGACAAGAGCATATTTTGTCCTCTGCAAACCTTTAATTTCTGCATTTTCGTTTCTGCCCAAAATAATGTTTTTACTTTTTTTTGGTGGCGGTTGTGGCTTTTTATACGTCTTCTTTTTAATGGATTTCCATTCTTGATTATCTGGATTTTCGTTTTCACTTGAAGGGATGATGTTAGCGACATTTGCAAATGATTTCGGACGATTAAATGGTTTTTCGGTTAGAGGCGGGTCAAGTTTTGGATCTGTCTCCATAGATGGCATTGCGATTCTTTCACCTTTCGTGGGTTTGGCCTTGATATGAGGCTTTGCCGGTTCGTCAACAGATGGTACGATAATCATGTTATTGCATGGTTTTGCTAGTTCATTCACATTAAGTTTGAGACTTTTTATTTCCGATTTTAATATATCAATTTGTTCCTTTATCTCCAAGTTCTTATTGTGGTCTGATTCATCTTTCAGTTTCTGTACATCACTTTTAATTATTATTAAATCTCTTAGGAACGCAGTTGCGTGAATATAATCAAAAGTCACGGGCGGTAGTTTATTTATGTTTAAAACTGCAAATTTTGGCATATTATTCGGATCAGTTTCTTTCAGAATTTTAATTATGTCACTTAAAATACGTTTTTTCTTACCTTCGCCTACTCTCCTGGCAAAGGTTTTTTCCGGTACACATTTACACAAAACGGTTTTTGCGGACTCAATGTCTTCTTCGGTGAATGATTTATCACATATTATGTGCATGGTTTGCTCGTCCATCACGTCCATTTTTTGTTGTATAAATGCAAGGATCTCGTTCACAACAATCCCGCACGGGCAGCCTCCCATTAGAGACATTTTCGATTATTTTTCGTGTTGTTTTTATTATGTATTTACTTTTAATTCGCGGAGTACGCAATACGTGTTATGGTCGCGACGCCACCTGATAATAATAAAAATTACGAAAGATTTTTTAAATACTTATATTGAGGGATCAGTGGGATTTTTTTTTTTTCCTTTATTTTTTCCCAATTTTTACATTTGGCATATACAATATTATAAAAAACGTAAAAATAATGGGAACCCACTAAGGCGCAGCCTGTGCGTGGGTAATATGGTTAAATACATTATATTATTGTAGGTACCTAGAAAGAAACAATACAGTGGGCATATAAAGAATAATCATGATTACATTTTGTCTGAACAGCTTGTGTAAAAAGTGCATACACTAATATTTATGTGCTATAGGTACATATTTACATTCTTAGATATTAGGTGGGAAGGCAAATTTTGGAATACTGTGATAAACATAATTTGAAAAATTATTTTTAAATAAAAAAATATAAACTAAATTTCGACAGATTCAAGAGCTAGAAAACAATTGTTAAAGTGAAAAAAAAAATAGTGAAGTCCTAATCAAACCAAACTTTATAAACAAACTAAATACCAGAAAATATTAGTTTTTTTTAAATTATTTAAATTATAAAAGATTAAATTTTCCCAATATTTAAAAGAGGAAACTTTTCAGTTATTATTTTAATAAACAGATATTAAAAAATATATTTGAATATCGTTGTTCTGCAAGGTAACATATTTACAGCAGTGGTATGTCATTTTTATCTTGTATGCGAATTACTGGAGAATCGTCGCTTTTCCTTAGGAAAACATGTCCGTTCTTGGTCCAAATATATTTATATCCAATAGATTTCGTAGACTTGGCTAGCCAGAGAAGTTCCTTATTTGATGGTGTTAGTTTTTCATTAATGTAAATATTATCTGTGGAGTCCGAATACTTTATTTCTTTTGGGCTCAATAATCCTTTAGTTTTTTTATTATTAATAACCCGGTCCTTTGATTCTTTTGAATTGAATTGAATACTTATTATATTTTTAGAAGGGTTGTTGTAATAATTAATTATGGAATTGTTTTTTACTAGGTCACTGCAGTCAAGAGTCTTTAACAGAAGTTCTATAGGATTTGACCAGTTAGGATTTCATCAGAGCCGAACCCTCTGATATGAAAATATCTGGAGTCGGTGAAATATTTTCCCATTATGTTTCTGGTGGATTGACGTATTGTTCTTGTATTGTTTCGTATTTATTATACTTATATAGTGCACTTACATTGCGTGGATTTACGAGATAATCATTTGTGAAAAAGTGTGTGGAAGGGTTTAGTCTTTCATTTGGGAAAGATTTAACCCGGACATAAAATCTGGAGCACCGTAAAAAAGGTCTTTATTCCAGGATGAATAAAGACCTTATGAATAAAGACCTTTGTAATGGTCAGTGATTGTTGAGTGATGGATTATGGATTGGTATGATCTTTTTGTTTTTAAGTTCATGAAACAACTAAAGATTTAAGTAGTCGTTACATTGAGGATGCTTTTTATATTCTAAAATGTTTATATTCATATCTCCTATAAAGCAGATATTTTTTAGTTTTTTCAATTTGTTGAGTTGAGTGTCATGACACGGATGTGTCGAAACCGGTCGCAGAAAATTTAAAACTTAAGTAACAAATGTACATTGAAAATTAAAACTCTTCAAAACAAAACAAATATAATAGAATTACCATTATTGACAAGCATATTATGTATAATTCACATGTTTATTTCTGTTAACTTCACCTGCAGTTACACAGTGACATTATTAGCATTGCGGGTGAAATTATACTAAAAATGTACATTTTTTTTCGTGAAATAAAAACAAAAATATTATAAAAAACAGTACCTTACCCTTAAAATATTTTACGTAAAACGGTTTGAAAATTTTATAAAACGTTTTCCAACTATAAACTTATCGGTGTTATCGCGACCTTCGGGTTGCTCGTCAAGAGTCTTGCCCAATTTTAAGTGCCATTCTTTTTGGTATTTATTTGGTTTCAGGATAGAGGTACACTCGATGACAAAGAAAGAGGGTTGAGTGAATTACTTCCAAATATCGCTGATGCCAAAAACTTTGCCAACAAACATAAAGAAGATTTTGTAAGTACACTTTGACTTTATTAATATTTTAATACTAGCAATTTCCCAGCATGCGTTGCTGTGCCACTTAATAAATAAATTACTAGGGTGGGCTGAAAAGCAATGCACACATGCTTGTAAAACACGAACAAAAACAAATAGCAAGATCGAGCAAATATAAAGTACAATTCTTCAGATTTAAAGTCATGTATTTATTTTTCAAGATAGTCACCGTTAAGGCTAATAATCAAGTTTTTTCATTACGTAACTAAAAAAATTCTTCCGACAATTCTCGAATCCAGGACTTGACAGCTGCCTTCAACTCACCTTCCGAGGTGTTATGATTTCCCTTGAGGTGTCTCTTGGCTAGAGAAAAAAAAATCACAAGGCAAAAGATCGGGGGAGTGAGAAGGGTGTGGAATCGGATCAAACTTCAGGTTTTACAAAGGCTCTAATCGACGCTGTTTGTTTTCGTCTGTGAAACGGCGTGGTACCTATCGTAAACAGATTTTAGGGTATCCTACTTGTTCAACAATGAAGCCAACACGTTTCTTGGATATTTCAAAATGGTTTGTGATACGCTTTAGAGTGTTTCGCCGGTCATTTTGAATCAAATCGTGAACGATTTTGGATTGTTTATCGACTGAATCAATGATCGGACTTCTGCTGTGTGTTTTATCAACAATTATTGCTTTTCCTGGCTCACCTATCAACAGCTTCGTCACCATAAACATACTTTGAACGACGATAAATCTCAATAGGAGTCACTTTCTCAGCAGGTAAAAATTCGATAACTTAAACGCTGTTTACCTTGCGTTGACATAACACTAAAACATGTCTCCATACTTTCGCTTCTCAAAATACACTGGATGAATTCAACGACCTCAAACTTGCGCGTACGTATAGAGGAGGAATGTCACTTCTTTATTCCAACTGGTGCTCTTCTAAAGGTCATTTGATTCGCGTTCTACAAGCTTGTGTGCATTACCTTTCAGCCCACCTGGTATTTCTCCCTGCGTGTCCTTTCACATTCGCCTCGTTCCCATACCGCCTCCCCTTCCTCTCCTGCGTCCCCTTCCCCTCACGCGTTATCCTCCGCCTTCTCCGCATTCCCTCTTCCCACTCCCCTCTCTACCTTGCACCGTCCTGCAAACTCCCCTATCGAGTTCCCTTCCGCCCTCCCGAATTCCATACATT
Organism: Limnephilus lunatus; assembly: GCA_917563855.2. Taxonomy (NCBI): domain Eukaryota; kingdom Metazoa; phylum Arthropoda; class Insecta; order Trichoptera; family Limnephilidae; genus Limnephilus; species Limnephilus lunatus. The sequence goes on from OU830592.1 coordinate 128,812,779, forward strand.
CACCTAATGCATTTTTTTATACAAAATTCATCAAACAATGCCAGAGCTTACTTTTTTTATATGAGCTCCACTATGAGGAGAACAATTTCCTTCAGGGCCTATGTCGAATTTGGGATTGCTGTGTGGAGGGGTTTTTTTAAGGAAAGGAAGGAGAGGACAGTTCTGGAAAGGAACAAGGTTTGAGGGATGGGTAGAAATCTGGGGTTAAGTGTGTCCTGGTCATCCACCTCTAAGACCTATACAAACCTCACCCCATGAACCCGGGCATAAATCACTAAACGTAGCGAACCGGTAATAAATTAATTTAGATACCTTCAAAAATTGACATTTACAATATTATAAATAAGTCGTTCGAATGTGGCTGTTTGAAAATGACCTTACAAGTAGAAACAGCTGTAACAAAATACTTGCAGAACTTGATAATAACTTATTAAATTTTTTTAAGAAAAACTTAATTTATTCGGATATATCTATCCGAGACGCTATCCAGGTTACAAACCAATTCTTAGAATGATTGTTTCCAATAAAAAGGTTAGTTGCCTGTAACACGGAGAAAAATAATTAGTTGATAATAATGTAATTCTGAAATTTGAAAATATGAGATTGACAAATATGACGGCTTTGACAGAAGGTGGCAATAGCGAAATTGGTTAACGCACTCGTCCCGGTTAGACGGAGAGGTCTGGGTTCAAGTCCCAGTTGCGACCATTGCTTTTTTTTGTTTTTCTGTGTCTTGTTCTCTTTCATATTTTCGTTTAGATTTTTATTGTTAACTTATTCTAATATAATTTAATTATTATTAAATAATTTAATTTTAGCATGTACCTAATTATATCAGTTATACAATTTCTACCGCTTACCCGAGAACCATTTATTGGATAATCAACACCTCTGCCTTAAGTCATTTCAAGTGGTTCTTTACTTTTGGTGTCTTAGCAGGGGTGCCCGGGATCATGGGGTGAGGTTTTTCCGGGTCTTGGCGGCAGAAGAGGTTGATTGAGGGAGTTGCATCACGGTGGGAGGGATGGATTCATACGCCTGCCAGTCTTGGACACACTGGCCCCCAGATTCTTACCCACCCCTAATACCCTCTTCCTTCCCTGTACTTCCTCTCCTTCGTTCCCAAAAAAGACCCTCAACGCAGCATTCCCAAAGATGACGTAGGTCTTGACAGGAATTATTTTTTTCGAGGCCTCCTGTGTGAAGCTAATGAAAAAAAGTTATTGAAGGAAAACTCTTCATAAGAATTGTGTATGTAAAAAAAAGAAAGATAATTGCAAATTGAATTCCATCCGTAACATAATAGACGAGGAACTAAAAGATATGTGTTATTATTTTTATAAACTAACGTTTAAAAAGGATTTTTATGCATAGCACAAAGGGTAGATAACAAATATTATAATCAATAATTATCAGTCTGAAACACCCATCTACATTGAAAAAATCTTCCGAGAAAAGATACTGGCCGCCAACGGGAATTGAACCCGTGACCTTCTGATTGCCGGTCAGGAGCTCTGACCACTGAGCTATGGCGGCTTATCTAATACCCGCCAAATAATTTTATATATACTAGTGTTTCATCCGACAACTACTCATTATTACATTTTTTCAACTGAAAACAACCAACTTTATTTTTGTGAGAGAGGTATTGTTAAGTACTAAATCTCCCGCTAGGTGGCGTCGAGACTAATTATGTCTGAATTTATTGCTGAAATACTTTAACTTGTCAAATATTAATTATTATTTTTATAAACTAACGTTAAAACAAGATTTTTATGCGTAGCACAAAGGGTAGATAACAAATATTATAATCAATAATTATCAGTCTGAAACACTCATATACATTGAAAAAATCTTCAGAGAAAAGATACTGAGAAAAGATCTTCGGATGAAACACTAGTATATATTAAATTATTTGGCGGGTATTAGATAAGCCGCCATAGCTCAGTGGTCAGAGCTCCTGACCGGCAATCAGAAGGTCACGGGTTCAATTCCCGTTGGCGGCCAGTATCTTTTCTCGGAAGATTTTTTCAATGTAGATGAGTGTTTCAGACTGATAATTATTGATTATAATATTTGTTAAAAGATATGTGCATTTATTTTTTCAGGCCAGGATTCAATTTCGATTAACCTCCGAAGAGTTACATAAATCGTTTAAGCATTTCTTCTTTTATTGGCTGCCGTCGATAGAACAAATCCCCAAAACTCTCGGAATGCCTGTGCCTTTTAGACATTTTTATAAAGTTCTGGTAACGTACCTTTGCTGTTATTATTTAAAAAAAAAAAAAAAAATGTTACTAGATATATCATACTCATAATGTCCTTTGATTTGTGTTGTGGCTCTCTAGCCCACAATGTAATGATTTACAACGTAAGGTGGTTTTACTGGTTTATTGCGAATTATATTGGGAACAAATATTGTTAGTGGCATCTGTTTACGGGCGAATTCTAATTAGGTCTGAGGACGAGGACGGTTCGCCGAACGGCCGACTGCTGTATTTGTAGACTTGTACGCACGTAGAGTCTTGGCTAATTTCCTGGATATTAACAGCATCAATTAATTTGTAACTGTAAGTTTAGTTTTACATTTTTAATTATTTTTAACAAGACTTTACTTGTTGGAGAGAGGCCTACAAGGAAGACCGCCTTCCGAAAGTTAACGTGATTTTTTCCGTCTTGATAACAAAAATGGAAAATCATTCACTTACGTAATGTAAAGTGTTATCCGCGTGTATCACAAATGTCGGGTTTTGAAATGGCGTAAAAGAACAATTTCCTTTAACCACTGGAGCGACGGCGCGTTTTATAACTTTGCCTCGGATTGCTCGTGATATTTTATTGACCGTTTTGAATATTTTCCGCCAACCTTAAAAAAATCATACCTCCGAATTTGAATATGGAGGCATACAAACAGATCATAGTTCTATATAGTCAATGAATTCACCTATCTTTGGTTGTTTATCACATATTCCTAGGATTTATAAAAATAATATCATAAAATCGAAACATTCAAAACGGAACTATTCTCAGTATTGCCTCCCTTTAAACTTGCCTAGTAAGTTCAAATTTCCCTCCGCATTGAATATTTTCTATTAGGATTCTTTTTAAAATGGTCTAATTTATAATTACAAACTACATATGTATGTAAGAAAACTGAATTTTGATATGTTGTGAACTGTTTAATGTTCCCTTTCAGCAAAATTTTGACACAAATTTATTCGAAAAATGGTGACACTTTTAATAACAATAAAATGAAATCTTTAAGACTCACCAAAAATAGCTGTTGTACAGCAAACAGATACATCAATTCTCTTAAATCCACAATACCAATTAACTCAATTATTGGTTTATTTATTAAAAAAATTGCATTTTCAAAAACACACGACGATCGGAAAAAAATGTCAAAAACATAACCATAAAACTTTGTTTTATCAATAATCAGTGAAATTTTAAGTTTGAGACACGTTGAAATAGTTGAATGCATTACTCATTCAATTATTATAACACTGGTACACAAATTTGTTATAAATATCCACTAAAATACGATAAAAAAGCCGAATTTTACACTGACAGATCCAGAACGCTTAACATTATGATTTGCAGCGAAAATAATCGATCTAGAAATTTCCATAATTAAATCATAGAAACAAAAAATTGAGACATCTCTAGAGAAAGCGCTAAAAAATTTTGTCAACTACATGATTATGCAAATCACAGATAGCGGGAGTTTTCGAAAATATTTAAATAAAATTTTTAGTGCGTCAAGGAAGAATTTGCCGTAATTCGACAACTTTGAGCAATCTTAGCTAGTTCACAACATATCAAATTCAGTTTTCTTACATACAGATTATAATTATAAATAAGACCACTTTAAAAAGAATCCTAATAGAAAATATTTAATGTGGAGGGAAATTTGAACTTACTAGGCGAGTTTAAAGGGAGGCAATACTGAGAACAGTTCCGTTTTGAATGTTTCGATTTTATGATATTATTTTTATAAATCCTAGGAATATGTGATAAACAACCAAAGATAGGTGAATTCATTGACTATATAGAACTATGATCTGTTTGTATGCCTCCATATTCAAATTCGGAGGTATGATTTTTGTAAGGTTGGCGGAAAATATTCAAAACGGTCATTAAAATATCACGAGCAATCCGAGGCAAAGTTATAAAACGCGCCATCGCTCCAGTGGTTAAAGGAAATTGTTATTTTACGCCATTTCAAAACCCGACATTTATGATACACGCGGATAACACTTTACATTACGTAAGTGAATGATTTTCCATTTTTGTTATCAAGACGGAAAAAATCACGTTAACTTTGGAAAGGCGGTCTTCCTTCTACGCCTCTCTCCAACAAGTGAAGTCTTGTTAAAAATAAACAAAATAATTACAAATGTAAAACTAAACTTAGTTACAAATCGATGCTGTTAATATCCAGGAAATTAGCCAAGACTCTATAAACGCGTTTGTCTTGAGAAGATAACAGACATGCAACTTTGTAGGGAGGCATTATGCCCGTACTGATAAGGTGAGGGATGAAATTTATGTATGAATTATTTATAGGGCAACTGAAAAAAATATGATTGAGGTCCTCTTCACCAAGACGACATTCACACAGCGCATCACAATGACGACATTCACACAGCGCATCACAATGACGACATTCACACAGCGCATCACAATGACGACATTCACACAGCGCATCACAATGACGACATTCACACAGCGCATCACAATGACGACATTCATAATGGCATCTTTCGCCAATGAATCGGCCTTTTCATTTCCAGGGATACCCCAGTGACTAGGTATCTAAGCCAAGACGATTTCTTTGCCAGAGTCGGTTAATTTGAAATTGTTTTCTGTGTAATGGAAGGGGGAAGAGTTAATTTTTGAAGTGCACTCAGGGAATCGGAGAGAATTAAGAAGTTTCCAATGATCGTCAATAAATGAGTTGTTTAGCTTCCACGTTTAAAATAAAGTTAACTGACGTTTCACCTGGACAATTATTTAAAAAAAATTGAGGTACCTGATTAGCCTTGTGGTAAAATAAACATGAGGTTATTTATATCAAGAATGGTAATGGTGGTTTCAACAATATTGCTGCCAAAAACTTTAAGGAGATAGCTATATTACACATGGTTGTGCAAACTTTTTAACCAGGGTTTAGAGGAGGGTTACACGCCATTAAATTAGAGAAGGGCTGTAATCATGCCGTTATACAAAGGTATCATAGGACTATTCGTCTGCTAAGTTCAGTCGGCACGGAAAAATATTGATTGAAAGGGTAAGAATGGAAACAAAGGATAAAATATGGGATGTGCAAGGTAATGTGCAAATATGGGATAGGTTTATGAGGAAAGTTAAGATTTATAATTTGTCAAGGTTTTGTGTAAATTGGTTGGAATATATGTTATATAAAGGGAGTGGGCTGGCAAGCGAGCGGTGTAGATTTTTTTTTTTTACTGTGAATACCGCACAAGAATCTCAACTGCTCCCGTCTGGAGCCAGTGAGACTATGGCATCCCCAATTGGGGTATGTTGTGAGGCTGAAGGTAGTGGGGAGGGGAAGGAGTTGAGGAAGAGGAAGGTTGGGAAGTACCTGGCTATTCAGATCTGGTCACCAAACACGGCTAAAGCCATTTTCAAGTAACGTTTCAATTCTGAATGGTGGTCTTACACCAGGGCGATACTGATAGTATCTTCCACTCTGGAACGTGCCGCAAATATACTATATATTATTTTTAAATGAATTAATTGTGAAATAACACAAATTAATCAAATAAAATTTATTTGCGCACGCCGGGTTCGAACCCGCGACCTCCGGATTTGATATGTATGCAAATTAACAGATGGTGTTGGTTATAAAGGTTTAGTAATAGCGTTGTTAGTAGATGGCGTTGTGTTTCGTTAGCCCCAGCAACGAATTGCCAGGTCTGCTAGTTTATTTATAAATTTATTTTTAAATATTTCATAATCTTTTTATTTTCACAGAATAGACAGAACGAAACATTAGAGAACGCTTACAGATATCTCCAGTACTATGCCATTGCTGTTGAGAAAATTACAATGGACCTAAAAAATCATCCTAAATACACTTCAGAGGGACAAAAATTAAATTCAGGTTTCATTAAGATTGAGTATCAAGTGAGAATCGTGCTTTGCTCTTTGCAGGTAAACAATATTTCCAGTTTATAGGAGTGGGACGATTTGTGGTAACTTTATACTATATTGAAGAATATTTTCCTTTACCTAAACTCCACACAGGAGCCCCCGAGAAAATAATTTCATGTTATCTTTGAAGATGCTGTATGGGTGATCTTTTTGAGGAGAAAAAGGAGTGAATATAGGTCTTGAAGACACCCATTTAGTAGGGTGTAGGAGGGAGGAAACACATAGGCTTAAAAATCGTTCAACAGCCCATTTAAACGACCCGTTTTCATGTGACAAATTTCAACCGTGTACACGTGCTGGGCGCGTGTTTGGCGTGTTTCCCGGCTATGCACCGGTGGCGAGAGGATCAATTATGCTAGTTCCTCGGAGAACCTTCCATTGTAATACCAATAGAATAATAATAGTAATCCCACCTGACACCTGTACTTTAAAGATTGCATTAAGTAAGTGATTCCACACTTCCATGGTCGACGTTCAGCTTAATGCCACAATGCGAACCATCAGCGGAACCTTAAAATTGACTCCTCTTCCTTGGCTCCCCGTACTTGCAAACATAACCCCGCCAAATATCAGGCGAGAGATTGCAACACTGAGGGAATACAAGAAGGCGCTGCAAAAAAGCGAAATACCATTGAACGATGATGTCGTTTTTCACCCGGCATGCCGCTTGAAGTCTTGAAAACCCTTCTGGATGGAAGGAGAAAGACTCCTTCGAACACCTCTCACCCCAGAAGATAGGTGGAAGTTTGAGTAGCAATCGGCCAACGTCAAAAACGCCCATCTCGTTCAAGACCCCATTGAGAGACAGCCTGGGTTCTCATAGCCTCGCAAACTCTGGACAGCCATCAATAGAATAAGGAACTCCCATAGCCGTTGTGCCCACATGATGCATAGATGGGGCCTTAAAGAGTCGGCGATGTGTGAATGCGGTGCGGTGCAGACCACCGAACATGTGGTCAACGAATGCCCGCTCCATTCATTCCCTGGCGGGATTGATGAGGTCCACAGGGCAACGCCTGAGGCCCTAGACTGGCTCGCAGACCTAGATGTCTCCCTCTGACCCCCCACCATACGAGAAAAGTAAGGGATTTACCGAGTGCCTTATGAATCCGGCTGGACAAGTCGCTGTTTTTTATATGAAGAGCGCACAAGAGTCCCAACTGCTCCCGCCTGGAGCCAGAGAGACTATGGAATCCGCATTTGAGGTATGTTGTGAGGCTGGAGGTAGTGGGGAGGGGAAGGAGATGGGGAGAGGAAGGTGTGTAGGTTCCTGGCTATTCAGATCTGTTCGCCAAACATGGCTAAACCATTTAAAGCAACGTTTCAAATCTGATTGGTGGTCTTACACCAGGGCGATACTGAGAGTATATTCCACTCTGGAACGTGCCGCAAATAAACTATATGTATTTTATTTTTAATCAATTAATTGTGAAAAACCACAAATTAATCAAATTAAATTTATATGCGCACGCCGGGTTTGAACCCGATTTGATTTGATCGTGGGTCGAGAGTCTTACCCCTCGAACACGGAGGCCTTCGCTAAGCAAACTGCTGTTGCAAAGCAAACTTCGCAGTTTAAAATAATCTGATCACTCTCTTTATTTAATATGCTTGCGGTAAAATAACACGCAAATCAGCAGTTGCAACGAGTATCAACAACAAATTGTCGTTGCTCAATGTCACTGACTTGTCACGTGACACTTCAAAATCCGTGCACGTGTGTAGATAGCCATGCAGGATGCGATCTGTAGATCTGTATCGATGCAGATTGTATTTATTTATTGAATAGTATGAACTGATTTACAAGAACTGAGGAACGCATTTTATACTGTCCATGAAATCGATGCCACCCCCCCACAGCCGATGAAGTTGCCCTCTGTTAAATCTCGTAGTACGACGGCAATCTTTTAAATTCGCTGGTGAGGGTCAGCCAATTGGACCAATTCCTGAATTCAATGCATCACTTTCATCATTACTTGTTTCAGTACTGCGCAGTTTCTAGTGCATAGATTCTCAACCTTTTTTTGCCCACCGCCCACTTTGAGAATATCTTTATCTCTAGCGCTCCCGACGACGAAGGGGGCATAATGGGATAAACAACAGGGTTACATTTTCTCGGCGAAAGGTGCATAATGGGATACCGCGATGAGTTTACAATTGCCACGATAGATGGACCCTTATTTTGTGGTGTTATGAAAATATTTAATTCATAACAATTGTAATCAGGTACTGATTACTAATATTAGTATTGTCTATGATTTTTTTGACAGCCATATATTGGTGCAAATAGGCAAGAAGCGTTTTATTCTTGCCTGGCTCTTCACTTACCCACGGGGTCTAGATGGGCTCAGACCTAGTGGGAACGTCACAGTGCCAAGTTTAAAAATGACATAGAACGCCAAAGAAGAGTACTCAGCGTTCGAGCCAACATGCTCGCCAGGAGATTCAACAGGTGCAGTTCTCCAGTGAAGAAGCAAATATTCCAGAGCTACTGCATGAGCTTTTACACCAGCAAACTTTGGACAAGATACTCACAAGGCGTCATGAACTCACTTCGAGTACAATACAACAACGCATATAGGGCGCTATTCGGCCTACCTTGGCGATGTAGTGCCTCGCAGATGTTCGCAGAAGGAAGGGTACATGGGTTCGCCGCCTTGATGTGCCACAGAATAGCCGGGGTGAGTCAGCGCTACCAAAGATCGGAGAACACTCTCGTCCAGGCCGTGGCCCAGTGGCAGGGCGCGCCTCTTCACCAAATATGGAGAATTCATCTGAAGGACCCGTAGTAGATATAGAATTACCTACTAAATATGTAGATGTATATATTTTTTTTAATCTTTTTTATGTTATTTTATTTTTTATCTGGTAAATCAATTTTATTTAATGTATACTTTTTTTATGGCTGACAGAGTATTGCACCCACCGCTCTGTTCGGCTGAAATAAACAACTTATTATTATTATTATTATTAAATGTATGTGAATTTTAAAAGTTGAGCGGAGCAAATGCTCTTTTAAATTAATCAAGGCATCCAATCCTGGATGATTATGAATAATAAGTTCGTGTGCGAATCGCGATTAAATACGCATGGTGCGTGAAACAAGACCGGATCCGCGAACGTAAATCGCGTGTCGGCGTATTCCGGAGAATCGAGATTCCGTTTGTAGAATCGATGCGTCGGATGGTAATCCTCGCTCGCTTTGAACCTGTTGACTGTCGGGATCGAGTATTAATTATTTTTATATCGGATGGGATCCGTATTTGGGGGCGAGATCGCATTTTACCCACTTTGCCGCGCACGCCGTGGAAGTCGCGCTAACACACTGATGGAAGGATACCGGAGGTAATCCACGAGGTCCCGGTAGATTTCTGGCCTGGAAACTGTACGAGAGACGGGCTGGCAGGCTGGATGCCGCTCTGGAGCAGTCGTGGAACCCTGGAGGAAGGCGTCCCCTTCCATCGGTAGAAATATAGATAGATTAGGTTTAGTTATACGGTCAATGATGGGGGTAAGTTTCCACCTGTTTTTGTAAACATCTTACTTATATTGAAAAAGATATTAATTGTGTTATCAAAAGATCTTGCTTTTCATTGATTCATGCAGATGTACTTGTGAATAAGCACCTCATGCCCATCCCTGATGATAAGAATCCATGCCTACCCGCTGAGTCAGCATACCTTGTCTCCGGCAAGGTTTTGCGTCCGAGTTCCCGTCGGGAACAAAGCTGACCACAGTGATGGCCATTATAATCATCATTATATGTACCTACCTATAATCATGCACCCACTTAACAAGCGGTGTTTTAAGGCATCTACCCTAAGTAGGAATAAAACACATCAATAGCCCTTATCGAAAACCCAGCTGAAGCAGCGTATCAGTGGATGGATGGCCCCTAATGGGATGTGATGGGGCAAGCTGGAGTAATGGGATACCGCGATGAGTTTACTTTTGCCACGATAGATGGCCCCTTATTTTGTGGATGGATGGCCCCTAAGGGGATGTGATGGGGCAAGCTGGAGTAATGGGATACCGCGATGAGTTTACATTTGGCACGTTAGATGGACCCTTATTTTGTGGATGGATGGCCCCTAATGGGATTTGATGGGGCAAGCTGGACTAACGGGATACCGCGAGTTTACATTTGCCACGATAGATGGACCCTTATTTTGTGGATCGATGGCCCCTAATGGGATGTGATGGGGCAAGATAGGTGTAATGGGATACCGCGATGAGTTTACATTTGCCACGATAGATGGCTCCTTATTTTGTGGATGGATGGCCCCTAATGGGATGTGATGGGGTAAGCTGGAGTAATGGGATACGGCGATGAGTTTACATTTGCCACGATAGATGGACCCTTATTTTGTGGATGGATGACCCCTAATAGGATGTGATGGGGCATGATAGGATGGGGTGAGAATGGGTTTCTCTGGGTCTCATACTGCCCCCTGGAAGTCTGAAACGCCTTCTTAATTTTATCTTGGTCTTCTACCACCCTCCCTGAAGGTCCATAACGCCCCCAGGGGGGCATTATCGCCCACGTTGAGAACCTATGTTCTAGTGTATTGAATTCCGCAGATGAAATTAAATTTAAAATGTGATTCTGTTGAGAAGGTAGATGTTTTAAAAAATATTGCTTTAATTTTATTCTTTGTGAAACTTTTACTGAGTTTAGATTGTTTTGTAAGATTCTCCCCAACCTATGGTTCCGTAGATACGTAAAGAATGAACAACGGCAAAGTATCTACACATTTTTAATTATTTTTACATTTTAAATATTTCTTAACCTAACCAAAATATATAATATACATTTCCTTATTTATTGTTATCAAGTTTAATTTGTAGAACTCCATTTTAATTTTTATTTATTTTATATATTCAATAATTTTATTATTAAATTAATATAAACAGTTTATTTATAAACAAGTTCTGCTGGTAATTATTATTACGCGTGACAGCTGTTTCGCCTTCTGAGGGCATTATCAAACTGTCTTGAATATAAAGGCCTTTTGGCCTTTCCAGCTGGACTCTCTCGACCCAACGCCTTGCACCGCAGTTGGAGGGATGGATCCATACGTCCGTCACTCCCGGACATACTACCCCCCCCCCCTCATACCTTTTTCCTTCCCAGAACTTCCTATCCTTCCCATCCTTAAAAAGACCCTCCACACAGCCTCCCCTAAGACGATATAGGTCCTGAGGAAAATAATTTTCTTCGGGCCTCATGTGTGAGATGATGTAAAAAAAATGCTTTTCATTTTATCTATATGTGTGAAGGATTTTTGTATTTTTATTTTTATTTTTATTAGTGACTATTTAATTACAGGTTTTGATGAGAATTGCAAGATATGATAATCCATATAACTATTTCATCTGTTTGTTCTTAGTCCTCCTCACTAGGTGGTCCTATGCTGAGGCGGACTGGTAGATTTCTTTGATTTTCCGTTATTTAGTTTCTATGATGTTTTTAATACATTCTCTAGTATGTCTGCATTAATTTCTTTCACCCATGTTTTGATTTTTTCCTTAAACTTATTTATCTTTTCTATCTTTTTCAAACTTGGAGCAAGGATGATGTAAAGTTTAGTTGCCAGATATATGTGTTTTCTTTGGCCAAAACTTGTCTTGGCCATTTTTGGACATCTCGTATATCCTTTTTTGAGGCTCTTGGGTCATGTATCCGAGTTTCATTAGAAGATTTTCTGTTTTTAAAATGATGTAAAAGAATATTCTTGGCTTATATATTTGTTTTGAATTTAGAATGTCAAAACACTTAAAAATATCTTTTGAAGGGGTTCTGATGGGTAATTTTAGTATGGTTTTTATAATGTTCTTCTGAGCAATATCTAAGTGGTTAATGTGATTTGCTGTAGCAGATCCCCAAACTAGAATTCCATACTCAAGACGGGAATGACATAAAGCATAAAATACTTTTTTGATGTATTTCCTAGGTAGTATGTTTCTTAGGTTTTTGAAGAAATATACAAGTCTCGTAAGCTTTTTATTGATTCCATTTATGTGTATGTCCCATCTAAGGTTTTCGTCTATTTCCACTCCTAGATATTTAATACTTTTTGTCTTTGTTATAATAGGGCAAGAGCAATGTGACATATTGTTTTGACACTAGTGCAATTTGAGAGTGTATTCTTTACCCGGTTGACCTCTTGAGTTTATTGAAAAGGCTAAATAATTAGTTTTAATTACATTGAGCGTAAGAGAGTTCATCCGAAGCCAATTTTGAAGTACAATTAGTCCATGTTCAGCCTCTTTATAAGTGTCTATCCAGTCCTTTTCGTGGAATAGCATAACAGTATCATCGGCAAAACTAATTATGTTTCCATTGATGGGAAGTTTGGTAATTTCATTTATGTAGATGAGAAATAAGATTTGTCCCAAGACACTTCCTTGAGGGACGCCGTAGTTTATTGGAAGAGGATTGCTTTTTTTTTGGCCTATTTGTACTTGTTGTGTTCGTCCTGTCAAGTACATCATCAGTAAATTTAGTGGAGTGCCAATTATGCCAATTTTTTTAAAGTTTTGTCAAAGGCTTTTGTTAGGTCTATAAAAACAGCCAGGCATTTTTTTCCATCGTCTATACTTTTTATGGCTATTCTTGTAAAATGTTCAATGGCGTCCACAGTACTCAAACTTTCCCGAAATCCATATTGTGTCGGGGAATTTTTTTTATTAAATTCCAGAAAGTGGAGTGTTTGGCTTTTCAAAATTTTTTCCAGGATTTTTGAGAAAGTGCTTAGGATACTTATGGGGCGATAATTATTTATATCATTTTTGCTTCCATATTAATAAATTGGTAAAACTGTAGCATTTTTTAGACAAGAAGGAAAAATCCCCTTTGATATAGAGAGATTTATAAGAGATTTATTTATGTCAGGGGGAGGATCAACTCCTGTTGGAGATTTTTTATAGTTTTGATTGAGATAGGATCATTTCCTGAAGAAGTGTTATTATCTAGTGAAGCAATCACTTTTCTTAGTTCGTTGCTAGTTATTTGGTTTAGATTTAGTGTGTTATCTTGGATTAAGACTTCATTATTTTCTATTTCCTGTTCATTAGTAATTAGTTTTGTGATTTTATTTGCCAATTGCGAGCCTACGTTAGTGAAAAATTTATTAATATATTCCAGAATTTTGTCAGGATGCTCTGCAAAAGAAGTAGGAATCATGTCAATGTTTAATTCTCCAATCATTTTCTTGTTGTAGGAGGGTTCAGAGTTAGTGATTTCTTTGATAATCTTCCATATTTTTCTGAAGTCGTTGTTACATTCTTCTATTTTCCTTTTATAGTAGTTTTCTTTGGCGTTGCGAATAAAATTTTTACATATATTTCTGTATCTTTTATAGAATCTTAATTTAAATATATCGTAAGGGTCTTTTTTAACTTTTAAATGTATTTCGTCTCTTTTCCTTATACAATTGATGATATTTTGTGTAATCCAAGGAAATCCATGTGCTTATTTTTATAAGAAATCTTTTTTTCTTTGTATAATTTCGTTAAAATACCTCCAAGCAGAATTTGTATTATCTATTTCATAAAGGTTTGTCCATTCTGTAGTTTGCAATTTTTTTTTTTACTTCCTTCCAATTGGTTTCTGATATTTGCAGTACAATTTTATGATTTTGAATTTTTCCTGTTTTATTTTTATTAATGGAGAGAATTGTTAAGAAATGGTCTGTAATGGTGTTATAATTATTGTATCTTTCCTTTGGATGGGTGGAGACATGCGTTCACCGTTTGTCTCATTTTCGACTATTGAAATTTAGTGTGTAAGAAAGAGAGGCAACATTATATGTTTTAAAATAAAATCAAAACAATCAGCGCATTGACATTTGACGTTTTCGAATTTTTGGAGCTCACTCACTACTCAATATATATATTTTTATTTTTTTATTTAAGTTTATTTAGGAAACATACAGTTGTAAATATACATTCATTTAACATTGAATAGTGAATATAATTATAAACCAGTTAAGTTCCATTAATAATTTAAAATAAGAAATGGTTACAGATTAGGAAGCAACTAGATATTTGATAGTTATAATATTAAAGTATAAGTAAAAATTGAGTAAAAAGTAAACAATAAAAAAATAATAAAGAAATAAAAGTTTTGTTTTAAGTACATTGTAAGGTTAATTTAGTTTTAAACGTGTTAAGGGAACAGTGGAAAATATCGATATCTCTTAGGGCGTTGTAAGATTTGCAGATACGTCCGAGCAAAGAATTTTGTGCATTATTCGATTTGAAATGTTGTATAAAAAATAGGGCATTCGATCTGGTATTGCGTTCGGGGCAATGAAATGCAATCCTTTCTAATAGATCTGGTGAGTCAATAAGGCAGTTCACAATCTTGTATAGAAATAGTATGTCAGAAATTTTTCTCCGTTTGTAAAGAGCAATAGGTTTACACTGGTGATTTTCGAAACGATACGAAAGGTGTTTCAAAAATTTTGTCTGAATATTTTCAATTCGGTTAATATAAGTTTGGTATTGTGGATTCCAAATGACAGATGCGAATTCGAGATGAGATCTTACATAAGCCATATATAGTAGTTCAAGTGTAAAAGGTTTATTGAATGGTTTTGTGATGCGTAGGATAAAACCCATTTGTTTGTAGGCTTTTTCTAAGATGTACTCAATATGATCTTTGAATAGCAATTTAGAGTCAAGTTATACTCCAAGATCTCTAATTTTATCCACTCGTTGAAGAGGAACATTGTTCAGATGGTAAATATGGACGATTGGGTGATTTTTACGTGAAAATGTTATCGCATTACATTTATTTATATTAAGAAATAGTTGATTTTCTATCCAATATTCATTAATTTTATTAATATCTTCTTGTAATTTGTTGCAATCATCTTCTGTGCATATGCATTTATATATTTTCATATCGTCAGCGTAAAGAATAAAATCAGAGTTACAAATCACATGTTTGATGTCATTTAGATACAAATTAAAAAGCAGGGGCCCTAAATCATAGGTACTTATCACAAAAATCCCGCAGCTCTTTCAAAATATGAGAATTCGTTCTATACAAAATGTATTGGGAAAAGAATTTTCTTAATAACTGTTTTTTCGTTAATTTTTGTGATGTTTTAATAGTTATTATGTTATCCGGGGCGGAGACAAATCCAATAAATCACAGATCATCAAAATCGGCCCAGCCATTCTCGAGTTATAAATAGTGTAACTAACCCGATTTTGTTTTATATATTAAGGGCAAATGCATGTAATTTTTATTTGTCATTCACAAATCTTATCTTCGTTGTCTTTTGTTTCCAGGAGGTCCTATTTGATTATCGTTTAGAACGTTTTACCCAACACTATATATCCCCTTTGATATTTCCCAAATATGCTTTACTGAATCTCGACGAAACAGACACGATGGAACGTGACTGGCTCATCTTCAGAGACTACTTAAATTTTCTGGAATATCTCTTTGAGGTGTGCGAAGTCTTGCTAAAACAAGTTAGAGAATATAAGAGTAAACGAACAACAACAGTAAATCCAAAGTATATGTAGTCTTAATGTTCTGTGTGGATTTACATAACTTAAATATTCGCAAAATTATAAAAGTTGCAAAAAAACGCCTTTTATTTATTTCACCCTTTTACAGACCTGTGTGTTTTATCTACTATCTACTATGTTTGTTTGTTTGTTTGTTTGCATTGAATAGGCTCCGAAATTACTGAACCGATTTGAAAAATTCTTTCGCTGTTGGGAAGCTAAACTATTCTTGGGTAACAAAGGCTATATAATATTTTCAAAAAAAATAGGCATCCTTACTAAAACTTCAATAATGTAACCCAAGGTGTAAAAAAATTACTTAAAATATTCTTTACATCGCGTGCGCTGCGAAAACTATTGATGATAGAATAAAATAATGTACCACGACTTTGTAGAACACATCATTATTTACAAAAAAAGGTCGAAACAGCATATGTCTAACTATTATGGTTGTGCCACAATAAGTATTCTTTTATTTGTATCTTGGTTTTAATCCTTATCAAAATAAATTACTTCATATTCAAGACAACTTCAATACCTTTATTTAACTTTTTGAATCTTTCAATTCGGATATTTTATTAGAAAGATATCACGAGTTTAAAAATGTTAGTATAAGAAAAAAGTTTCGGTTACGGGCCGGGCGGGAGAGGAGTCAAGAAATGAAGTGCCAAGGGGGTTGGCGGGACTGGGGAGCGGGAGAGCGGTGGCGGGGATGGTGGAAGTGGAAAGCTGGAGGGGAATGCGCGGGAAAGGACATGCAAGGAGTAACATTTTATTTATTTGAATATGGCATTGCAAAGCATGCCGTGAAACAGCTAGTTCGTAAATAAAAGCAATATTGTGATTACGGAAAAAAGTCTTTCGGCTATTTTATCTATTCCAGTGTTGCACAACTTTTTAATAGAAAAGCCGCATAGACTACAAAGTCGGGGTTTTAGGATCTGGAATATTATCTACAAAAACACTGTTTTGAGATAAACGCTAAAGTACATTTAAATGCTTGAAACTCTGAAATGAATTATATTTCAATAAAAATAATTATTAACGAAGATATTATTACACTCATTTAAAAATACATCATCATCAAGAATTTGAATTTTACTAGCAGTTAAAAACCCGCTCCGCAGATTTTTGCGCCAGACCCTGCGGGCGGCTTTTAGTTCGGTTTCGTCCAGTTTGAGTGTAGGTAACCATTTTATAAATCCGATAAGAACTGGTTCCAAAAATAGCCGGTTCCTCGAATCCACTGTGATCCAGTGACAGCTAGTCACCGAGTTAAAGTAACATGCAATAACGCCGTATGTAATGTCTCCTTATCCGGAAAGATTCTTAAATTCTATATTATATATTGGTTCTTAGCAAGTTACAGGGAGAAATTAACCCCTTTGTCTTGCAAACTGTAGTAATGTCACCTGATGGATTTTTTTTTAACCCGATGTTCGGGCTGCCTTGGGCAAGATGAAGGGCATTCATATTTTTTTATTGCTTGTTTTAAATCTGCGAGTGGCATATATTTTGTATAGATATATGCACACATACAGACATTTTTACATACACCCATGCATGTATGTATTCATATACCACAAATATGTATACCATAATAAATATATACAAGTATTTAATTTTTTATATAAGAATATAAAGGTAAATTTTGTTATAGCCCGCGCATCAAGGTGGATGAAGGATGGATATGGGCAGGCGGTGGAGGGGATTGTCATCGGGACTTGATTGCCCGAGACGTGAGATGCTTGGGTTCGGATTTGAAGCAAGTTTTGAGAAAAATGTTTTGGCCAGGTCTATTATGTGTTTTTTAAGTGGAGGGATTTTCGTGCCTGAATTAATAATGCTATTTCGGACGAACCAAGGGCTTTTGGTGAATCTTCTAAGCAAGACATTTTGGAAGGTTTCTAGACTCTTAGTATTGCTTGTGGCCCAAATTGGAGCGGCGTAAGTCATGATGGGTCGTAATTTTGATTTGTAAATGAGAAGTTTGTTCTGAAGCGACGTTTGACTGTTATAATGTAAAAGCGGGTAAAGGGATGAAGCAGCGTTTTTGGTTTTTTTAATTGTATGTTTGATGTGTGTGTGCCATGTGAGTTTTTTGTCGAGTGTGACTCCAAGATATTTAACATTGTTTTGCCAGGGTATTGCTTGGCCGTACATATAAACTTGACCCTTAGGAGTGCTGCGAACCTTTCTTCGTGAGAAGAAAATAGCAGCGCTCTTGGAAGGGTTCACATCTATACGCCATTTGTTATAAAAGTCTTGGAGTATGTTTATGTTATGTTGTAAGCGAAGTGTGATCATCCTGGGAGAACTGTATCGAACCATAATGGCGGTGTCGTCAGCGTACAAAGCTTTATACGAATGTTGGTTCTCCGTGAGTGGAATATCGTGTAAGTAGATATTGAAGAGGGTAGGGGAAAGCAGGGATCCTTGCGGGACGCCTGCTGTCATGAATCTGGGCGTTGAGAGTGCACCTCGGATCTTTACTTGAAAAGTCCGGTGCTGAAGAAATGATTTTAAGATACCGAGGAGTTGGGGATCGATGTCCGTGTTGTGCAATTTGAGGAGCAGGCCGTTTGACCATACTTTGTCGAAGGCTTTGGCTATGTCCAGGAAAATAGCGCCAGTGGACCGTTGGGAGTTGAAGCCGCCGAGGATTAGTTCGGAAACTCTGAGCAGTTGATGAAGGGTTGAGTGTTGAGATCTGAAGCCATGTTGTTCATCAGGAAGGGTTTTCATCTCGTGAATGTGCTTTAAGAGCCGGGTGAGGAGAATTTGTTCGAATATTTTACCAACATTTGAGAGAAGGCTGATTGGACGATGGTTCTCACAGAATTTTGGGTCCTTCCCAGGTTTTGGGATGAGAATGACGTGCGCGTGTTTCCAACTTTTGGGGAAATAACGCAGTCTGAGAGCGGAATTTATGAGGCTCACAATGGTGAGAATGCTTTTAGGGGGGAGGGCTTTAAGGGCAAAGTTTGTAATGCCATCTGGACCGGGAGCCTTTTTGTTGCTGCGGTGTTTAATGGCCCTTCGGACTTCTGATGGGGTGGTGAAATGTACATTTGTTCCGGGAAGGGAGTCGAAAATTATGTCTATTTGGTGGTTGACATTTGCTATATGGATTGGGTCGGCGTGCTTAGAGCTGGGGCTAAATTGAAATTCAAGATTATCGGCAAACGCCTCCGATTTATCTTGATCGTCAAATATGAGGCCATTTTCGGTATGAATGGGATGGCTTGGGGATGGGGTAGTTTGGAGAGATTTGCATAACTTCCATAGGGAGCCGTCCTGTGGATTTATATCTTGAATTTTTTTGTTCCAGGTGGAATGTGAAAGCTCGGAGAGTTTTTTTCTAATAAGTGCTTGAATTCTATTGATTGTTTTTTTAACCGAGGGATTTCGGTTTCTATGCCAGTGTCGGCGAAGATTGTTTTTTGTAGAGATCAAATCCTGGATGTCGGTTGGGAGGTCTCTTTTGAGATTAAGGGTGGAATGTTCAGGAAGAGTTTTAGAGGCATCGGTGATGGAAGATATGATTATCTCGGCAAAGTTGTCAACTGCCTTGTCTAATTCAGGGCCGTCGGAAATATTTTGAGGGATGATTGTTTTTTCCCCAACTCTGTGAGTGAAATACGTCCAATCAGTTTTTATAGATTTGCGGGGTGCCATTGGAGTGGAAAGTTGATTAAGAGTAAGCAAAACAGGATTATGATCTGAACTTAGGTCATTTATGGTTTCGATATCGTAGACCCAGGGTAATTTGTGGAGAAGTGCAATGTCCAGAACATCGGGTCTAGCCCCGCTGTTTGGGAAATGTGTGGGTTCAATTGGGCCCGCGATGGAGAGTTCAGGATGAGTTCTAGCGTACCTGCGTAAGATACGTCCATTTGTGTTAGTAATCCTACTATTCCAATTGGGGTGCTTTGAGTTAAAGTCCCCAGCGAGGATAGTAGGAGTGTGGCTATCGAGGAGAGTATCAAGGTCATTTGGATCAAGCTTATCTTGCGGACGGTGGTAGATAGAGTTTATTCTCAATGGGCCTGAATGTTTTGTATAAATTGTGATTGAGGTTGACTCGATTGACGACAATGCAGGTGTAATATTGTATTTGTGGGCGATTTTCGATTTAACGAAAATGGCAGTGCCACCACCTCTAGTGTGTTGTCGGTCATTTCTATATAATGTATAGTTCGAAAGTTTTGGCGTTTGTGATGGGTTGAGGTGAGTTTCATTGATGAATCTTAAATTCTATTAATCCGTAGTACTTATGTATACATAGGGAATAAACGTCCACATGTGAGCTGCTGACGTAAGTGGCGACATCTTGTTACGAATTCTTGAATTACAATTACAGTTTTGTTTAAAATTCCACGTACATAGATTTTATTGCGCAAAGCGTACGGCGTGGCGTCAACATGCACTCGAAACTGGGTTCTGTAATTCAACCGCGAACTCAAATAACGAAATACAACTAAAGCCTGAAGAAAGTCCGTTATTATTTTCCATTAAAACTTGCGTGACATGTAAAAAAATTGTTTTTTTTTTTAAAATACAAGTTGCATAAAAAATAATAGTAATTAAAAAAAGGACTGAGATATACCAGCAATAATTTGATAAAAGTTTTGATGCTTTTAAACCGAAAAATAAAACATTTTAATTTGCAACATTTAGTTTAGAACAACAAAAATATTTATTTATTATTTCTTAACGTCCTAGTTGGCTTTTCATAATTTTTTTACAATATTATATTTGAATATTTTGATTTATTAAATACGATGGCACAATTACATGTTATATACTTTAAATAACGATCGTCTTTTAAAAATACATTAAATAATTCGTGTAACACCAATTTTTAGAGCAATGCTCGTATTAAAAAGGCGTAAAAACGTATGTCAGTTTCAGTTTCAGTGCCGGCAACCCGGGCGTTTATTTTATTTTCATTAATGTACATAGATTTCTTTCACCCACCTCTAATAATAATAATAATAATAATTGGATAATTTATAGAGCGCCGTTTTTGTGAAAAATCACCTCAAGGGCGCTGTACAATTTATTCATAATTCTTAGGTTCTATCTAATTTTAATATTTACAAATGGATACATAAACATACTTACCTGCAGGTCACTTCCGATAAACACTTTAATTAGAAAGTTTGTGCTTGGAGAAGATACGGCTTTGCACGCGGAGGGTATTGTATTTAAAACACTGGACATTGCATTGCTACCCCATCACTATAAGTATTACATTTTAAAAGATTAGTGGCAAAAGTGGAGTTGATAATATCAAAATATGTATTTTAAAAGACTGAAGAATTTTGGACTCCTTAGGGCTGGAGAATGTTACTAACATGACCTTTAAAAACGCTTACAAATAGTTAGTTTTTACTTTATTTTTATTTATTTATTTTTTTATTATTATTATTATTTTTTATTTTCTTTTTTTTTTCTTTTCTTTTTCTCTACATTTTTAGGTTAGTTATTTACAGTGTCGCGGGCATTGAATGTGAAGGTGAAAGAATTTGAGTTTATGGATACGACTGTCTGAAAAGGTGGGTTTTAAGTTTAGCTCTAAATTCTGCCGAGTCTGTGATAGTTCTTAAGTCATATGGCAGTGCATTCCAGGCTTTAGGTCCCGACACTCCGAAAGCGCGCTCACCGAACTTAGTATCTGGTGTGCGCTTTGGTTCCTTTAACCTTCCAACAGCTGATGACGCTGCTGACCTTAGGGTTGACTGTCGAGAATTGGAATTTTCTGGAATACACAATTCCGATAAGTATGCCGGAGCCATTCCGTTAAGGGACTTAAATACCATCCAGCAGAGCTTGAACTGGATTCTTTCAGGACATTTGAGCCAGTGAAGATTTTTGAGATGCTCTGAAATATGGGAATATTTAGATACGCCGGTGATAAGTCTTGCCGCAGCGTTGAAAACGGATTGTAATTTGTTGATTTGATATTTTGGAAGACTTGCATATATTCCGTTGCAATAATCTAAACGTGAAACAACATACGAATTGACTAGTAATTTAGTGGCTTCTGTTGGTAGATTTCTCCTTACTGCTTTAATATGCCTCTATAGACAATGTCTGTTCAGAGGCGGGTAAATAACATAATATTATATTTATTACCGGGGTCATTGTGGCGGAAAAAAGTTACAGTAACGTTGAGGTGGGTCATTATGACCCTGTTACAATTGTAACTATTTAATCGTGTATAAAGTAATTTATAATTTAAAAAAATCGATATTTACAATATTTAACTGTATATTATATTCAGTAACATATCTAATAAAACACATCTTTACATAGTATAAAATTAAGTCGCTCAAAATGTATGTGCGCTTAGATCTTTTAAACTATGCAACGGATTTTCATGCGGTTTTCACCAATATATATAGGGTCATTCAAGAGGAAGGTTTGTATGTATAATACATTGATATTATAGTAGAGAAAAGCCGATAAATTCAAAGAAAATATCTTCTACACAGTATGAAGTCGCTCAAAATGTATGTGCGCTTAGATATTTTAAACTATGCAACGGATTTTCATGCGGTTTTCACCAATAGATAGGGTCATTCAAGAGGAAGGTTTGTATGTAAAATTCATTGATATTATAGTGGAGAAAACCCGATAAATTCAAAGAAAATATCTTCTTTACATAGTATGAAATCGCTCAAAATGTATGTGCGCTTAGATCTTTTAAACTGCAACGGATTTTCATGCAATTTTCACCAATATATAGGGTCATTCAAGAGAAAAGTTTATATGTATAAAACATGCTTATTGTAGAAGAGAAAAGCCGAGAAATTCAAATATTCAATTCAAGCAGCGGGCGGCGGGCAGCTAGCAAGCGGGTGGTGTGGATTTTATAAAGGTTGGGTAATGGCGTTGTGTTTCGTAAGCCATAGCAATGCGTGTCTAGGTCAGCTAGTAAAGAATAAATAAAATAAAATAACAGAGTGTGCAATTCACATGCGGTGGAAAACCTTTAGAAAACTAAAGAAACAAGAGTGAGGAAGCTACGAAAAACCGCACAAAGAGGAGACCGATTATAATATACTGTAGCGAGCAACGAACAACCATAAAATAATTAATAATCCAATTTTATATAATGGTATCACCGACCACCACTCTCTGGATGGGTGCATGATATTGCAGATTCATTACGGTTCGCGCAATTGTCTTTCTACCTGCTTTTTCTCTAAGCAAGATAATTATTAAATCTTTGCCAATTATTGTAACATAAAGTTCTTTATTTTAAATATATTTGACTCGCGTTAAATAAAGAGTTATCTTTGAAAACCTCCACAATACACGCATCCAGTTTACAGACGTGGCAAGGTTTGTAAACTGCAAGACCACTGGATAAAATATCAAAATATACCATTATTGCCAAAATCTTCATGCTTGTTGATTACAGTTTGCATTGATGTAAATGTTGTTGTCATTTTTTTTATATTAGAGAAAAAAAAATCTTTTAATGGACAGTAAAAGAAGAAATCCAGATTCATATAAATAGTAACAATTTTTATAAGCACCTTGCTGGTACCCGGCATGCGTTGCTATGCCATTTAATGAAGAAATTGTTTCTACCTGCGCGTCCTTTCCCATTCGTCCCGTTCACCTTCCTGCTCCCATTCCTCCTCCGTGTCAACTTCCCCTCTCGCGTTCCGACTCCTCTTTCTCCACCTTCCCTCTCCTCACTCTACTCCCCCCTCCCTTCACCCTTCCCACGATCCTCCCTCCCGAGCTCCTCTCCCCACTCCCGCATATTCGTACTCCGCCCTCATGGGTTCCCCTCCCAGCTTTAAAACAGCTCCCCCCCTTCCCTCGTCCCGCGAACCCCGTTCCCCTCCCTAATACCCCCTCCCACCATCCTCCTTCCCCAAACCTACCCCTCCCCTCTCCTACACCCCTCCCCCATCCTTCAATCCTCCCTCTTCCTCCCACAACCCCTCCAACCCATCCTCAGTTTTATACAAAATAGCTGGTACCCGACATGCGCTGCTATGCCATTTAATAAAGAAATTGTTTCTCCCTGCAGGTCCTTTCCCATTCGTCCCGTTCACCTTACTCTTCCCCTTCCTCCCCCGGCGTCCCCTTCGCCTCTCACGTTCCCACTCCTCCTCCTCCACCTTCCCTCTCCCCACTCCACCCCCCCCCCCCTCCCGTCATTCCTTTTCCCCCACCCCTCCCCCAACCCTACCCCTCCCCCTCCTACACCCCTCCCCCCATCCTTCCCTCCCCCCTCTCACTCCTCCAAGCCCTCTACACCACCCTCCTCCCTTTCCCCACAACCTCCCCCCTCCACCTCCCATTTCTCACATTCCCCGCATTCATTACCGGTACATTCAGTTTTCTAACTGCTCATGTGCTACTTTCTACAATTTTTTATAAAAAGTACAACATTAGTTTTATACATAAACAATTATCCAATTTGGTGCAGTCGTTCGGAAGTTAAGTGCAAACATAGAATTCGGCGATTCATTTTTAGAGATAGGTATTAACTACGTCACCAACAAAGCACTATTTTTAGGGTGAATAGCCTAATTAAAAAAAAAAAAACATCGTTTCCAAGGCAACAATTAGTTTGCTTTCTTCTGACGTTTGAAATATTCTGAACATTTTATATGGGAAAATGAAATTGTGGTTTTTACCATCTTCTTGGCAATTTTTCCATATTTTCTCACCTTTATAAGCTTCCCTGGACTACGAAAAACATTTCAAAACCAAAATCAGCTAAATCAGCCCAGCCGTTCTCGAGTTTTAGCGAGACAAACGAACACCAATTGATTTTTATTTATATAGATAGAAGATAGAACATAATTATTAGCCTGAGACACTCATCTACATTGAAAAAATCTCTGAGAAAAGATACATGCCGCCGACGTACAGTTAGTAATTTGAGGTATCTAGCTCGACTTCATTATTTTACTACTTTTTGGGACAATATAAATTATCATTTTATGAAAAAATTGTTAAAAAATATATATTGCTCGATTCAACTTGATACAGTCGTTTTTATACTTACAGCAATCTATATAATATAAAAAATTAGGTTTCGTATGTTTGCGTTTGCAAATCTCGGAAAGTAATCGATATATTGACTCAAAATTTTTACAGAACATTGCATTTTAGCAGAAGAGTGTTTCTGAATATAATGATTCGCGCTAGCGTTATGAAATTTGTAAATAATAATCTGTATATCAAAAATTGCCTTGGTGCTGAAAAAAATTTAAGTTTTTAAACTAAATCCTGAATATATTAAAAAACTAAAGTTAATTTAATACATTAATTTCCATTAAATACAGAAATCGTAAAATTTTGCCGGATTCATTCGGATACATTTTTAAAAGTCTGTTGAATTCTAAACTTAAAGAAAAAATACGATTTGAAAAATGGTTACTTCTAAATTTTTTATCACACTAAAACACAAGTTAAATAATTATAACAATCCCCTGATTTACTATGTAGATTCCATCATAAAGATTCAGAAAACACAGTAGTTATTGCTAAATTATCACGATGACGTGCACACGTACACCCGCGTAGAGATCCAAAATTGACTGACATAAAATAACTCGTCCGCGTTTCGAAGTAGTAAGTTTTTGCGGTGTTGTCGTGACGTCGCAAGTAGCTAAAATGTTTTTTTTTTTTTTTTAATTTCTAAAAAGAGAAGACATTTAGGTACCCAATTAAATTAAAATAAAATCCAGAAAGAAACTTAGGGTTTTATAATAAAGTCGAGTTAGATACCTCAAATTACTAGCTGTGCGACGGGACTTGAACCCGCCTCCTTCTGATTTCCGGTCAAATGCTCTGACCACTGAGCCACGTCGGCTTATCTCCTACCCGCCAAATTATTCAATATATAATAGTGTTTCATTCAACAATGACTGCTTATTACATTTTTCCGAAGGACGTCATAAGGACAAAAGGACGCGGGTTCAAGTCCCGTCGGCGGCATGTATCCTTTCTTGGGAGATTTTTTCAATGTAGATGAGTGTTTCAGGCTAATAATTATTGCTTATAATAATTATCACCCTTTGTGCTATGCATAGAAATCTTGTCTTAACCCTAGAACCGTACCCTGGGGTACAAATTATTTTTTTTTTTGAAAATTTGCGATAACTTTTATGTTTCACAACGGATTTTTTCGCGCCGCCGCGTATTTGCAAGTGAGGGGGAGTCGCTTCGAAACATCAGTCAAACGGGAGTCCTGCTAGTGTGTGGTCGTGGCAAAACGTGCGTGGGGTGCTCCAGTACCCCTGGGTACGGTTAAGGTAATTATTTTGATTACTATGATTTTAATGTTTTTGCAAAATAAAGCGTGTTATTGTGCTATTTGATACGTGTTTCTTTATTTGAATGTTATTTTTATTTGCATAATAACCTTACACATAAATTTGTTTTGGAAAAAATGTGTAATTATTTATTATATTTAGGTATTTTGCATTTAGTTGCGTGTTACTTGAATAATTCTTTTTTTTTAGATGGCTATGGCTCGGAATCAATTCTATGATATTACTGCATTCATCTAACGCTACCGGAAAACAAGTTTTCAAGAATAGACGAACTTATCTGAAAACTTTAACTTTTGACCTTATAAAACCTCACTTGGAGGATCGATTTTTATACAAAACTTTGCCGATGCATCTCCAAGAAAGCATTGGCGGAATATTGGGAAAAAAGCGGTCTTATGATGCTCCAACCCCTTCAGAATCAAAATCTGGAAGATATTAATTTTGTCCCAGGTCAAAAGATCGTAAGTCACGCACTCAATGTCAGAAATGTAAACGTTTCATATGTTTAGAGCACCAAACAAAGATTTGCCAAAATTGTTAAGAAAAGTTACTTTTAATTAAGCCTTATTGTATTTTGTAAGACTGAAATAAGTGCCATAACAGTCTATGTAAGTTAATTTTTAATAAATGTTTTTTCTCACGTAAAAAATATGTTTTATTTAACAGGGTACTCCAGTACCCCTGGGTACTGTTAGTGTATGGTCTATGATGGGTACGGTTCTAGGGTTAAACATTAGTTTATCAATTAAAAAATAATAATTCATATAAATGGTTTATTTCGAAATATTAATTAACTGACCATGCTTTCAAAACA
This sequence comes from Limnephilus lunatus, assembly GCA_917563855.2. Taxonomy (NCBI): domain Eukaryota; kingdom Metazoa; phylum Arthropoda; class Insecta; order Trichoptera; family Limnephilidae; genus Limnephilus; species Limnephilus lunatus. The sequence continues at coordinate 128,839,617 of OU830592.1, forward strand.
TGTAATCAATTTTTTTGTAATTTTTCATTTTCCAGATATTAGTTGTACTGCAATTTTTAAATTAGGTTTAAAATTGATTTCTTCAAAATCCATACATATTGAAATCTTCCTGAAAACTGGTTCAAATTGTGTGCAAGCACTTACCTTGGTACCAAGGTTCTGGAACAAAAATAAAAATTTATTAGTCATTATTGAAATAACATTTCAAAATTCTAAAATGATACGAAAATTAAAAAATACACCGAAAATCAAAAAAATACGTTTGTGATCGACAAGGCTAATGTTTTAATTTTTTATTATTTAGTAAAAGATACTCACATAAATTACAATAAATTTAATACAATAATTAATTACATTATATATGTATTTGATTTACCCCCATAAATAAGCAGGGCTTGTGTGTATGGGGGTGTTATTTTATTGGTTTAATTTTTTTTTATTCTGTTCAAATTTTTGGTATAATTTTAAGCTGAGTTTTTTAAAATTTTTTATTACTCTTTATGTTTCTGATTTTTTCAGGTAGTGAATTAAAAAAATTAACTCCGAGATATTTATGATTTACCTGTCTTATTATTTTTTTACATTATGGAGTAGGAAGTGGTGTTGATGTTTGACTAAGATTTCTGTTATTTTTAAAGGGTGCAACTTTATTTTGAATATTATCTTTATACATTTGTAATGTTGCATGGTAAAAGTATAATTTTTTTACCTTAAATTGTTTCAATAAAAGTATATTTACAGGTAGTTAAAATGATTATAATCTGATAATGGTAACAATAATCGGTCATCTGCTCTGACGATGGACGCTGTAACGTTGTCCGAAAGGTTGGATAAATAATGACGTAGTTCAACTCAAATCATACCTCAATTTTTTTTGCAGTAGCTACACACATCTGGCCTAGTGGAAAATAATTTCGCTAAGGGCCTGCCATCTTTGAAGATGCTATGTGAAGGGTATTTTAGGGAAAAGAAGGAGATGAAGTTCTGGGAAGGAAATGGCATGAGGGGTGGGTTGGAATCTGGGGGTAAATGTGTGTAGGAGTGACGGACGTATGAATCCATCCCTCCAACTGGGTTACAAGGCAATGGATCGAGAGAGACCGGCTGAAGAGATCTAGGTTAGGTCTTCATCTATCAATCTCTCTCTATCCGGTCCCTCCATGAAATCGGGCACCCTGCTAAGTCACCAAACCAAGCGAACTGTAATTTTTGAAATACGTCAATTTGTCATAAACATCTCTAACAACGAGCGCAAGAAACGTACTCGGGAATATAAAAATTTGAATGTGCAAATATTATAAAAACTCAATTGTCTAGAGATACAACAATTTGGGAGGCGTACCGCCGTCCGGCAGCCATTTCGTCACTTCATTGCATCAGTTGCATCCATTGTCTTTTTTCTGATTTTCTGTGTCTTGTTCTCTTTCATATTTTCGTTTAGATTATTATTGTTAACATATTCTCATATGATATATTTCATTGATGGGAATAACCTTCAAAAAAGTAATAAAAAGAAATTTTTTCTTGTAAAAATTGAATATTCATTTAGACTTTTATAAAATGTCAATTGTTTCATTTAAATAAGTTCGGATATATCTATCCGAGACGCTGTCCGGTTACAAACCAATTCTTAGAATGATTGTTTCCGATGAAAAGGGTAGTTGCCCGTAATATGGAGCAAAATAATTAGTTGATAATAATGTTATTTCTAAAATTTGAAAATATGAGATTGACAAATATGACGGTTTGACAGAAGGTGGCAATAGCGAAATTGGTTAACGCGCTCATCCCGGTTAGACGGAGAGGTCTGGGTTCGAGTCCCAGTTGCGACCATTGTCTTTTTTCTGTTTTTCAGTGTCTTGTTCTCTTTCATATTTTCGTTTTGATTATTATTGTTAACTTATTCTAATATGATATATTTCATTGATGCGAATAACCTTCAAAAAAGTAATAAAAAGAAAGTTTTTCTTATAATAATTAAAAATATATTTTTGAATTGCTGTAACACGGTCTTATTTAGGCAAATTTCCACAAAAACACACAACACGTACACGCGTTTACATTTAGCCACAGCAACGTGTTTCCGGATTTGCTAGTTACTCAATAAAAAGTATTTGCCGGTTTATTTTAGTGAATATTCTAAAAAACCTTCCTTCAGAACATGTAAAATTTGCAAAAATCTCATTTTTTTAACACAAACTGCACATTTAGAACGTTGACAACATGTATGGTTCTTGGCTGAACTTTGGGAGATTTTGTGGCAAGGATGTTGCTTCAAAACGTTTTCAAATTATGTAAATATAATGTGGTAGCTTTATTTTTTCACAGACTTCCGAAATCGACAGTTTATATTTATTTCAGTTTGTATATAGTATTAAATAGCCAATATAAAACCAATTATGGATTTCCTCCTTGTGACTTTCCTTCTGTAATAATAAATAAACAAACCAAAATTCTTCGTATTACTTGGACATTAACTATGTAACAATTTCTAGACATTTTGCTTTGAAGAATTTGAATTTTCAATATACATTTGTTACTTTAATTTTAAGTTTTAAGTTTGCTCGTGAATGACATGGATGTGTCGAAACCGGTCGCAGAATATTTAAAATTAAAGCAACAAATGTATCTACATTGAAAATTAAAACACTTCAAAATAAAAACCAAAATTCACTTACCAATTGCTGCGAAGTCCATGATAATCTTCATTTTAGTTGATTTATGAAAAATATTATTTTCTGATGAATCCATGGACAAAAGGCTGCCTTATATACTCCTAGCTCATACTTACTTTATTGCTTTCTCATCACAACAGTGGAGAATTTATTATCATTTTATAGTCCAATCAAACGAAATTGCTTTTAGGTATTTTTAAAATGGCTCTGTAGAACGATTCATGGTTGAGTGAATTTGCAAATTGAATTAGAAATATATGTCATACATGATTTATTGTTTATTCAATTTGCATGTTACGTAATTTTTTCTTTATTTTTTTTTTCAAATTATTTATTAACCAAGATAACAATATATACAATACACACTTAACCACTCAGCAACATAAGCAGATATACACGTTAATATGCCGACATCAGTTAAGTACAATAAGCGTGTTTACACGTCAACGCGTATGTTTATACAGAAATCGTCATAACTCCGTTATTGTTCTAGTGACATCTCTAAAACAAAAAGGAGAAGCTCCATAATAAATCAAGCTACCCATCACTATTCAAGATGTCCATAGAAATAGATAAAAAAAATCTTTTCGGTCAGATACATGATAGACCGCCAAATTGCCTATCCACTGTTCGACATCGTTATTTTTTTATTAAATATTCTTGTATGAATTGATAAAAAAGCAAGGTGACCAAATTGTTAATATACATTTATAAGATAGAATAAATATTGTATTTTATATAATCCGTGATTTTAGTACCGTTTTCAAATAAAAAAAAAACCACCCGAGTCATTTTTTCATTTTTTTTATGTTTGCATTCTAAATTTTATTGTTTACAAATGTTAATATTTATTTGTAACATAACAATTTGAAAGCTTATTTCGTATCCTTTCAAAAACAGTTTTTAGTATTCGGATAAGTTCGGAAATGTTTCATTTATAGAGCTTTAATTGTGAAGCGGAAAACATAAAGTTTTCGTAAATCTGACATGTCGTTTAAGACGTAAAAAGTGCATATTCGCGATGTATCGGAGTGGTTAAACATAATATATATTTAAAAAAATATATTTTGGTATTTACAACCTCACTCGGGCTGAGCCTATTACGAGGTGGAATTTTGATGAATTTTGTGTTTTAGATTTACATTTTTTGTCATTTGAATATCTTTAATATCTTTTTCAATTAAATTAAAAAATTTGGTGCCAGATTATGATAATGTCTTTGTTCATGCGGAGACAAATCCAACAAATCAAAGATCATCAAAATTGTTCCAGCTGTTCTTCGGTTATAAATGACTAACCCGACTTTATATGTTTTATAAATTAATTATTTCATTGTTGGAATATTGTAGGTAATATTTAATAATAATAATAATAATATTTGGACGATTTATATAGCGCCGTTTTTGTGAAAAATCACCTCAAGGGCGCTGTACAAACTTACCATACATGCCTAAAATCTAGAAAGACTACAAGCTAGACAAACAATTAAAAACAACTTATGGCTAAAAATTGCATACACCGGTTCATTGATCACCGATACGAAAATATATGTACAATATTTTGACCAATGAACGCGATGCTGCCTAAAAATGAATTAATACAGGACCATACTTACCTGGGAGGTCGCTTGAAATTAACACTGTTTATTGTCTATTTAAAGAAATTTAGATAGAGTTCGCACGCAGAGGACATAATTGTGAACACATGTTGTTTAATCCTGAAAATATTTTAATATTAATATGTAATATATTCTTTAATGAGTGTATTCTGGAAATTAAAAGCAACATTTAATGGTGGGCGGTGCAGTAGTACAAGGATTTGATCTTCCGAGAGACAGATTGACGTGTAAGGATTCGAGTAATTTTAATTCAGTAAGAAAAGTGTGATTAAGACATATCATAGGCAATACAAGTATGATACTCTCAGATAGGTATATTTAAATTAAGTTAAGGATATGAGAGCCCAAAAAGGTAGGTTTTTAGTTTGGACCTAAACTCTATTGGGGTTTTTATGCATCTTAATTCCGGAGGGAGTCTATTCCAAGCCTTTGGCCCAGATACTCCGAAAGCACGATCTCCGAACTTAGTATTTGGCTTTCGTTTGGGTTTTATTAGTCTGCCTTTAGCAGATGAAGTTGCCGATCTAAGGGTTAATTGCCTCGGACCGGTATTTTCCGGGACGCATAATTCAGAGATGTAAGGTGGGGCCATTTCGTTGATTGATTTAAACACCATCCAGCACAATTTGTACTGGATTCTTTCAGGGCACTTGAGCCAGTGAAGGTTACGAAGGTGTTCTGAAATGTGTGAATATTTAGAGACCCCGGTTATGAGCCTTGCCGCTGCATTAAACACGGATTGAAGTTTGTCAGTTTGGTATTTTGGAAGACTAGCGTAGATGCCGTTACAGTAATCAAGCCGTGAGACTACGTAAGAGTTGATTAATAGTTTTGTCGCCTCTGTAGGAAGGTTTCTTCGAACTGCCTTGTGTTGTCTGAGGTGAAAAAGGCCGGTGCTTACTGTCCTATTTATTTGACTTTTAAGCAAAAAGTCTGAATCTAAATTAACGCCAAGAAGTTTGACTGTTGTCTTTGGAATAATATAGTCCACATATTCAACATCAACTTCGCGAATTTTGTGGATCTTGTAAAAAACTTATTCCAAAATTATTTCTAAACATATGTGTATTTTTGTAAACTTATCAAATCTCTGTATTTTTTTGTATTTTTGTGACTTGTGTGCATTTTTATCTAATTTTATTTTTATTATTTTTTTTCTGCCACGAATTAATTTTACTACCAAATATGTAAAAGCCCTCTGGGCGTTGAATAAATACAAAAAAAAAAACCATGTTACATTATATAATATATGTAAAAGCCGAAAGACGTTAATATTACACATAAATAAATAATATAACAGCGGGACGCTCCGCTTAAATATCACAAATAATTAATAAACATTGATCCATAAATATACCAAACCACCCATCATTGATCTCACTGATGTTAATAAAAGAACTAAAGAATATGATTCCAATCGGTAAAACACGTAACTACTATTCAAAGCTCAATATTTTAATAATCAAATAAAATAAGAGACATCTGTTGATAATTTGCTGCATTAGTGAGCAAATCTTGATATCATAGCTTCAAACCATTTTTTCCACAAAAAGCTATTGAGAAAATTTGATATCATGGCTTCAAACCATTTTTTACCATAATCCTTTTAAAATCGTGCAATATGCATTTCATAGATGGCGCAAACGCGACTGGAAATTTAAATATTAACATTAATAATATTTTTGCGACCGTACGTATTCAATATGAATACGAACAATTACTTTAGCTTAGTTTGTTTTTCTTTTATGATTTAAGTTGATGATTGAAATTTTGAGGTTAGTAATTATTTTTCTGAGATTATTATTCGACTTCTAAGTGTTAGTTAGATTTTTTTTGTTATGGACACAGTGTTTTTACTTTTCGGTTATTAATTGTTTTAAAAAGCTTTTTTGGGGGAATTAATGATTAAAAAATATTTTTTTTTCTGATTAAAACTAGCTACCACTGCCATCTATGCATTAACATGTAATTTTTGAAAAAAAAATCATTTAGAACATCGTCCAAACAAGGTGACGATTTATTCCCTTTGTTAATTGGGCCCCATCCCCTTCCCCTCCCCCCCCCATCCCTTCCGCCCCACACGTCTTTAAGTCTATTGTTGTAATTAGTTTTAAGTAAACTCTGATGAAGTGACCTTGCTGTTGGTTTTTTAAACAATAACAGTGGTTAAAACTAAGTATTTTATTAATTTTCAAATAAAAGTAAGGTCATTTACGCCTCGGCAACCTGAATTTCTACCGATTTCTTACATATCTCCCTTAAACATTTACGGCCTTACTAAAAAACCCTGTGAAAAATTTATTCAATTGTCAAACGGCCGCGGATGTGAAAACATTACTAATTAAAAAATTGTTCTTGGAAAAAAATACACGCCGTTTACACAGCCTGGGGGGTATTTTTGGGTGTTTATCTCTGTTTTAGGGATGATGTCTGAACGAAATTTGGAATTTTCTTAAGTATTTTGAATGTTCTATATATTTCTTATTTTTGAAGGTGCCGTATAAACAAATATCATTTTTAAAAACTAGATAAAATTACCGTTAGATTTGTGTATTTGAAATACACTTTAGTTTTAAAAAACTGCCATATTTTAAGATTTAAACACAAAAAAAATGTAAAATAATTTCTTACCAAAACATTTTTGATGAAAGTGTACAGAAATATTTAAAAAAATTAAAATTTAAAAAATACAGACCTTTTATATAATGAATTTGAAATGAAACTGTCACCTCACTTTTTCCTCGTGCATACAATAAAAAAATTATAAAAAATTTCAAAGTTTTTTTTTAATGCCAAAAAAATACCCTTAAAAATATCTCTGACATTTCAACACATTTCTTGAACCACTAAAGATGTTAATTTCTTTGATAAATTTACCAACACCTGAATTTGATATTAATATTTTAAAAAAACACCACTTTTAATAAATTTTCATAAAATAAAGATTTAAAAACGTAAATTTGAACTTTTATCTAACCCAAAACAATATTTTGACAGTTCAACTTTTAAAGTACTGTTTGTTGTGCAATAACTTGATAAAACTGATGTGAAACCACATAAATAACACGGCAAATATATTAATTACATGAATTGAAGAGTGAATTGGTCGCTATAATAGAAATCATTCAGTAAAATCTCAATATTTACTAGAAATATTCCCGCCACATACAAAACTAAACCGCTATTTTTTGCGCGGGCAAGATAGTACATACGTGCAGGCGCGACGCTATCACCATCTAGCGGCTATGAATAAAAACAAAAAAAAATTGTATAGAAAATTTGAAAAATTGCAGTGTTGCCAAATTTAAAACGTGTTTTAGAGTGAAAATCTTTTTTAGTAATATTTCGTGTTTTAGTGTAAATTTGTTGTATCCATGATATTACAAAAACACAGGTAATCGGTCGCGCTGTGGTTTTTTTTAGTAAGGCCGTAAAAGTTTTTCTTAATGTTATTTTTTAAGATAATATCTAGATTCTAGATGCTGCGCAAGCCGAAACGCAAATTATATTAATTTCCCTCGATAGAAAAAAATCGCAAAATATGCTCCAAAAATTATTAAAAACAAGTCTGTTTCTAATATCTTAAAAAAATTTTTTTGTGAAAAAATTCATAATGTTTCTTTAAATGATACTTAAGATGCTCCCCAAGAGATTTTTGCTCTATATTAAACGAGTCGTGTTGTATTAAACATTTTCTCAATTTTCGCAATGTTAGCGCGCTCCTCTGACATTCGGAATTTCGTATCTCTCCATCTTCTTCTTTTCAAGCCCGGTTGCGGAGCCTTAATGTAATTTTCAATTTTGAAGGCGGTTATGGGTACCGCCACCCTGGGAACCATATATTGGATAACCAACGCCCCCGCCATAGGTCACCCCAAGTGGTTCGCTATATTTGGTGACATAGAAGGGGTGCCCGGGTTTATAGGTTGAGGTTTATCTAGATCTTGGCATCGGATGAGTTTGCCCATCTACTGCGTGGCGGGCCGGATCGGGAGAGTCTGGTGGAGGGAGACGAATGAGAAAAATGAATTCTTACGTCCGTCACTCCTGGACACACTGATTCCCCCATTCCTACCCACCCCTTATAACTTTTTTCTTTCCCAGAACATCCTCTTATTCCTTTCCCTCAAAAGACCTTCTACACAGCATCCCCAAAGAGGCCCTTAGGGAAATTGTTTTCTCAGGATCTCCTGTGTCAAACTAATTAAAAACAAAAAAAAACTGGACTACTAGAATTGATTGTGCGCTCTAAAGCCGAAATACTGTATCTATTTATCTGTTTTTGTTTTTGTTTTTGTTTTTAAGCGCTCTAGGGGAAAATATCTGAATTTGATTTTAAGATATCATTATTTGTCTTCTTTTTCTTATGAGAAAAAAATAATATACTGTTAGGAATACATAATTAACACTTTTTCCTGCTATAAATATCATGTTATGTAAGTAAACAATGTAATATGAAATTAAATTTGTCAATTTGACTGGCCTAAAACAGGATCCATTCCTAGTTGGCTAGTCAAAGTTTCCACATATGTTTTATTGTTCAATTTTATGTGATTATTATTAATAATAATAATATTTGGATAACTTGTATAGCGCCGTTTTTGTGAAAAATCACCTCAAGGGCGCTGTACAAATTTATAAAACGTTTATACAATCTTATTTTAAACTATATACAACAACATCTTATGGCCAAAAATTGCATCCATCGGTTCATCGATCACCGATACGAAACTATATGTGCAATGATTTGACCAATGAACGCGATGCTGCTGTAAAAATGCACTGTACAGGCAGAAAATATATACAAGACCATACTTACCTGGAGGGTCACTAGAGATTAACACTGTTATTGTTTATTTAGAGCAATTAAGAGACAGTTCGCACGCAGAGGACATAATTGGGAACTATAATTAAAATATATAAAATGTTCTGTAATGAGCGTATTTTGAAAACAAAAGCAAAATTTTATGATACTCCGATAGGTATTTTTATTTAAGGGTATGAGAGCCCAAAAAGGTACGTTTTTAATTTGGACCTAAATTCTGTTGGGCTTGTTATGCATTATTATTATTATTATTATAGATATGGCATAATGCCATGGGCGCAGGGTAGGTAAAAGCACTCCATTGTGGACTGCTAGCTAGTATATGAAGCTTTTATAGATATATAAAGCACAAAGCTAGAAGAATGTTTCTCTCCTGGCCCACTTCTTTTCAAATGGATTTTTCTTTTGACTCCCTAAGCTAAAAGCCGAAGGTTATAAAAGCCTTCTATTAAAAGTTTAATATGTGTCTTTTGTTGACAGCGGCTAACGTAACGGGAATGTTGAATTATTTATTGAAGATGAAAACGTTGTTGACCTTTTTCACCATGTTTTAAGATGATAATCTTGGCTATGAATCCGGAGGTCGTCGGTCGAATCCCGGCGTGCGTAAGTGAAGCTTATTTGACTAATTTGTGCTATTTCACAATTTTTGAAGTGAAATCATCATTAGCACTGTTGTGATTTGATACTCGATGAAACAGAAAAGTGATAATGCAAAAAGAGACAAACACATACATCTATAGGATTTAGCCTACGAGAGAATGAGATAGAATAATCGGTCTCCTCTGTGTGCAGTAAGTACTTTAAAGCCTGTTGGTCTCGTATTGGATTCGTAGCCTCCCCACTCTTTCCTACTTTATTTTTCCGAAGGTTTTACTTCTGCCGCGTGTTAACTATACACATTGTTTTCATTAAAAATAACAAAATACAGAGCACTAGCTGCAGTCCCCGGTGTTGCCCGGGCTATATAAAGAGTTTGCACGTACTTTTTTTTACACAGGAAGCCCTGAGGAAAATAATTCCCCTCAGAGCCTATGTCATGGTTATCTTTGGGGATGCTATAGGTATGTTTAGGAAAGGAAGGAGAGGAAGTTCTGCAAAGGAAAAGGGTATAGTGAGGGACCACTAAGAATCTTGGGGTCAGTTTTTCCAGGAGGGACGGACGTATAAATCCATTCCTCCCACTGCGTTGCAAGGCGATGTTCCGAGAGAGTACGGCTGGAGAAGTCAAAGGGACTCCCTCAACCAATCTCTTCCGATACAACTGGAGGGCAGACGTTTCTGTCGCCAAGACCTTAACAAACCTCACCCCAAGAACCTGGGCACCCCTGCTAAGTCACCTGACATAGTGAACCACTTCGGGTGGCCTATGCATACCGGGTGACGGTATCCATAATCGCTTCCCAAATTGAAGTAGGTAGATCCCTGTCATTATTTGGAGTTAATAATGTAAATGAAGATTTGGTCTCTGGTGACTTTTAGATTTTAGATAGATACTTTCAGTATCACCCTGGCGAAAGAAAGATTGCAGGATTCAACCCGAACTAAATGCTATCTAGATAGTGTATGGATAAATATGTATGAATTTTATTTTTAATACGCGATATCTATTGTCTTTTTCTGCAATGAAGATAATGTTGGTAGTTCTTAGCCGAAATATGATACAGTTAAAAGTGACCGAATTGGAAATGGTTTCCATAGCTCAGTTGGTAGAGCACTTGCCATGTAAGCAAAGGGACCTGGTTTCGAGTCCCAGTGGAACCAATATTTGATTTTTCTGTCTATAGATTTTGATTGAGTTTCTCTAATATTGTTTTAATTTAATTAAATATTATTATTTGAGATTTTATTCATAAAGTTAAAAATAAAAATAAGAATACAATAAACGTATGGTTTTAACCCATCTTCCCTCTGTTAAACATAAAATTATTATCCATGGAAAATGCACAAATTAATGTGCAACATCTTGCATCGCACGTGCCTCTAGCAATTGTTCACAGAGCAGTTGAGTACAGAGTAGGTTCTGTAGGGTTAAGTTGCCAACAATTCTCTCCTCCAAAGTTGCCCCGCTCTTCCCGGTGACAAAGTGCACCACCGCGCATTGTTACCCCAAACTACCCTAACGTAACAACCGACCGGATAAAGTTATTTCAAACATTCTCTACAAACTATAAAATACATCGTATACACTAGCGAACACACAAATGTGTTCAACCTAACAAATCGGTTTTTTATTAAGATGAAGCCATACTAAATAAACTAAATCATATATAGGAAAAGGTGTATTGGAATATGGAAAAAAATAATCCTTCACGTTGATAAAAACAAGTGCTTCGTACTTCGTAGTCTCCTCACTCTTGTCTATTTTAGTTTTCTGGAGGTTACTATAAGGGAATCTGACTCATTTTGACTTCCTGAACACGTTCTTGTTGACAAATATTATAATCAATAATTATCAGCCTGAAACACTCATCTACATTGAAAAAATCTTCCGAGAAAAGATACTGGCCACCAACGGGAATTGAACCGGTGACCATCTGATTGCCGGTCAGGAGCTCTGACCACTGAGCTATGGCGGCTTATCTAATACCCGCCAAATAATTCAATATATACTAGTGTTTCATTCGACAATTACTAATTTTTCCAACTGAAAACAACCAACTTTATTTTTGTGAGAGAGGTATTTTTAATACTAAATCTCCCGCTAGGTGGCGTCGAGACTAATTATGTCTGCATTTTTTGCTGAAATACTTTAACTTGTCAAATATTAATTATAATTTTTAATTGATAAACTAACGTTTAAACAAGATTTTTATGCATAGCACAAAGGGTAGATAACAAATATTATAATCAATAATTATCAGCCTGAAACACTCATCTACATTGAAAAAATCTTCCGAGAAAAGATACTGGCCGCCAACGGGAATTGAACCCGTGACCATCTGATTGCCGGTCAGCAGCTCTGACCACTGAGCTATGGCGGCTTATCTAATACCCGCCAAATAATTCGTTAACCGTTCGAACCGATAATTCGTTCGCCAAATAATAAACGTTCCTGTTGGTTTAATATGTCACCGATAATCACTAGGCTGAGCACATGCACAAGTCTCCATTTGAATCGATATTAAGAACTGAGAGAACAACTTCTATATGAGTTAGTCGTTGCACTGGTTCCTAACAGACCTCTTTAATAGTCAATATTGAATGCACTGAGAGACCACTATGGACCTATGTACAGCACATAAGAGACTGATCAAACACACTGTTTCTTCCTTGGGAGTTATTGTTCCACCGGTAAGTAATATGGACACAGGTATTGTAGTCTGACATGATTGGATTTGAAAGTAGGTAGTGTTGTGTCTTCTGTGTTGTGATTGTCCTATTTTATATTTAAAATCGTTCTTTTCTAAACACTTTTCGTTCTCAGTATTTATCTCGATGTGTACAGTCCTTTATGTCTACGCTACTCCATAGTGAAATATTGTCATCAATTTATCATCTATATTGTCTTTTCTCTGTGGTCACGTCAATTGTTTTTCGTTGTTGATAAATACTCGGGTCAATGTTTTGCAAATTCATTCTCTCTCTGATTATCTTTAATATATTCTCGAATTCTCTAATCTCTTTTCTAAGCACTTTTCGTTCTCAGTATTTATCTCGATGTGTACAGTCCTTTATGTCTACGCTACTCCATAGTGAAATATTGTCATCAATTTATCATCTATATTGTCTTTTCTCTGTGGTCACGTCAATTGTTTTTCGTTGTTGATAAATACTCGGGTCAATGTTTTGCAAATTCATTCTCTCTCTGATTCTATTTAATATATTCTCGAATTCTCTGCTCTCTCTCTCTAATCTCTTACCGACTCAATTAAGCTATAACTAATTGCCAGTCAACCTCTGATTGTAAAGTTAAAATAAAGTTACAATTAATCCAGAACATAAGTGTTTTACGGATAACCTCCAACAATCTCTCCTCCCAGTACGCCCATCTTGGCGTTGAAACGAAAGAAGCGAAAAAAGCAGCGTCAGCCTTACAAACTGACCGGAGACTTCCCGAGACCTCGCCAGGACGCCTACTTCAGGTAGGATAAAGAAAGGCATATATCAAACAGTAGTAATAGCCTAGCGACTGTACGGTAGAAATTAAAGAATCCGACTAAGATTGCGTGTGCAGTGTTGCGTGTGCCGTGTGCGGTATTTTTGTTTTATTTTAAAAATAAAGACAAACATTTCCGGGTTACGAATAACCTGAAAATATTTGAAAATCTCCTACTACCACCACAGTAAGCCGAAATTGTTGCTTGAGTCGTGAAGGAGGACTTAGCCAGCCTAGAAATCGAACACGGAACGACTGGGTGAGACCCAAACGCGATGCCCACTCAACCACTGATCGGTGTACTGTATAAATATACTTTTGTAATTGAACCGAACTAAAGCAATGCCAAAAGATGGCGCCACTTACATTAACAGCGGGCATGAGGAGCATCCCCTGGCAGGCGTAAATACTAATCGATTTGTAACTTCGTGGATCTCTCCAGAGTCTCCAGATATGGAGAGATTGTAAATAATAGCAGTTGAGAATAATAATACCACGCGTCTATATATATGGTATATGACGTCATTGTCAGTCGCGGTTGCTTTGTCTCGGTGACTAACTGCCACTGGATCCCAGTGGATCCGAGGAATCGGCTAATTTTGGAACCAGTTCCAATCGGATTTATAATGCCGGGTCCAAACAGTTGGCAAGCCTCTGCAAGTGTCCACAAGTCCCAACGTCTGGAGCGCGCGTGTGGCTTGGCTTGCGTAGGCTTGCAAGAGCTTTCGAGAGCTTGCCGCCGATCCGATATTTTGGCCACGATATTTTGTTTATTATATTTCGGTCGGATATTTTGGCCACGAGCGGCATGCGCTTGCGGCAAACGCTGGCGTGGCATCCACACGATAACCTTAACAAATAAAGAAAATATTAGAATATTAAATGAATTACCTGGTACGATTTCGATGAATTTTAATCATCCACCATCTTCTCTTTCGAATTCTTCGCTTTCGTTCGTTTTGTTTCGCTTTAAAATAGAAATAGGTTAGCGCAAAAATGACAGCTGATGCAGCTGCTTCGACGTGCGCCATCATTGGGCGCTGCGAATGTACTGGCGCATTTGCAAGTGTGGGGACGCCAGCCATTCGCTTGCCAAAGCTTGCCTGAGCTTGCGACAAGCAGCTTGTCGCAAGGGTTTGGACGTAGCATAAGATGATCACCAATTGGTTTTGAACTGCTGGTATTATAAACTCATATTTTAAGATGGACTACATTTTACGCCCGCTACTGTATGATGGTATGGATTATCTATCTTGTACAAGTGTAGTTTGCTCTCTGTTGACAAGATTCAGTTTTAACTTTAAAACAAGTTTTCAATGAAAGTTTCAATAAATCTCTTGTAACTTTAAATCAGGGACTCTGTTTGCGAGTCCATTGAAAAGTGTTGAAAGGTGATCGTGCAATTTGCACAGATTTGTATGAAACTTACTAAGGTAATTATTATTAATAATAATTATTATTAATAATTATAATTAATAATTACGTTAGTAACAGTTACAGATTTGTATGAAACTTACTAAGGTAATTATTAAGGTCATGATCTGTTATTTCACCTTAATAATTACCTTAGTAACAGTTACAGATTTGTATGAAACTTACTAAGGTAATTATTAAGGTCATGATCTGTTATTTTATCTTAATATTTACCTTAGTAACAGTTACAGATTTGCATGAAACTTACTAAGGTAATTATTAGGGTCATGATCTGTTATTTTACCTTAATAATTAACTTAGTAACAGCTACAGATTTGTATAAAACTTACTATATAATATATAGGATTAAGCCTATGAGAGTGAGATAGAATGAAACCTTACCGCATTAGCCGCTTTGATTGTGAGCTCACTTTTCAAGGCTCCTGTTGGTTGAGGTTGTGTGGTGAAGGTTTACCGCGTGTGAATTTCCTTTTATGTGAATAAATCACAAGAGTCTCGGCTGCTCTCGTCTGGAGGCAGTGAGAATATGGAATCCCCAATTGGGGTATGTTGTAAGGCTAAAGGTAGTGGAGAGTGGAATGATATGGGGAAGAGGAAGGTGGGGAAGTACCTGGCTATTTAGATCTGGTCACCAATCACGACTAAAGCCATTTCAAGAAACGTTTCAATTCTGAATGGTGGTCTTACACCAGGCCGATACTGAGAGTATTTTCCACTCTGGAACGTGCCGCAAATATGCTATATATTATTTTAAATGAATTAATTTTATAATAACACTAATTAACGAAATAAACTTTACTTGCCTACACCGGGATTCGATCCCGAGACCTCCAGATTGCTTCAGATTGATTGGATGGTGGGATTAACGTTTGTCAGCAAAACTAGTTAAAAAAACTTAACCCAAGCCATTCTTAAAACTTTTTTTTACGATGTATTAAAAAAAATGTAATTCAAATATATATTTTTTTTTTTTATAAAAAACTAGCTGGTTCCCGGCATGCGTTGCAATGCCATATTCAAAGAAATAAATTGTTTCTCCCTGTATGTCCTTTCCTGTGCGTCCCCGTTCCCCTCCCGCATCCCTTTCCCCTCCCGCATTCCCCTTCCACCTTCCCCGCCTACCCTCTCCCCTCTCCCGCTCCACCGTCCGACCAACCCCCTCTTGCGTTCCATATATTCAATCCCAATACTTTTCAGTTTTCAAACAGCTCGCGTGCCACCGTACAATTTTTTTATTCAGTTTTTCATTTTTCATATATTACAAATATTCATTTTTGTGTATTATAAGAACAATCAATCAAATCTGGTACCTATTCAAAATATCTGTAATTTAAAAAATCCATAGACAATTCTTTTGTTACAAAAAAAAAACAGCTTCCTGCTAATTTCAATTTCATCAAAAGCGCAAACTGTCAAACGTGCGAACTTAAAATAGTCGTTAAGTTTTCTGAAATTATTAAATTTTCTGCGCAATTATTTAAATTTTTCTTTGCGTAAGAACCTTCTACAAAGTATTATAAAACTTTAAAAAATAGATGAATGAAATGGGTAAAGTCGTTCTGAAGTTATAGCGTGACCAAGGGAAACAGGGATTCATTTTTATATCTGTAGATTTGAAAGCGTATTTCATTAACTTTCACAAACAATTTTTAGTTTTTTGGATGAGTAGAGAAATATTCCAATAATTTGTATTTTATTGCAAAGCGGAAATACTCTGAACTTCTGACATACCTGAGGCCTGAGGGGTAAATGGGAATTCAGTTCTTAACCTCTTAAATCCGGATCACATACACCACTTTAACACCTTGATGCATTCCGTTGTCTTCTTCTTTTAGCCGGATAATCGAGAGTACGGGTAACAATGAATGATCCACTGAATGCTTAAATCAGTAGAAGTGTACCGTGGGCGTTTTCTTTTTATGTGAGTACCGCACAAGAGTCCCAACGGCTCCCGACCGTCTGGAGAAAGTGAGACTACGGCATTTCCAATTGGAATATGTTGTGAGGCAGAAGGTAATGGGGAGGGGAAGGGAAGGGGATGAAAAAGGGCGGTGGAGAAGTACCTGGCCAATTTAGATACAGTCATTTCAAGCAAGGTAAAATTTTCCTTACTTTACATAGATAAAATTGATCATACTTTTTCAAATATGTTTTTTTTCTGAAAAAAATAAATAAAGGAGCCAAAGTCCTGCTTTATATCGAAGGTCTTGCATTTCTTCTGTCTGTCGATTTCTTTGTACGTTCCGTATCCGTTTCAAGGAGGTGGCCGTTTTGATAGTTCAATAAAGATAATTTTTTTCTAATAACTAACTAACTAACCATTACGCCGTTTCTCCGCAGCGGTAGGCAGAGAGGACGGACCGCCACATAACTCGATCTTGGCACACACTCCTTGCCTCGTTCACATTCATACATCGTCTCATACATGCTATTCTATTATTCCGACTCTTCACATGGCCCGACTCAAGTATCTGATTCACTTCGTCATGCCATGTCTTCCTCGGGCGTCCCCGACTTCTTCTACCATTCACATTTACGTCATATATTCTCCTTACACTCCTTTCCTGGTTCATCCGATCTACATGCCCAAACCATCGGAGAGTCCCTTTCTTAATAATTTTTTTTCTAATATGACTTTCAAATTTATGCTACCTACCTGACTAAAGAAAGTTTAAAAAAATGATTACAATTTGCAGTTGAGATAATGACGTGACTTTGGACAAATTTGGTAATTCCTTATTAGAAATAAAAAAAAATGGTGTTAGTATGTAATTTACACGCAGTAGAAGAGAAACCCTTAAAAAAAATAAGTAAGACAAGAGTGCGGAAGCTACGAAGCACAGCACAAAGACGAGACCGATTTTATTATCTCATTTTCTCGCAGGCTTAATCCTATAGATGTATGTCTTTATCTCTATTTTCCGAATCATTGAGTTTGACTCAGTTAAAGAATTTTTCACTTCAAAAATATTACATAAAATGTGTGATTTACATTTAAGTAGGCGATTATGTAAATATCTACTTATATATCCTATGATTTAACCCTTTGAATGGCAGGAGACCATATTTGTCCTAACGCACATAGGTCTCGTATAAAACGCTGTAACTCCCTTACTATCATAGTGAGAAATATTTTCTAAACGATGTTAGAAAGGGAAAACACTGCGCTTTATATTTCAATCTAAAAAATAGCCACCAAAAAATTAAAATGTACGCTTTTATGGATACAAAGTTTTGAATCTCAAATTGAAAAAATAATTTGAAACTTCGTGAATTTTTTATAAATTATTTTTACATTGAGCGACAAAAGCGAGATTACAATATATGTTTGTTATACGCTTGTCTAATAAAATATGTATGTTTTTTTATTTTTTTTCATTACCGGTAACTTTAGTTAGAAAAAACGTAAGGTGAGCCATTTTTAAAACTTTTTTATGTTTGTATGCAAAAAATTTGTAAATAAAAAAATATATGTTTATTTCGAATTATATAATTTGAAAGCGTATTTCATCACCTTTCCAAAACAGTTTTTAGTTTTTGAATGTGCTCAGAAATATTCCAAATATTTGCATTTTATTGTAAAGCGAAAATATTTTGACCATTTGAAAAACATGCCAAATTTATGAAGGTTTTTAAGAGAAAATTATGGTTTTAACTAACTAAATAACAAACCATCACGCCGTTTCCCCGCAGGGATAGGCAGAGAGGACGGACCACCAAACAATTCGGTCTTGACACACACTTTTTGCCTCACTCACATTCATACATCGTCTCATTGCCAACCAATGTAAATGTGTATATCTTTATAAAATATTAGCACACACAAAGATGTGAGCTAACTTAAGATTAATAAATAAATACATGCACTTCTATTATTCTGAGTTTTGACATGGCCCGATTCAAGTATCTGATTCACTTGATCGTGCCATGTCTTCCTCGGACGTCCCCGACTTCTTCTACCATTCACATTTGCATCGTATATTCTTCTTACACTACTTTCTTCGTTCATTCGCTCTACATGCCCAAACCATCTGAGGGTCCCTTTCTTAATCTTACTCATAATGCTTACATCAGCCTTACATTCTTTGCGGATATCCACATTTCTCACACGATCATACATTGTTTTACCACACATACGCCTCAGGGATCTCATTTCAACAGAATTCAGTTTACTTTCAAATTATGGTTTTGATTTATTAAATAAGAGAAAATTGAAATCATATATTTTGTGAGATCAAATGTCCACAAAAATACTAGTAATTATTTCATCAAGCTGTCTAGAAGTTGAAAAAATCTCAAATTATACATAAACACAGTTTTTTGTCAAGTCGGTTTATATTACACTTCTGGAATTTTTTAATTCGGTGGCACGAGCGTTTTGCTCACGGGAAGGTCATGCCTCGGAACTTGCATACTTCACATGATGGTAGCAGAACAATGAATAACATTTCACATCACGGTATTGGTGAAACAGTTAGGCTCGGTTCCCACGGGGTCTTACTGTTAAAGGTAAGTGTGTGTGTCGGACTAATGATGGCTAGGCTTTGTTGGTAAGTCGTGTGTGTCTGCGTTTGTGTTTTAAATACTAGGTTACTAAGATCTGATTATTATAGAGGCAGAATAAGAGCAGTGTGTATGAATGTAAATGAAGCCTGGTGAGTTGCGTGGCTCTCAGTATATTTCCTCCATGCGGAAAGCCCTGAGGAAATTTTTATAATATTTTTTTTTACAACAACCCACACAGGAGGCTCTGTAGAAAACAATTTTCCTCGTGGCCTGTGTAATTTTTGGGGATGCTTTATGGAGGGTCTCTCGAGGGAAAGGAAAGAGAAGAAGTTACAGGAAGAAAAAATGTCTCCCTTAACCAAAAAACCAGTCTCATGCGATCCGGCCTGCCACGCAAGACCTAGATAAACCTCTCCCCACTTCCCTCGCCCGCTTCCCTCGTTCCACGAACCCCCCTCCCGAGTTCCTCTCCCCTCCCGGCTTTCCCTCCCACCTCCCGCCTTCCATACATTCAGTCCATTCAGTTTTCAAATAGCTCGCGTGCCACCTATTTCAATTATTTTATAAAAATTTCATAATTCCAGAGCTCACCGGGATATATAGAAACCATCGCGAACATGCACACATCAAATCCCCAAAGTTTCATCGCAATCGAATGAACGGTTTAGCAACGCATTTTCATGATGCCAGAGCTCACTATTATATATAAAAATAAACACGGGCATGCACACATCAAATCCCCAATGTTTCATCGCAATCGGATAAACGGTAATCAAAGCATTTTCATGACGCCAGAGCTCACTATTATATATAGAAATCAAGGCGGACATGCTCACATCAAATTCCCAAAGCTCATCGTAATCGGATGAATGGTTTAGCAACGCACATACATCTCATATTTTGATCTTTATATACATTCCTAGTGCCCTGAAAATGCGTTAATAATTAAATAAACAAATAAAAAATATCTCTGAAAAAATTTAAATACCGTAAACACCCTATGTTATACATTTTATCCAAAAAGAATTTGCTCGTCGGACATTTTCAGCCATTTGTAAATGTTAAAATGACGGCGGAATGTTTTGCCACAATAATGGTTGGTTTGTGTAAAAACTGAGCAATTAATGATAAACAGGCCATTGTTGTGGCCGAACTAGATTTCATTGTGTTTTGGAACTACCGAAAAGTTCGGCGGTCGGTTTTTCAATTGAAGTTAGGAAAATGTGTGTTTATGGTTAGGCATTTTAATGAAATAAAACAATTATTTTGTGTATAACTACAAAATTTTGTTTAATTTGCTAAGATGGACTGGTATCAAGCCCAACTGAAGCGGTTGTGTTAACCGAAACTTAAATGATTAATAAAATTTTGTAGTTTAAAACAAAATTATTGTTTTATTTCAAAATAATAATTGTTTAAAAAAAATTATAGATTCCTATCAGTGGCCATGTTATTTACCCCTAAAGCTATTTGTTGGCTTTTGGGAACAACTCATATAGGTCTCATTAAAATCGTTGTGTAACCCTTACTATCAAAAAAAATAACTGACTTCAAAAGAAGCATCGTGATATGGATTATGGACATGGGAAGGAAGAATATAGATACAATTTTGCAACCTTACAAAAATTAATGCATGTATTGTACTTTCTTTAGAATTATCTTTATAATTTTCGTCTGTAATATTAAAACATAGGTATTTGCTTATATTTACATTCCTTTCCTCTACTTTCACTCCCCAGCGTGTCCTCCTCCTGCGTTCCCGTTCCACCTTCCCATCTTCCTCATCCCTCCCGTGAACCCTCCTCATTCGTTTCCCTTCCCCATTTCAAATCACCCGTCCTCCTCCCACTCTCCTCCCTGCTACTAAACTACATGAAATACACTCTTATTTCAAACAACTCACGCGCCACTTATTGTAATTTTTTATACAAATTTCATAACGTCAAAGCTCATTATTACATATAAAGTCCTCTGCTAGTGCGTCCACAATAACTCACCAAACTTTCATCGCAAACGGATGAATGGTTTAGGAAAGCATAAGAGACAAAGAAAGAAACATTCATTTTTATACAATATTAAAATCAGCGTTTTTCCTAGTGTCTTCCCCAATCAACAGCGCACAGTTTTATTATAGTAAAATGGTAATTCGCATTTTCATCTCGCGACAAAATATCTATCTATATCAAAACGCTGTATTCTTTCTTATAACTATTTTTGATCAATAATGTATTGTCTTTACACGATTTCTGTATTATTTTTGTCCTATTTAACGGCTTTTTAACAAAAATTTATTGTCTTTATAGGATGTCTAAATTATTTTTATCCCATTTTTGGTTAAGTTGGGTTGTAGTCGATATTTTATTTATTTATTTATTAATAAATATAATTTTGTCGGGGGATGTTTTGTCGTGGAACGAAAACGCGCAGAAGGGAGTAAAATAAAATCAGTATTACATCAGTACAAAAACATAATACGCACTTATATAATTTTATGTTTTCAATTAGCACAATTCAGAAAGCAATAGTTAAACTACTGGAATAATGGGCGAGAGCGGAAATTAATTTGTTTGTGGGTTTTCAGTGTCACTGAGTTCAGCGCACCAGTCCTCTGTTTATAGAATATTTTACCAATTTTCATATTTACTTATGGATAGCAAAATCACTGCATTGCCGCAACGGGAATTAATTATAATTTGCATTACATTTCGGAAATAGAGTAT
The DNA here is from genome assembly GCA_917563855.2 of Limnephilus lunatus. NCBI lineage: Eukaryota > Metazoa > Arthropoda > Insecta > Trichoptera > Limnephilidae > Limnephilus > Limnephilus lunatus. The sequence goes on from OU830592.1 coordinate 128,861,494, forward strand.
GACAACCCTAAATAAATATTACTGGATAATAAACACAAACAATATTTTGGAAAAAAAACATATCAGTATAATATTATTATAATAATTTTTTAAACCAGAAAAAACCGGAAATATGTCATTTTTAAATCAAATCTTAGACGTATTGACTCTTTTCCACAAAAAAATATAAATTGATTTCGAAAGACTGTTTTTTTACCTAGTAAAGCTATGTTTTAAATTTTGAGAAAATATGTTTATTTTTAGTACAATAAGGTTTTACCGTACATCCTTGGCAGATTTGTTAAATTTTCAAACAAAATTTTGTATTATACAACACACATTTCAAATCATATAATCATGCAGTAAAATAAATCAATAAATTATCTGGGAAAGCTATGTTTCAGAATTTTAATTTTAGTTTGAATAAAATCTTTTTAAAAAAGATCAGCACACGTGTTTTGTGAAGAAAATAATTCAGTTTATCTATTTACTTACTGTCTTACAAAGTAATATATTTAAGTTTTTTTTACATTCTTATTTTGCTTAGACATTATTGAAAATTATAAATACTTATGATCAAAAAATAATAACAAAAATACATCATTCTAATAGTTTTATCATCACGCCTTTCAGCATTTTTTAATCTTAATATATAAAACAAAGTCGGGTTAGTTACACTATTTATAACTCGAGAACGGCCGGTCCGATTTTGATGATCTTTAATTTGTTGGATTTGTCTCCGCCCCGGAAAGGATAATAACCATTAAAACATCACAAAAATTAACGAAAAATATAGTTTTTAAGAAAAGTCTTTTCACCATACATTTTGTATGGAACGAATTCTCATATTTGAAAGAGCTGCGGGCATTTTTTGATAAGTACCTACCTATAATATTGAGTAGTGAGTGAGTTCCTAAAATTCAAAAACGTCAAATGTCAATGCGCTGATTGTTTTGCATTTGTTCTTAATCGTGTAATGCTGCCCCTCTTTCTTACACACTAAATGTCAATAGCCGAAAATGAGACAAACGGTGGACGTATGTCTGCAGCCCCTCCAAAGGAAAAATGCAATAATTATATTAAAAAATAACGCTTTTTTTTACATAAGCTCCACACGTGAATCCCTGAGGAAAATAATTTGTCTCAGGACCTATGTTATCTTAGGGGATACTGTATGGACGGTATTTTTAAGGAAGGGGAGGATAGGAAGTTCTGGGAAGGAAAAAGGAATGAGGGGTGAGTAGGAATCTGGGGGCAATAAGTCCGGGAATGACGGACGTATGAATCATCCCTCCAACTGCGGTGCAATCGCAGGTCCGGCTGGAAAGTTCAAAAGGCCTCCCTTAACCAGTGTCTCTCGATCCGTCCCGCCACGCAGCAGGTAGGCAGAAGCATCCGCCGCCAGGATCCGGAAAAACTTCACCCCATAATCCCGGGCACCCCTGCTAAATCACCAAACGTAGCGAACCACTTGGGTGGTGATCTGTGGAAGGGGTATTGGTTATCCAATAAATGGTTCCCGGGGCGGCGGAACCCGTACCCGCCTACCGAATTCCCGTAATTAAGTGGAAAAGTAAGAAAAAATAAATAAAAATAACATCCGTACTGTACAACCCCTAAAAACACGAACAGCTTGCGGATCTATAATTGATTCATTGTGTAATGGTTAATTTAGTAAAAAAACTGAATTTAATTCAACAGTTCTTGATTCTGAGGCGGTACGAAGTTCGTCGGGTCAACTAGTGTAGGTATAAATTATAGCAAAATTTGAATGAAATAAAATCGATATTGAATTAGTTATTATTTAAAAAAGCTGGTACAGAGAATAATTAATCTTTCTCATTGTAACCGCCCTGTACGATCGTCAGAATATCTTTCGACGAAATGTGAATTCTCGGCCACTGGTTGGTTAATGGCCCTTAAGTGAAAACTTGTTTAGCACCGTTGTGATTTGAAACTCGATGAAACTAAAAAGCCACGCTAAAAAGAGACAAACACATACATATATAGGATTTAGCCTGCGATAGAATGAGATAGACTAATCGTAGTCTTCTTTTTGCCTACCGACCTCCTCTTTGTGAGGTGCTTCATATAATAAAATGTAAAATAATGTTTAAACTTGTTAACAATATTATAATAAATAAAGCTTACAATTATTCTACTCCTGACTCCTGATACTCTGTTTTCGTCTCATTCTCTGGAAGTTTAGTATTTTGAATGTTTACTTCTACTGCGTGTAAACTGGACTATTGGAAACATGTTTTTTATACTCTCTCTATTTTCTAAATTAGCGGCATTGTATGTACAAGATTAATTAATAACTTAACTTAATTAATAAATAAATTAGTGTGATATATATCTAACAACTCCCCAAATTTTTAATTTTCTAAGAATTCTCTAACTTCCTCATCTTCTTCTTGTAACCCAACCTAACTATATATCATTAACTTATGGAAGATCTGTGTGCACAGTATTAAGAGCAGGCATAACATGATAATTTTTTTACATATTTTTATTTACTATCTAAGCAGCTTTGTATGTATGTATAAGACTGATTACTGTGACTTAATATATTAATAATAACTTTTATTTTCCAATAACTCTTTAACTTCTTTACCTTATTCTTATAATCCAAAATACCAACATAAACCCTCTTATTGTAGAAGAATCTGTGTACATAGTATCAATTAGTGAATATTTTCAACCAATACTAATGAATGTAATCCAAAAACTGTAAACTTCACCCGCCATAACACAGGGTCATCCCTAGCATGGAGGGTGAAATATCATAAAAAAACTATATGTACTTTCGATTTTTCATGTATTAAATAAATAAATAAATACTAATTAATAAAGGTTCCGACAGATAGTCCTTCCTGAAATATGGGTCTTAAAAACGGTAGGAAAATCGGTACACAGGCGAGCTGTTGACCGCAAGAACGAGCCATATAAACGACCCGTTCTCGTATATATGTATAACAAATAATTAATTTCAACCGTGTTTAAATGTTTGACGGGCGTTTGACGTGTTTCCCGACTATGTACTATGCACCAGTGCCAAAGAGATCTGGTTACGCCAATACACTTACCTACACATACACATACCTACATAGCACGCATACATACTGTTACTGCTTTGGATTGGTATTAATATTGTTGCAAATCCTGTACTACCTTGCTCCTAAATCCCCACCTTTAACTAATGTCACCACGTGCACCAGTCTGTAATTAACCGCCCGCGCCGCAACATATCATATAGCCATTGTGCTACCGCTATCTGTGAATCGCCATCATTACAATTCCGCCGTGTCCATCAAAGAAACGAAACACACGCCTATTGCTGTTTATGTGCCTATTGGATTGGGGAGAAAGCAGACAAGTGCATTGGCAGCATGAGAGTTCTTTATCCTTTTCGGTGAGTCCTTTCCTTTCTATGCAGCATATGTTTTTCTCATTTCAAGCAGTAATAGTAACACAAAATCAAGGTCCTTCGTCAGTCAATCTTCACACATATCAAATCCACTCTACACACACAATCTCATTCAAGATCAATGATGCGGAGTATCTTCGATCGAAATACCAATTGAACGAGTGCAGCATTCCCACTTGACGCCTGTGCTCTAAAATCCGATTGTTAAGATAGGAAAAGACGGCCTCCGTGGTCGAGAAGTAAGATCCTCGAATAGCGATCCGAATGTCGCGGGTTCAAATCCCGACATGCACAAGTAAATTTTATTTGATTGATTTGTGATATTTCACAATTTAATAACTAACTAACTAACCATTACGCCGTTTCCCCGCAGGGGAAAGGACGGACCGCCAAACAACTCGGTCTTGGCACACGCTCTTTACCTCACTCACATTCATACATCGTCTCGTATCTACATTCTTTTCTATTATTCTGACTTTTGACATGGCCCGAATCAAGTATCTGATTCACTTGATCGTGCCATGTCTTACTCGGGCGTCCCCGACTTCTTCTACCATTCATATACATATTATTCTTACACTACTTTCTTCGTTCATTCGCTCTACATGCCCAAACCAATTTAATAATTAAAAAATAATATGAGGTGTACTTGCAGTACGTTCCAGAGTGGAAGATACTCTCAGTATCACCCTGGTGTAAGACCATCATTCATAATTGAAACGCTGCGTGAAAGAGTTTTGGCCGTATTTGATGACTTAATCTGTATTTTATTGCATTTATAAATTATGTCTAATATTGTAAAATT